>CM054061.1:210386993-210986993 GCA_028641055.1 Alopecurus myosuroides | reverse complement strand
CTATCTGTTCACGTCTCTGTTTTAGTACGTCGCGGTCTCCTCGCACGTTCTGTATGCTCTACATTTGCCTAACTTTGATTCGCATAGGAACGACGGAGAATAGTCTAGTTTGGAAGAAAATTCCTTATCCAGATCCAACATGTTTTCCAATCGGTCTGTCTATATATAAAAGGAAACGATTAAATAATTAATAAATGCTAAAACGAATCAACTCAACGCGCGGAGAAACCCTCGCCCGACCCCACCGAGAACCTACAGCCTGGTCTCGGTTCCGCTTAGGCCGGCGATAAGTGAGGTTCGTGCCACCGACGGGCAAGGTGGATAGCAGTTCCCCGTGCTCACATGCTTCCGCTGCAACGGCAACGTCCAGAAGGTTCCGTTGTCGTTGTGGGGTACTTGAAGCGCGGGGAAGCCATGTACCATGCACCTGCTTAAGCTCTTTGAGCAGCCGTCGGCTTGCTGCATTGTCCGCCGCAAGTGTCAACGCAATGTCCTTCTCCAACGGTAGGGACTCGTAAGTGCGGGTGGCGGTGTAGCTCGAGATACGGCCGGCCGTAATCGCAATGTTCCAGCAGCTGAGCACCCGTAACCGTGAGGGTACGGCCTGAGAGAGCCATCTCTGAGGTACGACCTGGAGATCATCAATTTGGATTTCTCCGACATCCGTATTTTTTTTTCATTAATTATTTTTTTAGCTGAATTAGCATTGTATCTTGGATGTGCTTTATCGGATATTTTGATATATATATATATGAAACACACAATATCAGGTAGGGGGAGGGGGTGTGCTCAATGAAATTATTTTGAATACTCCTCGGGGAGGTGAAGGCCTCAATGAGGGCTCCTTTGATTCATAGAATAGAAAATGCATAGGAATAGGAAACTTCTAGAATTGGGATGTCATGTCCACTTCAATCCTATAGGAATTGGATGTTTCTTTGATTGTAGTGTAGGAATTTTCCATGAGGTATGAGCTAATGCTTTTTTTCTATAGTATTTGCACTACAGGAATTCTATGGGATTAATTTCTATAGGAAATGAGCCTATGAATCAAACAGTCTTTGTAGGAAAATTTCCTATAGGATTTAATCCTCCAAATATCCCATAACATTACTTCGAATCAAATGGGCCCGGAAATGGGGTGGGGTGGGATAGAAGCAGATGGCACCGTTGTGTGCAGGCTGTGTGACAAATGCGGGGAGAGGTGGCTTTGGGCTGGACTTCACCGCGGAGGTTTATGTGACACGTCGCGCGCTTGTTTAGGAGAATTTAATTTGTACAACTTCACAACACATATTTTTTTTCTCCGTGTGCCAGTAACAGATTAATTAGGCCTAGCTGCCAGGTTCAACTAATACTAATTGCAAGACTAATTGTCAGATTAATTAGTATAGTGCACTTACTTGCGAGGTTAATTAGTGTCACGGAGTAAATACCTAGTGCACAGCCGCGCATGCTAAAGGAAAAAAGTGCCAGACTTCAGATTCACCGGTAGCCAACTCCATGCCGTTCTCCTGCCTAGTGGAGCGGATGGCTTACGGCATTCCGGATGGCACCCGACGGGTTCGGGGCCGGGTCAGGCCCCCCATACCCGCACCCGAGCCTCTTCCCCGCCACCACGACCCGGCCCCGTACCCGCCGGCGGGTACAGCATTCCACCACACCCGCCACCCGGCCGGGTTCGAGGGACCCGACGGGTACCCACGGAAGTCATCGGAGAAATTGGGGCTCTGGACATCTCGCCTGGCGCCGGAAGTCGTCGGAGGCGTGAAGCCTATCCCTACTCGTGCTCCTCAACCTCGACCAGCGGCAGTATCAGAGGGTACATGGGAGGGACGAGCGGCGGCGCGGGCTGGTCGGCCGCGGCACAGAAGGGGAGCGAGGGCGAGGAGACGAGGAGAACGGCAGCGAGAACCTGCGGCCTGCGGGTGTGCGTGAGCGGCAGGCCCGCGGATCTCGAATCTCCACTCTGGTCAGCGGCGGCGAGAGAGGGTGGCTTGGGCCGTTGGGCGAGTGGCCGCGCGGTCTGCATGTGTGCCGTCGTGCGTGACAGCGTGAGTCGTGAGAAGCAGCGAGATGCGGGATGGGGAGGAGATAAGGTGCGAGACGTGGGGCAGCGAGATGGGGTGCTGTGAGTTGTGCTTGTGTGTACGCGCTGGACGGTTTGATTTTTTGGGTTAGTGCTAGCCTGCTAGGTCGGAAAATAATTATATGAGACCTGGTCCACAAATTTAGACCCGTGGACAACTCCAGCAATTGACACGTGGCTAGAAAATAGAGGAAAAATAAAATACGGTTATCTATTTTCAGATCTAAACTGCTTTCTATCCACGTGTCAATTGGTGAAGTTGGTCCACGAGCTAAATATGTAGACCAGGTCCCATATAATTATTTTCCGGCTAGGTCTAGGTTGTATGGCAATGACATGTGGGGCCTATATGTCACAGCCGGGTATGTGGGTCTGCGGGTACGGGTTGGACACCCCCATACCCGCCCCCGCGAGACCCGGCGGGTCTATTCTTTTACCGCTAAACAGCCCCATGGGTTTTTTCCTTACCAAACCCTACCCTTTTAGCGCGGGTACCCGTCGGGTTAGCGTGTTTCGTGTACCCATTGCCATCCGGATACGGCATCGGCGCAACGGAGCAGCGGGTCAGAGCTCGATTCTTCGGCGAATGGAGTACGCAGATAGAGGAAAAAAAGGGTCATACGAGCCCATAGAGGAGACGAGAGAAGCCACCGGATGCCACTTCCTCCCGAGCGCGGCTCCATGCGCTTCCCGGTGTGTCGCCTCCCTACTGCGTGCTCAGGTGCAGCGGCGTTCCCGCGTTCCCCATGGCGCCTCCTTGCCACGTGTTTAGCATTGGCGGCGTCCTCCAACTCCACGGCGAGGCACCTCGTAGTCACGTGCTCGGTGGCAACACCTTCTTCTCTCGTGCCTCACCGGCACAGCACCTCCTCGTGTGTGCTCGTCGACGGTGGCCTTCTACTCTCGTGCCTGCTCTCTGCATGGTCAGCGTTGACGGCCTTCAACTCTACGGCTCAGCGCTCTTTAGCGTCCCTGTTCCCCTGTGATGTTCTGTTGGAGAGAAGGAAATCGTGGCGCTGCTCTCTTTGTGACTTTGTGTGATAGAAATATTGTGTGGCAGCAGAAGAGCTCATGAACGGATAAGGTGTATGAGACACACGATACGTTTTCAGGAAGTAATGCGCCGGTGCGAGGCCTCTAAATAGATTCTCCCTTAATGCTTTTATATTGGTGAAAGGCACCAACCCAACGCAGTGTGGCCTTTACGGTGAAAAAACTTGGTCGAAAAGGCAACAGTTTAGCTCATTTGCTGAATATCCTCCAAATAAACAGTAAGAGCAGAAGTTTGCGACAAAAATAAAATCTCAACAGAGGCTAAAACTAAGATTGACCTTGTCAGCTGTACATGCACATAAAGCACACAAGCAACCAGATGCGCTTACTGCCCTACACTTACAGCCACTCTTAGGCGACACCATGAATAATTTAGCTGGCCTTGTCAGCAGGCCACTACTCTTTTCTCCAGCGTATCTCATGTGAAGACCTGCACAAGTGACAATATGGATTTATAGCCAAGACGCAATGTTGATGTCTAACAATAATATTACATAGTACAAAATATGGTACTGTTGTAATTGCATTCTTTATAGTACAGAACATGGTATTATCGTAATTGTCGTATCATTACATTCTTTTTGGCGGATATATAAATACAGCATCAATCAACATTGACAGCAGTACTACATCAACAAGCTCAGTGAAATAAAAGACCACTGGCATTTTAATTCCTGAAAGCAAGATTTGGCATTTTTATAGAAAGATCCATTTGCAATTGTAACGTAAAAGTGGTATTTAGATAGATATTGCAATTCTAACGTAACAAGAAATAGTTGTACTCCACAATAAAAATATGTTTCTTGGTTTTTTTCAACCTGTACCACCCAGCATCATATGTTTTGCACTTTAGTAGCAAAAAAATAGAGCATCTAGCAATATTAACTGCAATACATGACGGATTAGGATGCTAACCTGTTCCAAAGGTCGTCTAACAATATCATAGTAGAAGTGATCATAGTAGCTCATGTTCTCCCAAAACTGGACGATCATACAAGCAATAAATAAATGATTAGACTGAAAAATGGTTTTCAGTACTACACATTATCCATCTTCCAACACGATTTGAGACCCTCCTACAATGCTCTAAGAATTGTATAAATTGCGTACCTCTTCACGGCTATCGATCCACCTGTCACATTTTTCATCAACAACCTAACAGAAACAGCTGATAAGTTGTGCAGTTGATTCATGTTAAATAGCAAAAAGTGAAATAGCCTACCGCTTCGAAAACAGCTTGCTCAGCACCATCATTACACTTCCAGATATTCCAATAATCCTGAGATTAGTTGCAATTTGAACTTAGCAATACAGCCAACTTACAAAAAAAAAAGTAGGTCATTAAAGATCATACAATAATTCCTCTGATCACATAGTGTCTGGGGAGGCCACGTCTACCGAAAAGTTCATTGAATTTCTCTATAAGTTCTGTGAAGAGATCATTCTTCTGCAGCAAGCAAGAAATTAGTGCATGATAAACTAATTATGGAATAAAGAAATTCTCGTTGTAGGAAGTACCCAATTGACAGAATCATTATCAGTGTCGAAAAAGCCTTGTCTTTCAAAATCATTCATCAAAACTTCAAGTTGATCTTTCAACTGAAATATTTAATACATATTCAGAATTTGGGGAGCCAAGATAAAGTCACAAAACAAAACGAATATCATACAAGTCGTAGTTCATGTGCTTTATCATAATTGGTTTCTGCAAATAAATCCATTAGAGATTAAATTATTGCATGAAGTCTACTTGTACATACTATAAACGAAGGATATAACATGTATGATGACATAATTTCTCAGTTGTAAGAAAACATAGGTCGTATAGCACAAAGTTCACAGCCCAGTTATCTTATCTTCCTGAGGGAATTCACTCCAATCTCTGAAATGTCAGCATAATACAAAGGAGATAAGGAAAGAGAAATTCATTGCACGTCTCCAGCAAACGGATCCAGGATAATCAAAGTACCATTTTTTAAACCACGTGGGTCAAAGTACCATCAAATGAGGATATATATATTAACCTGTCAACCCAGAAATCATCCGTCCATTCCATTTTTTAAAACCCAGAAATCACGTAACCAACCAAATGATGTTCACTAGAATTCTAGTATCACGTTTTTCGCAAATATGTGAAACAATGTGCCACTGGAAATGATGATAACAAGATCCTTTCTCCCGTAAAGGTGCAATTCAAAGCACAAGACCAAGATTTCAAACTGTTGTTTACTTCTACAAATTGGGGACCCCAAAATGATAAACATTCATAAATTAATTAATTAAGTTCAAAGATACTTGGGTTCAATGGATATGCACGGAGTATAGAAAATAAAGTGGTTTTCACCAACATGTCACAACCATAGATTGCATGAAATATTGCATTTCATACCAACTTATCATTTAAGAGGCTTTGTAGGCATTCAGAATATGTCAGGACTTGATGTTGGATTGCCACAAGCTCACATCTCCGCTAGAAATGGAGAAACTTGTTAAGGTAATATTCATTAAGTAACAAAGCTATGAACTACGAACTGAACAATTTAGCACCTCCAAAGACAAATTTATGAGTTCAGGGTGCAAATCTGAAAGCTGCATTCTCGCCATCTCGTTCTGAACAAGATCCTTTACAAAGCCATCCTGTGAATCATAAATACAATTTTAAAAAAAATGTATAGAACAGCATGTGCTACATTTATGTCGCCAATAATTACCTTTGAAGATCTAAACTCATCCATGCGGATATCTAGCACACCAGAAGCCAAATAGCTATCGAACTTTTGGTGCAAACATATTTGCTCTGTTGCGATATAATACTGGAAAAAACAATTCCATTAAAAAATAAATTAAATAAGATCTAAATGTTAAGAATATCACCTCACTCAATTTTCTATTTCTGAATTAAGAATTACATTTGAGTTTCTATTTTTGAAATTCTTTAAATTTTAACAAGCTAGAACTTCAATTAATTTGGAATGGAGGGGGTAACAAAGAAGCTTTGATATCCAAAACTGTACATAATTTGAGTTCACAAACTATTTAATCAGTTCTCAGTATGCATCATGCAACTGCCTCCGGCCTAACTGCAGGATTTGAATCAGGTTGGGTACATTAGTCTATGCTATTCCATGTTAGTCATTCAGACTTTCCATAAAAGGAATGCAAAAATAAGGGATGAAACAGTGCCTTTATGAAAAACTATTCTTGCAACAATAAAGTGGACCACATGGGATTGAGGAAAAAGAGCAGAGTCGTCTTTATATATTAATTATGGTTCTTTTGACAGACTAACTTTATTAAAATTGTTTTTTATCAGCATACGTATTTACTATTTATTTAACCAGATTCTAAATGGATTTCATATGGTGTAGAAATGTAATACACAATTATCTGCTAGAAATTTTGTGAAGTATCAATCCACCAAGGTGTACCACCTCATCACCAGACAGGAGCAAAGGGCAAGACGTAACCTAGGGCTACGCCAACGAGTGTAGGTCGCGAGTGGACGGCACAAATGTGTGGTGTGTTAAGTGGCTGGGTCCGGCTGTAAGGGCTGGGCGGCAATAATGCCAGATCAGAGCTGTAAGACAACATGGATTGAATGAACAGAAAAGTTACTGGGTCTCTTCTTCCTTCTCCTGTGATCTCCGAATTGCCCAGTCAATCTCATGCCTCAGGCAGTCCGGCGGCAAGGAGAGTGTTACAGTTAGTGTCAGAGGTGGTCAGCTCCTACAAGGAAGTCACAGCTCCTCAACCTCAAGGGTGTACACCCTTGGAGGCACACCAGCCAGCGCAGCAGCTCATTTGGGCCATTTCCAGATAGACTGGTATTATAATAATCCCTGTCCCATAATAACTGTCATAAAAACAGATGTATCTAGATGTATTTTAGTTCTAGATACATCACTTTTTGCGACAGTTAATATGAGACGGAGGGAGTTTTGATTTTCAGACCAAGTTCGGAATAACAGAAGTAATTGGATTAGGGAAGTCTCTCCTTGTAAGGCTGTCTTATGCTCCGTTTAAGCAGGCAAAAATCCGAAAGATCAAATTCTACCTTCCAATATTTATTAGGGTTTTAAGGATTAGGGCTACCTTGAATAGATCTAACGGTCCCTATCTTTACTCTTTTGCATGTGACAAATACACCAATGGAATAGAAAAAAAGAAACAAACAGGCTGTTGACATTAAAATTTTAATTTCAGAACAAAAGGAATAACCTCAGATATGCATAACTCGCATACCTTTTTCTCTTTAAGAGTATTCTCGAAACATGTGTCTGCATAGGGCTGCAAATGGGACTCGAAATCACTTGCATTTGGTTCAACTTGCTGAAAAGGAGAAAGAACTCAATCATTTCAAAATTTAAGAGATCGGAGCACTAATGCAAGGACATACCTGACACCATTTTCTTTCGTTCCACTTGGTATATTTATCAACTACCTTTAAAAGGAGGTCCGTGTGGCTCTAAATAACAAAAAAAAAATTAATTTGCACAATGATAAGACATTCAGAAAAGAAAAGAAAATGGAAGCTTTGAGAGTTGTCACCTCACGTATCAGAGGATGAAAAACAGGTTCCCAGAGAAATAATAAACCACGTAGATACTGAAAGAGAGCAAAGCTGGTTTGACTAATCTTCATGCAGAATACTCCCAAGTTCTCACTAAATTTATAAGCACAAAAAACACTTACATTGATTGATGGTTTTACAGCAAAGTCAGGAAGCCCAACTGGTATCTTGGAATTTTCTTTGAAGCGGTTAAGAATTGCAGAAGAAGAATCAGAGGCCTGCAATCATAAATATACAAGTTACGGACTTGTGGTGCTTTAACTCATAGACAATACAGATATCCAGAGTAATACCTTAATGTATGGTTTGAGTTTGATTAGTTCCCTGACAAACTCGCCTTTATTTCTATTGATCATGATACAAGCCATTGAACCTTTTCTCTTCAGGGTCAGCAAAAGAAAATTTGTTACACGAAATAGATGTACACAGACAGTCTTACACAAGTGAAATTCTTATATCAAAGTGCTTACTTGCCACAGTGAAAAGATGGTCGACATATAATGGTGTGCACAGCTGTTCATGCCATACTTCAACCTGAACTGTGGCTTCAATTTCTGGAAGAGCCATTCCTTGTTTAAAAAACCATGCTGCAAGCATATATAATCAAAGAAATTTTGTTAGTGTATTAATATCTCAAAGAGCATAAAAGCAATGTCTCATCAAATACACTCCAGAAAAATATATTTTCTCATGAAGAAAGAACATAATTTCTTCTGTTGCCGTGTTCCACGGAATACTTGACAAATCCCAAACGGAAAGTTTGGTTAAGACATCCCCAATCCCGTATTGGATATACTTTCTATTATGAGTAGCCGCTTTGTATGCCTATAAGACCAATGGGCCGGTATAAATTCATGTACAGGTGGTATGCCAAAAGGCAGAAATGAAAGCCAGCAGTCATCTATTGAAACAGATATTGTTATGCTTGTAACTGTCTTGGATTTCAGTCTACTACAGACCAAAAAAAATCCAGGAGATACAGGTGGTATGCCAAAAGGCAGAAATGAAAGCCAGCTGCCATCTATTGAAACAGATATTGTTATGCTTGTAACTGTCTTGGATTTCAGTCTACAACAGACCCAAAAAAAAATCCAGGAGATTTCCAAGCCTTACCGCCTAGGGATTCCTTAAAAATGATGAGCCTCACTATCATGGCAAAGCACTATAAATATATATTTCTTCATCAGATGAATATACATTTTTACAGAAAGAACTATTTCAGCAATCAATTTACCTCCTTATCATCACTGATTGAATCCACTTGTCGCAACATGTCCATATAGGCAGGGAGCAATCTTCTAAATTCATCTTCAAACTGGTTGTAACATAACAGATCATGTAGAAATGAGTGGCAAACTAAAATAAAGTACAGCACATTTGAGATGCACAAAATATTTTAAGAAAACATACTTCCCAGTTCCAATCAGAACCGTCTAAAAGTTCCTTAGCAGCAGAATGTGACTTTACTTGAAGGTCTTTCTTTTTCTTTGTCAACCATGCTGTAAAGCTGTTTCCATCACAGGCATCACCTTTATCTTCTCCGGCAGAATCCTATGACAAGCATATCACAAACAAGTAGATAAATTTATATATCAATATTCACCAGTGTGGTAGGCTGCTAGTAAGTTTCACGCCTTTAAAATAAGGATATGGTTACATACTACGGTGCATACAACTTTTAGTTACCACAACAGTCTATGCTCCCAATTTTATTTACTTTTGCACTTCCCAGCATTCCCGCTTCTAAATGGTGAAACAAGAACAGAACATATTGATGACTTGCCTCTATAAAAAGATTGTACCATTCTTCACAAAGTGCTTCAAGGTCCTTGCTAGCACTAGCCTTTGTACTTGATCCCAATTTACGCCTTAGGCGTTGAATTGCACATGGAAGCTTATTGTCTAAACGTTGAATTAGACAAGGAAGCAGATCATTCAGGATTATATGCCTAACACTCATGTCACTGACGGCAAGCAAACTGAGAGAATGACAAAATGGAACAGCATTCATTGTTGTCTCATCATCCACAAAGTACCCAAAGAGACTCGCTCTCATCCTCTCAAAGCAATTATGACTTAAGAGGGATCTGCGAGAAACAATAAGTAACTTTTATCTGATATAATATGAATATTGCAAAACAAATAGAAGTTGATTAAAGTTATACCTAACAATAAGTAACTTTTATCTGATATAATATGAATATTGCAAAACAAATAGAAGTTGATTAAAGTTATACCTCAAGAGAAAAGATGAGACAGACTCCCTATTTTGTTCTCCAAGTGCAAATACTCTAAGCAGATCGGACACTTCCCGAGTAAACACAAGCAGTAGCTTGAGCTTCAATTCCTTTATGTGTCTATCTGATCCAATAAGATTACCATAAAAGTATGGTTTTCCAGTCCCCCCTTGGTACAAGAGGTCAAACCAAGCATAGTGAAGCCTATACTCACACTCGCCTAATATAGGCTTTAAGAAATTGAACGTCCACGAGTTCCAAATTTCGCATGGACAATTTTTAACAAAAGGAATAACTACCAGGCGAATAAGCTTCCCCAGATGCCTAAGTTCCATTGACCCTAAATCTACTAAGAGATTATCCCGAACAGTGTCCAGCAACTCAGAAAATGACCCCTCGATAGAAGTACATAGACCAAGAACATTGTACCTGCAGCATGATACAATTCGCAGTTCTTTATTACACAAAAGCAGCAAATAACGACATGATTACCATAATTAGTACTACTTTCATTCACAGGTACTCCAATAGTCTCAATTAATTTAACAGAAATAGAAAATACAAACATTATATTTAGTATACTTGCGGCTTGCGGGTATACAACGGCAGTAAATAACGACATGATTACCAGAAGTACTCCAATATCAATTACCAGAACAGAAATAGAAACAGTATATCTAGTGGCTTCACATCCTTATTTATGGAGTTTCTAGTCGACAGAACTGGGGAAAGGCCATTCCAAGTCAACAATGATGTACATTAGTGGACATTATCCACGTCCCAAGTTGCATAGGAATTTGCCAAAATTTAAGCCAACTCATTTTCAGCTCTTAATTTCTTCCTATTTCAAATGCTGATTTCATTGTTCTCTTAGACAAGTGTCAGCCCTTTGCTCCGATGATATAGTGGTTCATGGAATTTGACTTCTGCGTATGCCTGTTCTCTCATTACAACCAAGGCGCCGATACTGACACTGTTAAGGCAGCAACATAAGCTTACAGTTCCCCAAATACTATTTTTGTTATAAGCCATCGTTTTGTTTATTAATTAGTAACTTGTTAGAGTTATGGTATTCACATTTCATGACACTGCTACAGACGTTCATTGGAGAGTTCCTGCAATTTGTACAGTCAGTGTTCAAAAAGGCGCTGGCCAACCGCCTCACCTTGGCCCTAGGAGGTGGAAAAGGCGGTCGTCGAGGTGCTCCGGCGAGAAATCCCATTTGTCAAGCGAGAAACCATTCTTTCCGGAGAGGATTTGACCTTCCAAGCAAGGATTCATCCTACCCAGAGAGACTTCCCGGCGAGGTTTCGCGCTTCTCCGGTGAGGCATGGAGCTCCGCTGTCTGGTTTGACCACTGCAGCGAGGGAGAGAGTACGAGGGAAGAGGCGGCTGTGAGGGAGGAAACCTATTTTTTCAGTCGCTGTGCTGCTTAAAATTACTAGAACTGGGTAGATGGGCTGGTATTTTAATGGGCTAGGTCAATCCATCTTGATTATTTGCCACTCTTCTCCCTATTTTGTTTCACACTACAGCCCATATATGAGTTATTTTTCACACATCAAGCCCTTCCGTACAGTGTTCATACAAAACGCCTAATCACGCAGAATCATGCCTAGACAGCACCTAAGCTGCCTAGGCTCTAGGCAGTGCCGAAGCACACAATGAGCGCCCAGCACCTTTTTGAACCTTGCAGTTAATTATGTGTACTTCAATAAAAAACCTAAAAAGAACATAGATACAGCCTGTCAAGAACCTAGTAGTGTCTTAACAATAATACCTATATACCCGCAAAAAAAACAATAATAACTGTATGGAAGTTCATCACATGTCAAAATAGCTATTTCATACAAGAGTGCAAAAGATATGATACCAAGTATTCTAGTATAGTTATAAGAAAGCATACTTACACTCTCTGCCGAGTTCCCTCCAATAATGCCCCTGTCTTGTTTTTAAGGAGATATTCCTCATTGTCAATGGCATACAACCCATTTGTACTTGCAAGCATAGTAGAAAGCTCCACACAGCTCAAACATTTTGCTCTTTTGAGTTCTTCAGGTAAAAAATCATCATCCTGGTTCCAGAGCGCATGTACACAATGAAGCAGCTGAAAACAATGATAAAAAAGTTACAATAATAAACTGTAAACACATAGCTATATGCGACTAATAACATATTGTGTATTTTCTGTCATGGTTTGAGGCCAGCAAGAGGTTTAGGTGCACGTTTACCTGTAAGAGTAATGGAAGGATTTGTTGTAGAAGGGCTACAGAGAAAATACCACAAGAATCTTCTGTTTTCCTTCTCTTAAGCTGTTCCTCAACTAATTTCACCACATGATAAGCCATCTTCAAGAACTGGGCATCAGAAAAAAGCAGGCTCACACTGGAGGACAAATATTTCCATTCCACCAGTCTCCATATTTTGTTCAGAGGGTCAAGTAAACGGGGAAGTACTCTTGCATATTGCACAATTCTGCAAAAGAACATTGGAAGTAAGCACTTGCATAACAGCAATATTAAATACTCCCTCTGTCTCAAATTAATTGTCGCTGAAATGAGTGTATCTAGACATCTTTTAGTGTATCGATTTGCTCACTTCAATGACAATTATTTGAGATGGAGGGAGTAGTACTTTTCCGCTGTTAAATAATATACAATTATTTACTTGTCATAATTTCAAATGTACAACTTAAGACTGCAACTGCCGTAACGATATGGCATAAAAATAATTAAGATTATGGGCCTGTTTGGTTGAGCACTATAGATGCAACAATCTACCACGCATTCTGTGCCAACTTTGCCTACCATGAGACGCACAATTTAGCATTACTAAGAAAAACCGTATCACACTTCAGTCTGACAAGTAGAGCCCAAACAAATTTTGCCTACATAGTCCCAAACCAAACACCTGCCTGACTTGGTATAACTCTTGAAGTGCGGCATATGTGGGTGGCCTTCTATAATATGAATTATATTTATGAATATAAGGCCATTTACAACGGGGGCGCTTAGAGCAGGCGCCAGGATCGATTGGATGTCCGTTCCATTTTATTCCTGGTCGATCTCAGGAATCTGGTTTGCATCAATGCATGTTCAGTCGCCAAGCGCTCTCGCTTTTTTTTCACGCAAGACTTTAGTGGACGTTTGGCAGTAGTAGGGCGCTACTTCCCCAGCAAAATTCACCGGTGGCTGAAACTAAATCGCATGGGCGCTTGCGTGTTTGGATTGGAGACCACGGACGCTAGCGACTCGGTTAGCGCCTGCAAAATACAACTAGCAATGGATACCAAGACTCTTGTGCAGGCGCCAGATGCTAAATCATTTTTTTTTTCCATTTAAGCTTTCTACCAAGCGTCTGCGATTGGACATGCTCTAAGGGGGGTTAACGGAAGGAAAAGGAGCATACCCCAAAAAAGATGTTGAGATGCTGAATGCCTCGCATAACAAATTGTGCTCTGCAAGGAGAAGACTGTCCTCCCTTTCATCATCATCCTGTACCATCATCAATGCACTTTCAAGAACAAGAAAAAAATGGTAATGGAAGTGCGCAGAAAATACATGAACCACTTGGTAAAAACAATTATCATTTATTTGACATATAATGCAGAGAAGAATACCAGGATTGACATGCTGCTGTTGCTGTTCTGGGACCTTTTACTTGCTCGACTGCTGCTACTTTCATCCCCTTTTCTTCCAAGATCTGCTAAAGTATATTAAATAATTAGACGAAATAAGAAAAATGCATGTAAGCAGATAAGCAATGAGAATATCTTGGCATTTTTATCAAAAAATAAAATGATACTATATCAATAGACAAACAAGGAATTATATTTCATATAACCTGCAAGCAACAAATGTGTAGAAGGAACATAATGTACCCATAGATTTAGCCTACACAAATCGGCTATCCAGCCCCAGAATCATTTCATCAAAATTAGATCCAATTTTACCATGAACTGCTACTAGGTCCATACTACTTGTTGTTCCATTACTTATTTTTATTCGGGTGGTTTTTGTCGGCGTTTGCCTCTAGCCTTTACAGCTTGCTTGGGACTAACAGCTATGTTGTTGTTACCGCATTCATCATATGGAAACACACAGATCGCAAATCAAAAATATAATATATCAAATGAAAACACAAAGATAACAGGTGAGCATATTTATCTGAGCAATCAATAAAACTAAAACAGCATACTATCTAGATTTATATTGAGCAAGCTTCCGTCAGGGAACAATTGAATTATTCATGTGCTTCACCTTTTTCATCTGCCACCAGACCTCTCGAAATGTTCTGTGCAGCTTCATCTTTTCCACCTAACACCACACCTGTCAAAATGTTCTCTGCCACTAGCACAAGTAAGCTTCTGTTGTGTCTTTTCGGTTTTCCTGCATTAGCCGCGGAATACGCAGAAACTTCTTTTCCACTAGGACATCGAACCGCATTAGCCGCAGAACACGCAGAAATTTCTTTTCCACTAGGGCATCGAACCAATTGTATTTCTACATCAATAAGTTGAGAAGGACTGAGTTGCCCACTTCTATGATCCACCAGATGCTGCAAATAAAAAACAAACAATAGTTCGCCTAGGCTGTAAATCAGTGCAATTAAACCCTAAAACAATTAAGGGTCTCAAGGATGAAGGTAAAAATCAAGGACCTGGAGCATTTTAAAGCCATGTAGTTGGACCTCAAGCGGGATTTCCGTGCTGGCCAGCAGAAGCGAAACTCCAACCAACGATTCCATGTACATTTCACCTTCTGACTCTACCTGTTGCACAAAACAGTGATAAAAAATTACAAATACACAATTCGATGTGAAGCCTCATCCAACCTCCATTTATTGCGCAACTTTACATCTGAAATCCAAGCGTGTAAGCTTAGGCAATTTTACATCTGAAAATCCGGCTGATTTAGGTTAGGCGGTGAAACACTATGTCCTTTCTAGGATAGGAATTCTCTACTTGCTTTCAAAACTCATATTTCCAGGAGTAGAGCAAAGGGGCACGAACCAATCCCGACTTGGCAGGGCTCGAATCGTCGTCCACATCCGCGTCCGGCGCCATGGCAGGGCTGGAATAGCCCCACACATCCGCCATGGCGTGCAGCAGAACGTCCCTCCACTACAAGGTGGCAGTGCGGGTGCAGCTCGCTGTCAGAACGGCGCTGGCGCCGGATCTGGCCGGAGGAGCTCCCTCTGGTCTGGGGCCGGCGACCGAAGGGTCGGGGTCTGATGAGTACGATATTGGGCTGGGCGCTGGGGCGAGGAGGACCGAGGGTTAATTTATTATAGCGGGTCGGGTCGGTTGGATTCCGTCTTGTACTACTACAAGGACTTTTCTTTTTTACCGAGTCAGGCTGGTCACAACCGTAAGACTAGTCATAGAGGGATTATCATACACCAGTACCGTGCATATATGATACTAGTATAAGATATTACCTCTATAATGCATAGTATCTTAAATTAGTATCATACTCCCTCTGTTTACCTTTACCTTGCGTTCTAAGCTTTCCAAAATTTTAGTTTTTTTTAGCGCTCATATACACGCGCATACACTCAACCCTATGAACGCACACACGCACATCCTACCCCTATGAGTACCTTCGAGAGACTGAGCCGGCGGGTCTTGAGATTGACGATGTCACCACAGGCGTCTCGCTGTCGACGGAAACGTCGCCTCCCACTGAAAGAATATTCCGCCTAAATGCAACACACAGGTGTCAAATCTGGGGTTTGAACTCTGCTGGGTTGGGGGTACAACCACCCTTCTAACCATCCAACCACAGGTCGGTTTGCACATTGCGTTGCTAGTTGACTTCCTAATTTGCCCCCTTAAAACATTAAACTCTCGCCACACCTGGTTGACCATGCATTCAATTGCCTAGGAGGTGAAGCGATGGAAACACGTCGGACCAATGCATGCAGAAATCGCATTAACCAATTTCTGGTCATGCCCAGGGCAACTTAGTCCATCCACACTATAATTTAGCTCATCTAAAGCCCTCCTTGGTATGCGTTATTTTGCCAGAACGCATTGTAAAAATAAACAGAGGGAGTAATATCATTGTATTTATTATTTTGTAGAATCTCAATGCAAATATGTGTATAAGATTTACATGCAACTAAATTTTCTAGTTTTACGTGTCATGATACGGTATCTACCTATGTTACTCTAAACATCTCTCTCCTCATTAATTACTTGTCACATCAGCTTTTTTGTGGATCCAAGTTCCATGATACTAGCTATGATACCACCACTATGGCTAGTCTAAGGAAGGGCCGGGGTCTGATGAGTACGATATTGGGCTGGACGCTGGGGCGAGGAGGACCGGGGGTGTAATTTGTTATAGCTAGTCGGGTCGGTTGGATTCCGTCTTGTACAAGGATTTTTCTTTCTTACCGAGTTAGGTTGGTCATAATGGGAAAGTAACCTACACTAAAAACCTACACACTTTTCTAAACTATATTACTATCTCCACAGTGGGTAGTAACATGTATGTAGTGTCATGCATTTATTAGGCTATAGACTCATTGTTTCGTGGAGTGTGTGATGTTCCGGTAACATAGCTAGTTTTACCACAATCACTTCTCTCTTCATTAAATACTTGTCACATGAGCAAAGTTGTATTGGAGTGTGTGATATTACCACTAAGTTTCTGCAGTGTCCGTAAGGACTGCGCCAATGGAGGTTTTTTTTAGCGCGGTTTCATATGCGTTTTGCTTATATGGCATACTAATTAATGATGAGAGTGTGGGGTTGTATCTTATGCTAGTCACATTGAGGAGTAACATTGTCGAATTCCAGACTCTACAAATCCCTCGGGTGAACCCATAGGGTTTCGAATAGGAGAACCCATGAGCGCTGGTGGCGATCGTCGGCTAAACAGGGGGCAAGATTTACCCAGTTTCGGGGCCCTCGTAGAGGTAAAACCCTTACTCCTGCCTCTGTCGATCTGTATTAGTCGAGTAGATTGGTTACAATGATGGTGGCTCAAGTCGAGAGTATGATCTCGAGCTCAAGGCTTTGGTGTTGCGGTGTTGCTTGGTCCTCTTCCGGTGGCTCTCCTAGCCTTATATAGATGGCAAGGTCTCAAACCCTACCCGGAGAGGACTCGAACTCTAACCCGAGGTCGGTTACAGGTTTCCTAACTTAAGCCGCAAGGCAGTGCGGGTGGGCTTCACGTGGGCCTTCTGGAACACTCCAAGGGCTCCTCTTCTTGGGCCTTAACCTTGGGCCTGAGACGGGGTGTCCTTACCTGCAGGGTCCAGGATCCATGCCTTCGTCAGTAGCCCCCGAGCGTTTGCTCGAGTGGGATTTTTTCCAGTCGAGTAGACGGTCAAACCTTTTTCGGTCTCTCTTTCTTACGGATAACCAGTATGGTTGTTTTCCTGTTTAGAGGGTGCGTACCCTGTGTAATGAGTTTTTATACCCGAGTATCGAGTAATACAAGTGCATGTCTTTATGGCTTTTTATCGCAGAAGGATATGGCGCAGTAGCTTGCCTCTCCCGAAAGATCAGGGTCAATTAATTGCAACTAGGGAAAAAACAATCCTGGCCTACACAGGTTCGAGACCTCCGACTCGAACCCGATGAGGTGATTGTTGCGACTGGGCCGTTGTGGTCTTATCGAGTCGAACTTAACCTATAGGGTACCCGGCGCGTCCGCTGGGATTTTTCTTCGTGTTGTTGACACGGAATCATACAGGAGGACGCAGCTTGAGTGCGATTCCAGGCCCTCAAGAGAGATCTTTCGGGTCTTACCTTCATATTCGAAAGAATATGGCATCCGGATGTGCCTAGTCGGCTGAACAATCCAGGTCTTATGATGTGAAAACATCGTGTGAATGAGTGGCAGGTTTTGCCTACTCGCGTAGTTTTTGAATTAGTAGTTCTTTATCCATACGAAAGAGTTTTTCGTGTTTAGGAGTTTTATGCCCTGTCGTGGTGGTGTCAAGACAGATGCCATGGGATGGCTAAAAGTGTGGGGACGATGGACGCTGGAGGCGCTCGGGGAGGGATCACGCGACGAGTAGCCGCGTGAGGTAAGAATCAAACACTGCAAACAACACGATCTACCCAGGTTCAGGGCCCTCGTGAGGAGGTAAAACCCCTACTCCTGTCTTTCTCTCTGTATTCTGATGTCTCACCGAGTAGCCACAGTACAATGGTTCTTGCTACCGAGTAGCCACTCTTCTCTCTACGGGATGAATTAGGTCAAGAATCTCTACGTAGCGGGAGATCTAGGTCAGGATCCCTCTCGCAGGAGGGGGCAGGGCAGCTTATATACTCGGTGCCCAGCCGGATACGTCCAAATACAAATAGATGTCGACATTGTGTGCACACCGTCCTTCTTCCGAGCTTCCGCTGACAGCTTTGGTTCCTAATCTTGTCCTGTCCGGAAAGTCGTTGGGCAAAACCAAGTGAACAGTCTGGTATCACTGCGCCAAACACAGAGTAGGTCCCCCTATCCTGCGACGGCCTGCTGACACACTGTCGCTGTCAGGCACGCCGTCCCCAGATGAACAGTGCTGTGAACAGTGCCAAGTACGGACCCTGGATACGCGGGATCTGGTGTCAGAACGGCTCCTTTGACCTCTGGCCCGAGTAGATTCCCGCCAGTTTTACTCGGGCCAGCTCTTCTACTCGAACAAACATAACTTGCTTGATGTAACCTTCTGATCACCTTTTGTGTAAGACCGAGTAGCAGTAGACCGGGTAGCGAGTACCGGGTAGGCGGCTACTCGACCAAACTTCTCTTCTGACCTTGCCTTTACCACTTGCCTTTACCCTACTCGGGGGTAACCCCCCGACAGCAGTCCCCGAAGCTGGTAGAGTCCTGCGAACTCGTTCACTGGGCCCTGCCAGCTTTCAAACCAACCTTGGCAACATTGCCCTTGATCCTCAAGATGCCGAGTAAAACCTCCGAGTAGCACTCTGAAAAATACCTTGGGTTTCCTCTCCTCCGAATAGAGCTAGCTTTCTTCTCTGTAACCGAGTAAAAAGACTTAGGAATTTCTCAGACAGAATCTCTGCGGCGTAGAGCACAATCCGGCTTTCCGCCCAGCAACTGGGCACGTGTCGTGCATCCACGACCCCGACGCCTCGGTACCCCGGTCCTGACAGGCCACGCGCCCAGTTTTCACGGGGTGGGCCCACCAGCTTGTAACGCCCCATCACGCGCAGTAATCGCCCACGATCGCGTCGTGGGATCTAATGCGGCCGTTATGCGCGCGTTTCGCGCTGTGTGCGTTTCCAATCGGCCCACAGACCCCACGCCGCACGATCACTGCCACGATCGATCCCACTTCCTCAATTCGTAACGGTAACCCGAGGTGCGGTATAAATACCCCCACGGTAACTCTTTCTTTTCCTTCCTCCGTTCTCTTTTCCCCTTCTTCCTTCTCGTTCTCCGCCGCCGCAGAGCTCATCCTCTCCACCAAATCCTCTGCATTCTTTGCCAATTTCCTCCTCGCAGCCATGGCGCGCGACGACAACGCTCGCGCCGGCTGGGCCGGGTCCGAGCTCACCGCCGAGGACTGCCAGTGGCTGGTGAACACCCGGCGAGTTCCTCCCGGTGTTCGCTGCCGGCAACCTGGCGATGAACTCGTCCCAGCTCCGCAGGAGGGCGAGCACGTCGTCTTCCTCGCGCACTTCGCGCGAGGATTTGGCCTCCCTGCATCCCATTTTCTCCGCTCATTTCTGGACCATTACGGCCTCCAGATGCACCACCTTCCTCCCAATGCTGTCGTCTTCCTCTCCTACCACGCTGTGGTGTGCGAGGCCTTCCTCGGCGTCCGCCCCACGACGGAGACGTGGTCAAAGTACTTCTTCTTCCGCCAGCAGAGCAAAGGCAAGAAGGACAGGGCGGACACCAGCAGCCGGATAACCGAGACCGGCAGCGCCATGATGGTGCAGCGCCCTGGGACCAATCATCCTCGCATTAAGGGTCTGGATTCTGTCCGCAAGTGGCAGAAGACGTTCCTATACGTGAAGAACATCCCGGCCAAGAAAGGAGCCAAGGTGGAGGACAGGATCAACCTGCCCCCTTGGAGCAACCGAGCTCCCACCGGGCAGAACTGGAAGACCAAGCCGTCCATGGATCGCAACTTGACGCAGATGGAGGAGCGCCTCGCCCATCTGATCGGAGAAGGGCTCAAGAGCGACGATCCAGTTGCCTGCTGGATCTCTAAGCGGGTGCTGCCGCTTCAGCAATGCATTCACCCCATGTGCTACATGGGAGGCCCCCGCGACTGTACTCGGACGACCACGTTCGAGCTCAGCAACGCGGACGTCGCCGCCCACGCGCGGTCCATCCTGACCACCGGCCTCCGAGATAATTGGCAGTATGGTTTCATCCCATATAGCCGTACGAAGCCGATTGAACGGGTATGTATCTCTTACTCTGCTTCTTGTATACGAAATTCGAGTAGATAACCTTCTCTCCTTGCTGCGACTAGCATTTGTGCTCTGCGCCGAGTAGAACCGCTTAGTCTTGACGTGCTTGATGTTTGCACGCTTTTCCGAGTAGAACACTTAGCAGAATAATTTAGGCTTAGTGTGCTTGGTGTTTGCACGCCTTGCCGAGTAGCATTGCTCAGGCTTAATGTGCTCTATGCTTGCACGCCTTCCGGAGTAGGATGTTTCTATGCTACTCGACTAGCTGTTTGATGTTTCTCTATCCTTCAGGTCCTTGATCGCCAGCTCGCCGAGAGCAAGGAACGCTTCGAGGACAACTGGTCGGAAGACCGAGAAGAAGACGACGAGGTCTCCTTCGAGACTGCGGACGAGCTCAACCTCCCTCATGCCCAGACGGAGAAACATCATGTGGACGCATCCGTCCGCGACTGGTCTGAGGACGATTTCGAAGGTAATTGAGTTCATCCTATCCGGTCGCGAGTAGCGCAAGCCAATTGATCCCTGCTTCTGAGTTGCTTTTCTTCTTCTCAACTCCATAGATGGTGCTGAAGCTGAGGATGAGAGGGAAGACGAGGACGAGGAAGCCCTTGTCGTCGATCCTCTTTCGGTTGCCGCTCCTCCTACCCGCAAGCGGGCGGGCAGTGGTGCTTAGGAGCCCCCTGCCAAGAAGAAGAAGAAGGCCGAGAAGACGACCAAAAAGGTCGCGACGAGGAAGCGACCGGCGATCCCTACCCGTAAAGGGTAAGTACTTTCTCCTCAGCTATGCGCCTATGTTGCCGCAAATTCCCAATCCCTATACTTCGTTGTTTCTTCTCGGTTTCCTCTGCACTCTTCTATTTTCTGAACTCAATTCTTTTTTCAGAGCCCCCTTGGATGCTGACGCCGCTCTCGCGCCCACCAAGACGAGGAAGAAGTCCGCCATCGACGTCGATAACCTCATCGACCTTGACGACGAGAACGAGGCCGCAGCGCAGGGCAGAGCGCGCGCGTCCTCTGCTGCACAAGGAGAGGACTCCGACAAGGCTCGGTACATGGACACTGATGCCCACGACGCAGAGCAGGAGCAGCAGGCCCGCGCAGAGCAGGAAGCGCAGGATGCTGCTCGCCAAGACAGACCTCCCTCTCCTCCGGCCAACACAGCCGAGGAGAACCAAGATCAAGACCAAGAGATACACGACGATGCCGCCCTTGAGCGGCAGGAAGCAGAATAGGAGCAGCCAACTGCAGGGGCTGCTGAACAGGAAAACCCCGCGGCCCAGACGCGGGTAGAAGAGCAGGATGTCGTTCAGCAAGATCCCGCTGCCGAGCAGCGGGCTGAAGCAATCAATGAGACGGAGCAATACCCTCTGAGCGACGCGCAGCCAGACACTGCACAGGGTAGCGCCCAGCCGAATGCCGCGTCGGGTAGCGCGCCCTTGGCGCCGCCTACCGAGCAGGGTACTTCCTCCACTGCAGCAGACCCCTCGCCGGTGAAGAAGACCACAGCTGCAGCCAGTCCTCCGGCCAAGCCGGTTACGAAGAAGAATACTCAGGGAGCTGCAGAAGGGAAGGCTGCCGAGAAGAAGGCCACCGAGAAGCCAACCGCCAAGAAGGAGACTTCTAAGAAGCGGGCTGCCGAGAAGCCAGCTGGCCAGGCAGAAGGCACTGTTCGCAGGAACCCGGCACGTGGTGTCGCTCCAGATGCAGCCGTGATGCCGCCGCCACCGCCAAAACCAACCGCCAAGTCCGGTCAGCTGGTTATCCGCGAGCCCGGCGCGGCTGCTGACGTTGCCGCAGCGTCCAGCGTCCCGGATCCTCCTAGCTTCCCACCCTACATGGTGAAGGTCAGCCAGCAGTATCAGGTTGGCTTAACCCCCGAGGAGAGGAAACTTGCTCTCAGAAAAGGGAAGCAGGCCGCGGCAGTGGAGTCCAGACCGCCAGCCAAAAATCAGGACAAGTCCCTCTCCATTTCTTCGCGCGAGGTCCAGGACAAGGCGGTGACGTCCACGGGCCTTGAGCAAGTGATCGATTTGGTCGGCTTCATCGATGCCAAGTGGGACAGCAAGGTCCTTGGCAACTCGAACTGGGACGGCACGGAGTTGGGCGACTTGGACCACATGCGAGTCGATTGGAACAAGGCGGACATGGGTTACAAACCCATGACCATCTCATCCAACTCCAGCACGCTCGCCGCCAAGATGTTCGTCCATCGCAAGGCTGCAGAGGACCTTGAGCAATCCTACGCGGTAAGTCTTACTCATCCTTCCCGAGTTGCCTTTTACTTTCCTTCTACTCTTCTTCTTTTCCTTAACCACCACCCAGTCCCCGAGATTCTGGCCGAGTAGACGTATACTCAACCGAGTTGCCGCCTTCTCGGGTTGAATCTTTATCACTTTGCCTGATTCTTTTTCCTTTTGCTTCTCAGAATAGCTTATTGAAGCGGACCAACCTGTATCGTCGGCTACTCTGGAACCATTCCATCGCTAGGAGACGTATTGACGCCCTAGAGAAAGAGCGCATAGCCGACGAGGCAGCCGAGAAGGATGTTATGAATAGCACTCTTAGACTCTCTGAAGTTGAAGGTACGCTTTTAGCTATGCAGTTCTTGCGTTTGGTGTTTATGCCCGCTCTTGCTTTTTGCGCTAACCAATTCTACTATGCAGGCAAGTTTAAGGCCCTAGCCGACGAGCACGCGAACTGCCGTGCATTTGTTGAGAATGGTCAAGCAACAATCAAAAGACTGGAAGGTATGTTGCCGTCTTCTCGGCTTGTTCATTTCTTTTCCTGCTTGGCTACCCTGCTAACCATGTTTCGCTTTCCGCAGAAGATCATAAGAAGTTCGTCGAGGAGCATATGGACTGCCTCAAGCCTGGAGAGGTGCAGCAGCAATTGTCCAGCCAGGCTGTCGAGCTGATAAAAGAGCACACTACCGAGATGGAAGCTCTCCAAATCCAGCTGCAGACTGCGCTCCAGGATGCCCTCAACTTAGCAGCCGAGAAGAAGGATTTGCTTGCCGAGAAGGAGAAGAACGAAGCAGCAGCCAAAGCCAAGGAGAGAGCCCTCGAACAAGAGTGCGAGGTGCTGAAGAAAAGCAACGCTGGCCTCTTCGCTCAGCTGGACGGGCTCCGCTTGATTGAAGAAAGGCACCTAGCCGACGAGGAATCGTGGAAAAACCAGCTGCAAGGGCTGCGCTATGACTTGAACAGTAAGTGCTCTCTTTTCTTTGCTTCACTGCTTCCTTTTGCTCTTCTGCTACTCGTTTCATATTTCTACTTTGTTTCTGTTTCTGATCTTCTCGATAGCTCTTGCAGGAGTCTTCCCCGATCTCGAGTCTTCTTGCGGGCCTGCCCTGGCGAAGGCCCGAGCAGCTCGCGCTGAGAAGGGCGAGCCTTTGGACACCAGAGCAGAAATCGAGGAGAGCATCCTGATCATGCAAGGGCAATTCCAGCGTCTAGCAGGCGTGGGCACCGAACTGGTGCGCATTGCCTTCAAGCTCCACGACCTCTTCTGGCCCCAGGACTCCGCGCCAACGACAATCCGCGGCCTTGCCTTGAAGCTGCACGGCGTGAAGGCCGAGCTGAAGAAGTGGCGAGCATCGGGAGCTCGGGCAGGCGCGGACATGATGCTGCTGTTCATCATCAGTTGGTACGAGAATCTCAACCTGAAGGTCGTCCGTGAGATACGCGAAGACTCCAAGTGGAAGACGGATACCGACTGCGTGGCTCTCCGCCAACTCGTTGCGCACGAGGTTGCCCAGTACGCAGACACCACGCTCTTCATCGATGGTCCCACTGAACCTGACACCGAGGTGGACGAAGGCGAGGAGGAGGACGAAGCCGAAGAGATGGACGAGGAGGAGCTGGATCTGAGCTGCTTCGAGACTCCAGAGAGACAGGCCGGGAAGAGGAAGGCCACGGTCGTCGCGGACAGCGATGATGAGGCCGAGAGCGAAGGGATGACAATCGACACCGCCGCGCTCGAGTTTGGCACCTCGTCGGGAGCTGCCCTTGACGACACGGCTCGCCTCCGCGCCCAAGCAACTGCCTCCACCTCAGCGACAGGCCCCATCTCGGTGGCCACAGCCACTTCAGATCAGGCTGCCACTGAGACGACTGCAGACGCAACGAAGACCGCCCCCGGCAACTCGGAAGCGGATGCTACCGAGACCAGCGCCGAAGTTGAAGCAGCCAAGGCCAACACCGAGAACATTGCTACCTCGACCTGATTTTCTCCTGCAACCTTATCCTTCAAACACTTATCAGATCCCCGGGATGCCGAGTGCAAATGTATCGAACCACTTATGCTTTTGCTTGCTACTCATTTTTATTCACACTTGTTATCTTTAACTTAGTCAATTTGAGCAGCCCTGGCTCGACGCCGGGTTGCGTTATCATGCGAGTCCCCGAGTTGCATTTCTTATTCGCTCTTTCTTTTCATCTCAGCTCTACCCGCAACTTGTTGCTTTTTTGGTATTCGAGTCACAAGAGTCCAAAGGCAGAGTTGCAATTACTTAGCCACTCAGAAACAATCATAATAACGCAGCCCACCACTTAGCCGAAAAGAACAGATAAAGAACAGTAGTAAAGGCACCCTACTCGGTTGCTGCACTTTTCCTTTTCTTAGCAATTTTTCTTGTGCTCATTGACCTTATGCTTGTTCTCTTGCTTGCCATGAAGCCGAGTTTCGGACAGCAGCAGAGTCGAAGAGTTGGCACGTAGGTTTAAACACAGTACTCAATGTACTTATGAAATTCTAAGCAGAGCAACCGAATAGACAAGAAAGAAATCGAGTAAAAACACTTAGAGCAATTTTGGACGAGGGCAGTCCCCGAGTTCAATTTCAGATTGCAGGATAGAATTGAGAGTACATACACATTTTTGCTCATGAATGAAAGCGACGGAGTAGAGCTACATTCCAGGGACGTTTGGATTCCTCGCCAGCTTTATCTACCCTGTTCTTCTGTGATGGCTGTGCGTCGACTAGGTAGTACGCATCATTGTGCAAAGCTTTGCTCACAATGAAGGGCCCTTCCCAAGGAGGAGAGAGCTTGTGCATCCCGCCTGTGCGTTGCACAAGCCTAAGGACCATGTCTCCTTCTCGGAAAACCCTTGGGTTCACCTTTCGGCTATGATAACGCCGCAGGTTCTGCTGGTAGATAGCCGAACGTGACAGAGTCAGCTCTCTTGCTTCTTCAAGCAGGTCAACATCGTCTTCTCGAGCTTCTCTCGCCTCCACCTCTGTATAGAGGGTTACTCGGGGGGAGTCATGCTCTAGGTCTATTGGCAATACGGCCTCAGCCCCATATACCAAGAAGAATGGTGTGTAGCTGGTTGACCGGTTAGGGGTAGTCCTTAGACTCCACAACACCGCTGGCAACTCGTCTAGCCAACACCCAGGTGTTTTCAGCAATGGCTCAATCAGCCTTGGCTTTATGCCAGCTAGCACCATGTCATTTTCTCTTTCAACTTTCCCATTGGAGGCGGGATGCGCGACTGACGCAACGTCTAGTCGGATATGCTTATCTCTGCAAAACCGCACCATTGCTCCTTCAGCAAAGTTTGTGCCATTATCCGTGATGATGCTGTGCGGGTAGCCATATCTCAGAATCACATCCTTTAAGAATTTCACAGCTGTGGATCCATCACACTTCCGAATGGGCTTTACTTCAATCCACTTGGTAAACTTGTCCACCATGACCAGGATGTGTGTCATGTTGCCTTTAGCCGGCTTGAAGGGGCCAACCATATCCAGGCACCATACGGCAAACGGCCATGTGATAGGAATTGTTTTCAACTCGGAAGCAGGCATATGAATCCTACTCGCGAACATCTGGCAGCCATTGCACTTCCTCACGATGTCTTCAGCTTGCTGCAGTGCTGTGAGCCAGTAGAAGCCATGCCGAAAAGCTTTCTTGACCAACGCCCGAGAAGAGGCGTGATGTCCGCATTCTCCTTGGTGTATTTCCAACAGAATTTCTCCTCCTTCTTCTGGGTCCACGCAGCGTTGCAGCACGCCAGTAGCACTCCTCTTGTGCAGCACTTCTCGGAATATAGTGTATCCTTTGGATCTTCTCTGAATCTGTCGTGCAGCGACCTCATCTTCTGGCAGGGTACCGTCCCTTAGAAAGGATAATATGGGCATAGCCCAACTCGGTGTCCCCCGTGTGGGAAACACTGGTTCGTCCACTTCCATTAGGACAGGTGCTGCTGTCTGCTCTTTAGGGTTGGGAGCACTTCTTTGAAGCCCTGAACGATTGGCGAGAACTTCCTCAATGAATACGACAGTCCCCGGGTTAAGGACAGCAGTCCCCGAGTAGGGAACGACAGTCCCCGAGTTGGGAGCGGCAGTCCCCGAGTTGGGAGCGGCAGTCCCCGAGTTGGGAGCGGCAGTTCCCGGGTTCCTTGTAGCATTCTCCCAATCAATCTCCATGGGAACAGATTCCTCTCTTGGCAGAGAAGGGACGAATATGGATTCCGAGTTGGGAGACGGCTTGATGGATGGCTTTCTCAAATGTTCCAAGGCAATCCCCGCCGGGATGGACTGCCGAGAAGATCCCAACTTGGATAGCTCGTCTGCTGCTTCATTCTCTGCTCGGTGAATGTGCTGGAACTCGCATCCTTCGAAGAAACCCGTCATAGACTGTACCAGGAAACGATATGATGCCATGTTTGCATCCAGAGCATCCCAAGTGCCAGAGACTTGCTGCACCACTAGATCTGAATCGCCATAGCATATAATACGCTGTACGCCAACCTCCTTGGCTACTCGCAAACCGTGCACCACGGCTTCGTACTCTGCTACATTGTTGGATGCCTTGAAGTGAATTTGTAGCACGTACTTAAGTTGATCCCGCTTGGGTGATGTGAGCACCACACCAGCACCAAGCCCTTCTTTCACCTTGGAGCCATCAAAGTGCATCCTCCAATAGTTGGAAACTGGAGCAGGAGGTTCATACTGCACCTCGGCCCAGTCCACCAGAAACTCCGCCAGAATCTGAGACTTGATGGCTTCTCTTCTCGCATACGCGGGAGCGTACGCGGCTAGCTCAATTGCCCACTTGGCTACTCTCCCACTCGCCTCCTTGTTGCCCATGATATCCGAGATGGGAGCAGAACTCACAACAGTGATAGGATGCTCCTGGAAATAGTGCTTCAACTTCTTGGCGCCCAAATACACACCATAGGTCATCTTCTGGTAATGCGGGTAGTTCTGCTTGGAGCTGGACAGCACTTCGCTAAGATAGTACACGGGGCGTTGCACACTCTTGCCTTCTTCTTCTCGCTCCACCACAATCACCACACTGACTACTCGGTTAGTAGCAGCAATATATAGCAGCATAGGCTCCTTGGGTAGCGGACTTGCCAAGATGGGAGTGCTACCCAGCATCGCCTTTAGCTCATTGAATGCTACGTCTGCTTGCGGAGTCCAGACGAACTTGTCACTTTTCTTCATCAACCGGTACAAAGGCAGGGCCTTCTCGCCCATTCGGCCCAGGAAACGGCTCAGAGATGCCAGGCAACCCGTGAACTTTTGCACATCCTTCAAGGATCTTGGCAAAGACATGCTCTCGATAGCTTTTATCTTTGATGGATTGGCTTCAATGCCCCGACTAGAGACCAGGAAACCGAGTAGCTTGCCAGCCGGGACACCGAAAGTGCATTTACTCGGATTGAGTTTCATTTTGTACTTGCGTAGGTTAGCAAAGGTTTCCTCAAGATCGGCAAGCAGATTATGTGTTTTATTCGTTTTGATGACAATGTCATCTACGTACACCTGCACGTTCTTGCCGAGCTGATCGTGCAAGTATTTCTGCATGCATCTCTGATAGGTTGCACCCGCATTCCTCAAGCCGAAACACATGACACGATAGCAATAAGCCCCGTACGGGGTAATGAAAGCAGTCTTTATTTGATCAGTAGGATTGAGTGCAATCTGGTGGAAACCAGAGTAGGCATCTATGAAAGACAGCAGTTCACAACCAGCAGTGGAATCGATCACCTGATCGATGCGAGGTAGCGGAAAGGGATCCTTGGGGCATGCTTTGTTCAAGTCGGTGTAGTCGACGCACATGCGCCACGCGGTAGCGGCCTTAGGATCCTCCTTCTTCTTCTCGACCATGACCGGGTTGGCTAGCCAATCCGGATGCAGCACCTCCATGATGAAATTGCTTATCAGCAGCTTGGTGATCTGATCCCCGATAGCTTTCCTCCTCTCATCTCCGAAGCGGCGCATAGCCTGCTTCACTGGCTTGGCGTCAGGACGCACATGTAACGAGTGCTCAACCAACTCCCTCGGGACACCTGGCAGATCTTCATTGGACCAGGCGAACACGTCCCGATTCTCACGGAGGAAGTGGATGAGCTCGCCTTCCTATTTCTCCGCCAACCCGGAGCCAATGATGGCAACTCGGTCGGGGAACTCAGGGTCGACCTGGACCTTCTTCGTTTCCTGGGAAGCCTGGAACGCGGTCCCGTGCTGGGAACTCGGCACGCCCTGCGCACCAGCTTGCGCGGATTGCGCCATGGCCACCACCTCGTACATCTTTTTCTTCTCGGCAGCGATCACCATGGACTCCGCCAACTGAGAACTAGCAGAGGCACACTCCATGGACTTCTTGTAGTCACCAGAGATAGTAATTATGCCATTGGGACCAGGGATCTTCATCTTCAGATATGCAACATGAGTAGAGGCCATGAACTTGCTTAGAGCTGGCCTGCCGAGTAGGGCGTGGTAAGGGCTCTGATGATCAACCACTTCAAATTGCAGGCGCTCTGTGCGGCAGTTCTCCCTGGTGCCGAATAGCACATCTATCCATACTCGGCCAATCGGATTGCACGAGACCCCGGGCACGATGCCATGGAAGGTGGTCTTGCTGGGCAGCAGCATGTTCTCGGCCAGGCCAAGCTTCTGAAGTGTATCTCTGTACACAATGTTGATGCTGCTGCCGTTATCGATTAGCACCTTGCTGAACCTCACGTTCTTCTCGGGGCCCAAGAAGGTTGGATCCAGCACCAAGGCGTAGCTACCCGGGTTGGGCATCACCTTGGGATGGTCTACTCGGGACCATGTGATCTCCTGGTTGCACCAATGCATATAGTGCGGAACAGCTGGGATTACTGCATTAACCTCCATGGCACGCCTATGCTGCGATTGCTTGTCGACGGGCTCAGAGGTGAAGATCATGTAGCTCTCGTGATGCTCTTGGTACTGGTTGCGGCCTCCGCCCTCATTGTTGCTGTTGTTGTTGTTGTTGTTGTTGTTGCCCTGGTAATTGTTGTTGCCTCTGTTGTTGTTGCGGTTGTAGTTGTTGTTGTTGCGGTATGGCTCATTGTTGAAGTGACGGTTGACTCCTAAAGCCACTTGGTTCACATTTTCTCTTCTCGGGAACACCGGAGGCCGAGCTGCGGGTGCGCGAGCAGGCTGCATATTTGGGCTCGCAACTGGCAGAGGAGGAGGAGGCGGCAAGCCCTCATTCCTGATCAGATCCCACCATTCGCATTGCCGAGTAGTGTGGTTGGCTGGCCTTGAGGGGTGCTGAGTGTGGAAACTGCACGGACCATCCTTCATGTTATCGAAGACAAACTTCTTGGCCGGTTCCGAGTTGCCGTTGCCCTGCTGAGGAGCGCGATACGGCTTCTTGTTGCCTTGGCCCTGGTTCTGGTTCCGCCCGTACTAGGCTCCAGCAGGTTTTTGCCCTTGGCTACTCCCAGCTCCAACACCCACTGCATTCACCTCCTCAGGGTCATACCAAGTATCTATTCGGTCACCCCTGCGCTTGTTGCGGAACTCGTTGCGCTTGTTGTTGAAGTTTCTTCTCGACTCAGAGGAGTCCATCAGGGGCTGAGTAGGGTCACCGAGTGCGTACTGATCCGCAATCTTGATGGTCTCCGCCAGAGTGTTTGGCATCTCCCTCTGCAAACTTTGCCACAGCATACTGCCATGTCTGCAACCCTGCGCAAACCAAGTGATGGCCTGCGCCTCATTCACACCTTCGCAGGTGTTCCGCAACGTACTCCACCGAGTAAGATACTCGCGGTCCGTCTCGTCTTCTCGCTGCCTGCAAGCGGACAGCTGTTGTGGCCTATTCGGCCTCTTGTAAGTGCTTGTGAAGTTGCTGATGAAGGCGTCCGAGAAATCCAGCCAGCAATTGATGTTGTTCTTGGGCAAGTTGTTGAGCCAAGTGCGAGCTGGACCCTCTAGCATCTGTGGGACGTACCGCACCGCCCATCTCCGGTTGCCGTTCGCGATATGAACCGCGGTGACATAATCATTGAGCCAATCCTCTGGCTTGGTGCTGCCGTTGTAGCTCTTGGTGCCCCTTGCGAGCTGGAAGTTCTTCACGGACGGCTCGTTCATGATGCGCGGGCCAAAGCACTCAGGGCCGGGAGGCCCCGTGTTCTCGAGCCGCGCGGACAGACTGATCCTGTCCAACTTGTGCCTGGCATCCATGGGTTCCAACATGCGCTCGCCCACGCGATCCAGGATGTCGTAGCCCGCTAGGCCCATTGCCGAGTAGCCGTCATCATACCTGTCCACCTCCATGGCTCCGGGCTGTTCCACCGGGTTGGCAACTCGGTCAGCCGCACGCGGCTGCGCAACAACTGGCTCCTGCGGCCTCTGCCGAGTAGGCTGAGCAGCATGGTGCCGAGAAGGACCTGGGCGCTCTCCATCTCGGGCCTGGCTTTGAGCTTTATGGGCTTGAAAGCCTGCTCCTGCAGCGTTGTGTTTCTGACCGGGCTGCTGCGGCACAGCGAGCTGTTTCGCGGCAGCAGTCGGGTCGTACACCTGCATTTGCCTATCCTTGCCAAAACGACCACTGCGGCCCTTCTCGCGGCTGGGATGCGGAGATGAGGCCTGATCGTTAGATCTGGCCGCATGCGAGTGCACCACCTGCGAAGCTCCAGCACCCGGGTTGGCTTTCCGGAACTCCTCGTTCTGCCTAGCAGCCTCTAAGACCAACTCGTTGAGCCTCTCTTGCTGCCTAGCGCGCGCGTCACCGTCGAGATGCGGCAACTCGGCGGCTACGGCCTCTGCAGCTCCAAGTGTCTTGGCGGGGGTGCTGTATCTAGGCCTAGTGGAGGTGTTTGCGGTGGCGGACTGGCTAGGAGCCTCTACAACAGTTGCCATCTCGGCGCCTAGGTTGCGCCGCGTAGCGCCTACCTTGCTAGCCCTCCTAACCACTGGCGTGAAACCATGAGCCTTGTTGTACTCGTTCTGGTCTAGACTGAGCTCAAGCCTAACCTTGTCCAACTCCGCCTCCTCGGCGAGCAACTCCTGGCGCTGCCGGTCAAGCTGCGCCTTCATGGTCATGAGCTCGATGTCGGTGGGAGGTGGCATGCCAACCCGTGCAGCGGACGCAGAGATAGTCGGAGTAGTGGAGAGAGGAAGGTTGCAGTCTTTCTCGTAGGGCTTGTGGGTTTTCCCGCCAGCACTCGAGCCGGGGAGATCCTCGATGACGCCCGCGGCGCCAGCCGTGCCCTTGCCGGCGTCTGCAGCCAGACCAGCCACCATCACCTCTGCACAGTTCGCAGAACGGCGCGTAGGCCTTCCGCGAGCCGCGATCACAACAGGAGGATCCTCCGCGACCAGCACCTCCTCCGGAAACTCGCGGACGACGGCGGTGGCGACGTAGACGAGGTGAGAGCCGAAGGAGATCACCGAGCCGCCCTCCGGCACGCCCCTGTTGCCGAAGTCGCCGGCGTTGTCGGTGACGAAGTCGAAGGAGCCGAATCTGTGGACAAGACCACAGACTATGCGCTCTCCCGCAGCAGAAATCGATCCCGTCCGAACGGAAACTCCAGCCAGCGCCGCTGGTTGCCCCACGGTGGGCGCCAACTTTCGAGGTGGTGTCAAGACAGATGCCATGGGATGGCTAAAAGTGTGGGGACGATGGACGCTGGAGGCGCTCGGGGAGGGATCACGCGACGAGTATCCGCGTGAGGTAAGAATCAAACACTGCAAACAACACGATCTACCCAGGTTCGGGGCCCTCGTGAGGAGGTAAAACCCCTACTCCTGCCTTTCTCTCTGTATTCTGATGTCTCACCGAGTAGCCACAGTACAATGGTTCTTGCTACCGAGTAGCCACTCTTCTCTCTACGGGATGAATTAGGTCAAGAATCTCTACGTAGCGGGAGATCTAGGTCAGGATCCCTCTCGCAGGAGGGGGCAGGGCAGCTTATATACTCGGTGCCCAGCCGGATACGTCCAAATACAAACATATGTCGACATTGTGTGCACACCGTCCTTCTTCCGAGCTTCCGCTGACAGCTTTGGTTCCTAATCTTGTCCTGTCCGGAAAGTCGTTGGGCAAAACCAAGTGAACAGTCTGGTATCACTGCGCCAAACACAGAGTAGGTCCCCCCTATCCTGCGACGGCCTGCTGACACACTGTCGCTGTCAGGCACGCCGTCCCCAGATGAACAGTGCTGTGAACAGTGCCAAGTACGGACCCCGGATACGCGGGATCTGGTGTCAGAACGGCTCCTTTGACCTCTGGCCCGAGTAGATTCCCGCCAGTTTTACTCGGGCCAGCTCTTCTACTCGAACAAACATAACTTGCTTGATGTAACCTTCTGATCACCTTTTGTGTAAGACCGAGTAGCAGTAGACCGGGTAGCGAGTACCGGGTAGGCGGCTACTCGACCAAACTTCTCTTCTGACCTTGCCTTTACCACTTGCCTTTACCCTACTCGGGGGTAACCCCCCGACATGCCCATATAAAATAGTTTTCATGTTTGGGATGTTGCGCCCATACGAAAGAGTTTTTGTGTGTAGGGTATTTTTCTCTGTTAAAGAGGTCTTGCTTCATGATTTGTCCATGAAAGAGTTGCTTCCATTCGAAGGAGTTTGTTCATACGAAGTTATTTTCGTGTTTGAACTTTCCATTCGAAAAAAATTAGTTTGATGATGCACGCTATGGCGTCATGGCGCACTTCTATCCTCCCGATGGGACGTGACGGAGTGAGATCAGAAGGGCTGGCCCACCTAGTCAGCTTTTTTACCGGGAAACGAGACGTCGTTCCCGGTTTTCACACAAACCGCGCAGTAAATGCGCACGATCTACTGTTAAGATCGTGGCAGGAAACAGCGTTCACCGCCTCCTCGCTTCGCCTTCGCACGTGGTGGCTGCGATGGACGCCACGTGGCGCATCGAGTGGCCAGGATCGAGTAGCTCCGTGTATAAATACGGGTCTTTGGAGAAGCGGTGAAACTTTCCCAGCCTTCATCTTCCAGTTCATCTTCTTCCTTGCGCTCGTCTTCTTTCTCCTCTTGAGCTCGTGCTAGCAGCCATGGCAGGCGGCAAGAGACGTGGCGCTGCCGTTTTCGCGTCCGGGGAAGCTTCGGCGCAACCTGCACCACGCTTGGGCGACTGGCGTTCGCCCAACACTACGGCGAAAAGCATCAAGGAGATGCAGCGGGAGGGGCTGCTGCCTGCGGAGTCCGAGAAGCGGGTGCGCCTCGGCAAGAAGGAGGAGGTACCCAACCCGCAAGCGAACGAACGCGTGGTCTTCGCGGACCACGTGTCGCGCGGTCTTTCTTTTCCCCTCCATCCGTTTCTTGTGGCATTGCTGTATGTCTATAGCATACAGCTCCACGATCTTCCTCCGAACGCAGTGCAGCACATATCGTGCTTCGTCGTGTTCTGCGAATGTTTCTTGGGCATTCGCCCACACTGGGGGCTCTGGAAGGCCCTTTTCAAGGTTCGAATCTTCCGCGAGAAGTCGCGGGTAGAGTCTGAGCCCGGCGAGCCACTACGCACGGGTGGCTTTGGGATCCAAGCGAAGTCGGAGACCAGCTACTTCAGCATGTACTTCATGGACTCCGCCCAGGGATGGAGAAAAAAGTGGTTTTACGTCATCGACAACAGCTCGGATGGGATCCAGGAATTCCATCCGCTCGCTGTCTTGAAGAAGAGGAAGTCTTGGGCGCACAAGTTGTCGACTGAAGAAACTGAGGTCGTCACGCCACTACTCGCCAGGGTGGCCGCCCTCCGTGACCAGGGAGCTGGAGTCGTGCTAAATGGGCTGCACCTGGCGAGCATCTTCCTCAAGCGCCGAATCGAGCCCCTGCAGCTCGGACCTTCCACGATGTGGGAGTACCAAGGCTCTGAGGATCCTAGCCGCATGAGCCGTGAAGAGCTCTCGAACGTCGAGTTCGAGAAGAAGATCGCGGCTATCACTAGCCTGAAGGTGGGAGAGAAATTCCCCGACTGCACAGTCGCAGCCTTCTAAGCATCAAGGCCTCCGCCAGCCGAGGTGAGTTTGTTCTTCTTTTTCTCCTTTATTTCTTGCTTGTTCTGCGTTTTTGGTCGACTGAATTTTCTCTTGCTTTCTTCTGTCTTCTCTCGTAGAGCTTATCCGTGGCCAACTGCTACCCTCCAACTTCTGGGGAGGAGGCCTCGGATTTGCTGGCAAGTAACCTGGACGGCCCCGCCGATACCAGTGTTGCCAACGCTTCTTCGAGTTCCGAGCACGATTCTTCGGATGGTGCAGAGGACTCGAATGGCGGTCTGCTTCGTCGCAAACACCGTCGAGTGGAGGATGACGAGGCTATTTCCAAGGACAACTCCTTGGAGGAATCGCCCGGGAAGGGGCCCATCTCTGCGACTCCGCTGTGCTCACTCGCCCCTTCTCCTTAGTTCCCAGTAATCCAAACCGCCTGGAATGCGGATATGCTGGATGAGGATGAAGATGACGAGTAAGTTTTTCTCTTTATTCTTAGTCGAACGTTTTCCTTCGTATCTCTGTTGACACTTTGTCTTTGTTGCAGCCTGCAAACTATTAGTCCTCGCAGGTACGCTTCTTCCCTTCCTCCCGAAAGGAGAAATAAGGCGGGAGCTGCGGGTGAGACTCCTACCGCCGACACCGTTCAAAATTCGCCAAGTGTAGCTCCCAACGTGGTAACTACGGAATATAGAATTCCTAGTTCTGCTGCTGGGGCTTCAGCTTCAAAAGAGGTGTCGGGCAGCTCGGCTGATCCTCTCTCCCGTGCTAAGGGCCAAGTAAATTCTGTTACTCGCCTTGAATTTGTTATCGGGTGCACGACAGTGCTCCCGATGGGAGTATCCCCCGAGGCTGTAGTCGATCGCATGCGATCGGCTACAAGCTCAGAGATTGTCTTTTTCTTCTTATTAGTTTTATCGGGTGCACGGCAGTGCTCCCGATGGGAGTAGCCCCCGAGGCTATACTCGAATGGTTGCAATCGAGTATAGGCTCCAACTTCACTCTTCTAATTCTTCTATCTCTGTGTTCTTTGCAGTCGCTCGTTGACTCCCTTGTGGCGATTGGTCGCCGTGTTGTTTTTGCTGAGTCGGAATGCGGGACGCTTCGAGCAGACCGTAGCCGACTCGTCTCCGAAAACGAGCTTCTTCGAAGTAAGTTTTACCATCTTTTCCTGTTCTCATCCTTCCGTCAATTTTTTGGCTTCTGATAAATGTCGCTGTGCAGCTCAACTTGAGTTTTCGAAGGCCGAGAAGGAGAGTGTATCCGCTCGGGCAACAGCTCAGGAGGTTGATCTGGCGGCTGTTCGACGAGAACTCGAGGCCTCCCGCATGCAATCGGCTGATCTTGAGGGGAAGCTTGCGGTTGCCCAGGATGCTCTGAAGAGCTTGGAGGATGCTGGCACTAAGGCGGATGCCGACCTTGTCACCTTCCTTCGACCTCTCGCCGAGCGTTTTGCGGGTAAGCTATTTCTATCTTGCAATTTTGTCTTTTATCCTGGTGAGTTTTTTGGGTCTTGACGTTTTTCCTTTGTAGGTTTTCTGGGTGCTCCTCTGGAAGTTCCTGGAGTCCAGGGGGTGGACGCGCTGACGGACTCCCTCGCTCAGTTCAGGAGGCATGCCGAAGGAGTTTGCACTCTGGTTGGCAATGCCACCCAAGTGTTGACACAGCTTCATGGTCGCCTCCTCGTCAATGTTGTGTCTCCACCCGCGCTAGGTGACCTGCTGAAGATCTTCTCGGAGAGCAATCTCCTTGATGCCTACGCGGTCGCTCAGTCGGAATCTAGGGCTAAGACGGCCATCCAGTTCACGTTGGCGCATGGAGTTAGCGGCTTGGAGGAGGCCTAGTCGGATCTCCCTGTCGATTCTTCCACGGGCAAAAAGGTAGGGCTTCGTCGTTTTGGCGAGCCAGCCGGAGTCCTTGCTCGGAAGTTATCTGCGCTGTTTGCTCGTCTTAAGGGAGGGACCACCGCCGCGAGTGGCAGCACCAGTGTAGCTCCTTAGTTTTATTTTTATTTTACTTAATCGCCTTGATTGTAATGAACCTTGGGATGTTCTCCCGTATTTCAATTGTCTTAATCGAGATGTTCTTCTGAAATGCTTCCTGCAATTGTGTGTTTCCTCCCGATGGGAGTAGCCCCCGAGCACTCGTCAAATACGCGACTGGATATATCTCGAATAGGGCATCTTAGTCCTTTCCTTGTATTCTTCCAGGTTGCTGGGGTTGCCGCGGAGCCTTCAGGTGGACGTGCTATTCCAGAAAATCCTCTTGTTGCCGCTGTTGGGACCTATGCCGGTCTCCGTGATCGGGTCCAGGATGGTGAGCGCAAGCTGAAAGCTTTGCGCGGGGTAGACGATGTGGCGAAGTCCAAGCAGAAACTGGCGATTGAGCGCGAACAGTTTTTGATGGACGAGTTGGCTTCTGTTGTTAGAGACTTGCTGTGTAAGTAATACAACTCCCAAGTCATCTTTGTCTTGTTTCCTTGTCTGATCGCGTATTTTTTGCTCCTCAGTTGTTAAGCCGGATGAGAGGGAGGAAAAACAGTGGGTAGAAAACCACATTCTTCAAGAAGCTGGCAGCTCAAAGCCCCATGCGAATAATTTTTGGTCTGATCGCAGTCGAGGCTTTGTGTTGGCTACTTTGAAGTTCCGAGTCATCCAGGCGAAGGTTCTCGTGAGTTCTTTTCGCGAGGTCTTGATTGCGATGAACGCCTCGTTCTATCCACTGCAAAGGGGTCCTGAAGATTGGAGCCATCTCCTCAGCGTGTTCGGGCAAGAGGGAGAGATTTGCGAGTGTGTTCGCAATCAGATGACTTGCGGCGCGGTGGTGGCTCTCTCCTTTGTTCGGATATGGCATCCTGAGATGAACTTCAACTCCATAGCTAGACTCTCGGATGGTCCAATCGATGATATTTCGCCGCATTATGATGTTGTTCGTCCTGCAGCGGAAGAAATCATCCAATTGACCTCTGATGAAGTAGATAGAGTGTTGGCAGCTGAGAATGCTCAGCGCCATGATTTATTGTAGGATGTATATATCCTGTTATGCTGTATAGTTTGTAAAAACTGTTGTAAGGCGTGTAACCTTGTATTTATAAACTTTCCTCTGATGCTGAGTTTAGGCGTAGCCCCCGTGTGTTTATGGGGTGTATACCTGTAACTTTTTAGCATGTAAGGATGAATAATCTTCGAATAAGTATGGTTGAGAAACCATGTATTTTAGTGCGATGACTGAGAAGTCATGTATTCGAGCTACAAGAGTGGCTAATATAGCCTTATTTTTGCGAGAACAGTAAATCTAGGGATAAAATTTGCGGAGGTGTGCGATATTCCAAGGATTGGAATAGATTCCTCCAGACGATGGGTTCTTCAGCCTATAGGCTCCACCTGGGATAACTTCGTGTATGATGAAGGGTCCTTCCCATGGTGGCTTGAGTTTGTGTCCTTCCTTCTGCTTGAGTAGCAGCACCAAATCTCCTACTGCGAATGTTATGTGGCGTATGCGGCGACTATGATAGTTTCGCAGTGATTGTTGATATACTGCGGATCTTGCGAGCGCAATATCGCGCATCTCATCGAGTGCGTCCATATCTTCCGCGAGTGCCTTGTTGGAGGTTTCTTCGCTGTAGGCCACGACCCGTGGGGCGCTGAATCTGACATCCTCGGGAAGGACTGCTTCTGCCCCGTATACCATGAAAAATGGTGTGTAGCCTGTGGATTGGTTTGGAGTTGTGCGGAGGCTCCATAGTACGGAGGGTAGCTCTTCGGCCCAATGTCCTGCTGCTGGGTGCAGACGATCGAGTAGGCGTTTTTTGATGCCAGCTGAAACTAAGCCGTTGGATCTTTCGACTTGTCCGTTCGTTTGCGGATGGGCAACTGAAGCAAACTTGAAGTTGATGCCCTTTTCCTCGCAGAACTGTTGTGTTTCCTTTGCTTTGAAGTTTGTACCATTGTCTGTAATGATGTCGTGTGGTACTCCAAATCTGCATACGATGGAATCGAGGAACTTGACGGCGCATTGAACGCTAGCCGAGGTTACTGGCATGGCCTCAATCCACTTGTTAAACTTGTCAACTGCGACCAGCAAGTGTGTGTATCCACCCGGCGTGGACTTGCGTAGTGGTCCTACCATGTCCAGCCCCCATTGTGCAAAGGGCCAGGCGATGGGTATCATATGCAATTCCGTAGCGGGTGCGTGTGGTCTTGGTGCAAATCGCTGGCAAGCGTCGCACCTGTCGACCAGCTCCTTTGCGTCGGTGGCTGCCGTGAGCCAGTAGAATCCTGCTCGGAAGGCTTTTCCCATGATTGCTTTCCAGCTAGCGTAGGATGTCCACAGTCTCCTTGGTGGATGTCTTGGAGTAATTCTTTGCCATCTTCGGGTGCGATGCAGCGCTGAAGTATACCCGAGATGCTCCGTTTGTATAATTCTCCGTTGATCACCCGAAAGGATTTACTGCGTCTCATTATCTGTCGAGCCTCGCGAGGATCGGCCGGGAGCTGCTTGGCTGACAAGTAGTCGAGATATTTCTGCGTCCAGACTGGCTCGACCAGAAAAACTTGCCGTGAAATGTTATGAATAAGCTCGATGCCGGCAACTTACGGGCTGACCTCTGTTTCTGGTGATGCGGGTGCTCCTGCAGCTTTTTAACTTTGACCGATCGCTTAGTCATCCGCTCGAAATATATCCCTGGCGGTATGGGTGTGTTTGTGGAACCCATGTTTGCCAGCCTATCTGCTTCTTCGTTGCTGGATCTCGCAATATGCTTCAGCTCGCATCCTTTGAAGCTTCCTTCGAGTAGGTCGTACATGTCACGATATGCGACCATGTTTTCAGCAATTGCGTCGCACTCTTTCATTGTCTGCTACACGATGAGATTGGAGTCGCCGTAGAGCATTAATCGTGTGGCTCCACAGGCGACTGCCATCTTCATCCCATGCAGCAAGGCTTCATATTCTGCGTCGTTGTTCGATGCTGGATCATCGGGTGGAAAGTCCAATCGTAGGACGTATTGCAGCTTGTCTCCCCTAGGCGATATGAGGACGATTCCAGCTCCAGCTCCTTCATTTCTTTTGAACCCGTCAAAATACATTATCCAGTTGCTCGTGTACTCAGGCGGTCCGGGCGTTTATAGCTCTGTCCACTCGCTTATGAATTACACGAGTACTTGGGATTTGACTGCATTGCGTCTTGCATAGGTGATGTACCAAGCGCCCAGCTCGATGCTCCATTTTGCTATTCTTCCAGATGCCATAGGGTTGTTCATGATTGTCCCGAGTGACGCATCATTAACCACTGTGATGGCGTGTTCCTGGAAATAGTGCTTGGGTTTTCGAGTTGTAAGAACGACTCCATATGCGAGCTTCTGGTAATGAGGATATCGTTGCTTGCATGGCGAGAGCACTTCACTGATGTAATAGATCGGTCGTTGGACTTCGTACGCTTTTCCTTCCTCAGGTCGTTCGACTACGATTGCTGTGCTGATGACCTGGTTTGTGGCGGCTAGGTACAAGTAGAGTGGCTCCCTCTCTTGCGGTGTTGCAAGGACGCGCCTGCTTTGCAACGATCGCTTCAGGTCTGCGAACACTTGTTTAGCTTCAGATGTCCACTCGAATTTGTCCGTTTTCTTCAATAGCTTATAGAAGGGTAATGCTTGCTCCCCCAATCGTGCGATAAACCTGCTCAAGGCGGCTAGTCGCCCTGCGAGCTGTTGGACTCCGCGTAGATTGGTTGGCTCCTTCATTGTAAAGATTGCTTGTATTTTCTCTGGGTTGGCTTCGATGCCTCTGGCGGATACCAGGTACCCGAGAAGTTTTCCTGCTGGAACACCGAAGACGCATTTTGTCGGATTGAGCTTGATCCTGTATGCGTTGAGGGCGTCGAATGTTTCTCTAATGTCCTCGAGGAGTGTGCCTCTACTCGAGTCTTCATGACGATGTCGTCAACATACACTTGTACGTTCTTGCCAATGAGCTTGGCGAGGCATTTTTGCATGCAGCGCTGATATGTTGCGCCTGCGTTCTTGAGCCCGAAGGGCATTGTCGTGTAGCAGTATACACCGTGTGGTGTGATGAATGCTGTCTTTTCTTCGTCCTCCTTCTTCATCCGGATTTGATTATATCCCGAATAGGCGTCCAGGAAGGAGAGGCGTTGACAGCCTGCCGTGGAGTCTACGATCTGGTCGATTCGCGGGAGGGTAAAGTTATCCTTGGGGCAGTGCTTATTTAACGACGTGTAGTCGATGCACACCCGAAGGATGTCAGTGCTCTTTTTGGGGACCATCACTGGGTTTGCTAACCAAGTGGATATCTTGATCTCCCTGATGAATTTTGCTGCTAGCAATCTGTTTACTTCTTCTCCAAGCGCTTTCTGCTTGGGTTCTGAAAATCGTCGAGTAGTCTGCTTGATGGGTTTTGCGTCTTGGAAGACTTCAAGTGAGTGCTCGGTGAACTCCCTGGGTATTCCTGGCATATCTGAGGGCTGCCAGGCGAAAATTTCCCAGTACTCACGGAGGAGTTCGACGAGCGCGCTTTCCTATGCTTGCGAGAGGGTGGTTGAGACCATCGCTGTCTTCGCAGAATCTGTCGGGTGCACCTGATGTCTTCGGGTGTCACTGTTGGCGCTGAACTCCAATTCGGGTGCGTTTTTCTTCGTGAGGGGCATCACGGAGTGATCCATGGTTTTTTCCAGTTCTTGCAGTTCTTCTTGCATCCCGAAAGATTTTGCGATCTCGTTGAATTCAATGTCACACTTGTTGGATTTCTGAAAATCTCTATCGATGGTGATTACACCATATTCTCCAGGTAGTTTGAGCTTCAGGTACGCGTAGTGCGGTACTGCCATGAATCTGGCGAACGCTGTTCGACCAAGAATGGCGTGGTACAGTGAGGGCCAGTCGACGACTTCGAAGTCAAGGAATTCTCTTCTGTAGTTGCTTTGAGTGCCCAGCACAACTTTTAAGTTAATTGTTCCGAGTGGACGGATTGCCTTTCCTGGAACTATCCCGTGAAAGGATGTTTCTGATTCCATAAGGCCATCCAGGTTCCTGTTCATCCGACGGAGTGTGTCCGCGTAGATAATGTTGATGCCACTGCCACCATCCATGAATACGCGGGCCAAGTCGTAGTTGCCAATCTGCGCTTGGATGACGAGGACGGCGTGTCCTGGTCGATAGACTCGTGTTGGGTGGTCTTTCATCGAGAATGTGATCAGTTGGTCCGCCATGTTCAAGTATTCGGGCCTTGTTCGCGGTGTCTGCACAGCCATGCACAACTGCCTCGTGTTAGTATTTTGAGCACTGCGAGATGGACATACCTTCTGGATCATTGCTAATTGTCCTGCCGGGTTCAGGTACGCGTTGGCTCCGGTGTTTTGTGCAGGTGGCGCAGGCAGTGCAGCTAACGCCATGTTTGGATTTGCTGGTGGAGGAAGGGGTTGTGGCGGCTGGAATCCTTGGTGTCCTGCTCCTGGAAGCGGTGGATAATTTTGACTGGCTGCCGGTTTGCTTTTCCTCGAGAAGGCCTCCGAGATTTCAATAAACTTTCGGCAATCCTTAAGAAGGTGTGTTGCCTTAGTTTTGCCCGTGCGCTTATCTGTAAATAGATGTAGCGAGCAGTATGCATCGAGGTGCTCCTTGGGAGCTTTGTCTTCAGCCTTTGGTCTCCACTCGCGACTTCCACGGCGGACGGTGTCGCGACTTCGTGTGAATTCCGCCGCTACCATCTCCTCTCGATCCTCGTGATCATAGTATTTCCTCCTTTTTCTTCGGCCATGGCGGTCTTCTTCGTGTGCAGGCGATGATGCTCTCTCATTGCGCACTGTGTCTTCTCCGTTAGCCCATTTTTCGGCTATGATCATCAGCTCCCCAATAGTTTTGGGTGCAGCTCTGCCTAGTTCCTCTCTGAAAGCAGTTCGTCGGGCGCCTTTTGCGAAGGCTTCAACCGCTACTTCTTTCGAGATGTTTCCCGCGGTGTTTCTGAGCGTGGTCCATCGCTGGATATACTCGCGGGTGGACTCTCCGCTTTTCTGCTTGCAGGCTCGCAATTCTTCAATGGTGGCCGGCCTCTTGTAGGTCGACTGGAAGTTTTTGCAGAAATCGCGGTGTAGGTCGTCCCACGATGCGTAACAGGATCTTGGTATCCCTTCCAGCCAGCTACGGGCCGCGCCGACGATATGTAGATTGAGGTATTGCATAGCCGTGTTCTTGTTCCCACGTTGACATTTTACTGCTGTGAGGTAATCGTTTAGCCATGAAGAGGGCTCGAGTGAGCCGTCGTACTTTGTTACTTCTGTGCTGAGCTTGAATCTTCTGGATAGAGGTGCTTCGCGGATGCTGCGGGCAAAGCAGAGCGCACCGCAGGTTTCGTCATCCGAAGAGTCGGACGAAGAGCGCTCGCGATATCGCGATGCCCTTGCCTTGTCCACCTTATTTTGTGCGATGTCCGACCGCGCGTCATATCCTGGCCGGTCGCGGTCAGTGTCCTTCCTTGGCTCCTTGTTTCGTTTTCGCGAGCGGCTGTTGTGATGTCGCGAGCTTTTGTCTCTCGGGCTGCCTTCGCTGCTGCTTCGACTGTCGCCGCGGCGTCGGGCTTCTTTTCCTCGACCACGACGTGGCGACTTGTCCCTTCTTGGCGAAGGGCTTCTACGCTTACGGGACACCTCTTTTTCTTTCTCCTGTTGCTCCTTCTCTAGCTGCTCCGCGGCCTTCCTGCGGTCGTAGGAGGCGAGCCTTGCGGCTGCCAGTCCTAGCCCCTTGCGCACGTGTTTATACTGTTCGGCCCGAGGATCGCTTTCCGTCGGCTGGTTCATCTGCATGTAGGTTGCTGCGGCCAGGACCGCGGCGGCTGCAGTTTGCGGGTAGACGTTCCCGTCGTCATCGACCCTCATGAGGGAAGGTGCGACCGACCTGCTGGTCCCGCCTAAGGACTCGATGTCCCTGGATGTTGATGCATATCCCTTCCTCGCGGGTCGGGTACCGACCGAGGGTGCTAGGGATAGCTCAGCTCGTCGTTGACTCGATTCATCTGCTGCTCTTCTTCGTCGGGCCAGATCTATTCGAGCGTCCTTGATGGTTGCGGCTGCTCTCACTAGATGATAGTGGTAGGCAACCATGTCTTCTTGTGGCGCTTCCGCTACGGGTGGCTTGCTCGTTCGCATAGCCTCCTTGGCTCGGTCCCAAGCTTCCCGCGAGACGCCGATTATGTTGCGCTCTGCTGCGCTATGTTCTGTTTCCTAAGGTTGCTCCGATCCTGCCATGCAGACTTGAGCCAGTCGTGGCTCGTGCGTCCTAGGCGTAGGTCGGAAAGCCCTTTGGACTCGAGAAGGTTCCTCTGTCGAGAGGGTATGGTAATTGTTGGTGTTGAAGAGGACGGACTCGCCGCTTTTCTCCACATGAAAGCGTGAGTCGACGGCTCCTGATTCAGACTCTGACTCTTCCGGGAAGTGGAGGATTCCGTCCCTGTTGGTCACGAATTTCAAGCACCCGAACGTCAAGGTGACGCTCCTCTCCAGATCGTCGAATACCGAGCGTGATTCCGGCGAGTGAGGGGTGACTACGACAGATCCGATCCGTAGAGGATTGGTCGGAGCCGTAGTCGAGGGTTTCCAACGAGAATTGGTTGTCGATGAAGCCGAAGATGTCGGTGATCCAGCACCCGCCGTTCCCACAGACGGCACCAATTGTCGAATCCCAGACTCTACAAATCCCTCCGGTGAACCCATAGGGTTTCGAATAGGAGAACCCATGAGCGCTGGTGGCGATCGTCGGCTAAACATGGGGAAAGATTTACCCAGGTTCGGGGCCCTTGTAGAGGTAAAACCCTTACTCCTGCCTCTGTCGATCTGTATTAATCGAGTAGATCGGTTACAATGATGGTGGCTCAAGTCGAGAGTATGATCTCGAGCTCAAGGCTTTGGTGTTGCGGTGTTGCTTGGTCCTCTTCCGGTGGCTCTCCTGGCCTTATATAGGTGGCCAGGTCTCAAACCCTACCCGGAACTCTAACCTTAGGTCGGTTACAGGTTTCCTAACTTAACCCGCAAGGCAGTGCGGGTGGGCTTCACGTGGGCCTTCTGGAACACTCCAAGGGCTCCACTTCTTTGGCCTTAACCTTGGGCCTGAGACGGGGTGTCCTTACCCGCAGGGTCCAGGATCCATGCCTTCGTCAGTAGCCCCCGAGCGTTTGCTCGAGTGGGAATTTTTTCCAGTCGAGTAGACGGTCAAACCTTTTTCGGTCTCTCTTTCTTTCAGATAACCAGTATGGTTGTTTTCCTGTTTAGAGGGTGCGTACCCTGTGTAATGAGTTTTTATACCCGAGTATCGAGTAGTACAAGTGCCTGTCTTTATGGCTTTTTATCGCAGAAGGATATGGCGCAGTAGATTGGCTCTCCCGAAAGATCAGGGCCAATTAATTGCAACTAGGGCAAAAACAATCCTGGCCTACATAGGTTCGAGACCTTCGACTCGAACCCGATGAGGTGATTGTCGCGACTGGGCTGTTGTGGTCTTATCGAGTCGAACTTAACCTATGGGGGTACCCGGCGCGTCCGCTGGGATTTTTCTTCGTGTTGTTGACACAGAATCATACCGGAGGACGCAGCTTGAGTGCGATTCTAGGCCCTCAAGAGAGATCTTTCGGGTCTTACCTTCATATTCGAAAGAATATGGCATCCGGATGTGCCTAGTCGGCTGAACAATCCAGGTCTTATGATGTGAAAACATCGTGTGAATGAGTGGCAGGTTTTGCCTACTCGCGTAATTTTTGAATTAGTAGTTCTTTATCCATACGAAAGAGTTTTTCGTGTTTAGGAGTTTTATGCCCATATGAAAGAGTTTTCATGTTTGGGATGTTGCGCCCATACGAAAGAGTTTTCGTGTGTAGGGTATTTTTCTCTATTAAAGAGGTCTTGCTTCATGATTTGTCCATGAAAGAGTTGCTTCCATTCGAAGGAGTTTGTACATACGAAGTTATTTTCGTGTTTGAACGTTCCATTCGAAAAGATTTTAGTTTGATGATGCACGCTATGATGTCATGGCGCACTTCTATCCTCCCGATGGGACGTGACGGAGTGAGATCAGATGGGCTGGCCCAGCTAGTCAGCTTTTTGACCGGGAAATGAGACGTCGTTCCCGGTTTTCACGCAAACCGCGCAGTAAATGCGCACGATCTACTGTTAAGATCGTGGCAGGAACCAACGTTCACCGCCTCCTCGCTTCGCCTTCGCACGTGGTGGCTGCGATGGACGCAACGTGGCGCATCGAGTGGCCAGGATCGAGTAGCTTCGTGTATAAATACGGGTCTTTGGAGAAGCGGTGAAACTTTCCCAGCCTTCATCTTCCAGTTCATCTTCTTCCCCGCGCTCGTCTTCATTCTCCTCTCGAGCTCGTGCTAGCAGCCATGGCAGGCGGCAAGAGACGTGGCGCTGCCGTTTCCGCGTCCGGGGAAGCTTCGGCGCAACCTGCACCGTGCTTGGGCGACTGGCGTTCGCCCAACACTACGGCGAAAAGCATCAAGGAGATGCAGCGGGAGGGGCTGCTGCCTGCGGAGTCCGAGAAGCGGGTGCGCCTCGGCAAGAAGGAGGAGGTACCCAACCCGCAAGCGAACGAACGCGTTGTCTTCGCGGACCACGTGTCGCGCGGTTTTTATTTTCCCCTCTATCCGATTCTCGTGGCATTGCTGTATGTCTATGGCATACAGCTCCACGATCTTCCTCCGAACGCGGTGCAGCACATATCGTGCTTCATCGTGTTCTGCGAATGTTTCTTGGGCATTCGCCCGCACTGGGGGCTCTGGAAGGCCCTTTTCAAGGTTCGAATCTTCCGCGAGAAGTCGCGGGTAGAGTCTAAGCCCGGCGAGCCACTACACACGGGTGGCTTTGGGATCCAAGCGAAGTCGGAGACCAGCTACTTCAGCATGTACTTCATCGACTCCGCCCAGGGATGGAGAAAAAAGTGGTTTTACGTCATCGACAACAGCTCAGTTGGGATCCAGGAATTCCATCCGCTCGCTGTCTTGAACAAGAGGAAGTCCTGGGCGCACAAGTTGTCGAGTGAAGAAACTGAGGTCGTCACGCCACTACTTGCCAGGGTGGCCGCCCTCCGTGACCAGGGAGCTGGAGTCATGCTAAACGGGCTGCACCTGGCGAGCATCTTCCTCAAGCGCCGAATCCAGCCCCTACAGCTCAGACCTTTCACGATGTGGGAGTACCAAGGCTCTGAGGATCCTAGCCGCGTGAGCCGTGAAGAGCTCTCGAACGTCGAGTTCGAGAAGAAGATCGCGGCTATCACTAGCCTGAAGGTGGGAGAGAAATTCCCCGACTGCACAGTCGCAGCCTTCGAAGCATCAAGGCCTCCGCCAGCCGAGGTGAGTTTGTTCTTCTTTTTCTCCTTTATTTTCTTGATTGTTCTGCGTTTTTGGTCGACTGAATTTTCTCTTGCTTTCTTCTGTCTTCTCTCGTAGAGCTTATCCGTGGCCAACTTCTACCCTCCAACTTCTGGGGAGGAGGCCTCGGATTTGCTGGCGAGTAACCTGGACGATTCTTCGAGTTCCAAGCACGATTCTTCGGATGGTGCAGAGGACTCGAATGGCGGTCTCCTTCGTCGCAAACGCCGTCGAGTGGAGGATGACGAGGCTACTTCTAAGGACAACTCCTTGGAGGAATCGCCCGGGAAGGGGCCCATCTCTGCAACTCCGTTGTGCTCACTCGCCCCTTCTCCTTTGTTCCCAGTAATCCAAACCGCCTGGAATACGGATATGCTGGATGAGGATGAAGATGACGAGTAAGTTTTTCTCCTTATTCTTAGTCGAACGATTCCCTTCGTATCTCTGTTGACACTTTGTCTTTATTGCAGCCTGCAAACTATTAGTTCTCGCAGGTACGCATCTTCCCTTCCTCCCGAAAGGAGAAATAAGGCGGGAGCTGCGGGTGAGACTCCTACCGCCGACACCGTTCAAAATTTGACAAGTGTAGCTCCCAACGTGGTAACTACGGAATATAGAATTCCTAGTTCTGCTGCTGGGGCTTCAGATTTAAAAGAGGTGTCGGGCAGCTCGGCTGATCCTCTCTCCCGTGCTAAGGGCCAGGTAAATTCTGTTACTCGCCTTGAATTTGTTATCGGGTGCACGACAGTGCTCCCGATGGGAGTAGCCCCCAAGGCTGTAGTCGATCCCATGCGATCGGCTACAGGCTCAGAGATTGTCTTTTTCTTCTTCTTAGTTTTATCGGGTGCACGGCAGTGCTCCCGATGGGAGTAGCCCCCGAGGCTATACTCGAATGGTTGCAATCGGGTATAGGCTCCAACTTCACTCTTATAATTCTTCTATCTTTGTGTTGTTTGCAGTCGCTCGTTGACTCCCTTCTAACCATCCAACCACAGGTCGGTTTGCACATTGCGTTGCTCGTTGACTTCCTAATTTGCTCCCTTAAAGCATTAAACTCTTGCCACACCCGGTTGGCCATGCATTCAATTGCCTAGGAGGTGAAGCGATGGAAACGCGTCGGACCAATGCATGCAGGAATCGCATTAACCAATTTCTGGTCATGCCCGGGGCAACTTAGTCCATCCACACTATAATTTATCTCATCTAAAGCCCTCCTTGGTATGCGTTATTTTGCCAGAACGCACTGTAAAAATAAACGGAGGGAGTAATATCATTGTATTTATTATTTTGTAGAATCTCAATGCAAATATGTGTATAAGATTTACATGCAACTAAATTTTCTAGTTTTACGTGTCATGATTCGGTATCTACCTATGTTACTCTAAACATCTCTCTCCTCATTAATTACTTGTCACATCAGCTTTTTTGTGGATCCAAGTTCCATGATACTAGCTATGATACCACCACTATGGCTAGTCTAAGGAAGGGCCGGGGTCTGATGAGTACGATATTGGGTTGGACGCTGGGGCGAGGAGGACCGGGGGTGTAATTTGTTATAGCGAGTCGGGTCGGTTGGATTCCGTCTTGTACAAGGATTTTTCTTTCTTACCGAGTTAGGTTGGTCATAATGGGAAAGTAACCTACACTAATAACCTACACACTTTTCTAAACTATATTACTATCTCCACAGTGGGTAGTAACATGTATGTAGTGTCATGCATTTATTAGGCTATAGACTCATTGTTTCGTGGAGTGTGTGATGTTCCGGTAACATAGCTAGTTTTACCACAATCACTTCTCTCTTCATTAAATACTTGTCGCATGAGAAAAGTTGTATTGGAGTGTGTGATGTTACCACTAAGTTTCTGCCGTGTCCGTAAGGACTGCGCCAATGGAGGTTTTTTTTAGCGCGGTTTCATATGCGTTTTGCTTATATGGCATAATAATTAATGATGAGAGTGTGGGGTTGTATCTTATGCTACTCCCTCCGTCCTGGTGTATAGGGCACATATAGAAATTCTCTAAGCCCTAGGTATTCATTCATTGGGGTTTAAACATCACATGCATTGGTGGAGAGGGATGTAGAGAGGCAACCACCCACTAATTAGAAGAGAATTCATGCAAATTGTGTCTAATAGATGGGACTGCATGTTTTTGGTATTGTGCCATATACACCAGGACGGAGGGAGTAGTCACATTGAGGAGTAACATGCACTAGTAACATACACACTTTTCTAGACTATGTTACTACCTCCATAGTGGGTAATAACAAAAATATGGTTTCATGCAAAGATGTATTTATGAGGTTGTAGACTCATATTATCTTGGGAAATTTGATGCTACGATAACTAGCTATGTTACCACAACCTCCTCTCTCCTCATTAAATATTTATCACGTCAGATTTCTTGTCTATGTGGCATTGATGTTACTACTTAGTTACTGCTCATTGTGGCCGGTCTTAGCTAAGATACAACCTTTGCATTTCACCATAGGTAAAAATGGTTAATAGACCAATCATATCTATGCATGAACATTAAATCATTAAAAAACAATGCATTGGATTAGTAGGCCTCCGTAATGCATTGTATCTTAGTGCTGAAATTTGGATGGGCTTTTAGCCCATTAGGCAATTTCTATTTAATCCTTAAGGCTCATGCTGCCATAGCAAATGGTGGGAGTTTAGTCCCATATTGCTAGTTGGGAGAGTTTTGCACCAGTTTATAAGGTGAGCTCTCTCCCCAATAGTGTGAGTTGGTATGAAGAGAGAGGAGTTATGGAGGTGTTCCACACGCGCTCCTCCTCCTCCGCCGCCCGCCTCGCCTCATCACGACGCGCCGCGGGTTGCGGGATTGAGCCGAGCTGATGCCTTTATTTTGGTAACAGCCGCGCGCAGTAAAACTGCCGCATTGATCATGAAGGGGAACGTAGCATAGAAAACAAAATTTTTCCTACGCGCGATAAACCCGAATGGCCAAGATCTAATCTATGAGATGAAAGGCAACGGGGAGAAAGAGAGTCTTGAGATAACATAACCTCGAAGACTCAAAGTGGTACGATAAAAGATCTCGTTGTTTGCGTAGTCGTTCTCACGCCGATCCCGAGCGAGAAGAAGAGCACCGCAATCCGGCGGTGCCTCCGTAATCGGTCACACGTTCAGCTCGATGAAGACTTCCGTTCCCTCGTTCCAGCGGGTTGCGGAAGTAGAGGATCCCTCCGGAATTCCAGCAGCACGACGGCATGGTGGTGGTGAAGAATCCCACGGTCAGGACTTCGCCAAGCCGGAGACCATGGAATGGAGCAGCGGGTGGAAGGGAAAATGAGTGGGCAAGTGTGTGAAGAAGAGAGAGCCCTCACCCTCCTTTTATAGGGGAGGGGGAGGCAGCCCAAGGGGGGTGCGGCCAGACATGGGTGCCCCCACCCTTCCTCTGTTCATGTGAGTGGAAGCTCCACTCACACCCACTCAAAATTCCTTAATTTCCCACTTAGAAAATCCAAAGGTTTTTCTTTAATAAAAAAAACATTTTTATTTCTTTATTTATATTTGTTAATTCCATTAACAAACATTTACATGCAGCACCTTGAACCATTTGTTAATTCTATTAACAACTGTTCGACGAAAAACCCCTTGAACTATTTCAATTTTCCCCGAAACAATTTCGGAGCTGCCCAAAATATTCTTCGGTATTCCGTATCCTCTCTAACGCTTCATCGAACCTTAAGTGTGTCTCCCTACGGTTCGCGAATATTATAGACATGATCGAGACTCCTCTCCGATCAATAATCAACAGCGGGGTCTGGAAATCCGTGATGACTCCTATATATTCAACGATGACTCTCGTGATCGTGTGAACCTTTGAACATCGTAACGATTTCCCTTTGTCTCGCGATATATTACTTGTCCGAGATCTGTCGTGGTGGTGTCACGGCAGATGCCATAGGATGGCTAAAGATGTGGGAACGATGGACGCTGGAGGTGCTCGGGGAGGGATCACACGACGAGTAGCCGCGTGAGGTAAGAACTAAACACTGCAAACAACACGATCTACCCAGGTTCAGGGCCCTCGTGAGGAGGTAAAACCCCTACTCCTGCCTTTCTCTATGTATTCTGATGTCTCACCGAGTAGCCACAGTACAAGGTTCTTGCTACCGAGTAGCCACTCTTCTCTCTACGTGATGAACTAGGTCAAGAATCTAGGGTTTCCTTGTGTCCAGCATGCGATCTAGGTCACGATGTGTTCGATCCTCACGCAGGAGGCGGCGGGGCACCTTATATACATGGTGCCCAGCCGGATACGTCCAAATATGGACAAGTGTCGACATAGTGTGCACATCATCCTTCTTCCGAGTTCCCGCTGACAGCTTTGGTTCCTAATCTTGGCTGCATCCGGAAAGTCGTTGGGCAAAACCAAGGGGACAGTCTGGTATCACTGTGCCAAACACAGAGTAGGGCCCCCTTATCCTGCGACCGCCTGCTTCCACACTGTCACTGTCAGGCAGGCCGGTCCCAGATGAACAGTAGTTCGAATAGTGCCAAGTACGGACCCAGGATACGCGGGATCCTGTGTCAGAACGGCTCCTTTGACTTCTGGCCCGAGTAGATTCCCGCCAATCTTACTCGGACCAGCTCTTCTACTCGAATGGACATAACTTGCTTAATATCTCCTTCTGGTCATCTTTTCGTAAGACCGAGTAGTCAGTCGACCGGGTAGCGAGTACCGGGTAGGCGGCTACTCGACCAAACTTCCCTTCTGACTGTTGCCTTTACCACTTGCCTTTACCCTACTCGGGGGTAACCCCCCGACAGCAGTCCCCGAAGCTGGTAGAGTCATGTGAACTCGTTCACTAGGCTCTGCCAGCTTGAAACCAATCTTTGCAACTCCACCCTTGACCCTCAAGATGCCGAGTGGAACCTCCGAGTAGCACTCTGGAAAGTGCCTTGGGTCTCTTTTCTTCAGAATAGGGCTAGTCTCCTTCTCTGTGTCCGAGTAAAAAGACTTAGAGAATTTCTCAAGCAGAGTCTCTGCAGCGCAGAGCACAATCCAGCCTTCCGTGCCGCAACTGGACACGCGTCGTGCATCAGCTACCCCGACGTCTCGCTGCCCAGGACACGACGTGCCACGCGCCCAGTTTTCATGGAGTGGGCCCACCGGCTCGTCATGTCCCATCAAGCGCAGTAATAGGCCACGATCTGGTCGTGGGATCAACTGTGGCAGTTACGCGCGCGTTCCGCGCTTGCGTGCGTTTCTAACCGGCCATAGGCCCCACCACACGAGAGTTATGGCCACGATCGATCCCACTACCCCGATGGTAACGGTAATCTGAGGAGAGGGTATAAATACCCCCATCGGTAACTTCCTTTTCTCCTTCCTCCGTACTTTCTTCTTTCGCCTCTCTGTTCCTTCTCCGCCACCGAGCGCTCCGCCGCCGCGCAACTCCTTGCGCCGCCGTGGGTTCATTCTCTCCACCGAATTCTTCCAAAACTTCCACCGCCTTCTCGCTCGCTGCCATGGCTGCTCGCGCCGGCTGGGCTGGTTCTGATGTTACTGTCGACGACTGCTCCTGGCTCGTGAACACCCGGAGGGTTCCTCCCGGTGTTCATTGCCGGCCGTCCGACGGCGAACTTGTTCCGGCCCCGCGGGAGGGCGAGCATGTCGTCTTCCTCGGGCACTTCGCGCGAGGATTCGGCCTGCCGACATCTGATTTCCTCCGCTCTTTTCTGGACCACTTCGGGGTTCAGATGCATCATCTCCCCCCAAACGCTGTCGTCTTCCTCGCCTATCACACCGTGGTGTGCGAGGCCTTTCTCGGCGTCCGCCCCACGGTGCAGACATGGCTGAAGTACTTCCACCTCCGTCAGCAGAGCACCGGGAAGAAGGACGGCGCGGCCACTGGCAGCCGGGTAACCGACACCGGCAGCGCCATGATGGTGCAGCGGACGGGAACCAATCACCCTCGCATCAAGGGCTTGGATTCCGTCCGTATGTGGCAAAAGTCCTTCCTCTACGTGAAGAATATCCCCGCCACGAAGGGGGGAAAGGTAACGGATCGCATCAACCTGCCTGCCTGGAGCAACCGGGCTCCATCCTGGCAGAATTGGAAGACGAAGCCCTCCAACGACCGCAACGCCGTGCAGATGGAGGAGTGGCTCGCTGAGCTAATCGGAGAGGGCCTCAAGAGCGATGACCCCGTCGCCTGCTGGATCCGGAACCGGGTGCTGCCTCTGCAGCAGCGCTCCCACCCAATGTGCTACTTGGGGGGCCCCCGCGACTGCACTCGGACGACCACGTTCGAGCTCAGCAACGCGGAAGTCGCCGCGCACGCAAGGTCCATCCTGACCACAGGACTCCGAGATAACTGGCAGTACGGGTTCATCCCCTTCAGCCGCACGAAGCCGATTCCACGGGTACGTCCTCCTTACTCTGCTTCCAGTTTATATGTAATCCGAGTAGACAACCTTCTTTCCTTGCCGCGACTAGCAATTGCATTCCGCACCGAGTAGAGCACTCTGCAGAACTGCCTAGGCTTAGTATGCTTGATGTTTGCACGCCTTGCCGAGTAGCATACTTAGGAGCAATACTTAGGCTTAATGTGCTTGTTGTTTGCACGCCTTGCCGAGTAGGACACTTAGCAAATCCCCCTAGGCTTAGTGTGCTTTGTGTTTGCACGCCCATCCGGGTAGAATGCCTTCACGCTACTCGACTAATTTGCAATGTTTCTCTGTCTTTCAGGTCCTTGACCGCCAGCTCGCTGAGAGCTGTGAACGCTTCGAGGGCAACTGGTCATCTGACCGAGAGGAAGATGACCAGGCCTCCTTCGAGACCACGGACCAGCTCGATCCTTCTGACGCCGCCCAGGCGGGTGATCCTCCCGCGGAATCGTCCCTTCGCGACTGGTCTGATGATGAAGTTGAAGGTAATGGAACTTATCCCCTCTGATTGCGAGCAGCGCAAACCAATCGCTTTCTGCTTCTGAAGTGCTTTTCTTCCTTTCTATTTCCCAGATGTCGCTGATGCTGGCGGCGAAGACGAGGATGATGATGAGGACGAGGCGGCCCAGGTCGTCAAGCCTCTCGCAGTTGCTGCTCCTGCCACCCGCAAACGGACAGGCAGTGGCGCCCAAGAGCCTCCCGCCAAGAAGAAGAAGGCGACCGAGAAGGCGACCAAGAAGATTGTGAAGAGAAAGAAGCCAACGATTCCTTCCCGCAAGGGGTAAGTTCCTTCTCGGTTGCATGTTTCTGTTTACTTTGTTCTTCTCGGTTGACTCCCAATCCTTTTGCCTCGCTGTTTTCTCTTGATTTCCTCTGCCCCCCTTCTTATTTCTGACCCCAATTTTCTCTTCAGAGCCCCTTGGACGCGGATGCCGCTCTTGCGTCCACCGAGACTCAGAAGAAGGCTGCCGTCGATGTCGACAATCTAATTGACCTCGACGGCGATGAGAACGACGCCGCCAACGCACGATCAGAGGGCACTGATGCCCAGAACGCCGAGCCAGAGCCACAGTCCCGCGCCGAGCAGGAGGCGCAGGACGCTGCTCACCAAGAGAAGCCACCTTCCCCTCCGGCCGACACCGCCGAGGGGAACCAAGATCAAGATACAGAGAGGCACCACGACGCCGCCCTTGAGCGGCAGGAAGAAGGAGAGGAGCAGCCAGCAACAGGGGCTGCTGGACTAGAAGACCCCGCGGCCCAGCCGCGGGTAGAAGAAATGGATATCTCACAGCCGGATCCCGCCGCCGAGCAGCGGGTAGAAGACGCGACTGGGCATTACCCTCTGAGCGACGTGCAATCAGTCGCCGCGCAGGGTAGCGCCCAGCCTGATGCCGCACCGGATAGCGCGCCCCTGGCGCCACCAACAGATCAGGGTAGCGCTCAGCCTGACTCCTCCTCGGTGCAGACAACCGAGGCTGCAACCAGCCCTCCGGCCAGGCCGCTTACAAGGAAGAGTGCCCAAGATGCTGCAGAGAAGGAGGCAGCCGAGAAGAAAACCACCGAGAAGGAGAAGGCTGAGGAGAAGAAGACCGAGAAGCAGAAAACCGAGAAGTCGGTTGTCGCGAAGCCAACTGCCCAGAAGGAGAAGACGAAGAAGCGGGCTGCCGACATGCCGCCGCCAACATCAACTGGCCAGTCCAGGCAGCTGGTTATCCGCGATCCCAATGCGGTTCCTGCCGCCGCCGCTACAGCTGATCAGCCCTGCTACCCTGATTACATGGTGAAGGTTAGCCAACAGCACCAGGTCGGCTTCTCCCCCACAGACCGGAATCTTGCTCTTCAGAAAGGGAGGAAAGCCGTGGCAGTGGACTCCAGGCCCCCGGCCCCAAATCAAGACAAATCCGTCTCCATTGCTTCTCGGGGAATTCAAGACCAGGCGATAACGTCCCAGAGCCTCGAGCAAGTACTCGACCTGATCGGCTTCATCGACGCCAAGTGGGACAGCAAAGTTCTCGACAACCCCAACTGGAACGGCATCGATCTGGGCGACATCGACCATATGCGTCAGGATTGGAACAAGGTGGACTTGGGTTGCAAACCCATGACCGTCTCGACCACCTCTGCTACACTTGCTGCCAAGATGTTTGTCCACCGCAAGAACACCGAGGACCTCGAGCAATCCTACGCGGTAAGTTCCTAATCATCCTCTCCGAGTTGCACTTTCACTTCTTTTCGGCTCTTCCTCTTTTCCTTATCCATCACCCAGTCCCCGAGATTCTGGCCGAGTAGGCGGACACTCTCCCGAGTAGCCGCCTTCTCGGGTTGAATCTCAAGTACATTGCCTGATTCTTGTTTCTTTTGCTTCTCAGAATAGCGTACTGAAACGGACTAACTTGCATCGTCGGCTACTCTGGAATCATGCCATTGCCAAGAGGCGCATTGCCGCCTTGGAAAAAGAGAAGACGATCGCCGAGGAAGCCGACAAGGAGGTGATGAACAACACTCTGAGGCTGTCTGAAGTTGAAGGTACGCTTCTAGCTGCGCGGTTCTTGCGTTTGGTGTTTTACGCCCGCTTCTGCTTTTTGCGCTAACTGATTCCACCCTGCAGGGAAGCTGAAGGCCCTGTCTGACGAGCACGAGAACTGCCGTGCCTTCGTCGAGAATGGCCAGGCCACCATCAAGAGATTGGAAGGTACGTTGCCATCTACTCGGCCTTTCCTGTACCTCTTTCTTTCGCTTCTCTGCTAACCGTGCTCTGCTCTTTTCAGAAGATCATAAGAAGTTTGTTGAAGAACATCAGGATTGCCTCAAACCGGCTGAGGTGCAGCAGCAATTGTCCAGCCAGGCTGTCGAGTTGCTGAAAGAGCACACTACCGAAATGGAGAAGCTCCAAGTCCAGCTGCAGGCTGCGCTCCAGGATGCTATCAACCTTGGTGCTGAGAGGGATAGAGTGATCGCCGAGAAGGCGAAGAGCGAAGCAGCAGCCAAGGCCAGGGAGAGAACCCTCAAGCAGGAGTGTGAGGTGCTGACGAAAAGCAACGCTGGGCTCTTCACTCAGCTAGAGGAGCTCCGCTTGATCCAAGAGAAGCACATCTCCAACGAGGAAACATGGAAGACCCAGCTGTTAGGGCTGCGCCATGATCTGAACAGTAAGTTTTCCCTTTTCTCCGCTTCTCCGCTACTCGGCTGCACAGTTCTTCTCTGCTTCTCGTTTCACGCTTCTACTCTGTTACCGTTTCTGATCTTCTCGATAGCTCTTGCAGGAATCTTTCCTAATCTTGAATCTTCCAGTGTGCCTGCCCTGGAAAAGATCCGAGCAGCTCGTGCTGAGAAGGGCGAGCCCATGGACACCAGAGCAGAAATCGAGGAGAGTATCCTGATTATGCAGAGCCAGTGTTCGCGGCTAGCGGGCGTGGGCACCGAGTTGGTGCGCGTCGCCTTCCAGATCCACAGCGTCTTCTGGCCTGAAGACTCCGCGCCGACAACGATCTCTGGGCTTGCCTTGAAGCTGCAGCGCGTGAAAGCTGAACTGAAGAAATGGCGCGCCTCGGGAGCTCGGGCAGGTGCAGACATGATGCTGCTCTTCGTCACCACTTGGTACGAGAACTTGAACATGCAGATCATCCGCGAGATGCGCCAAGACTCCAAGTGGGAGAAGGACCCCGACTGCGTGGCTATTCGCCAGGTGATTGCTCACGAGATCGCTCAGTACGCCGACACAGCTACCTTCATCGACGGCCTCACCGAGCCCGACACCGAGGTGGGCGAGGGCGAGGAGGAGGATGAAGACGGGGAGACGGACACCGACGAGCCGGACCTGAGCTACTTCGACTCTCCAGTTGCCAAGGACGGGAAGGGGAAAGCCGCGGTCATCGCGGGTAGCGATGATGAGGACGAGAACGTGGAGATGTCGATCGACACCTCCGCGCTCGAGTTCGGCACCTCGTCAGGAGCTGCCCTCGACGACACCGTCAACCTTCGCGCCCAAGCCAGCGGCTCCACCTCCGCGACAACGCCCGTCTCGGTGGCCACGGCCACTTCAGACCAGGTAGCCACCGAGCCCAACGCCGAGGACGCGGCAGCGAAGTCTGTTGACGCCAGCCTGGAAACGGACACGACCAAGGCCACTGCTGAAGAGGAGGCAGCCAAGGCTAGCACCGAGAACACCGCCTCAACCTGAATTTACCCTGCAGCTTTATTTCTCAAACATTTATCAGATCCCCGGGATGCCGGATGCAAATGTATCAGACTATTTTATTCCGTTGCTACTCATTTTTATTCCCGCTTGTTATCTTTTATTTAATCAATTTGCTGAGCCTGGGCTTGATGCCGGGTTGCGTTATCATGCGAGTCCCCGAGTTGCATTTCTTATTCACTCTCTCTTTTAGTCTCAGCTCTTGTAACATCCCAAGTCTGAAAAATAGCCATTAGAATGTTTTGCTCTCTGTTATTTTATGTTTTGCATCATGACATCATGTTGATTGCATTTGTTTTGCTTGTTTTCATTTGTTTTCCAACTGTTTTCAATTGGTTTCCTTTGTTTTCTATTTGAATTTCAAACCAAAATTCAAACCTTTTGCTTCATCCTTGTGATGTTACAATTTCTAAAATGATATTTCAAAATAAAACAATTATTTGCTTCCATTAAATTTGTGATTCCAAACTATTGTTTGATTACTATAAAAATACACCCAATAATCAAACCTTTTTGTAAATTCAATTATGATTTTTCTTCCAAACAACAACCCTGTTGAAAGTTATGAAAATTGCAAAACAAAACTCTCCAAATAAAATGGTTCAATTAACACTTCCATTTGTTTCCATGAAATAATAATAAGCTCAACTCTCATTTGTCATTTAGTAATCCACCTAATATAAATTGCATTCAAAACTCAAATTCAAATCAAATCAATCCTACTTGGCTATTTCAAAATATGGGTTTAAGAATTAAAATCTTGCAAACAAATTAATTCAATAATGTTGTCATAATTGTTTGAATTCATTGGATAAAAATTGTTTATTTCAAAATCCCCAAGTGACACCCTATTGAAAAATTCAACCAACCATCTTTAAAATTAAGTTAACATCTCCAAAATTTTGGAAATGGTGGTAACTTTGCTTTGGGTACTGTTTGAAAAGTAATAAAACATCTCATAAAAAAAAATTAAAAACCCCAAACCTTATGTGGAGTCCAACTAACCAATTAAAACAATCAAATTAATATTCCCAAAAGTTTGAAGTTATTGGTAAATTGCTTTAATTACTGTTTTTGCAAAATTACTAAGAAAGTTATTCATAAAAAAAATAAGGAACCCAAATCCTTTTCCTTTCTCTCAATCTCTTCTACAAAAAAAAAGATCAAAAGCAAAACGGCATATAGGGGGAGAAAACCCAGTCCAACCCACTTTTCCCAAGCCCACAGCCCCCTCTCTCTGTTCTCCCTCCTGTCGCTGTCTTCCTGTACGGCATGGCCAGGATCCTCCCACGTTGCTCTCCATCGATCACCACCACGAGCTCGCTGCCCTCCATATATCCCCTCCCTCCTGGAACCCTACCTGCTCCCTACTCTTCCTCCCATCCTCCTGCGCCGCCGTATCTCACTCTCCCTCCTACCAAGTTCGTTTCTTTCTCTGTAACCACCGGAGCACCCCATCCTCGCTGCAACCACACAGATGCCCGTGAGCCAAGCTGGGGGTTGGAGCAGCACCACCCCACCTTCCTCTTCCTCCTCAACCTCGAACCCCAGCCGGAACAGCACCATGGCGTGTGCAGCTCCATCGTTTTCAGAACGGGCGCCGCCAAATTTCTCCAAGTTCCCGTCGCCACGGTCCTTCCTCGACCTGATCGACTACTCCATCACCACCCTGGTTAGTCCCCGGTTCCATTTTCCCTCTTGCTACACTTGATTCCCCTCTACGTACCCCTCGCGATCCATGCATGTATCTCCATGGCGGGACAGTTCGGTGCTCGGGTGCCATCTTCGATCGGTGGATTATGCACAAGCCCAGCCACGCTGCACCAACACCCACCCGCACGCACGCAGCCACACCCGATGATCAACTGCACGGTGCGTCGAGGGCGCTCCCGAGTTTTCCCAGCGCCTCGACAGGTTCCTCATCGAGGCCTGTTACTGATCGGACAACAGAACGCATGCTGCTAGGTGTTGCAAAGTTCAGTAACGAGGACCTGCTAGTTAGGGTTTCAGACCTCGGTTAGACCAAGACCAGATAGCTAGCACCTTGGATCTACACCCGATCGGTACCTTGGAGGATCCCTGGCCTAACTCCCCTCCGAAGCGAAGATCGTTTCTTCTGCTCTGTCGCTTCCTGGAGATGCAAAGCCTGCACTTTGGTTTCTGTCCGAAAATTCAGTTAAGTTCGATGGTTGCCTTTTCTTCAGACCGTGCCCTGTATCGACAAGCGAACAGCAACAGCGCAATGGTAGCGAGTCCGTGCGCGCAGCGGGGCGTCATGGGTTCGATCCCCAGGGGCGCACCCCCCTTTTTCCTTTTATTCCCGCAACGCGCGCGCGGCCCACCTGTCAGCCCCCCATGCCGCCAGCGCAGCGCCACCGTGGCAGCTGCCCCACCGTCAGCCCGCGTGGGTAGCTGTTTCCACGGTGGGAAAAGTTGCTGCACTGTTTCCTTTTTTTTCCAAAATATCTATTAACCTTAAGAACATCTAAAATTCATATCTTTTGCACATTAACTCAAAACAGGAAACTTAACACATGAAATCCCTTCAATTTTAAATGCTCCACCCAAATATGAATTTTATCTACTGTTTTGAATAAATAAAATTCAAACATTTTCTACAATTGCAATTAATTCAATTAAACTTGTTTAATTAATAGTTAATTCATCTTAACTCCAAATTTAACTTTTAAATATGTTTTATGTCCCAAATTAAATGTTCTATCCAAATATAAACTTTGTTTGCTGTTTTGAATAATTTAAATTGTTGAAAACAACTGTTTCTTGTTTATTGCATTTAAAATTGCCAAAATAATAACTTGCTCATTTTAAATCCAATTTCACCAAATGAAATATGTTTTCCATGCAAAATTAAACCACCTTTTCAAATATAAAATTTGTTTCATGTTTTGAATAATTAAAACTGGTTAAATGATTTAAACCTTGTTTAAATCATTTAATATTGTTAAATTCATAACTTGATCAAATCAAATTCTTTTTGAACATGCAAAATATGTTTTCCAACCATAAAAGTATAAACTTTTCAAATATGAATTTGGTTTAATGCTTTGAACAAATAGAAAACTCAAATAAGTTCATGTTTGAATTAAATTCATTTAATTCTTGCTTAAACTTGTTTAGTTCATAAACAATTTATTTGAAATCCTTTTTCAACAAGTGAAACATGTAATCCACCTAAAATTTGGTGTTCTTTCCAAATATGAACTTTGTTATCTATTTTGAACAATTTAAAGTGGTGAAAACAACAAATGCTTGTGTGACACCTTTAAGTAACCAAAATTCCAAAACTTAATAAATGAATTTCTAAACTTGGTAAACCTTATTTCTATTTGCTCTATTGTTGTTATTTTGCTGTTTTCCTCATCCATGCATCATGCTAATTCACTTACACAATTTGATTAGTTGTAAAACAATTAATTCAACCATAATTCATGGGCTTTTCATATGCAATCCAATTGCATGTGGGTCCATTTAATCATGTTGTTATCCTGTCAACTAGTTTATTTCTGATGCATCAATTAATTTGACATGCATCATCCCATGTTTGTGCACTATGCCATGATATTGATTGCTTATCTTTCTGCATTGTTTGTTTGCTTCTTCTCGGATACACGACGACGTTGAGACCGACGATACTTACGACACCCCTTCTAAGGACTTAGCTCAGTACCAGGCTACTGGGTTTGCAGGCAAGTTATCACTCACATGAACCACTGTGTTCCTTTCAACATTGGTTACCGATACTTTCCGTTGTCTATTTTGCTAGCCCTAGGTGTAGTTGTTTCTGTTACGAACCTATCACATGAATCCCTTAACCCTGATATTGCCTCACCTCCACTCCTACAACCCCTTTGTTTGAGCCCGTGTCTTACTAGCATGCTTAGGGTTGTTTTGCTCGAGTCTGTTACCCGTTACTTTCTGTTACTATATTCCATTATGTTCTGGGGGCTCGATGTTTAATCAATCAATCATGCTAATGTTATTGTTAATAATAATTTGATGATAAGGCACCGGCAGGAGGCCCTTTGTGGTTTTGAGGCCTGCTAGTGTCGACCCTAATAGGAAAAGGGTCTTGTCTACTGATCCATGATGAGCGCACTACCCGCATGTGGGAAGCGAGTATGGGCGCCCCCCTCAATTTGATTCGATTCGCATCTCGTCCAAATCGCCTCATTTAGTTCGGGTTTTCCATTTGCTGCATGCATGATCTTGCGAGCCCTTGGTACCCGGGTGGAACTTTCGTAGTCGGCATATAGGGGGACACGTTCTTAGAGTGCTATGAGGGTCCATTTTCTTCTGGGCTCGATTAGCCGTGCGCCCAAGGTGCTTTGGGCTTGATGCGAAGAAGAGTTGAGTTGTGTAGAGTGCCCCGCTTGGTGGGAGGCATCCCATCTGGCGGGTTATTCTTGAGTGTACGGCCAAATTGGTGCAACCCTGCAGGGATAATCTTCTCGAGAAGCCGTGTTTTCCGCGGTTATGGATTACTTGGTGAAAGTACTGGCTAACAAGTACTCAGGACAACTTAAACCTATTGATTAACAACCTTACACCCAATGATTAACAACTTGACTAGTAATAGGCTTATTGACACAATAATATGAACCATCATTAATCCAACTGTGTGAGTTATCCTCGGATTGCTTCTTTGGATAAGGGGCGAGATCCAGGATGGGTTTGTTTGGAGTTAGTTATAGTTGGTTCCGATACGCGATCTTATCTCTTTTCTGTTAGCCGGAGGTTGTAGTGTTCCTGTAGTTGGTTAGCGCAGCCAGTTGCAGCATCTTTTATATCCCCTTTCTTCCGTTGAACCCAAAGCATCTGTGCTTGGTGTTGACGGGTTACACTTTGGTGAAATGTGAGTCTTGCTTGCCAGTACGTTTATGTACTGACCCCTTTGGGGCTGTGGTTTCCGCAGACGACGTTTCCGAGGATCTACATGGTGGCTACTACCTGGAGTATGACGAGACTGCTGACGAGTAGATAGCGGACCCGGGCAGGATCCGAGACTTCGTGGATGGGCTCCGTCTGTTCGTTTCCGGCCTCTTAGGCCTATTTGGTTCTTGTCTGTACTCAGACATGTTGAATGCTTCCGCTGTGAGGTAATGATGATATGTTGGGGCATGTGCCCTCTGGATGATTGTATTTGCTATCTCTGCTCTAATGAGAGCTATTTGCAACTTATTTCAATCTTTTGTGTCGTAGAGATCTGTTGTGATATCACTTGTTCCAATGCCGTTGACGTACCATGTGTGTATGTTTTGAAGTACGTCAATGGAAGTATCCTGATTTCTATGGGATAGTTTACGTCGACGCTGAACAGATAGGGGTTGGTTGTCACACATACGTGTGTTGGCCTACTCGTAAGAGGACGCGGGTGCCGGTAAGCCCCGTAATCCAATCTACTACTGTTCAACGGAACGGCGAGTATCCTTTAGAAGTCCGGGTGCGACAAATGGTATCAGAGCCTGTCTGCCTGTAGGATCCCTTTTTACTGGTCGCAGTTGAGTCTAGAAACTATTTTGTAGCTATATAGGAAAAATGAAACGTGAGAGTAGGAATTCTGTTCTTTTTCTTCTTTCCCCACCCACCCTCCCTTTTCTGGTAAGGAAGTGCAACGTTGTTTTCCCTTCTCATCTAAAGTTTCAAGTTAGGATTTCACGTGTTTTGGGTTTTCCATAGTACCTCAGGAGTTTTTGGTCTCGTTTCCCGATGTTGCTTCAATATCCTGTTCTTGTAAAGAACCTTTCGTCCGTTGAAATCTTGTTGTTGTTTCCACTTCAATTCTTCTACCGGCGTCTAATCAAAGTTTCCCCGTTCATCTCCTAAACTCTATTCCAGCTAAAGTGTTGTTTGATACCGGAGCATCACATTCTTTGGTGTCAAAGATCTTTTCCACAACATACAACCTAATTCTGGTTCCACTAAGCAATCGAATCACCGTTCACTCTCCGGGATCTCAAATGTTGACTTCCAAGTTCTGTCACAGAAATCAAATTCTAATTAAAGGCCACATATCCCTCGTTTCTCTCATAATGCTTGGCAATTCTGACATTGATGTCATTCTTAGTATTGGATTGATGTCAATAACTCTGTTCCACCCTTGTTACAAATAGTCTATTCTCCAAATGAATCAAACTCTACTCAGCTCTACACCCTAGATACAAAAACCTCTTCCTTCAATTGAAAATGTTCCGGTGGTTTGCTAATTCCCTGACGTCTATCCAATGTGCACGATGTGTTTCACGTGTCACAGCTCAAGAGGATCTTCGCAAGAAGTATCCGGACCTTTTCTTTTCTCAGTAGGAATCTCGGGGCACGATTCCTTCAAGGGGAGGAGTTTTGTAACATCCCAAGTCTGAAAAATAGCCATTAGAATGTTTTGCTCTCTGTTATTTTATGTTTTGCATCATGACATCATGTTGATTGCATTTGTTTTGCTTGTTTTCATTTGTTTTCCAACTGTTTTCAATTGGTTTCCTTTGTTTTCTATTTGAATTTCAAACCAAAATTCAAACCTTTTGCTTCATCCTTGTGATGTTACAATTTCTAAAATGATATTTCAAAATAAAACAATTATTTGCTTCCATTAAATTTGTGATTCCAAACTATTGTTTGATTACTATAAAAATACACCCAATAATCAAACCTTTTTGTAAATTCAATTATGATTTTTCTTCCAAACAACAACCCTGTTGAAAGTTATGAAAATTGCAAAACAAAACTCTCCAAATAAAATGGTTCAATTAACACTTCCATTTGTTTCCATGAAATAATAATAAGCTCAACTCTCATTTGTCATTTAGTAATCCACCTAATATAAATTGCATTCAAAACTCAAATTCAAATCAAATCAATCCTACTTGGCTATTTCAAAATATGGGTTTAAGAATTAAAATCTTGCAAACAAATTAATTCAATAATGTTGTCATAATTGTTTGAATTCATTGGATAAAAATTGTTTATTTCAAAATCCCCAAGTGACACCCTATTGAAAAATTCAACCAACCATCTTTAAAATTAAGTTAACATCTCCAAAATTTTGGAAATGGTGGTAACTTTGCTCTGGGTACTGTTTGCAAAGTAATAAAACATCTCATAAAAAAAAATTAAAAACCCCAAACCTTATGTGGAGTCCAACTAACCAATTAAAACAATCAAATTAATATTCCCAAAAGTTTGAAGTTATTGGTAAATTGCTTTAATTACTGTTTTTGCAAAATTACTAAGAAAGTTATTCATTAAAAAAATAAGGAACCCAAATCCTTTTCCTTTCTCTCAATCTCTTCTACAAAAAAAAAAAGATCAAAAGCAAAACGGCATATAGGGGGAGAAAACCCAGTCCAGCCCACTTTTCCCAAGCCCACAACCCCCCTCTCTCTGTTCTCCCTCCTGTCGCTGTCTTCCTGTACGGCATGGCCAGGATCCTCCCACGTTGCTCTCCATCGATCACCACCACGAGCTCGCTGCCCTCCATATATCCCCTCCCTCCTGGAACCCTACCTGCTCCCTACTCTTCCTCCCATCCTCCTGCGCCGCCGTATCTCACTCTCCCTCCTACCAAGTTCGTTTCTTTCTCTGTAACCACGGGAGCACCCCATCCTCGCCGCAACCACACAGATGCCCGTGAGCCAAGCTGGGGGTTGGAGCAGCACCACCCCACCTTCCTCTTCCTCCTCAACCTCGAACCCCAGCCGGAACAGCACCATGGCGTGTGCAGCTCCATCGTTTTCAGAACGGGCGCCGCCAAATTTCTCCGAGTTCCCGTCGCCACGGTCCTTCCTCGACCTGATCGACTACTCCATCACCACCCTGGTTAGTCCCCGGTTCCATTTTCCCTCTTGCTACACTTGATTCCCCTCTACGTACCCCTCGCGATCCATGCATGTATCTCCATGGCGGGACAGTTCGGTGCTCGGGTGCCATCTTCGATCGGTGGATTATGCACAAGCCCAGCCACGCTGCACCAACACCCACCCGCACGCACGCAGCCACACCCGATGATCAACTGCACGGTGCGTCGAGGGCGCTCCCGAGTTTTCCCAGCGCCTCGACAGGTTCCTCATCGAGGCCTGTTACTGATCGGACAACAGAACGCATGCTGCTAGGTGTTGCAAAGTTCAGTAACGAGGACCTGCTAGTTAGGGTTTCAGACCTCGGTTAGACCAAGACCAGATAGCTAGCACCTTGGATCTACACCCAATCGGTACCTTGGAGGATCCCTGGCCTAACTCCCCTCCGAAGCGAAGATCGTTTCTTCTGCTCTGTCGCTTCCTGGAGATGCAAAGCCTGCACTTTGGTTTCTGTCCGAAAATTCAGTTAAGTTCGATGGTTGCCTTTTCTTCAGACCGTGCCCTGTATCGACAAGCGAACAGCAACAGCGCAATGGTAGCGAGTCCGTGCGCGCAGCGGGGCGTCCTGGGTTCGATCCCCAGGGGCGCACCCCCCCTTTTTCCTTTTATTCCCGCAACGCGCGCGCGGCCCACCTGTCAGCCCCCCATGCCGCCAGCGCAGCGCCACCGTGGCAGCTGCCCCACCGTCAGCCCGCGTGGGTAGCTGTTTCCACGGTGGGAAAAGTTGCTGCACTGTTTCCTTTTTTTCCAAAATATCTATTAACCTTAAGAACATCTAAAATTCATATCTTTTGCACATTAACTCAAAACAGGAAACTTAACACATGAAATCCCTTCAATTTTAAATGCTCCACCCAAATATGAATTTTATCTACTGTTTTGAATAAATAAAATTCAAACATTTTCTACAATTGCAATTAATTCAATTAAACTTGTTTAATTAATAGTTAATTCATCTTAACTCCAAATTTAACTTTTAAATATGTTTTCTGTCCCAAATTAAATGTTCTATCCAAATATAAACTTTGTTTGCTGTTTTGAATAATTTAAATTGCTGAAAACAACTGTTTCTTGTTTATTGCATTTAAAATTGCCAAAATAATAACTTGCTCATTTTAAATCCAATTTCACCAAATGAAATATGTTTTCCATGCAAAATTAAACCACCTTTTAAAATATAAATTTGTTTCATGTTTTGAATAATTAAAATTGGTTAAATGATTTAAACCTTGTTTAAATCATTTAATATTGTTAAATTCATAACTTGATCAAATCAAATTCTTTTTGAACATGCAAAATATGTTTTCCAACCATAAAAGTATAAACTTTTCAAATATGAATTTGGTTTAATGCTTTGAACAAATAGAAAACTCAAATAAGTTCATGTTTGAATTAAATTCATTTAATTCTTGCTTAAACTTGTTTAGTTCATAAACAATTTATTTGAAATCCTTTTTCAACAAGTGAAACATGTAATCCACCTAAAATTTGGTGTTATTTCCAAATATGAACTTTGTTATCTATTTTGAACAATTTAAAGTGGTGAAAACAACAAATGCTTGTGTGACACCTTTAAGTAACCAAAATTCCAAAACTTAATAAATGAATTTCTAAACTTGGTAAACCTTATTTCTATTTGCTCTATTGTTGTTATTTTGCTGTTTTCCTCATCCATGCATCATGCTAATTCACTTACACAATTTGATTAGTTGTAAAACAATTAATTCAACCATAATTCATGGGCTTTTCATATGCAATCCAATTGCATGTGGGTCCATTTAATCATGTTGTTATCCTGTCAACTAGTTTATTTCTGATGCATCAATTAATTTGACATGCATCATCCCATGTTTGTGAACTATGCCATGATATTGATTGCTTATCTTTCTGCATTGTTTGTTTGCTTCTTCTCGGATACACGACGACGTTGAGACCGACGATACTTACGACACCCCTTCTAAGGACTTAGCTCAGTACCAGGCTACTGGGTTTGCAGGCAAGTTATCACTCACATGAACCACTGGGTTCCTTTCAACATTGGTTACCAATACTTTCCGTTGTCTATTTTGCTAGCCCTAGGTGTAGTTGTTTCTGTTACGAACCTATCACATGAATCCCTTAACCCTGATATTGCCTCACCTCCACTCCTACAACCACTTTGTTTGAGCCCGTGTCTTACTAGCATGCTTAGGGTTGTTTTGCTCGAGTCTGTTACCCGTTACTTTCTGTTACTATATTCCATTATGTTCTGGGGGCTCGATGTTTAATCAATCAATCATGCTAATGTTATTGTTAATAATAATTTGATGATAAGGCACCGGCAGGAGGCCCTTTGTGGTTTTGAGGCCTGCTAGTGTCGACCCTAATAGGAAAAGGGTCTTGTCTACTGATCCATGATGAGCGCACTACCCGCATGTGGGAAGCGAGTATGGGCGCCCCCCTCAATTTGATTCGATTCGCATCTCGTCCAAATCGCCTCATTTAGTTCGGGTTTTCCATTTGCTGCATGCATGATCTTGCGAGCCCTTGGTACCCGGGTGGAACTTTCGTAGTCGGCATATAGGGGGACACGTTCTTAGAGTGCTATGAGGGTCCATTTTCTTCTGGGCTCGATTAGCCGTGCGCCCAAGGTGCTTTGGGCTTGATGCGAAGAAGAGTTGAGTTGTGTAGAGTGCCCCGCTTGGTGGGAGGCATCCCATCTGGCGGGTTATTCTTGCGTGTACGGCCAAATTGGTGCAACCCTGCAGGGATAATCTTCTCGAGAAGCCGTGTTTTCCGCGGTTATGGATTACTTGGTGAAAGTACTGGCTAACAAGTACTCAGGACAACTTAAACCTATTGATTAACAACCTTACACCCAATGATTAACAACTTGACTAGTAATAGGCTTATTGACACAATAATATGAACCATCATTAATCCAACTGTGTGAGTTATCCTCGGATTGCTTCTTTGGATAAGGGGCAAGATCCAGGATGGGTTTGTTTGGAGTTAGTTATAGTTGGTTCCGATACGCGATCTTATCTCTTTTCTGTTAGCCGGAGGTTGTAGTGTTCCTGTAGTTGGTTAGCGCAGCCAGTTGCAGCATCTTTTATATCCCCTTTCTTCCGTTGAACCCAAAGTATCTGTGCTTGGTGTTGACGGGTTACACTTTGGTGAAATGTGAGTCTTGCTTGCCAGTACGTTTATGTACTGACCCCTTTGGGGCTGTGGTTTCCGCAGACGATGTTTCCGAGGATCTACATGGTGGCTACTACCTGGAGTATGACGAGACTGCTGACGAGTAGATAGCGGACCCGGGCAGGATCCGAGACTTCGTGGATGGGCTCCGTCTGTTCGTTTCCGGCCTCTTAGGCCTATTTGGTTCTTGTCTGTACTCAGACATGTTGAATGCTTCCGCTGTGAGGTAATGATGATATGTTGGGGCATGTGCCCTCTGGATGATTGTATTTGCTATCTCTGCTCTAATGAGAGCTATTTGCAACTTATTTCAATCTTTTGTGTCGTAGAGATCTGTTGTGATATCACTTGTTCCAATGCCGTTGACGTACCATGTGTGTATGTTTTGAAGTACGTCAATGGAAGTATCCTGATTTCTATGGGATAGTTTACGTCGACGCTGAACAGATAGGGGTTGGTTGTCACACATACGTGTGTTGGCCTACTCGTAAGAGGACGCGGGTGCCGGTAAGCCCCGTAATCCAATCTACTACTGTTCAACGGAACGGCGAGTATCCTTTAGAAGTCCGGGTGCGACAGCTCTACCCGCAACTTGTTGCTTTTTTGGTATTCGAGTCACAAGAGTTAAAGAGCAGAGCTGCAAATACTCAGCCGCTTAGAAACAATCATAGTAACGCAGCCCACCACTTAGCCGAAAAGACAAGACACAGAACAGTAATAAAAGCACCCTACTCGGTTCCTGCACTCTTCCTTTCCTTAGTAATTTTTCTTGTGCTCATGGACCTTTTGCTTGTTCTCTTGCTTGCCATGAAGCCGGGTTTCGGACAGCAGCAAAGTCGAAGAGTTGGCATGTAGGTTTAAACACAGTACTTAATGTACCTTTGAATTTTGAAGTAGAGCAACCGAATAGGCAAAAGGTAAAGCCGAGTAGAAACACTTAGAGCAATTTTGGACGAGGGCAGTCCCCGAGTTCAATTTCAGATTGTAGAATAGAATTTCAACTCGGATAAGAGGGTACATACACATCTTTGCTCACGAATGAAAACGACGGAGTAGAGCTACATTCCAAGGGCGCTTGGTTTCCTCTCCAGCTTTATCTGCCCTGTTCGCCTGTGGTGGGCGCGCATCTATAAGATAGTAAGCATCGTTGTGCAGCACTTTGCTCACAATGAAAGGCCCTTCCCATGGAGGAGATAACTTGTGCATCCCGGCTGTGCATTGCACCAGCCTGAGGACCAAGTCTCCTTCTCGGAAAACCCTTGGGTTCACCTTTCGGCTATGATAACGCCGCATGTTTTGCTGGTAGATAGCCAAACGTGACAGAGTCAGCTCTCTTGCTTCTTCAAGCAGGTCAACGTCGTCTTCTCGAGCTTCTCTCGCCTCCACCTCAGTGTAGAGGGTTACTCGGGGGGAGTCATGCTCTAGGTCTATTGGCAACACGGCCTCAGCCTTGTATACCAAGAAGAATGGCGTGTAGCCGGTTGACCGGTTAGGGGTAGTCCTTAGTCCGGATGGCACCCACCGGGTTCGGGGCCGGGTCGGCGCCCCCCATACCCGCCCCATTTAACTTGTCGGGTCTCATTTCTTATCATACCCACGACCCGGCCGGGTTCGGGGACCCAACGGGTACCCATTTAAGAAGCGACACCGACACATGTGGGGAATAAAACAATGGAATATTGGGATAAGATTGGTGGGAATATACATGTGTGTACGTATGTTGTCTCCGGGATTCCAGATTCCAACGCGTCCATGTGATGTGTGAGGTTTATGGTCCATAGCTCGTGGACGTGTGGTTAGGCATAGAATTATTAGGGGTATGATTAGGACTTAGAGCGGGTCTGCGGGTACGCGGGTACGGGTTTGCCACCCCCATACCCTTCCCATTAGACCTGGCGGGTCGAAAATTTTACCAAACCCTCCCCATTTAAGGCGGGTACCCGTCGGGTTTGCGGGTTTCGGGGCCCCATTGCCATCCGTAGTCCTTAGACTCCACAACACCGCTGGCAACTCGTCCAGACAACACCCAGGTGTTTTCAGCAGTGGCTCAATCAGCCTTGGCTTTATGCCTGCTAGTACCATGCCGTTTGCTCTTTCAACTTGCCCGTTGGAAGCGGGATGCGCGACTGACGCAACGTCTAGTCGGATATGCTTATCTCTGCAGAACCGCACCATTGCTCCCTCAGCAAAATTTTTGCCGTTGTCGGTGATGATGCTGTGCGGGTAGCCATATCTCATGATCACATCCTTCACGAATTTCACAGCCGTGGCCCCATCGCACTTCCGAATAGGCTTCACCTCGATCCACTTGGTGAACTTATCCACCATGACCAAGATGTGAGTCATGTTTCCTCTAGCCGGCTGGAAGGGCCCGACCATGTCCAAACACCAAACAGCAAATGGCCAAGTGATAGGAATTGTCTTCAACTCGGAAGCAGGCATGTGAATCTTACTCGCGAACATCTGGCAGCCATTGCACTTTCTCACGATTTCTTCAGCTTGCTGCAATGCTGTGAGCCAGTAGAAGCCATGCCGAAAAGCTTTCTTGACCAACGCCCGAGAAGAGGCATGGTGCCCGCATTCTCCTTGGTGTATCTCTACCAGAATCTCTTCTCCTTCTGCTGGGTCCACACAACGCTGCAGCACGCCGGTGGCACTTCTCTTATGCAGCACATCTCGGACTATAGTGTAGCCCTTGGATCTTCTCTGAATCTATCTTGCAGCCACCTCATCTTCTGGCAGAGTGCCGTCCCTTAGAAAGGATAATATGGGCATGGCCCAACTCAGTGTCTCTCGTGTGGGAAACACTGGTTCGTCCACTTCCATTGGGACGGGTACCTCTGGTTGCTCTTTAGGGATGGGAGCACTTCTCTGAAGCCCAGACCGATTAGCAAGGACTTCCTCAATGAATGCGACAGTCCCCGGGTTAAGGACAGCAGTCCCCGAGTAAGGAATGGCAGTCCCCGAGTAAGGAGTGGCAGTCCCCGAGTAAGGAGTGGCAGTCCCCGAGTAAGGAATGGCAGTCCCCGAGTAGAGGACGGCAGTCCCCGAGTAAGGAATGGCAATCCCCGAGTAGAGGACGGCAGTCCCCGGGTTTCCTGTAGCATTCTCCCAGTCAATCTCCATGGGATCAGATTCCTCACTTGGCAGAGAAGGAACAAATATGGACTCCGAGTTGGGAGAAGGCTTGATGGATGGCTTCCTCAAGTGCTCCAAGGCAACTCCCGCCGGGATGGATTGCCGAGAAGATCCCAACTTGGATAGCTCCTCTGCTGCTTCGTTTTCTGCTCGGTGAATGTGCTGGAACTCGCAGCCTTCAAAGAACCCAGTCATAGACTGCACCAGGAAACGATATGATGCCATGTTGGCATCTAGAGCATCCCAGGTTCCAGAGACTTGCTGCACCACCAGATCTGAATCGCCATAGCATATAATGCGCTGCACGCCAACCTCCTTGGCTACTCGCAAGCCATGCACCACTGCCTCGTACTCTGCTACGTTGTTGGACGCCTTGAAGTGGATCTGCAGCACATACTTGAGTTGGTCTCGCTTGGGTGACGTAAGCACTACGCCAGCACCAAGGCCTTCCTTCACCTTCGAGCCATCAAAGTGCATCTTCCAGTAATTAGAAACTGGCGCAGGAGGTTCATACTGCACCTCGGCCCAATCCACCAGGAATTCTGCCAGAATCTGAGACTTGATGGCTTCTCTTCTCGCATACGCGGGTGCATACGCGGCCAGCTCGATTGCCCACTTGGCTACTCTGCCACTCGCCTCCTTGTTACCCATGATATCCGAGATGGGAGCAGAGCTCACAACCATGATAGGATGCTCTTGGAAGTAATGCTTTAGCTTCTTGGCGCCCAAGTACACGCCGTAGGTCATCTTCTGGTAGTGCGGGTAGTTTTGCTTGGAGCTGGACAGCACTTCATTGAGATAGTACACTGGGCGCTGCACACTCTTGCCTTCTTCTTCTCGTTCCACCACAATCACCACACTGACTACCCGGTTAGTCGCAGCAATATACAGCAGCATTGGCTCCTTGGGTAACGGACTAGCCAAGATGGGAGCGCTAGCCAGCATTGCTTTCAACTCGTTGAATGCCACATCTGCTTGCGGTGTCCAGACAAACTTGTCACTTTTCTTCATCAATTGGTACAGAGGCAGGGCCTTCTCGCCCATTCGGCCCAGAAAACGGCTCAGAGATGCTAAGCAACTAGTGAATTTCTGCACATCTTTCAGGGATCTCGGCAAAGACATGCTCTCAATAGCTTTTATCTTTGAAGGATTGGCTTCAATGCCCCGACTAGACACCAGGAAGCCGAGTAGCTTTCCAGCCGGGACACCAAAGGTGCACTTACTCGGATTCAGCTTCATTTTGTACTTGCGTAGGTTAGCAAAGGTTTCCTCCAGGTCGGCAAGCAGAGTATGTGTTTTATTCGTTTTGATGACAATGTCATCTACGTACACCTGCACATTCTTGCCGAGCTGGTCGTGCAAGCATTTCTGCATGCATCTCTGATAGGTTGCACCCGCATTCCTCAAGCCAAAACACATGACACGATAGCAATAAGCCCCGTACGGGGTAATGAAAGCAATCTTTATTTGATCAGCAGGATTGAGTGCAATCTGGTGGAAACCAGAGTAGGCATCTATGAAATACAACAGTTCACAACCAGCAGTGGAATCGATCACCTGATCGATGCGAGGTAGCGGGAAGGGATCCTTGGGGCATGCCTTGTTCAAGTCGGTGTAGTCGACACACATGCGCCATGCCGTGGCAGCCTTGGGATCCTCCTTCTTCTTCTCGACCATGACCGGGTTGGCTAGCCAATCCGGATGCAACACCTCCATGATGAAATTTCTTATCAGCAGCTTGGTGATCTGGTCACCAATGGCCTTCCTTCTTTCGTCTCCGAAGCGGCGCATAGCCTGCTTCACTGGCTTGGCGTCAGGACGCACATGTAATGAGTGCTCAACCAACTCCCTCGGGACTCCTGGTAGATCTTCATTGGACCAGGCGAACACATCCCGATTCTCACGGAGGAAGTGGATGAGCTCGCTTTCCTATTTCTCCGCCAACCCGGAGCCAATGATGGCTACGCGGTCGGGGAACTCGGGGTCGACCTGGACCTTCTTGGTCTCCTGGGATGCCTGGAATGCGGTCCCGTGTTGGGTACTCGGCACGCCTTGCGCTCCAGCTTGCGCGGATTGCGCCATAGCCACCACCTCGTATATCTTCTTCTTCTCGGCAGCGATCACCATTGACTCCGCCAACTGGGAACCAGCAGAGTGAAGGGAATATGCCCGAGAGGCAATAATAAAATGGTTATTATCTTATTCCTTGTTTATGATGAATGTTTATTTCTCATGCTAGAATTGTATTAACCGGAAACGTTGATACATGTGTGCTTAATAAACAAACAATGGTTCCTAGTAAAGCCTCTCTTTTAACTAGCTCGTTGATTAATAGATGATCAAGGTTTCCTGATCATGAACATTGGATGTTATTAATAACGGGGTCATGTCATTAGAAGAATGATGTGATGAACATATACCCAAAGAGAATATAGCAATGCGATCAAGTCATTTAGTTTACATTGTTATATCAAACACACGAAGTAACTTATTCCTTATACCATGAGATCATGTCAATCACTGATACCGGAAGAGTGCTTTGATGGCATCAAACGTCACACCGTAACAGGGTGACTATAAAGGTGTCGTTGAGTATTCGGAAAGTATTAGTTGAGGATCATGGATCAAGAGTGGGATTTGTCCATCCAAATGACGGAGAGATATACTCTGGGCCCTCTCGGTGATATCACATCGAAACCGCTTGCAAGCACGTGATATGATCACAAAGGATGTTATATCACGGGAACGAGAAAAGAGTACTTGTCGGTAACGAGATTGAACAAGGTATGGTTGATACCAATGATCGAATCTCGGACAAGTAAAATATCGCGAGACAAAGGGAATAGTTCACGGCGTTGTTGGTTCACACGATCACGAGAGTCATCGTTGAATATATAGGAGTCATCACGGATCTCCAGATCCCGCTGTTGATTATTGATCGGAGAGGAGTCTCGATCATGTCTATCTTATTCGCGAACCGTAGGGTGACACACTTAAGGTTCGATGACGCATTTGAGAGGATACGGAATATCGGAGAAAAGTTTGGACAGCACCGAAATTGTTTCGGGGAATATTGAAATAGTCACCGAAATTGTTTCGAGTAATTTTGAAATAGTTCAAGGGGATTCTTATCAAATGGTTGTTAATAGATTTAACAACTAACTCAAGGGGTTATATGTTAATGTTTGTTAATGGAATTAACAAATATTAAAATAAAGAAATAAAATTGTTTTATTTATTTATTAAAGAAAACCCTTGGGATTTTGAGTGGGAATTCATGGAAGAATGAGTGGGTTGAGTGGAGACTCCACTCACATGATGAGGGAGAGGTGGAGGCAGCCAAAAATTCGTGGCTGCCATCCCCTCCTATAAAAGGAGGGGTGAGAGCTCCCTCTCCCCCACACACACACTTGTGTCATCTCTTCCTCCCTCCTGCCGCTGCTCCACCACTTGTTCGTGCGCTTGGCGAAGCCCTGAACAATGTTTTTCTCCACCACACCACGCCGTCGTGCTGCTGGAGTTCCGAGGGATCCTCTACTTCCGCGCCCCGCTGGAACGAGGGAACGGAGGTCGTCATCAACCGTACGTGTGACCGATCACGGATGCACCGCCGGATTGCGGTGCCCATCTTCTCGCTATCGGGATCGGTGTGAGTACGACTACGCCAACAACGAGATTTGATCTCGTACCACTTTGAGTCTTCGAGGGTATGTGTTCTCCTTAACCCTCTCGTTGCCCGTTGCACTTCGTCTCCTAGATTAGATCTTGGCCTTTCGGGTGTCTCTCGCGTAGGAAATTTTTTGTTTTCTATGCAACGAACCCTTCAGTGGTATCAGAGCCGGATCTATGCGTAGATGTTTTGTACGGGTAGAACACATAGGTGTATGTGGGCGTTGATGATCATGTTATTACCTCCTTGATTATTTTATGATCTTAGTGGCATAGTGGGATGAAGCGGCCCGGACTAACCTTACATGTCCACGTACATGAGACTTGTTCCACAACTGACATGCAACTTGTATTGCATAAGTGGCTTGCGGGTGTCTGTATCTCCTACTATAGTTAAGATCTAATCTATGAAGGGTTGTTAAAAATGTGTTTATCAATGTTGTGGTTGATGTTCGTAGGTATGAACGGTTCTATCATCGAAAGCCCTAAGCCACGTAAAATATGCAAAAATAATTTAGAGGCGTCTAACTAGTTTTTGCTGGGCATGTGATGTGATATGGTCAATATTACAAATTTGATTATGAGATGATCTATTTTGTAAATTATTGATATACCGGAAGGTATCCATATGATTGTCTTCTTCTTGATGGACAATCAAGATTGGGTGCCATGGTACTTGGTACCACGTCGGTGGAATGATGGAGATCATACCATGATGCACATGATGGAGATCAAGTGCAAGGAGGACCATATCATATCACGTTATCCTTACATGTGATGTTTGTGATGTTAATCCTTTTATGCATCTTGTTTTTCTTAGATAGCGACGGTAGCATTATAAGATGATCCCTCTCACTTAATATCAAGATAATAATGTGTTCTTCCTTAAGTATGCACCGTTAAGAAAGTTCGTCGTTTCGAGACACCACGTGATGATCGGGTGTGATAGAATCAACGTTCGCATACAACGGGTGTTTTCAAGCCTAGCATGTACAGACATGGCCTTGAAACACATGCAATACTACGGTTCTACTTGGCGAGCCTAGCATGTACAGACATGGCCTCGGAACACGTAACCGAAAGGTAAAGCATGAGTCATATGGATGATATGATGAACATATCGATGTTCGCCTTTGAAACTACATCATCTCACGTGATGATCGGTTTTGCTGTAGTGAATTTGGTTCGTGTAATCACTAAAGACGACTAAGAGGGATGTTGTTTTTGAGTGGGAGTTCATGGTTTAATTTTTGAATTAACTTGAACTTATTTATCATGAACAACCAATCAAAGTGAATTTGCACAAATTGTAGTATTCATTGGCATCTATAATTACCTTACACTTAGATTGTTAATTGAGATATAACTGTTATGATCTGGTAAATACCATTTAAGATTGGTACCGTATTAGTGAAATTTAAAATTGAGTCCTATTGTAGATTTTTGGTATTTCCTACCTAGCTCCATGTGGTTAATGATTGATTAATCTAGAGAGCAAATAATTCCTACTTAGAATACAGAGTCATGTTTGCTTTCGTATTACTTTATCTTCAAAAAGAATGTTTTGTTGATCAAAGTGATTTTGGAACTGAAAAGAGTTGTTTTCAGAAACAATCAAGTGAAAAGATATATTGATATCTAGAAACTTATTTGTTGCAACATGACTGGGTATAATTTAGCGTGACAATGTTTGCTTATATTATCTGAATATATGCAATGATTGAAGACGCTAGGGGTTTGAATATTCCAAGAAGTTGGGCGCTGAAAATTATCCTCTAAATCCCTTCCTTCAAGCTATAGTAGCTTAATCATAAAATTGTTATGATGGGATGGATTAGAAGTATGGGTAAAGTAGTTTACCTTACTTGGAAATTGCTAAGAGTGGAATCTAGAAGAATGCTATTAATATGGTGATATTAGGAGAACATTCAAACTCAAAGTATGACTCAATGGGTGATAGTATATGACTAACACGCCAAAGAAAATGAGCTAGTAAGACTAGCATTGTTTGATGTTGAATGATTCTTCTGTAAAGGAAAGGGAATATTGAAAATAGAATTACAAAAAAGATATATGGCAGAAAAAGAAGATAACTGGAAAGTCCAGCTCAGGAGTATATGCTTGATATACAAGTTATAGATGTATTACTAGTGAACAAAGTATTTTTGGGTATTTTGATACCACATTGGTTGGTATGAGTTGTCATACAAAGCAACGCAATGAAAGAAATACAAGGGCCTAAAAGGAACTAGTAATAGATGTGGAATCGATTATGACAAGAACATAAACAAAGTGTTATTGTGTTCATTGTCGTATCGAACCAACCAGTCAAGATTTATTTGAAGAACTTAATAATTTGTTATTTTGTTCTAGTCTTTTGTGAGAACAAATGAGATTGTTCAAACTATGATCATATTCCATAATTGATGGATATGTTAATATAAATCATGTTGGTAAAGTAAACATCTATAAGACTAAATGCTAAACGTTGCAAGACGTTGAAGAGTTTCACTTAAATTGTGACACCACCATTTTAGTTCATATCGGAAAGGAAAACATGAAGGAACTCCATATTGATGGACTTCCGGAGTCATTTTATTGACGCTTGTGAGACCTCTTCCAAAAGATGACTAGAATTCCGTTCTTAGGCCAAAGTAGAATGGACGACTAATTTAGTGGAGATTATACATATTGATGTATATAGTCCATTATGTGTAGTCATGTATGGTGGATTAATTTTTCCTTCATAAAATTCTGTCAATGATTTAAGTAGATATGTGAGTATATCTATTTAAAGGGAACAGAGTTTGACATTTTGAATTGGTTCAAAAGGTTGTTAATATGAAGTTAAAATCAATGTAACAAGATAATCAATTATTTATGATTGGATCATAAAGGATAAAGTTTGAGTTACAAGTTTAGCAAAACATCTGAGAAGTTGCAGAATTGTTCTACAACTTATACTTCTCGAATACCCCACATTAGATTGGAGTATTCAAAAGACAAAATCAAACCCTGTTTGACATGGTAAGATTAATAAAATTGCCATTATAATTTTGTAGTTTATACATTAAGGACAACCGCTTTTACACTGAAAAGAGCACCATCATGATCCGTTGAAATTGACAACATATAAGATATGGTTTGGGTAATGACCCGAATTGTCATTTTTCTTAAGTTTTGGTATGCATAGCATGTGTAAAATGTTTACAACCAAAATAGGATAAATATATGTTTATAAGGTTATCCCAAATAAAACATTGGGTATTTCTCCTATCACCGAACCAAAAGACAAATGTTGTTTGTCAGAAAAGGGTTGATTTCTCGAGAAAGTAGTTCTTGCGAAACAAGTGAGTGGGAGCACGGTACAAACTCAACGAGATTAGAGAATCTTCGTTATCATGTCAAGAGTAGCGCAGCACTGGAAGTTGTTCCGGGGTTTACTATTTTGACTAAGTAGAAGACACTACAAATGTTGTAGAAACTTCAAATGAGTTTGCGAACTGTACCGGAAAAGTCCAAAAACTTTGTACTTAGAACAACTTGTGGTTTAAGTGTAAAGTGTTGTTTTGACAACAAAGGACCTGGACCTTATAAAGGAAGCAAATGATGGGCCCTGACTTCGTAAAATTGACTATGAGTCATTATATCCGCCATAGTATCCTTGTATGAATATCAAGTATGTGACTTGGTAGTCCTTTCGATAGGCATGATGCCTAACGATAGCAAAAGGGTCTATATAGCGACAAAGACATGGATTTTACATCCTTTGAAAGTTGTACTTATCGAAAAGTTGTTTTCGACGAAGTTCAAAGAGTTCACTACTACAAGATTTTGATCTTCCGTAGTGATGCTTAGTCTTTGCAGTTAGTTCTAGCAAAGTTACATATTATGATATGGCAGTTGAATAACAAAACCAACTCTCCTCTCAAGGAAGTTTTATCAAGGATGTGTACTTGACACAGTCTGAGAGTTTTGTAAAATTCAAAAAGGTTGCTAGAAAGGTATGCACACTTCAATAGTTGAAGTGAGCATAACGAAGTTGAAATCTTTACCTTAATGAAGTTATCAAAAGAGTTTGATTCCATCATGAACGATAAAGATGCTTGTAAAGTTACAAGAAATTAAGTGGGGGCGCTATGACATATTTCCAATACTTTATGTAGATGACATATGGTTGATTGGAAAATATGTATTTTAAATTAACACGGTTAAGATTTTCATATTGATGAAAGGCTTAGAAGATATTGGGCATCGATATCTATAAAAGATGGATTGAAGCGCCTGATATGATTGAAGCCAAATTACATAGATGAAATATTGAAGTAAGTCAATATAAAATTGATAAGAAGGAGTTCTTGTCACATGGAAAATAATTGAGCAAGATTCATGTGTTTTGACACATGATGAACGTCATTGAAATTGAGATTTCTAAGTCATGTTTCCATGCTATGTATATAACCAGATGAGTCCTATGCTATAAAATGTTATAGCAGGATAATTCATATGATGATTAGACAATAGTGGGAGAGATCCTTGTGTCATTTTCGAAATGCTAAGGATATGTTTTGCTATGTAGTAATGACAAAATATTAGTTGTAATATGTTACACTAATAGTCTTGTCATTTATTCAAGAAATTTTATCTCAATTAAAATGTGTGATGAAGGGTAGCACAATAGGATGGAAGAAAGTTCCATGCTGGATTTGAAAGAGTTTCAAAATTGAAATATTGTGACAGATACTACAACAAAGGCTAAAGTATATCGTTGTGTTGACAACTGATTATAAGCGTATTTTGTGTCAAGTAGTTCTTTATTGAACTTGGTGAATTTCCAAGAATGCTGAAACTATGAAGCTACATTTTCACAATGTTAGTAACATCAGTTTAAGCTGAGGAATTAAGGTACCACCGGAACTTGGTGAATTTCCAAGAATGCTAACACTATGAAGCTACATTTTCACAATGTTAGTGACATCAGTTTAAGCTGGGGAATTAAGTTTTCACAAATTGACCATATATATACAAAGCCATCTCATTAGAGAATGAGTGATGCGTGTAGACGCAAAGAACATGCAAATACAATAGGACCTGAACAGTTCAGATCTTTTTGATAATGTTTACCACATGCGAAGCATGGTAATAACACTGGAACGCCATATGTGTTAAGTGCTTACAGACTAGATTATTGACTCTAGTGCAAGTGGGAGACTGAAGGGAATATGCCCGAGAGGCAATAATAAAATGGTTATTATCTTATTCCTTGTTTATGATGAATGTTTATTTCTCATGCTAGAATTGTATTAACCGGAAACGTTGATACATGTGTGCTTAATAAACAAACAATGGTTCCTAGTAAAGCCTCTCTTTTAACTAGCTCGTTGATTAATAGATGATCAAGGTTTCCTGATCATGAACATTGGATGTTATTAATAACGGGGTCATGTCATTAGAAGAATGATGTGATGAACATATACCCAAAGAGAATATAGCAATGCGATCAAGTCATTTAGTTTACATTGTTATATCAAACACACGAAGTAACTTATTCCTTATACCATGAGATCATGTCAATCACTGATACCGGAAGAGTGCTTTGATGGCATCAAACGTCACACCGTAACAGGGTGACTATAAAGGTGTCGTTGAGTATTCGGAAAGTATTAGTTGAGGATCATGGATCAAGAGTGGGATTTGTCCATCCAAATGACGGAGAGATATACTCTGGGCCCTCTCGGTGATATCACATCGAAACCGCTTGCAAGCACGTGATATGATCACAAAGGATGTTATATCACGGGAACGAGAAAAGAGTACTTGTCGGTAACGAGATTGAACAAGGTATGGTTGATACCAATGATCGAATCTCGGACAAGTAAAATATCGCGAGACAAAGGGAATAGTTCACGGCGTTGTTGGTTCACACGATCACGAGAGTCATCGTTGAATATATAGGAGTCATCACGGATCTCCAGATCCCGCTGTTGATTATTGATCGGAGAGGAGTCTCGATCATGTCTATCTTATTCGCGAACCGTAGGGTGACACACTTAAGGTTCGATGACGCATTTGAGAGGATACGGAATATCGGAGAAAAGTTTGGACAGCACCGAAATTGTTTCGGGGAATATTGAAATAGTCACCGAAATTGTTTCGAGTAATTTTGAAATAGTTCAAGGGGATTCTTATCAAATGGTTGTTAATAGATTTAACAACTAACTCAAGGGGTTATATGTTAATGTTTGTTAATGGAATTAACAAATATTAAAATAAAGAAATAAAATTGTTTTATTTATTTATTAAAGAAAACCCTTGGGATTTTGAGTGGGAATTCATGGAAGAATGAGTGGGTTGAGTGGAGACTCCACTCACATGATGAGGGAGAGGTGGAGGCAGCCAAAAATTCGTGGCTGCCATCCCCTCCTATAAAAGGAGGGGTGAGAGCTCCCTCTCCCCCACACACACACTTGTGTCATCTCTTCCTCCCTCCTGCCGCTGCTCCACCACTTGTTCGTGCGCTTGGCGAAGCCCTGAACAATGTTTTTCTCCACCACACCACGCCGTCGTGCTGCTGGAGTTCCGAGGGATCCTCTACTTCCGCGCCCCGCTGGAACGAGGGAACGGAGGTCGTCATCAACCGTACGTGTGACCGATCACGGATGCACCGCCGGATTGCGGTGCCCATCTTCTCGCTATCGGGATCGGTGTGAGTACGACTACGCCAACAACGAGATTTGATCTCGTACCACTTTGAGTCTTCGAGGGTATGTGTTCTCCTTAACCCTCTCGTTGCCCGTTGCACTTCGTCTCCTAGATTAGATCTTGGCCTTTCGGGTGTCTCTCGCGTAGGAAATTTTTTGTTTTCTATGCAACGAACCCTTCACAGAGGCACACTCCATGGACTTCTAGTAATCACCAGAGATTGTAATTATGCCATTGGGACCAGGGATCTTTATCTTCAGATATGCAACATGAGTAGAGGCCATGAACTTGCTCAAAGCAGGCCTGCCGAGTAGAGCATGGTAAGGGCTCTGATGATCAACCACTTCGAACTGCAGGCGCTCTGTGCGGCAGTTCTCCCTGGTGCCGAATAGCACATCTATCCACACTCGGCCAATTGGGTTGCACGAGATCCCGGGCACAATGCCATGGAAAGTGGTTTTGCTGGGCAGCATCATGTTCTCGGCCAGGCCAAGCTTCTCAAGTGTGTCTTTGTACACAATGTTGATGCTGCTGCCATTGTCGATTAGCACCTTGCTGAACCTCACATTCTTCTCGGGACCCAGGAAGGTAGGATCCAGCACCAAGGCATAGCTACCCGGATTGGGCATTACCTTGGGATGATCTACTCGGGACCACCTGATCTCCTGGTCACACCAATACATGTAGTGAGGGACAGCAGGAATCACTGCATTGACCTCCATGGCACGCCTGTGCTATGATTGCTTGTCGACTGGCTCAGAGGTGAAGATCATGTAGCTCTCATGGTGCTCTTGGTACTGGTTGCAGCCTCCGCCCTCATTGTTGCCGTTGTTGTTGTTGCCCTGGTAGTTGTTGTTGCCTCTGTTGTTGTTGTTGCGGTTGTAGCTGTTGTTGTTGCGGTAGCTCTCATTGTTGAAGTGAAGGTTGGCTCCTAAAGCCACCTGGTTCACATTCTCTCTTCTCGGGTACACTGGTGGTCGAGCTGCGGGTGCGCGAGTAGGCTGCACATTGGCATTGGCCGCTGGCAGAGGAGGAGGAGGAGGCAGGCCATCATTCTTGATCACATCCCACCACTCGCACTGCCGAGTAGTGTGGTTAGCAGGCCTTGAGGGGTGGTGAGTGTGAAAACTGCACGGACCATCCTTCATGTCATCAAAGACAAACTTCTTCGGCTGCTCGGAATTTCCGCTACCCGACTGAGAAGTGCGAAATGGTTTCTTGTTGCCTTGGCCCTGGTTCTGGTTCTGCCCGTAGGCTCCAGCAGGTTTCTGCCTTTGGCCACCCCCAGCTCCGACAGCCACTGCATTCACCTCTTCAGGGTCGTACCGAGTATCTATTCGGCGCTTGTTGCGGAACTCGTTGCGCTTGCTGTTGCTGAAGTTTCTTCTCGGCTCAGAGGAGTCCATCAGGGGCTGAGTAGGATCACCAAGTGCGTACTGATCCACAATCTTGATGGTCTCCGCCAGAGTGTTTGGCATCTCCCTCTGCAACCTCTGCCATAGCATACTGCCATGCCTGCATCCCTGCGCAAACCAAGTAATGGCCTGTGCTTCATTCACACCTTCACAGGTGTTCCTCAATGTGCTCCACCGAGTAAGGTACTCGCGGTCTGTCTCGTCTTCTCGCTGTCTGCAAGCGGATAGCTGCTGTGGCCTATTCGGCCTCTTGTATGTGCTCGTGAAGTTGCTGATGAAGGCATCCGAGAAGTCCAGCCAGCAATTGATGCTGTTCTTGGGCAAGTTGTTGAGCCAAGTGCGAGCCGGTCCCTCTAGCATCTGCGGGACATAGCGCACCGCCCATCTCCGGTTGCCGTTTGCGATATGAACCGCGGTGACATAATCATTAAGCCAGTCTTCCGGCTTGGTGCTGCCGTTGTAGCTCTTGGTGCCCCTTGCGAGCTGGAAGTTCTTCACGGACGGCTCGTTCATGATGCGCGGGCCAAAGCACTCGGGGCCCGGAGGACCCGTGTTCTCCAGCCGCGCCGACAAGCTGATCCGGTCCAGCTGATGCCTCGCATCTCCAGGCGCCAGCATGCGCTCGCCAACACGATCATGGACATCATAGCCAGCCATCTCCATGGCCGAGTAGCCATCATCATATCTGTCCACCTGCACAGCTGCAGGCTGCTCCACCGGGTTGGCGACTGGCGCCACTGCGCGCGGCTGCTGCCTCTGCCGAGTAGGCGGAGCAGCGGGACGCTGAGAAGGACCTGGACGCGCTCCATCTCGGGCCTGGCTTTGAGCTTGATGGGCTTGAGAGCCTGCTCTTGCAGCGTTGTGTTCCTGCCCGGGCTGCTGCGGCACAGCAAGCTGTCTCGCGGCAGCAGCCGGGTCATACACCTGCATTTGCCTATCCCTGGCCGAACGTCCGCTGCGGCTCTTCTCGCGGCTGGGGTGCGGAGACGAGGCCTGATCGTTAGATCTAGCCGCGTGCGAGTGCACCACCTGCGAAGCTCCAGCACCCGGGTTGGCTTTTCGGAACTCCTCATTCTGCCTAGCAGCCTCCAACACCAACTCGTTGAGCCTTTCCTGCTGCCTAACGCGTGCGTCGCCGTCTAGACGAGGCAACTCGGCAGCTACAGCCTCTGCAGCTCTAAGTGTCTTGGCGGGTGTGCTATATCTGGGCCTGGTGGAGGTGTTTGCGGTGTCGGACTGAGCAGGAACCTCTACAACTGTTGCCATCTCGGCACCAAGGTTGCGCCGCGTGGCGCCTACTCTGATAGCCCTCCTAGTGACTGGCGTGAAGCCGTGAGCCTTGTTGTACTCGAGCTGATCTAGACTCAACTCCAACCTCACCTTATCCAACTCCGCCTGCTCGGCAAGCAGCTCCTGGCGCTGCCGCTCGAGCTGCTCCTTCATGGCTAGAAGCTCGATGTCGGTGGGAGTCGGCATGCCGAGTCGCCCAGCCGACGCGGGAATAGTCGGAGTAGTGGAAGGCGGCAAGTTGCACTCCTTCTCGTAGGGCCGGTGAGTCCTGCCACCAACGTTCGCGCCAGCAGGGTCATCGACGACGGCCGCGGCGCCAGCAGCAGCTGTGCCGGCGTTTGCCGCCAAGCCGGTCACCATCACCTCAGCGCAGTTCGCAGAACGGCACGCAGGCCTTCCGCGAGCAGCGATCACCGCAGGAGGATCCTCCGCGTCATGCACCAGCTCGGGGTACACGCGGTTGGCGACGGTGGCGACGTAGACGAGGTGAGAGTCGAAGGAGATCACCGAGCCGCCCTCCGGCATGGCCCTGCCGCCGAAATCGCCGGCGTTGTCGGTGACAAAGTCGAAGGAGCCGAATCTGTGGACAAGGCCACAAACCACGCGCTCCGCTGAAGAAGATCCCGTCCGAACAGAAACTCCAACCAGCGCCGCTGGTAGCCCCACGGTGGGCGCCAACTGTCGTGGTGGTGTCACGGCAGATGCCATAGGATGGCTAAAGATGTGGGAACGATGGACGCTGGAGGTGCTCGGGGAGGGATCACGCGACGAGTAGCCGCGTGAGGTAAGAACTAAACACTGCAAACAACACGATCTACCCAGGTTCAGGGCCCTCGTGAGGAGGTAAAACCCCTACTCCTGCCTTTCTCTATGTATTCTGATGTCTCACCGAGTAGCCACAGTACAAGGTTCTTGCTACCGAGTAGCCACTCTTCTCTCTACGTGATGAACTAGGTCAAGAATCTAGGGTTTCCTTGTGTCCAGCATGCGATCTAGGTCACGATGTGTTCGATCCTCACGCAGGAGGCGGCGGGGCACCTTATATACATGGTGCCCAGCCGGATACGTCCAAATATGGACAAGTGTCGACATAGTGTGCACATCATCCTTCTTCCGAGTTCCCGCTGACAGCTTTGGTTCCTAATCTTGGCTGCATCCGGAAAGTCGTTGGGCAAAACCAAGGAGACAGTCTGGTATCACTGTGCCAAACACAGAGTAGGGCCCCCTTATCCTGCGACCGCCTGCTTCCACACTGTCACTGTCAGGCAGGCCGGTCCCAGATGAACAGTAGTTCGAATAGTGCCAAGTACGGACCCAGGATACGCGAGATCCTGTGTCAGAACGGCTCCTTTGACTTCTGGCCCGAGTAGATTCCCGCCAATCTTACTCGGACCAGCTCTTCTACTCGAATGGACATAACTTGCTTAATATCTCCTTCTGGTCATCTTTTCGTAAGACCGAGTAGTCAGTCGACCGGGTAGCGAGTACCGGGTAGGCGGCTACTCGACCAAACTTCCCTTCTGACTGTTGCCTTTACCACTTGCCTTTACCCTACTCGGGGGTAACCCCCCGACAAGATCCGATCATCGGTATCCACTATACCTTGTTCGATCTCGTTATCCGACAAGTACTCTTTTCTCGTTCCCGTGATATAACATCCTTGTGATCATATCACTTGCTTGCAAGCGGTGTAGATGTGATATCACCGAGAGGGCCCTGAGTATATCTATCCGTCATATTGGATGGACAAATCCCATTCTCGATCCATGAGCTTCAACTAACACTTTCCGAATATCCAATTCCACCTTTATAGTCGCCCTTTTACGGTGTGACGTTTGATGTCATCAAAGTATTCTTTCAGTATTAGTGATTAACATGATCTCATGGTCTAAGGAATAATGTTACTCAAATGTAAGACATAACAACAAAACTAAATGACTTGATCGTATTGTTATACTTAGTTAGGGTTTAAGTTCATCATGTCATTCTCCTAATGACATGACCCCGTTATTAACAACATCCAATGTTCATGATCAGGAAACCTTGATCATCTGTTTTAATCAACGGGCTAGTTAAAAGAGAGGCTTCACTAGGAACGTCGGTTTGTTTATTAATCACACATGTATCAACGTTTCTGGTTAATACAATTCTAGCATGAGAAATAAACATCTATCATAAACAAGGAATAACATAATAAACACTTTATTATTGCCTCTCGGGCATATTCCCTTCAGTCTCCCACTTGTACTAGGGGCAATAATCTATATTACATAGTGATGAATCTAACACCCATTGAGTTCTGGTGTTGATCATGTTTTGCCCTTGAAAGAGTTTTAGTCAACGGATCTGCCACATTCAGATCCGTATGTACTTTGCAAATCTTCACATCCCCATCTGCGACATCCTCACGGATGGAGTGAAAACAGCGCTTGATATGCTTGGAATTATTGTGAGACTTGGTTCCTTAGCATTGGGTATGGAACCATTGTTGTCACAATAGATAACCATTGGATCCAACGCACTCGGAACCACGCCTAGTTCGGATATGAACTCCTTCATCCAAACTGCTTCCTGTGTTGCCTCCGAGGCAGCAACATATTCCGCCTCTGTTGATGATCCCGCCACCACGGATTGCTTGGAACTCCTCCAGCTTACAGCTCCTCCATTCATAACAAATACGTACCCGGACTGAGACTTAGAGTCATTCGGATCAGTGTCGAAGCTAGCATCGACGTAACATCTTGCGACGAGCTCTTCTTCACCGCCATATACGAGAAACATATCCTTAGTTCTTCTCTAGTACTTTAGGATATTCTTGACCGCAGTCCAGTGTTCCAAACCTGGATTGGATTGGTACCTACTAGTCAAACTAATAGCATGTGCCACATCCGGTCTTGTACATAGCATAGCATACATGATAGAACCTATGGCTGAAGCATAGGGAGTCTTATTCATCTTTTCTCTATCTTCTGCTGTAGCTGGACATTGAGTCTTACTCAACGTTTTGCCTTGCAACATAGGTAGGAACCCCTTCCTACTATCTTCCATTTTGAACTTCTTCAAAATCTTGTCAAGGTATGTACTTTGCGAAAGTCCAATTAAGCGTATTTATCTATCCCTGTAGATTTTGATGCCTAATATATAAGCTGCTTCACCGAGGTCTTTCATCGAAAAACTACTGTTCAAATAACCTTTTATGCTTTCTAAAAGTTCTATATCCTTTCCAATCAACAATATGTCATCCACATATAGTACTAGAAATGCTACAGAGCTCCCACTCACTTTCTTGTAAATACAAGCTTCTCCGTATGTTTGGACAAATCCAAAACCTTTGATCACCTTACCAAAACGGAGGTTCCAACTTCGGGATGCTTGCTTCAGTCCATAAATGGAACGTTGAAGCTTACACACCTTGTCAGCATCCTTAGGATCAACAAAACCTTTGGGTTGCATCATATACAACTCTTCCTCAATGTCACCATTAAGGAACGCCGTTTTGACCTCCATCTGCCATATTTCATAATCGAAAAATGCAGCAACTGCTAACATAACCCTAACTGACTTAAGCATCACTACTGGTGAGAAAGTCTCATCATAGTCAACACATTGAATTTGTCGGAAACCTTTTGCGACAAGTCGAGCTTTATAGACGGTCACATTACCATCAGCGTCAGTTTTCTTTTTAAAGATCCATTTGTTCTCAACGGCCTTGCGGTCATTGGGTAATCCACCAAAGTCCAAACTTGGTTTTCGTACATGGATCCTATTTCGGATTTCATGGCTTCAAGCCATTTGTTGGAATCTGGGCTCATCATCGCTTCCTCATATGTCGCAGGGTCATCACCTCCATCTACCATGAAGTTTAAAAAGGGATCTCCGTACAGTTCAGGAGTTGTACGCTCCCTAGTTGACCTGCGAGGTGCGGTAGTTTCCTCTATTGGAGTTTCATGATCTTGATCATTATCTCTCTCTTCATCTGACGGGGTCGGCTCCGGAACAACTTCCGGCGTTGCGCTACTCGCCATTCCAAGAAGAGAAGGTTCAATAACCTCGTCGAGTTCTACCTTCCTACTATTCACACCTTTCGAGCGAAACTCCTTCTCCAAAAAGGATCCATTCTTGGCAACGAAAATCTTGCCTTCGGATCTGTGATCGAAGGTGTACCCTATTGTTTCTTTAGGGTATCCTATGAAGACGCATTTTCCCGCTTTGGGTTCGAGTTTATCAGGTTGAAGCTTCTTCACATAAACATCGCATCCCCAAACTTTTAGAAATGACAGCTTAGGTTTGTTTCCAACCCATAATTCATACGGTGTCGTTTCAAAGGATTTAGATTGTGCCCTATTTAAAGTGAATGCAGCGGTCTCTAGTGCATAACCCCAAAACGATAGTCAAATCTGTAAGAGACATCATAGATCGAACCATATCTAATAGTACGCTTATGACGTTCGGAAACACCATTACGCTGTGGTGTTCCGGCAGGTGTGAGTTGTGAAACTATTCCACATTGTTTCATATGCATGCCAAACTCGTAACTTAGATATTCACCTCCACGATCAGACCGTAGAAATTTAATCTTTCTGTTACGATGATTTTCAACTTCACACTCAAATTCTTTGAACTTTTCAAACGTTTCAGATTTGTGTTTCATTAAGTAAATATACCCATATCTACTCAAATCATGTGTGAAAGTGACAAAATAACAGTATCCACCGCGCGCCGATACACTCATTGGTCCACATACATCAGTATGTATGATTTCCAGTAAGTCTGTCGCCTGTTCCATAGATCTAGAAAACGGGGTTCTAGTCATCTTGCCTGTAACATCCCAAGTATGAAAAATAGCCATTAGAATGTTTGCTCTCTGTTATTTTATGTTTTGCATCATGACATCATGTTCATTGCATTTGTTTTGCTTTGTTTTCCATTTGTTTTCCTCTGTTTTCTTTTGTTTTCACTTGTTTTCTATTTGAATTGCAAACAAAATTTCAAACCTTTTGTTTCATACTTGTGATGTTACAATTTCCAAAATGATATTTCAAATCAAAACAATCAATTGTTTCCATTAAAGTTGTGATTCCAAACTGTTGTTTTGTTTCTAACAAAAATTCAATTAATACCAAACCCTTTTCAAATTCAATTATATTTCCAAAACAGCAACCTTTTGAAAATTATGAAAATGACCAAAACACTTCCATCATTGTTTCCATCAAACCATAAGGTTCAAACTATTCAATTATGGCTTTTAATAATTCACTTAATTCAAATGATTTTCAAATTCAATTGCAATTACAAACAACACCCAATTAGAAATTATGAAAATTACAAAACAATTCTAATCAATTTGTTTCAATTAAACATTGGAAGGTTCACACTAGTTTAAAATGTTTCTTTCAATAATTTAATCAATATCAATTTATGCTCAAATCCAATTAAAATACAAACAACATCTTAATTCAATTCTTTTGAAAACAAAAGTTGGAAAGTTGTTGCTGTTGCAATAACTAACCAGTACAATTTTTCTAACATCAAAACCCTAGCTTTTCTTCCTTATTTCTATCTCAGCAAAAAATAATAATAAAAAGAAACAACCAAGAGAGAGAGAGGGGCAGCAGGCCCAGCCCAACTTCTCTCCCCCTTGGCCCAATACCCCTTCGACCCCCCCACCTTTCTTCTTCCTCTGTACGGATTCCATCCGAGCTACCCACGTAGCAGAGAGGAGCAAGCAACGGACAGCACCATCTCCTCCCCTCCCTATAAACCCTAGGCACTCGAGCTGCCCTAGCCCTAATGCCTTTCTCCCTGCTCCTCCTCTCTCCCCGCCTCCATTTTCTCTTTCTCCTCTCTCTGCTCGCTGCTTTCCCTTCTCTGTAACTGAACCCACACCCGAAAATCCCTCTCCTCCCTCCGGCGATCGCCGCCGATGGGGTCCCCCTCCGGCCAGGGCGAGGCCGGGAATGGAGACCCCTCGGCCCCCTCTTCCTCTCCACCCCCGCGGCGAGGGCCGGGAGGCCCCACAACGCCGCCGCCGTCCTCCCCTTCGCCACCGTCGCCCCGACCTGCACCGCCTCCTCCTGTCCCCCCTCGGTGAGCCTTCCCTCCCCCTCTCGCTACCTCCCTCTGTCTCTCCCCCTCGTCCTTCCTCCCTCTCGCACGCCACCAGCCCCCACGCCCACCCGCAGCACCCCACGCACCAAGGCCACCGCGAGCAAACGCTGCCGGCGACCATGACCCTCCGTCAATGTTCAGAACCAAAACTGCAACGCAAAGTTCAGTTAACTGTTAACTGCACCATAACCCCACGACCCCCTCCTTACTGTCAACACAGCCGCACTCACCGCAGTGGTTAGCTGCTCTCTGCGCGCAGCAGGAGGGCAGGGGTTCGATTCCCCCCTGCGCACCAAAACCCCCACATTTTTCCATCTTATTTTCCCAAGCCTGCACAAATCCTTTATCACACCCAGGTCCCTGCTAACTATTTTCTAGTCCCTGTTAATTTTTATAAGTCCCTAGCAGCTAATTAAATGGCAGATTGCACCCTAAACTTGTAAAATGCATAACTAAATCATTTCAACTCCAAATTCAACTTTTTAAACATGTATTATGTACCAAATTGAATTGTCTACCTAAATATAATTTTTGTTTACTGTTTTGAATATTTTAAATTGGTGAAATATTTGAAAACTTGTTTAATTCACTTAATTTTGCAAAATTCATAACTTGGGCATAAAAATTCCAAATTCCACAAACTAAATATGTTTTCCAATCAACTTTTCATGTAATTTCCAAGTATCAACTTTGTTTGCTGTTTTGAATAATTTAAATTGCTGAAAACAACTGTTTCTTAATTAATGCATTTAAAATCGCCAAATTAATAACTTGCTCATTTTAAATCCAATTTCAACAAATGAAATATGTTTTCCATGCAAAATTAAACCACCTTTCCAAATATAAATTTTGTTTCATGTTTTGAATAATGAAAATTGGTTAAATGATTTAAACCTTGTTTAAATCATTTAAAATGGCTAAATTCATAACTTGGTCAAATTAATTTCTTTTGGGACATATAAAATATGTTTTCCAACCATAGAAGTATAAGCTTTTCAAATATGAATCTCACTTAATGTTTTGAACAAATAAAAATTCAAATAAGTTCATGTTTGAATTAAATTCATTTAATTCTTGTTTAAACTTGCTTAATTCATAAGTAATTTATTCCAAATCCTTTTTCAACAAGTGAAACATGTATTCCAACTAAAATTTTGTGTTATTTCCAAATATGAACTTTGTTATCTAGTTTGAACAATTAAAAGTGGTGAAAACAACAAATGTTTGTGTAACACCTTTAAGAAACCAAAACTCCAAAACTTAATAAATAAAATTCCAAACTTGGTAAACCTTATTTCTACTTGTTTCTATTGTTGTTATTTTGCTGTTTTCCTCATCCATGCATCATGCTAATCCACTTTCACCTGTTGGTTAGTTGTAGAACAATTATTCCAACCTTAATTCATGGGCTTTCCATATGCAATCCAATTGCAGATGGGTCAGTTTAATCATGTTATGTTACCATGTCCACTAGTTTATTTTGATGCATCAATTAAATGGTCATGCATCATCCCATGTTTGTGCGCTATGCCATGATATTGATTGTTTGTCTCTCTGTGTTGTTTGTTTGCTTCTTCTCGGATAAACGGCGACGTTGAGACCGACGATACTTACGACACCCCTTCTGAGGATCTAGCTCAGTACCAGGCTGCTGGGTTTGCAGGCAAGTATTCACTCACATGAACCATTGTGTTCCTTTCAACCTTGGTTACCGATACGTTCCGTTGTCTATTATGCTAGCCATATGTATCGTTGCTTGTTCTCCGAACCTATCACATGATATCCTGAACCCTGATATTGCCTCACCTCCATACCTATCACCCCTTTGCTTGTTGCCCGTGTCTTACTAGCATGCTTAGGGTTGTTTTGCTCGAGTCTGTTGTCCGTTACTTTTTGTTACTATATCATTATGTTCTGGGGCTCGATGTTAAACAACAACCTGTTAATTTTGGGTAATAATAACTTGTTGATAAGGCATCGGCAGGAGGCCCGGCGTGGTTTTGAGGCCTGCTAGTGTCGACCCTAATAGGAAAAGGATCTTGTGTACTGATCCATGATGAGCGCACTAACCGCATGTGGGAAGCGTGTATGGGCGCCCCCCTCAATTTGATTTGATTCGCATCTCGTCCAAATCGCCACACTTAGTTCGGGCTTTCCATTTGATGCACGCATATGCAGGTACGAACCCGAGGCCAGGGTGGAAATTTTGTAGTCGGCATTTAGGGCGGCGTGGTCTTAGAGTGCTATGAGGGTCCCCTTTTCTTCGTGGGGCTCGATTAGCCGCGCACGCACAGCACGTGGTACTTTGGTCTTGATGCGAAGAAGAGTTGAGTTGTGTTGAGTGCCCCGCTTGGTGGAAAGGCCATTCCATCTGGCGGGTTATTCTTACGTGTACGGCCAAATTGGTGCACCCCTGCAGGGATAAATCTTCTCGAGAAGCCGTGTTTTCCGCGGTTATGGATTACTTGGTGAAAGTACTGGCTAACAAGTACTCAGAACAACTTACACCTAACTAATGATAACTTGACTAGTAATAGTCTTATTGACACAACAATTTGAACCATCATTAATCCAACGGTGTGAGTTATCCTCGGATTGCTTCTTTGGATCAGGGGCGAGATCCAGGATGTGTTTGTTTGAAGTTAGTTGGTAGGTTGGTTACGATACGCTATCTCATCTTCTTTCTGTTTAGCCGGAAGTGGTAGTACCTCTGTAGTTGGTTAGAGCAGCCAGTTGCAGCATCTTTTATATCCCCTTTCTTCCGTTGAACCCAAAGCATCTGTGATTGGTGTTGACGGGTTACACTTTGGTGAACTGTGAGTCTTGCTTGCCAGTACGTTTATGTACTGACCCCTTTGGGGCTGTGGTTTCCGCAGACTACGTTTCCGAGGATCCCATTGGTGGCTACTACGTGGAGTATGACGAGACTGCTGACGAGTAGATAGCGGACCCGGGAAGGATCCGAGACTTCGTGGATGGGCTCCGTCTTTTCGTTTCCGGCCTCTTAGACCTATTTGGATCTTGTCTGTACTCAGACATTTTGGATGCTTCCACTGTGATGTAATGATGAATTGTTGGGACATGTGTCCTCTGGATGATTGTATTTGCTATCTCTGCTCTAGTGAGAGCTATTTGCAACTTATTTCAATCTTTTATGTCTTAGAGATATGTTGTGTTATCATTTTGTTCAACGCCGTTGACGTACCATGTGTGATTGGTATGAAGTACGTCAATGGTAGTATCCTGATTTCTACGGGATAGTTTACATCGACGGTGGATAGTAGAGATTGGTTGTCACACATAAGTGTTGGCCTACTCGTAAGAGGACGCGGGAGCAGATAAGCCCCGTAATCCAATTATCTACTATTCAGTTCGGCCCGGTGAGTATCCCCTAGAAGTCAAGGTGCGACATTGCCCATAAGGCATGGTTCACATGTTTCAAATGATTCATAATCAAGTGATTCTAAGAGTCCATCAGAATAGAGCTTCTTCATGCATTTAACACCAATATGACCTAAGCGGCAATGCCACATATAAGTAGCAATATCATCATTTAACTTAATTCTTTTGGCATTCACATTATGAATATGTGTATCAACATTATCAAGATTCAAAAGAAATAAACCATTCTTCTCAGGTGCATGACCATAAAAGATATTATTCATATAAATCGAACAACCATTGTTCTCAGACTTAAAGGAATAACCATCCCGCATTAAGCAAGATCCAGAAACGATATTCATGCTTAATGCAAGCACCAAATAACAATTATTGAGGTTTATAACTAATCCCGATGGTAGACGTAGAGGTAGCGTCCCGACGGCGATCACGTCAACTCTTGATCCATTGCCGACGCGCATCGTCACCTCATCCTTTGCTAGTGGTCGCTTATTCTGCAGCTCCTGTTTCGAGTTACATATGTGAGCAACCGAACCAGTATCAAATACCCAGGTGCTACTGCGAGTACTAGTAAGGTACACATCAATAAAAAGTATGTCATATATACCTTTGTTCACTTTGCCGGCCTTCTTATCTGCCAGATACTTGGGGCAATTGCGCTTCCAGTGGCCAGTACCCTTGCAATAGAAACACTCAGTCTCAGGCTTAGGGCCATGCCTGGTTTTCTTCTCAGCAGTAGCAACAGATTTGCCACTCTTCTTGAAGTTTACCCTTGGCTTGCCTTTCTTGAAACTAGTGGTCTTATTGATCATCAACACTTGATGTTCTTTCTTGATCTCCACTTCAGCAGTTTTAAGCATCAAGAGAAGCTCAGGAATAGACTTCTTCATGTTCTGCATATTATAGTTCATCACGAAGTTCTTGTAACTAGGTGGCAGAGATTGGAGAACACGATGTATCCCTAGCTCAATGGGAATCGATATTCCCAAGGCTATGAGCTTATCAGCGTACGCAGACATTTTGAGTACGTGCTCACTAACGGAGCTGTTCTCTTCCATCATGCAGCTAAAGAACTTTTCTGAAGCGTCATAACTCTCAACTGCGGCATGGGTATCGAAAATCATTTTCAATTATCCCATTGTGGCATAAGCAGTGCTGTTCTCGAAAGGTTTTCGCAGCTCTGGCTCTAATCCATAGAGGATGCCGCAGTGAACTATACTGTGGTCTTCTTGTTGAGTCAGATAAACATTTTTATCTTCATCAGAAGCATCATCAGCGGGCTGGTCACCTAGAGGTGCATCAAACACATAGAGCTTCTTGCAAGCGGTGAGGAGAATCCTCAGGTTAAGTGCCCAGTTGTTAAAGTTGCTTCCATTGTTCGCTAAGTTCTCTTTCTCCATGAACATATTGAAATTGAAGGTAGGTGGTGCCATGATCTACAACATATTTTCAAAGACTATTTAGACTATGTTTATGATAAATTAAGTTCAAGTTAATTCTAAAATTATCCCATGAACTCCCACTCAAAAACAACATCCCTCTCAGCTGTCTTTAGTGATTACACGAACCAAATTCACTACACCGAAACCGATCATCACGTGAGACGGTGCAGTTGCAAAGGCGACCATCAACATGTTCATCATATCATTCATATGACCCATGCTTTACCTTTCGGTTACGTATTCCGAGGCCATGTCTGTACATGCTAGGCTCGCCAAGTAGAACCGTTGTATTGCATGTGTTTCAAGGCCATGTCTGTACATGCTAGGCTTGAAAACACCCGTTGTATGCGAACGTTGAGTCTATCACACCCTATCATCACGTGGTGTCTCGAAATGACGAACTTTATTAACGGTGCATACTTAAGGAAGAACACATTATTATCTTGATATTAAGTGAGAGGGATCATATTATGATGCTACCGTCGCGATCTAAGCAAAATAAGATGCATAAAAGGATAAACATCACATGCATGGATAATGTGATATGATATGGTCCTTCTTGCACTTGATCTCCATCTTGTGCATCATGGTATGATCTCCATCATTCCACTGGCGTGGCACCAAGGTCCGTGGCACCTCCATCTTGATTGTCCATTACAACATATCACATGGATATGACATACAGCACGCAGGCCATAAAATAAGACAACCATATGGCTCCAACCGGTATGTCAATAATTTACAAAAGATATCATCTCATACATTCTGTTTGTAACATTGATCATATCACATCACATGCTCTGCAAAAACAAGTTAGACGCCTCTAATTTATTTTTGCATATTTTACGTGGTTTTGGGCTTACGAGGATAGAACCGTTCATACCTACGTACAAGAACCACAACGTTGATAAAACATATTTTAACAACCCTTTGTATATTAGATCTTAACTATAGTAGGAGAAACGGACACCCCCTCAGTCACACGTGAGACAATTCTCGCGTACATAGTACACGTAAACTTAGTCCGGGGCAGCTTCATCCTACTATGCCACTAAGATCATAAAATACTCAAAGAGGCAAAAACATGATCATCAACGCCCACATACTCCTATGTGTTCTACCCGTACAATTCATCTACGCATAGATCCGGCTCTGATACCACTGAAGGGGAACGTATCATAGAAAACAAAAATTTTCCTACGCGCGATAAACCCGAATGGCCAAGATCTAATCTATGAGATGAAAGGCAGCGGGGAGAAAGAGAGTCTTGAGATAACATACCCTCGAAGACTCAAAGTGGTACGAGAAAAGATCTCGTTGTTGGCGTAGTCGTTCTCACGCCGATCCCGAGCGAGAAGAAGAGCACCGCAATCCGGCGGTGCCTCCGTAATCGGTCACACGTTAAGCAAGATGAAGACTCCCGTTCCCTTGTTCCAGCGGGTTGCGGAAGTAGAGGATCCCTCCGGAATTCCAGCAGCACGACGGCGTTGTGGTGGTGAAGAATCCCACGGTCAGGGCTTCGCCAGGCCGGAGACCATGGAATGGAGCAGCGGGTGGAAGGGAAAATGAGTGGGCAAGTGCGTGAAGAAGAGAGAGCCCTCACCCTCCTTTTATAGGGAAGGGGGAGGCAGCCCAAGGGGGGGTGCGGCCGGCCATGGGTGCCCCCACCCCTTCCTCTCTTCATGTGAGTGGAAGCTCCACTCACACCCACTCAAAATTCCTTAATTTCCCACTTAGAAAATCCAAAGGTTTTTCTTTAATAAATAAATAAAACATTTTTATTTCTTTATTTATATTTGTTAATTCCATTAACAAACATTTGCATGCAGCACCTCGAACCATTTGTTAATTCTATTAACAACTGTTCGACGAAAAACCCCTTGAACTATTTCAATTTTCCCCGAAACAATTTCGGAGCTGCCCAAAATATTCTTCGGTATTCTGTATCATCTCTAACGCTTCATCGAACCTTAAGTGTGTCTCCCTACGGTTCACGAATATTATAGACATGATCGAGACTCCTCTCCGATCAATAATCAACATCGGGTTCTGGAAATCCGTGATGACTCCTATATATTCAAAGATGACTCTCGTGATCGTGTGAACCTTTGAACGTCGTAACGATTTCCCTTTGTCTCGCGATATATTACTTGTCCGAGATCCGATCATCGGTATCCACTATACCTTGTTCGATCTCGTTATCCGACAAGTACTCTTTTCTCGTTCCCGTGATATAACATCCTTGTGATCATATCACTTGCTTGCAAGCGGTGTCGATGTGATATCACCGAGAGGGCCCTGAGTATATCTATCCGTCATATTGGATGGACAAATCCCATGCTCGATCCATGAGCTTCAACTAAAACTTTCCGAATATCCAATGCCACCTTTATAGTCACCCTTTTACGGTGTGACGTTTGATGTCATCAAAGTATTCTTTCGGTATTAGTGATTAACATGATCTCATGGTCTAAGGAATAATGTTACTCCGAATGTAAGACATAACAACAAAACTAAATGACTTGATCGTATTGTTATACTTAGTTAGGGTTTAAGTTCATCATGTCATTCTCCTAATGACATGACCCCGTTATTAACAACATCCAATGTTCATGACCAGGAAACCTTGATCATCTGTTTTAATCAACGGGCTAGTTAAAAGAGAGGCTTCACTAGGAACGTCGGTTTGTTTATTAACCACACATGTATCAACGTTTCCGGTTAATACAATTCTAGCATGAGAAATAAACATCTATCATAAACAAGGAATAACATAATAAACACTTTATTATTGCCTCTCGGACATATTCCCTTCAGATCACATGGTAACCGCGCGCAGTAAAATGGCGCATTGATTACGTGGTAACGGTTGTAGTAAATGCCAATTTAATTTGTGAGCTTACCATTTTCCTACCCGGCCGTGCCTATATATTGAGGGCGCAGGGCGGACACAAAAACACACAACTCATACGCTATGCGCCTATTGTCGTTCTCTCTCTGTTGGTGCTGCCGGTGATCCCATCCCGTCTACCGCGTACACGGCCGATGGGAGAGCAGGCCTCCGAAACACCGCCTCTCTAGATCCTGTACGGGAGAGGGGCGATTAGGTTTTTGGGGAGCGTCTCATACGCGACTGCTCGCTGCTGTACATCTACTTCAACTACTACCGCGTCACCTTCTTCATCAACATGTCCACCGAAGCTGAATGCGTTGCTGCTGCAGCTGAGGCCGCCACTGCTGCCACCGAGGCCTCCACTGCTGCCACCGAGGCCGCCTCTGCTGCTGATGCCGCCGCCGCGGCTGCCGCCTCTGCTATGGCTACTGCCAATTGGCCAACTGATTTATCTACTATTAATTCCATGTGTGCAACACTAGTACTTTGCGTAGATTTATCTACTATAAATCTAGTATGCAGGAACATGGTTAAATATCATTATGTTTACGTCATGTTCATGATTTATACCTGGATTAATTTAATATGTAAATTGCCTAAATTCCTAACAATCCAAAACCTAATATGTGTATGCAATTTTCGATTCATAGTTTTGCTACTGCACTGAAACCGGACCCGTTTACGGGGACGTACTTTAAGCGTTGGCAGACCAAAACAATCTTATGGCTCACGGCTATGAACGTCTTCTGGGTCGCTGGTGTCACTCCCACGGGAACGATTATTCCTGAACAGGAGAAGGCGTTTAGGGATGTCACCGTCGTTTTTGTTGGATGCGTTCTAAGCGTGATCGGAGATAAATTTGTTGACGCATATTTACACGTGCGGGTTGCCAAGAACTTGTGGGAGACGCTCGAATCCAAATTCGGCGCAACCGATGCTGGTCGCGAGATATACAATATAGAGCAGTTCCATGACTACAGAATGGTCGAAAACCGTTCTGTATTGGAGCAGACTCATGAGATACAATGCATCGCTAAGGAGTTTGACATTCTCAAGTGCGTGCTACCGTGCAAGCATGTCGCGGAATGCATAATCGCCAAGCTGCCTAATTCCTGGAGGAACTTTGCCACTACTCTAAAACATCAGAGGCGTGAATTCTCAGTAGAGGATGTCATCGGCCATCTGAGTGTTGAGCAGAATTCGAGGGCAGAGAACTCGCATGGAAAAGGGAACGAAGGGACTTCTGCGGACAATATGGTACAGAAGAACTACAACTCCCACAAGGACAAGGCGAGGACTGGTGTCCAGTAGAATACCGACTTCAAGAAGAAGGCTAAGAAGACCTTCAAAAATGATAAGAAGAAAGATGGCTGCTTCACTTGTGGTTCACTGAAACACTGGGCTAGGAAGTGCCCAAAGAAGTACGTGAAGCCAGGACAAGATTCCAAGGCTGTCAACATGATTGTGAGCAACAATGAGAATGGGGCATCTGGGTATGGTAATTTATTTACTGTATTTTCAGTTTGTCAGTCTACTGATTGGTGGATTGACACAGGTGCAAATATCCATGTGTGTGCTGACATCTCATTGTTTTCTTCTTATCAGGTCACAAGGAACGGGTCCGTATTGATGGGGAACGGCGCAAGTGCTTCTGTACTTGGTGTTGGCACGGTCGATCTGAAGTTTACTTCAAGAAGGATCATGCATCTAAAAAACGTGCAGCGTGTCCACGCCACCAAGAAGAATCTCGTTAGTGGCTCTCTTCTACGTAGAGAAGGTTTTAAGTTGGTTTTTGAGTCCAATAAAGTAGTTGTAACGAAATATGGACTGTTTGTTGGAAAAGGGTATGAATGCGGAGGTTTATTCCGCTTTTCCCTCACTGATTTCTGTAATAAAGTCGTGAACAATATTCATTCGAGTGTTGATGAAACAGAAGTTTGGTATTCACGTCTTTGTCACGTTGGTTTCAGTTGCATGACGCGGTTCGCAAAATTAAATTAAATTCCAAGTTTCACTTTACCCAAAGGTTCTAAGTGCCATTCGTGTGTGCAAGCAAAGCAACCTCGTAAGCCCCACAAGGCTGCGGAGGAGAGACACTTGGCGCCATTAGAACTCATACATTCTGATCTCTGTGAGATGAATAGTGTGTTGACTAAAGGTGAAAAGAGATACTTCATGACGTTAATAGACGATTCCACCAGATTTTGCTATGTATATTTGTTAAACACTAAAGATGAGGCTCTACAGTACTTTAAAATCTATAAGGCAGAAGTTGAGAATCAACTTGAAAAGAAAATTAAACGAATCCGGTCAGATCGTGGTGGAGAGTATTTCTCTAATTAGTTTGACTCTTTCTGTGCGGAACATGGCATTATTCACGAGAGGACGCCTCCCTATTCACCTCAATCAAATGGGGTTATTGAACAGAAAAACCGTACACTAATAGATTTGGTTAACGCCATGTTAGATACATCGGGTTTATCCAAGGCATGGTGGGGGGAGGCTATATTTACATCATGTCATGTCCTGAATAAAGTTCCGACGAAAGACAATAAGGTCACTCCCTATGAGCAATGGGAGAAGAGAAAAACAACACTCTCATACTTACGTACTTGGGGCTGTTTGGCGAAAGTCAATGTGCCGATCCCCAAAAAGTGTAAACTTGGACCAAAGACCGTGGATTGCGTTAATTTGGGATACGCTAAGAATAGCGTTGGCTATAGATTTCTAGTAGTGAAATATGAGGTACCTGACGTGAAGGTCGGTACGATTTTGTAGTCTAAAGATGCTACATTCTTTGAGGATATTTTTCCTACGAGATATGCAAAGCACTTCTAGACAGGAACCAGAGGAGACTCCTGAGCCTGTCATTCCTATGGAATATTATGAACAAACACATGATGAGAATCCTGAGAAGGATGACGAGGAAACCCTTGCTAGGGACAAGAGACAGAGGAGTGCAAAGTCCTTTGGTGATGATTTCCTTGTGTACCTTGTGGATGATACTCCCACTTCTATTTCAGAAGTTTATGCATCTCCAGATGCTGACTACTGGAGAGAAGCGGTCCATAGCGAGATGGATTCCATCATGGCTAATGGAACGTGGGAGATCACTGAACGTTCTTATGGCTGTAAACCATTAGGATATAAGTGGGTGTTCAAAAAGAAGTTTAGGCCTGATGGTACGATTGAAAAGTACAAGGCTAGACTTGTGGCCAAGGGTTACTCCCAGAAAGAAGATGAATATTTCTTTGATACCTATTCACCTGTGGCCAGACTGACCACCATTCGAGTATTACTCTCGTTGGCGGCCTCACATGGTCTTCTCGTCCATCATATGGATGTTAGGACGGCTTTCCTAAATGGAGAGTTAGACGAGGAAATCTATATGCAACAGCCAGATGGCTTTGTGATAGATGGTCAAGAAGGAAAAGTGTGCAAGTTACTGAAATCTTTATATGGGCTGAAACAAGCACCTAAGCAATGGCATGAGAAGTTCAATACAACTTTAACATCTGTTGGCTTTGTTGTTAATGAAGCTGACAAATGTGTATACTATCGCCATGGTGGGGGAGAAGGAGTTATACTGTGTTTGTATGTTGATGACATAGTGATATTTGGGACCAACCTCAAAGTAATCAATGAGGTTAAGTCGTTTCTATCCCAGAACTTTGAGATGAAAAATCTTGGTGTGGCTGATGTTATTTTGAACATCAAGCTATTGAGAGATAATGAGAGTGTGATTACACTTCTGCAATCCCATTATGTTGAGAAGGTTTTGAGTCATTTTGGATATTCGGACTGCAAAATTTCTCCAACATCATATGATTCTAGTGTGCGGATTCAAAAGTTCGAAGGCACAAGTAAGGATCAGCTGAGGTACTCTCAAGTAATTGGTTCACTCATGTCTCTAGCAAGCTCTACGACGCCAGACATCATGTTTGCTGTGTGCAAACTAAGCCGGTTTGTTTCCAATCCGGGTGATGTGCATTGGCATGCTGTAGAAAGAATTATGCGCTATCTGAAAGGTACCGTGAACCATGGACTTCACTACAGTGGATATCCTTCGATGCTTGAAGGGTATTGTGATGCGAATTGGATCTCTGATGCTGATGAGATGAAAGCCACAACGGGGTATGTGTTTACCCTTGGAGGTGGTGCTGTTTCCTGGAAGTCTTGCAAGCAAACGATCTTAACGGGATCAACAATGGAAGCAGAATTAACAGCATTAGACACGTATAGTGTCGAAGCAGGATGGCTTTAAGATCTTTTGATGGACTTGCATGTGGTTGAAAAGCCAGTACCGGCTATCCTTATGAACTGTGACAATCGAACAGTAATTGTCAAGGTGAAGAGTTCAAAGGACAATGCACAGTCCACAAAGCACATAAAAATGAGACTAAAAGATGTCAGACATTTAAGAAACTACGGAGTGATAGCGGTGGATTATATCCAGTCGGCTAAGAATCTGGCAGATCCCTTTGCTAAAGGGATATCACGTGTTGTGATAGAAATTTCATCAAGGGAGATGGGTATGAGACCCACATGAGTTGCCATGGCAGTAACCCAACCTATTTGATCGGATATCCCGTGAAGTGGGACCTGGGAAACAAGCTAGTGGTTAACCGAGGAGACTAACTTTTACTAACTCACTCCACTGGAGATGCGGTACTCTCAAAAACTGTATGGCGGGTTGACTTCTGTCTTAATGTGTTTCAACGCTTGTATAAGAAAGATGCTATCCTACAGAGCGATCTTTGGAGGAACACACCTATATGAACCTGATTGCTGGTCACAGTCTATGAGATTGGGTGATCTCTTATAAGTTCATGAATAGGCCAGAAGTGTGACTAATATGCTCCACCCGAGGGGCCAGTCTTCGGCAACCTAGTACTGGCAAGACATTTAGTGAAACTATTTTACGCCAAACTGACAATTCAAGCATAGTCCATTGTTCAGTTGTGGTGTAGTGTAGCTATTTGTTCTAGGTAGATGTTCAACATTAACGGGTCTCCACTGAAAATGGCGGTATATAAACAGTGATTGGAACAGAGGACAACACCATGGGTCTTCGGGATCTGGTAGGAGATTGCTGAAATTTGGATGGGCTTTTAGCCCATTAGGCAATTTCTATTTAATCCATAAGGCCCATGCTGCCATAGCAAATGGCGGGAGTTTAGTCCCATATTGCTAGTTGGGAGAGTTTTGTACCAGTTTATAAGGTGAGCTCTCTCCCCACTAGTGTGAGTTGGTATGAAGAGAGAGGAGTTGTGGAGGTGTTCCACACACGCGCTTCTCCTTGCCACGCCTCGCCTCGCCTCGTCACGACACGTCACGTCACGACGCGGGTTGCGGGAATGAGCCGAGCCGATGCCTTTATTTCGGCAGTCAGAAACGGAGAGTCAATAGACACGCCAATAATATGAGACGTCATATTAATTGTTGTCTATTGCGTCACATTTATTTTGATAACAGCCGCGCGCAGTAAAACGCCGCATTGATCATGTGGTAACCGCGCGCAGTAAAACAACGCATTGATTACGTGGTAACGTTGTAGTAAACGCCAATTTAATTTGTGAGATGACCGTTCTCCTACCGGTCGTGCCTATATATTGAGGGCGCAGGGAGGACACAAAAACACACAACTCATACGCTTTGCGCCTATTGTCTTTCCTCTCTCTGTTGCTGCCGCCGGTGATCCTATCCCGTCTACCGCGTACACGACCGACGGGAGAGCAGTCCTCCGAAACCCCGCTGTCTAATCTCAGACTCTACAAATCCCTTCGGTGAACCTATCGGGTTTCGATTAGGAGAACCCATGAGCGCTGGTGGAATCGTCGGCTAGACAGGGGGCGAGATTTACCCAGGTTCGGGGCCCTCGTAGAGGTAAAACCCTTACTCCTGCCTCTTGTCGGTCTGTATTCACGAATAGATCGGTTACAATGGTGGTACTCGAATCGAGAGTAAGGTCTCGAGTTCAAGGTTTTGGTGGTGCGGTATTGCTTGGTCTTCTTCCGGTGGCTCTCCTGGTCTTATATAGGCGGCCAGGTCTCGAACCCTACCCGGAGAGGACTCGAACTCTAGTTCGGTCGGTTACATGTTCCCTAACTTAACCCGCAAGTCAGTGCGGGTGGGCTTCACGTGGGCCTTCTAGAATACTCCAAGGGCTCCTCTTCTTGGGCCTTAACCTTGGGCCTGAGATGGGGGGTCCTTACTCGCAGGGTCCAGAATCCATATCTTCGTCAGTAGCCCCCGAGCGTTTGCTCGAGTGGGATTTTTCGAGTCGAGTAGACGGTCAAACCTTTCTTGGTCTTCCTTACTTACGGATAACCAGCTCGGCTGTTTCCTGTTTAAAGGGTGTGTTCCCTTTGTAATGAGTCTTTATGCTCGAGTATTGAGCAATACAAGTGCCTGTTTTTGCGGCTTTTTATCGCAGAAGGATGTGGCACAGTAGCTTGGCTCTCTCGAGAGATCAGGGCCAATTAATTGCGACTAGGGCAAAAACATTCCTGACCTACACAGATTCGAGACCTCCGACTCGAACCCGATAAGGTGATTGTTGCGACTGGGCCATTGTGGTCTTATCGAGTCGAACTTAACCTATGGGGGTACCCGGCGCGTCCGCTAGGATTTTTCTTCGTGTTGTTGACACGGAATTATACCGGAGGACGCAGCTTTTGAGTGCGATTCCAGGCCCTTAAGAAAGATCTTTTTGGGTCTTACCATCGTATTCAAAGAATATGGCATCCGGATGTGCCTAGTCGGCTGATCAATCCAGGTTTTTATGATGTAAAAATATCATGTATGAAAAGAGGGGTAGGTTCTGCCTACTCGAGTAATCGTTTGAATTTCATACGAAAGAATTTTCGTGTTTAGGAAAGTTATGCCCATATGAAAGAATTTTCATGTTTAGGATGTCGTGCCCGTACGAAAGAGTTTTCGTGTATAGGGTATTTTTCTCTTGTTTAAAGAGGTCTTGCTTCATGATTTGTTCATAGAAGAATTGCCTTTATTCGAAGGAGTTTTGTTCGTACGAAGTTATTTTCGTGTTTGAACTTTCCATTCGAAGATTTATTGAGTTTGATGATGCATGCCATGACGTCATGGCGCACTCTTCTCCTCCCGATGGGACGTGACGGAGTGGTAGCAGATGGGCTGGCCCACCTAGTCAGCTTTTTGACCAGGAAACGAGACGCCGCTCCCGGTTTTCACGCGAACCGTGCAGTAAATGCGCACGATCTTCTGTTAAGATCGTGGCACGGAACAACGTTCACCGCCTCTTCGTTTCATCTTCACACGTGGTGGCTGCGATAAGCGCCGCGTGGCGCATCGAATGGCTGGGATTGATTCTCTCCGTGTATAAGTTCGGGTCTTAGCGCTGCGGTAAAACTTTCCCAGCCTTCGCCTTCAATCCATCTTCTTCCTCGCGCTCATCTTCCTCCTCGTGCTCAAGCTCGCGCTGTCAGTCATGGCTGGAGGCAAAAGACGTGGCGCTGCCACTTCCGCATCCGGGGAAGCCTCCGCGCAACCCGCGCCTCGTGCAGGCGACTGGCGTTCGCCCAATACCACCGCGAAGAGCATCAAAGAGATGTAGCGGGAGGGGCTGCTGCCGGCGGAAGCTGAGAAGCGGGTGCGCCTCGGAAAGAAGGAAGAGGTACCAAACCCGCAATCGAACGAGCGCGTGGTCTTCGCGGACCACGTGTCTCGGGGTCTCTCCTTCCCTCTTCATCCATTTCTCGTCGGGTTGCTGTATGTCTACGGCATACAGCTTCACGATCTTCCCCCGAACGCGGTGCAGCACATATCGTGCTTCATCGTGTTCTGCGAATGCTTCCTTGGCATTCGCCTACATTGGGCGCTCTGGAAGGCCCTCTTCAAAGTTCGGATCTTCCGCGAGAAATCGCGGGTAGACTCCGAGCCCGGCGAGCCGCTACGCACGGGTGGCTTCGGGATCCAAGCGCGATTGGAGACCAGCTACTTTAGCATGCATTTTGTCGACTCCGCCCAAGGCTGGCGGAAAAAAATGGTTTTACGTCATCGACAACAGCTCAGGTGGGATCGTAGAATTCCACCCGTTCGCTGCTTTGAAGAGGCGGAAGTCCTGGGCGCACAAGTTGTCAGCCGAAGAAACCCAGGTCATTACGCCCCTACTCGCAAGGGTGGCCGCTCTCCGTGATCAAGCTGCTGGAGTTGTACTCAACGGGCTGCACCTGGCGAGTATCTTTCTGAAGCGCATGATCCAATCTCTGCAGCACAGGCCTTCCACTATGTGGGAATACCAAGGCTCTGAGGATCCCAGCCGAGTGAGCCGCGAGGAGCTTTCGAACGTTGAGTTTGAGAAGAAAATCGCGACTATCACTAGCTTGAAGGTGGGAGAGAAGTTCCCCGACTGCACAGTCACAACCTTCGACGCTTCGAGGCCTCCACCAGCCGCGGTTAGTTTACCCTTCTTGTCTTCTATTATCTTCTTCCTTGCTCTGAGCTTTAGTCGATTGAATTTTTTCTTGCTTTCTTCTGTCTTCTTTATAGAGCCTCGCTGTGGCCAACTTCTACCCTCCAGTTGCGGGAGAGGACGCCTCGGAGTTATTGGCGAGTCACCTGGGCGGCCCAACCGATACCAGCGTCGCCGATGCTTCTTCAGGCTCTGAGCACGATTCTTCGGATGGTGCAGAGGGCTCGAATGGCGGCCTCCATCACCGCAAGCGTCGTCGAGTGGAGGATAACGAGGCTACTTCCAAGGATAACTCTTTGGAGGAATCGCCCGGGAAGGCTCCTATCTCCGCGACTCCACTTTGCTCACTCGCCCCTTCTCCTTCATTCCCAGTAATCCCAACCGCTTGGAACGCGGATATGCTGGATGAAGATGAAGATGATGAGTAAGTTCTTCTCCTCGTTCTTAGTCGAACATTTTTGTTTGCATCTATGTTGATGCTTTGTTTTCTGTTGCAGTCTGCAGACCATTAGTCCTCGCAGGTACGCCTCTTCCCTTCCTCCCGAAAAGAGGAACAAAGCAGGAGCTGCGGGTGAGACTCCCACTGCCGGCACCGTCCAGAATTCTCCCAGCGTAGCCCCCAACGTGGCGACTGCGGAACGTGAAGTTCCTGGTTTTGCTGCCGGGGCTTCAACTTCGAAAGAGGTGACGGATAGCTCCGCAGATCCCCTCTCCCGTGCCACGGGCCAGGTAAACTTTGTTACTTGTCTTCAAATTTTTATCGGGTGCACGATAGTGCTCCCGATGGGAGTAGCCCCTGAGGCTGTAGTCAATCGCATGCGATCGGCTACAGGCTGAAAGTCTTGTCTTGTTCTTCTTCTTGATTTTATCGGGTGCACGGCAGTACTCCCGATGGGAGTAGCCCCCGAGGCTGTAGTCGATTGATTTCAATCGGGTACAGGCTCCAATTTATCTCTTCTAATTCTTCTACCTCTGTACTTTTGTAGTCGCTTGTTGATTCCCTTACAGTGATTGGCCGCCGCGTTGTTCTCGCCGAATCGAAATGCGAGTCGCTTTGAGTAGACCGTAGTCGATTCTGCACCGAGAACGAGCTTCTTCGAAGTAAGTTTTATCATCTTCTCTTGTTTCTATTCTTTCATCAATTCTTGATTTCTGAAAAATGTCGCTATGCAGCTCGACTCGAGTTTTCGGAGGCCGAGAAAGACAGTCTCTCCGAGCGGGTAACCACTCAGGAGGCTGACCTGGCGGCTATTCGAGAAGAGCTGGAAACCTCCCGCATGCGATCGGAGGAACTCGAAGGAAAGCTTGCGGATGCTCGGAAAGCTCTGAAGGATCAAGAGGATGCTGGCAATAAGGCGGATGCTGACCTTGTCACATTCCTCCGTCCCCTTGCCGAGCGTCTCGCGGGTAAGTGATTTGTGCTCTCGCGGTTTCATCTTCTGTCTTGGTGAACTTGCTGATTATTGAGATTCTTTTCTTTGTAGGTCTTCTGGGTGTTCCTTTGGAGATTCCTGGAATCCAGCGGGTAGATGTGCTAACCGACACTCTTGCTCAACTCAAGAGGCATGCCGAAGGAGCTTGCTCCTTGATTGGCAATGCCACTCAAGTGTTGACGCAACTGCACGGTCGCCTTCTCGCCAACGCTGCTTCTCCACCCGCACTCGGCGACATGCTCAAGATCTTTTTGGAGAGCAATCTCCTGGATGCCTACGCAGTCGCCCAGTCGGAGTCCGGCGCAAAGACGACGATCCAGTTCGCGCTGGCGCATGGAGTCAGCGGTTTGGAGGAGGCCTACTCGGAACTCCCAGTCGACCCCTCCACGGGCAAAAAGGTACGGCTCTCTCGTTTTGGTGAGCAAGCCGCCATCCTTGCTCGGAAGCTGTTTGAGCTGTTTGCTCAACTCAAAAGAGGGGCGACTGCCGCTAGTGGGAGCACCACTGTAGCTTCTTAGTCTTGTTTTCCTTTTGCTTTTCCCGCTTGATTGTAATGAACCTTGGGATGTATTCCCGTACTTTCATTGTCTTTAATCGAGATGTTCGTCTGGAAATTGCTTCTTGTTGTTTGTATATTTTCTCCCGATGGGAGTAGCCCCCGAGCACTCGTCAAATGTGCGACTAGAGATACTTCGAATAGGGCATCTTACTTCTTTCCTTGTACTCTTCCAGGCTACTGGGGTTGCCGCAGAACCTTCAGGTGGACGTGCTACTCCAGTAAATCCTCTTGTCGCCGCTGTTGGGACCTATGCGGGTCTTCGTGATAGGGTCCAGGAAGGTGAGCGCAAGCTGAAAGCTCTGCGCGGTGTAGCCGATGTGGCGAAGTCCAAGCAGAAACTGGCGACTGAGCGTGAACAGTTTCTGATAGATGAGTTAGCTTCGGTTGCGAGGGATTTGCTGTGTAAGTAATACAGCCCCCGTGTCTTCTTTGTCTTGTTTCCTTAGCTGATTAAGCATTTTTGCTCTTCAGTTGTTAAACCGGATGATAGGGAGGAAAATCAGTGGGTGGAAAACCACATTCTTCAAGAGGCTGGCAGCTCGAAGCCTCATGCGAACAATTTCTGGTCTGATCGCAGTCGAGGATTTGTGATGGCCACCTTGAAGTTCCGTGTCATTCAGGCGAGAATTCTCGTGAGTTCTTTTCACGAGGTTTTGGTCGCGATGAACGCTGCTTTCTACCCACTTGAAAGGGGTCCCGAAGACTGGAGCCATCTTCTCAGGCTGTTCGGACGGGAGGGAGAGGTTCGCGCGTGTGTGCGCAATCAGATGAATTGCAGCGCGGTTGTAGCTCTCTCCTTTGTTCGGATATGGCATCCTGAGATAGATGTTAACTCCGTAGCTAGGCTCCCAGATGGTCCAATCGATGATATTTCACCATACTATGATGTTGTTCGTCCTGCAGCAGAGAAAATCATCCGACTAACCTCTAAGGAAATAGATAGAGTATTGGCGACTGAGAATGCTCAGCGCTTTGATTGATTGTTGGATGTACATATCCTGTAATTTTGTATAGTTTGAAAAAACTGTTGTAAGATGTGCAACCTTGTATGTATAATTTTTTTCTGTGATGCTTAGTTGTAGGTGTAGCCCCCGTGTGTTTATGGGGTGTGTACCTGTAACTATTTAGCATGTAAGGAATAGTAAGCTTCGAGTAAATATGATGGAGAAACCATGTGTTTTATTGCAATGACTGAGAAGCCATGTATTCGAGCTACAAGAGTGGCTAGTATAGCCTTATTTGTTGTGAGAACAAGTAAACCTAGGGATAAAATTTGCGGAGGTGTGCAATATTCCAAGGATTGGAATAGATTCCTCCAGTCGATGGATTGTTCAGCCTGTAGGCTCCGCCTGGGATGACTTCATGTATGATGAAGGGTCCTTCCCAGGGTGGCTCGAGCTTGTGTCCTTCCTTCTGTTTGAGTCGCAGCACTAGATCTCCAACCGCGAATGCTCTGTGGCGTATGCGGCGACTGTGATAGTTTCGCAGTGATTGCTGATATACTGCGGATCTTGCGAGCGCAATGTCACGCATCTCGTCGAGTGCATCCATATCTTCCGCGAGTGCCTTGTTGGAGGTTTCTTCGCTGTAAGCCACAACTCGTGGGGCGCTGAATCTAACATCCTCGGGAAGGACTGCTTCTGCCCGTATACCATGAAAAATGGTGTGTATTTTGTGGATCGGTTTGGAGTTGTGCGGAGGCTCCATAGTACGGAGGGCAGCTCTTCTGCCCAATGACCTGCTGCGGGGTGTAGACGATCGAGTAGACGTTTCTTGATGCCAGCCGAAACTAAGCCGTTGGATCTTTCGACTTGTCCGTTCGTTTCGGGGGGGGGGGGGGCAACTGAAGCGAAATTGAAGTTGATGCCCTTTTCCTCGCAGAACTGTTGCGTTTCCTTTGCTGTGAAGTTTGTACCATTGTCTGTAATGATGTCACGTGGCACTCCAAATCTGCATACAATGGAGTCGAGGAACTTGACAGCGCATTGAGCGCTAGCCGAAGTTACTGGCATGGCCTCGATCCATTTGGTAAACTTGTCGACTGCGACCAGCAAGTGTGTATATCCGCCCGGCGTGGACTTGCGTAGTGGTCCAATCATGTCCAGCCCCCATTGTGCGAAGGGCCAGGCAACGGGTATCATGTGCAATTCCGTAGCAGGTGCATGTGGTCTTGGTGCGAATCGCTGGCAAGCATCGCATCGTTCGACCAGGTCCTTTGCATCGGTAGCTGCTGTTAGCCAGTAGAATCCTGCTCGGAAGGCCTTTCCCATGATTGTTTTCCAGCTAGCATGATGTCCGCAGTCTCCTTGGTGGATGTCATGTAGTAATTCTTTGCCATCTTCGGGTGCGATGCAGCGCTGAAGTATACCCGAGATGCTTTTCTTGTATAATTCTCCGTTGACTACCCGAAAGGATTTGCTGCGTCTGATTATTTGTCGAGCCTCGCGTGGATCGGCCGGGAGCTGTCTGTTGGTCAGGTAGTCGAGATATTTCTGCGTCCAGACTGGCTCGACCAGAAAAAACCTGTCGTGAAATGTTATGAACGGGCTCGATAATGACGACTTGCGGGCTGACCTCTGTTTCTGGTACTGCGGGTGTTCCGGCAGCTTTCTTGACTTTGACCGATCGCTTGGTCATCCGTTCGAAATATATTCCTGGCGGTATGGGTGTATTTGTGGAACCCATGTTTGCCAGTCTATCTGCCTCTTCGTTGCTGGATCTCGCAATGTGCTTCAGTTCGCACCCTTTGAAACTTCCTTCGAGTAGATTGTACATGTCGCGATATGCGACCATATTTTCAGCAATTGCATCACATTCTTTCATTGTCTGCTGCACGATGAGATTGGAGTCGCTGTAGATCATTAATCGGGTAGCGCCGCAGGCGACTGCCATCTTCATCCCGTGCAACAGGGCTTCATATTCTGCGTCGTTGTTCGATGCTAGATCATCTGGTGGAAAGTCCAATCGTAGGACGTATTGCAGCTTGTCTCCCCGAGGCGATATGAGAACTATTCCAGCTCCTGCTCCTTCGTTCCTTTTGAACCCGTCAAAGTACATTATCCAATTGCTCGTGTACTCAGGTGGCCCGGGCGTTTGTAGTTCTGTCCATTCGCGTTGAAATTCCACGAGTACCTGGGATTTGACTGCGTTTCGTCCTGCATAGGTGATGTCCCAAGCGCCCAACTCGATGCTCCATTTTGCTATTCTTCCGGATGCCATGGGGTTGTTCATGATTGTCCCGAGTGACGCATCATTAACCACGGTGATGGTGTGTTCCTGGAAATAGTGCTTGAGCTTTCGGGCTGTAAGAACAACTCCATATGCGAGCTTCTGGTAATGAGGGTATTGTTGCTTGCATGGCGAGAGCACTTCACTGATGTAGTAGATTGGTCGTTGAACTCCGTACGCTTTGCCTTCCTCAGGTCGTTCGACCACGATCGCTGTGCTGATGACCTGGTTTGTGGCGGCTAGGTACAGGTAAAGTGGCTCCCTTTCTTGCGATGTGACAAGGACGCGCCTGCTTTGCAATGATCGTTTCAAGTCTGCGAACGCTTGCTTAGCTTCTGGTGTCCACTCGAATTTGTCCGTCTTCTTCAATAGCTTGTAGAAGGGTAACGATTGCTCTCCCAATCGCGCGATGAACCTGCTTAGGGCGGCTAGTCGCCTTGCGAGCTGTTGGACTCCGCGTAGATTGGTTGGCTCCTTCATGGTCAAGATTGCTTGTATTTTCTCTGGGTTGGCTTCAATGCCTCTGGCGGATACCAGGTACCCGAGAAGTTTACCTACAGGAACGCCAAAGACGCACTAGTAGGGAATGGCTTATAGCCACCAGCATACTGCTAGCGAACAACATTTGCCGTTGCCCAGCGCTAACAGCACTGGCGAACAGCATTTCCTGTTCGCCAGTGCTTTTCCTTCTACCGCTGGCGAACATCCCCTCTGGTTCGCCAACGCTAAGGGTGGGACCCACCTGCGCGCGCTACAGCCGCTGCCTGATACTACCGCCGGCGAACTGGGCTGAGTATTCGCCAGCGCTACGCTCACTACCGCTGGCGAACAGGTGTGGTTGTTCGCCGGCGCTAACTTGTGGGCCCAGGACGCATGTTAGCGCTGGCGAACAGCCACACCTGTTCGCCAGCGGTAATCTGGAAGATCTGCCATAAGTGGTACCCCCCACCACCCACTTTCCCCTCTACTCTCCCTTCTCCACCTTGCCCCCTCTTCTCTCTCTAGCTCGAAATTATGCCAATTTCTCCACCCTCCTACTCTATTTTGAACCAACTAAATTTATTTTAGTTGGTATATATATGTTTATCTCCCTCCTAACACCATTTCTACCCAAAATTTTCCCTCCCTAGCCATCTAGATCTAGAATTACCCCCTCTCTCTCCAAAGCTCCAAAATTCTCCGGATATCATCGTGTAGCCATCTATTCATTTGAGGTGGGATGAATGATAATATATAATTAAATGAGTTTGTATATAAATTTTGTCCGGATACACGCGATATGCAATATGTCTGAAATTTCACCGGATTCAACAATGGTCGTGTGATGGAGACGATAAATGCATGTGTGCGCAATTTGTTGTGGAATGAAATTGAGTAGCCAACTATCGCCGGAATGTTGATTCATTTCCGTCTCGGCATAGTTTGGCACTCCCTAATAACCTCCTATTTGTAGGAAGGTCATGCCGAATTTTTTCGTGAATACGACATGAAGTGAAATTTTTGATATGAAAATGAGTTGCCACTTTGCCGGAATGTTGATTCATTTCCGTCTCGGCAAAGTTTGGCACTCCTCTAACCTCCAATCTGTAGGAAGGTCATGTCGATTTTTTTCGTGAATATCGAAATATATATATATATATATATATATATATATATATATATATATATATTATGTTTGGTTCTAATATTAATTATATCGGCGCGCTCTCGTGCAGGCGACATATAATGGTGGTCGTTAAGAGTGAACGTGTCGTAAATAGTTACTTGAGACACGCAACAAAAGACATGTTACAAAATGGCCGCAAGTAGATACGATGTCCATGTCGAAAGTGCAAACTAGGGGGCTTGCTCAATCCCTTTACCGGAGACTTGCTCAGTCACCTCCTAAGGTATGGTTTCATGGATGGGTATAACAGTCAGTAGGTAAGTGATGATGAAGATGATGAAGTCCATGGGGCGGCGGCGGTAGGAAATGATGTGCACCAGGACAATAGCAACGACCGACTAGAACTACAGCAGGACCAACTACAGCAGGACCAAGATCAGCCTCATGACCCCGCACATGATCATGGAGAAGATGCTGAACAAGACGTGGAAGAAGATCACGAGGACACAGGGACACCCCTAACGGAAGTTGTGCCTGACCCTCATCTGAAAGAACTGCTTTTGAGAAAGACGACTAACTCGATATCTGCTGCTAGAGAGCAATCAAAGCTGGCGCAACTAGAGATAGACTCGAAGACACCGTTGTATGCAGGCTGCGGTCCGGGAGAGTCCCGCCTGAGAGTGGCCCTCGATGTTCTGCAGATGAAGGCGAGATACAAATGGAGCGACATAAGCGTCGATGCAAGCCTGCAATACTAGCACGATGTCCTTCCAGAGGGCAACACCTGTCCTAAAAGTTGCGACGAGGCCAAGAAAGTCGTGTGCCCCTTTGATTTACCTCACGAAAAATACCATGTGTGCATCAACGATTGCTACATTTATCGGAAAGAGGACGCGAACAAAACCATTTGTCCAGTTTGCAACGCCGCTCGATACAAGAAAGGGAAGAAGAAAGCTCCTCGGAAAGTTGTGTGGTACTTTCCGCTCATTCCCCGTTTGCAACGGTATTTCGCGGACCGCAAGGAAGCAGAGCTCATGCGCTGGCACGCGAAAAGGAGGAATAAAGTTTTGAAAGATCCAAATCGGAGTGAAAAGTAAATCTGACACATCCTTCAGATGCAAGTCAATGGAAAGCAATTGACTGTGAATATCCAACGTTCGGGGCGGAGGCAAGGAACATCAGGTTGGATGTGAGCACCGACGGACTCAATCCGTTTGGCAACCAGAGCAGCACCCATAGCACCTGGCCCGTGTTTGTATGGATGTACAACATCCCTCCCTGGTTGTGCATGAAGAGGAAGTATATTCACATGAGTATGCTAATTCAAGGGCCGAAACAACCAGGCAACGACATCAATCTATACCTGAAGCTGCTTAAAGATGAGCTGGACACGCTATGGGCCGAGGAAGGGGTGAACACATGGGACGCCTTCGGTGAACAATATTTCCCAATGAGAGCTGTCTTACTCTGTACGGTTCACGACCTACTCGGCTACGGATATGTGGCGGGCCAGGTGTGCCACGGACATAACGGTTGCGTGAGGTGCATGGATGACCCCACGTTTATGCAACTTCCGAAAGATCCCGGGTCTTCGAAAACAGTTTTCGTTGGCCATCGAAGGTGGCTACCCAACAAAGACCCGTGGAGAAGGCGAGGAGACCTTTTTAACGGTGAGGATGAGCTCCGTGGACCTCCACGTAAGAGGTGCGGCGAAGAAATCTACAATTTGCTGAATGATCGGAAGGAATGCCCAGAGTCGGGAAAGAAGCAAAAGGCGCCAAAACCGCTTCTGGATGTATGGAAGACGAGGTTGGTGTTTTGGGACTTGCCATACTGACCCATTCTCGATACGCCTCACTGCCTTGATCTAATGCATATCACGAAGAATGTGTTTGAAAGTTTGTTTGGCACGCTGCTCAACATGCCGGAGAGGACCAAAGACGGGGTGAAAGCAAGAAACGACCTGAAATATTTTGGTATTAGGGTAGATCTTCAGGGGGGACGCCCGGATGATGACGACGACGATCAATCGTGTGATGAGGAGACGGAGGGTCGCAAGGCCAAAAGGGTTAAGAAGAATGACTATTACTGCCCCCCTCCTGCTTCACTCTTAGTCCGGACGAGATCACGAAATTGATGATGTGCCTTCTCGGAGTCAAAGTCCCTAGCGGTTACTCAGGGCTAATAAGCAGATTCCTCGACGCGCAGAAACAAAAGTTTAGCGGGATGAAGTCTCATGACTGTTACGTGATGATGACGCAGATACTTCCGGTTGCGATCCGCGGAATAATGGACAAACACGTCCGGGAAACCCTGTTTGGCCTCTGTAACTTCTTCGACGTTATATCTCGAAAGTCGATCACGGGGAAGCAGATCTCAAGGCTGCAGGAAGAGATTGTCGTGATACTATGCGAGCTTGAGATGTACTTTCCACCATCATTCTTTGACATATGTGTTCATCTGTTGGTCCATATCGTGGACGATATCATCCATCTTGGGCCGTTGTTCCTGCACAATATAATGTCGTTTGAAAGGATGAATGGGGTCATCAAAGGATATGTTCGCAACAGAGCTCGTCCGGACGGAAGCATCGTTCAGGGCTTTCTCACCGAAGAGTGCATCTCTTTCTGCACGAATCATATGGACGTGGAGGACCCAGTTGGTCTGCCCAGAAACAAGCACATTGGCAAGCTCGATGGAGTAGGTCACAAAAATGGACGTAGAGAAGTGCATGTGGATCGGGCTTGTCGACGCACCGACTTTAACAGGGCAAACTTAGTAGCTCTCCAACACATTGACATGGTCGATACTTGGGTGGAAAAACACAAGAGCTCGATTATGAAAAAGTACAGTGAACAAGGCAAGCGGAGGACCGAAGGAGAAATAATCAGAGAGCATAACTCCACTTTCTTGCGTTGGTTTAAAGATGTGATCGTCGCTAATCCACCGCCAAGGGATTGTGCCAAAAATAAACTATTGTACGCCTTGGCACATGGCCCAGCTCCCAACCTAGCGACGTTTCAAGCATATGATATCAACGGGTTCACTTCCTACACAGAGGAGAAAGACAAAACTTCCGATTATCAAAACTCAGGGGTAACGATAGAATCCTACACCGGTGACAAAAAGTTAAGATACTACGGAAGGATCGAGGAGATATGGGAGCTTAACTACTCTGGAGAGAAGGTGCCTATGTTCCGCGTCAGATGGGCTAGGATGTCGACCGTCAGAAAAGAAGACCAATACTTTACAACCATGGTTATTCCCGAAGCCGGAACCTCATCAAGCGCGAATGTCACAGCGCAAAATGAGCCATGGGTATTGGCTAAGCATGTGTCCCAATGCTTCTTCATAACAGACCCCGCAAGGCCTAGCCGTGTTGTCGTGAGGAGAGGGAAAAGAAATATCATAGGAATGGATGGAGTCGTTGACGAGGACGAGTTCGACACGTTCGGCGACCCAAATATTGACGATGATAAAGAAGATGATGATGATAGTCATGCAACATACACAAAAAGAAGAAGCAGAACTACGCTACCTAGGCATGGTCTTCCATTCAGAAGAAGAAGTCATAATGTGGGGTAAAATTATGCAACTGCGACCAAAAAAGGCAAAAAGATCAAACACTGAGAAACTATGTATATATTTGTCTTCTAATTGTATGCGACGAAACTATGTATATGCATGGATCAACTGGTCTGATATCGATGTGCACTTATTATAAATTTAATGTGTTTGAATTATTATAAATGAAATGTCTTTGAATAATTTAAACAAATAAAGAAAACAAAATAAAACATTATTATTTGTAATGTGTTTGAAATTAATTTGTAATGTGTTTGAATTATTATAAATAAAATGTCTTTGAATAATTTAAACAAATAAAGAAAACAAAATAAAACATTATTATTTGTAATGTGTTTGAAATTAAATAAATGAAATGTCTTTGAATAATTTAAACAAATAAAGAAAACAAAATAAAACATTATTATTTGTAATGTGTTTGAAATTAATTTGTAATGTGTTTGAATTCTTATAAATTAAATGTCTTTGAATAATTGAAACAAATAAAGAAAAAAAAAATAAAACATTATTATTTGTAATGTGTTTGAGTTATTATAAATGAAATGCCTTTGAATAATTTAAACAAATAAAGAAAACAAAATAAAATATTATTATTTGTAATGTGTTTGAATTATTATAAATGAAATGCCTTTGAATAATTTAAACAAATAAAGAAAATAAAATAAAACATTATTATTTGTAATGTGTTTGAAATTAATTTGTAATGTGTTTGAATTATTATAAATTAAATGTATTTGAATAATTTAAACAAATAAAGAAAACAAAATAAAACATTATTATTTGTAATGTGTTTGAATTTTTATAAATGAAATGCCTTTGAATAATTTAAACAAATAAAGAAAAAAAAGAAAACGTACCGCTGGCGAAGATATGAGCTTGTTCGCCAGCGGTGTGGCACACTACCTCTGGGCGGCACTGTTTGTTCGCCAGTGGTAAAGGTACCGCTGGTGAACAGGGGTCTTGTTCGCCAGCGGTAGTGTACCGCTATGTCACTTACGCGCGGGCCCCCCGCCCTTCCCTCTCTCTGCACTAGTACGAACACTTAGTCGTTTTTCTCGCGAAGGATCGCTCTAGCAACCGCACTGCACACACCGCGCCCCTCTCCGGCGATCTTCCGTGTCTCCGGCGAGCCCACCCCACCACTGCCCCTCCCTCCCTCTCCTCGCGCGCCCCTCCCTTCCCTCTCCTCTCTTCCTCTACTCGCGCGCGCGCCCCTCCCTCTCTGCTCACCTCTGCCCGCGCCGCACTGCCACGACCACCTGCGCCCCGCCGCCGCATCGACGCCGGCGTCCTCCTGCTCCTATCTGCTCTCCCCTGTCCTCTCTTCCCCTGCTACCTCTCCCACGCAACCCCTGCTCTCCCACGCACCCCCCTGCTCTCCCACGCAACCCCCTGCTCCTACTGCTCCACGCCCTGAAGGTATTCGACACAATGTTTCCAAGAAAATTTACTGTTTTTCTACTGTTTTTTTACTGTTTTTCCTACTGTTTTTCATAGTGTTTAATTGTTAGTTTTAGTTGTTAGTTGTTAGTTGTTAGTTTTAGTTCATATACAGCAGCCTAACTCTTCAAAATATGCAGAGGGCAACACCTGCATATTTCTGTTCAAAATATGCAGTTTGCACTATTCCTACTGTATATATCTATGTATATATTCCTAGTGTTTAATTCTGTTTTAGTTCATATGAGATGGAGAGAGTATTTTACATTTTTCTGTTCAAAATATGCAGTTTGCACTATCTCTTCATTGTCTGCTGGATAGTGCCTAGCGATAACATTATACTCTTTTATTTTTTGGCTCATTCGAAAACCTAGTTGAATAAGATAAACATCTTGTAGACCTGAAACAAAAACTGCTAGCGGTAGATTCTTTCTCGAGTGTACCAGTGGTTGATTCTTGTAGACCTGAAACAAAATGGTTTGAATGTTTTGATGTTGATGAGCTAGTGACGAGTGGTTGTACTGTGTAGGTTGAGTAGCTAGTAATTAAGGATGCACGAATGAATCCGTAGGATGCATGAATGAACCAGTACCATTACCACTCAATAAATCTATTTTTGATTATCCACACCATGCATGCAAACCATTTTGTTAGTGCTGCTATAATTTATATGCTAATTTCAAACAGTCACAATGGTTATAACATGTTAAAATTTATATGCTAATTTAGAATGCATAAGAAGTTTAATAATGGCTAGCAGAGAATGCTAATTTATATGCTAATTTATATGTTAATTTCAAACATAAATGTTGTGGCTGTTTTCAAAGGGAATGTTGTGGCTGTTAATTTATATGTTAATTGTTTTTGGTGGTTGGTGATGGTTGGTGGTGATGGATGGTGGTGTATGGATGGTGGTGATGGATGGTTGTGATGGATATGGCGTGGTGATGATGGATGGTGGTGTATGGATGGTGGAGATGGTGTGTGGTCGTGTGGATATGTGCCCACCTTCGTGTGGATGACGATGATAATATATGAGGGGTGGGATCTATTATATGAGGGGTGGGATTTTATGTGCAGGTACCTCACGTGAGTCCCTATTTTGCCGGAATGTTGATTAATTTCCGTTCCGGTAAATTTGGGTACTCCATTTGTGATATTTTTAGCAAAGGTCATGCCGAAATTTTCCGTGAATTTTGGCATAATCTTTGCTAAAAATATCACAACTTAGAGTGTCCGAGAAATTTGGACTCATATGGGGTACATCGTCTAAATTGTAGGATTTGTTGAACTTATTTCGGGTTTTCTCTCCTTCATTAGATATGGCTCACAACGACGAGGCGGGTGGCTCTGGTCTCGGACACGGGGACGACGATGCGTGGCTTTCTATGCTAAGCGCCGGAGGAGGACCCGTAGATCCGCACCCAGATCTAGAGATGCTTGGCGACGATGCAGACGACGAGATGGACGAAACCGTTCGCCAGGAACTAGAGCCGCGCAACGATACATCGGGCGCAGAAGGTGATCAAACCGGTAGTGGCACCGGGGATACCGCCTCCGGTAGCGAGGCGTCGGCTAAGCGCAAAGATAGGCGGCACAACATGCTCGCCACCATCCGTGAAGAGTTCACGGAAGTGGACCCCAAGAGCGGTGCTCCCCTCGAGCCGGAGAGTTATGCCAAGGGCTATGGAAACCAGATAGGCTGCATAGCTCGAGACTTCGGCAACGTTAATATGGAGCACCTCAGAGCTAAAGAAAACAAGGCTATGGACGCCCTGCTGATTGAGAAGCTGCACACAAGGTACAAATTCCCGGATCCTTACGACAACCAGGACCTGAAGAAGAATCTGGTCAACTCATTAGCACTGGGAAAGTTCGCCAAGGCGTTTACGACTTGGAGATCCAGTTTGCGGGAGATGATTGCGAAGGGTAAGGATTTTGATGAGATCCATAAGATGTGGCCCTCCATTTCCGAGGAAGACTTGGCCCAATTCAAGATCGATGAACTCAAACCGGAAAGGGTGGCGCTGAGTAAATGGGGGAAAGAACAGCGAAAAAAGAACATTGGCCCTCACAATCTCGGAAGCCGGGGTTACCTTGGGAAGCAGAAAGTCTGGGAAAAGGAGGATTCGAAGAGAGAAGGGCCGAACCCGTTTGACAAGATCACCGACCCGCAGGTGAGAAATTTTGTCAGGGCCCATTATAGGGAGGATCCCAAAAAGCCCGGTGATCTTGTGTTGAACGAGAAGGTCAAGCTTCTCGAGAATAAGTATCTCGAGGAAGAAGAAAAAGAACGCCTATCTCAATCTGACGGGGGGTCCTCGGCGACGACGAACAAGGACCCGTATGACACCCCTTTCATTAGGGCGCTTAACGCGATGAAGGGAGTGCCCCTTGACAAGAAGCCGCATCGTGGCCATGTGCATGGCCTCGGAAAGGGTCATCGGCATGCGCACTACTACCCGGACACCAAGGAGAAGCGTAAGGAGCGGAACAAGGGCCCGGAGAAGACGGTCGACGAGCTTGTGAACGAGAGGCTCAATGAGCTCCTCCCTACCATCTGTGCGTCCGTCGCTCAGTCCTTAGCGCCGTGGATGCTAGGTGGAGGACAAGGGCCGCTCCCGGAGATAAACATAGCCCAAATGGTGCAGCCAGGGCCGCAGAACGTGGCCCCCGTCGTGGCGCCGCAGAACGTGGCCCCCGTCGTGGCGCCGCAGAACGCGGCCCCGTCGTGGCGTCTGCTGCGCGGAACGAGCCGGCCCCCAACCCTCAGCCGGAAGGTCGCAAAGATCCGTCGCCGCCCCGCCACATCTCTTCAACGCCGCCGCCGACACTTAGCGGTCCATCCCCCTTGTCCGAGCTCAATGCCCTCACGGTAATTCAATGTGCACTGCTTAATTATATATTATGACTTGATTCGTGACGGCATCAGTCTCTAACAACGATCGCGCGACGTTTCGCAGGCCGACGAGACGGGATGCACATTGCTCCTTCATGTGAACGGCGAGTTAAAGGACGCCGCCAAAGGAAAAATCATCACACCTCTGAACCGCGTATCCCACGGCGTTCGTATGCCCGAGGACGTGTTCAGAGTGACATTAAGTCGGGTGCTCCCTGGTTGCGGTGCTCTCGATCCTCCGAACCAACCACCCGCAGCCGACAGCGAGTTGAACCTGGAGCAATGCTTGGTTTGGCCATTGACCTGGCCGAAATCACTAATTCGTTTGGAAAGTACTCCTGCCAACACTCCAACACCGGTCCAGGGGTCGGGGCACCCGAGCCAACACAAGGATTTCTCACCTGCAAAGTCCGTGCAACACGACGGCGACGATGCTGAAGATGAGAACCCCAATGACTACCTCGTCGACGATCCTTACGAGGGGGCGCCCGGCCTGGATGATCTTGATCAACTTCTCTTGCCAGCGGAGGAAGCGGATAAATATCGATGCACAAAGCGTCTTTTCTCTTCTCAAGAACCAGCAGTCCCCGAGCAAGAAGTCATCAGCCAGGATGCCCTCAAAGAGGCGGTAGCGGATGTATTTCATCAGACTCAGCCTAAGAAGACAACACGGAAAAGAACTAAGAAGAGTTCTGCCGTTGCATCGATGAGCCAACCGGTGGAGGGGACCAAGTCTAAGCCGCAGACAGGACGTGTATTGGACAGGATACCCATAACCGACTGGCATCAGATCCATGAGTTGGGAAAACCGATGCTTCCGCCGAGGTTGGTCTCCTTGCTGTCAGGTGATATGCGTAGCGTCCATGACGGTATTCTATATATGGAGGGGACGCTTCTGAAAGAGAAAAATCCAACGCTGCCGGTTTTGGTCGCAAAGGTGCCATCTACGGCGGGATTTGTCACTGAAGGCAACGCAAACAAGATCATCGTGAGATTTGACAACATTTTTCGGATGTTCCACATGAAATCCCTCCACTCATCAATCGTCCGTCTGTTTACGCTCAGTTTGGCGCATCAGCTATCCGTAGAGAATGTCAAAAACATCGGGCTAGCAGACCCCTACTACATGCACGACATGTACTTGAACAACCCCAAGGGTAGGGCAAAAGCGACAAAGTAACTCGAACAAGTGTTGCTCACTAATTATACACACAAGAGGATCACCCTCGTGCCCTACTTTCCCGAGTAAGTTATATTTCCCATCTTTACATTAGTTTGCGCATATACAATTTTTGAGGATTATATATATGGACTCCTGTTTTGCGCAGAAACAAATACGGCACCCTCATCATGCTCTACCCGAGAGACGCGCACGCAGTATATCTCGACTCCGGGAGTACGATGAAGGAGAAGAACTACTCTCTCATCAAGTATGTTCTCAATGATGCTATGGACGGCTACATCAGGGGGAAGGATATTGCGACAGAATGAAACAAATTCAAGGAAAATTTGTGTTCAGACACAAAACTGAGTTTCCCTGCCCCAAGCAGGCGCCAGGCGGCCATATGGAGGCATGGTACCTCCTCCAACACATGACGGAGATCGTGAAGGACCAACACAGTCTACAATACATGTCTGCTGTGGACAAATGGTCTCGGAGCATCGTCGAATGGTCTGATGCTGAATTCAGACAAAACTTTGGTCGCCTCCAGCGCAAAATCTGCTCCATCATCTATAGGGACGTAGTAACTAAGGACTCGGTCTTCCACTGGAACTCCCCACCATCTAACGATGAGTTGCGCCGATGTGTACTGGACCAGGCTGACAAGAGACCGTTCAACTCGTTACAAGGTGCTTTTCCGTTCCCTCCGGTGAAGAAACAGAAGATCACAACCACAACGAAGAAGAAATGATCGACGGTATGTATTCGGTTCGGTACGAATTGCTCCTAATAAGAACTTGTGATTTCCTTTACCGGTCTAATGCTTTTATCTTGGTCTACAGAGAGATGAAGAAGTGGACGGCGCGCTGGCCCTAGCGAAAGATCGCAAGCGGAGGCGGAAGCTAAAGCGGAGGCGGACCGTATATCTAGTCTTCTTTGCGATTGATCTCTATATCGCGCGTACGTTGCATAGATATCGTCATACCTTTGTAATCGTTGAACTAATTAGATGGCTATATTTTGGGTTCGAAATCTTCCGACATAAACGTGTTATTGAGATCAATGTGTTGTATTCGTACTTATGAGAATTGGATACGGATGCATATGTATCGATGTGTTAATTTCGTTATCGATGTGTTAAATTCGTTATGGATGGATGCATATGTATCTAACAGTGATTTATATGTGTGAAGTTTTATAAATTACAGAATTTGAATGTATTTGGATCTGTATAGTATAATATCAGAATATACAAACTGTTATACAAAAAAAAATACAAACCTAGGAAACTTACCACTGGCGAACAAATTTCCTACCGCTGGCCAACACCACCACTGGCGAACTAGGGGCCTAGCGCTGGCGAACCAGTACCGCTGGCGAACAGGGCAGCTACCGCTGGTGAACATAGCGCTGGCGAACACGGCTTTGTTCGCCAGCGGTAACATGCACTACCGCTGGCGAAGTGCTGTTCGCCAGCGGTACCCTCCTACCACTGGCGGTGTACTGCTGGCGAACACTTGTTAGCCAGCGGTAGCTGGATCCTGTTCGTCACTGGTAGCCTATTTCCTACTAGTGACGCATTTGGTCGGATTGAGTTTGATCCTGTATGCATTGAGGGCGTCAAATGTTTCTCTAATGTCTTCGAGGAGTGTGTCCTCGACTCGGGTCTTGATGACAATGTCGTCAACGTACACCTGCACGTTCTTGCCAATAAGCTTGGCAAGGCATCTTTGCATACAGCGTTGATATGTTGCGCCTGCGTTCTTTAGCCCGAAGGGCATTGTCGTGTAGCAGTAGACACCGTGAGGCGTGATGAATGCTGTTTTTTCTTCGTCTTCCCTTTTCATCCGGATCTGATTATATCCCGAATAAGCGTCGAGGAAGGAGAGGCATTGACAGCCTGCCGTAGAGTCCACGATCTGGTCGATTCGCGGGAGAGGAAAGTTATCCTTGGGGCAATGCTTGTTTAACGACGTGTAGTCGATGCATACCCGAAGGATGTCCGTGTTCTTTTTGGGGAACAACACCGGGTTTGCTAACCAGGTGGATATCTTGATCTCCCTGATGAATTTCGCTGCTAGCAATCTGTTTATTTCTTCTCCAAGCGTCTTCTGCTTGGGTTCTGAAAATCGTCGAGTAGTCTGTTTGATAGGTTTAGCATCTGGAAAGACTTCGAGTGAGTGCTCGGCAAACTCCCTGGGTATTCCTGGCATATCTGATGGCTGCCAGGCGAAAATTTCCCAGTACTCACGGAGGAGTTCGACGAGCGCGCCTTCCTATGCTTGCGAGAGGGTGGTTGAGACCATCACTATCTTCGCAGAATCTATCGGGTGTACTTGATGCTTTCGGGTGTCGCTGTTGGCGCTGAACTCTAGTTCAGGCGCGTTTTTCTTCGTGAGGGGCATCACGGAGTGATCCGTGGTCTTTGCCAGCTCTTGAAGTTCTTCTTGTATCCCGAAAGATTTTGCAATCTCATTGAATTCAATGTCGCACTTGTTGGATTTCTGAAAATCTCCGTCGATGGCGATCACACCGTATTCGCCAGGTAGCTTGAGCTTCAAGTATGCGTAGTGTGGTACAACCATGAATCTGGCAAACGCTGTTCGACCAAGAATGGCGTGGTACTGTGAAGGCCATTCGACGACTTCGAAGTCGAGGAATTCCCTTCTGTAGTTGCTTTTGGAGCCCAACACAACTTCTAGGTTGATTGTTCCGAGTGGACGGATTGCCTTTCCTGGAACTATCCCATGGAAGGATGTTTCTGATTCCGTTAGGCCGTCCAGGTTCCTGTTCATTCGACGGAGCGTATCCGCGTAGATAATGTTGATGCCACTGCCACCATCCATGAATACGCGGGCCAAGTCGTAGTTGCCAATCTGTGCTTGGATGACAAGGGCGGCGTGTCCTGGTCGATAGACTCGTGGTGGGTGATCTTTCATCGAGAACATGATTGGCTGGTCTGCCATCTTCAAGTACTCGGGCTTTGTTGGCGGTGTCTGCACTGCCATGCATAATTGCCTCGTGTTAGTCTTTTGAGCTCTGCGAGAGGGGTCATACCTTCTGGATCATCGCGAGTTGTCCTGCCGGGTTCGGGTACGCATTGGCTCCGGCGTTTTGTGGCGGTGGTGCGGGCAGTGCAGCGAGCGCCATGTTTGGATTTGCTGGTGGAGGCGGGGTTGTGGCGGCTGGAATCCTTGGTGTCCTCCCCCTGGAAGCGCCGGGTAATTTTGAGTGGATGCGGATCTTTTCCTTGCGAGGGCGTCCGAGATGTCAAGAAACTTTCGGCAATCCCTAAGAAGGTGTGTTGCCTTAGTTTTGCCCGTGCGCTTATCTGTAAATAGATGTAGCAAGCAGTATGCATCGAGGTCCTCCTCGGGGGATTTTTCTTCAGTCTTTGGTCTCCACTCGCGATTCCCACGGCGACCAGAGTCGCGACTTCGTGTGAATTACGCTGCAACCAATTCCTCTCTGTCCTCATGATCGTAGTATTTCCTTCTTTTCCTTCGGCCGCGACGGTCGTCTTCGTGTGCGGGTGATGATGCTCTCTCATTGCGCACCGCATCTTCTCCGTTAGCCCATTTTTCGGCTATGATCATTAGCTCCCCAATAGTTTTGGGAGCCGCCCTGCCTAATTCCTCTTGGAAAGCAGTTCTTCTGGCGCCCTTTGCAAAGGCTTCAATCGCTACTTCTTCCGAGATGGTCCCTGCGGTATTCCTGAGCGTGGTCCACCGCTGGATATACTCGCGGGTAGACTCGCCGCTTTTTTGCTTGCAAGCTCGCAGTTCTTCAATCGTGGCCGGCCTCTTGTAGGTTGACTGGAAGTTTTTGCAAAAGTCACGGTGCAAGTCATCCCATGATGCGTAACAAGACCTTGGTCTCCTTTCCAGCCAACTGCGGGCCACGCCGACGAGATGCAAATTGAGGTATTACATAGCCGTGTTCTTGTTCCCACGTTGGCATTTTACTGCCGTGAGGTAGTCTCTTAGCCATTGAGAGGGCTCGAGTGAGCCGTCGTACTTTGTCACTTCCGTGCTGAGCTTGAATCTTCTGGGTAGAGGCGCCTCACGAATGCTGCGGGCAAAGCAGAGCGCACCGCAGGTTTCGTCATCCGAGGAGCCGGATGATGATCGGTCGCGATATCGTGATGCCCTTGCCTTGTCCACCTTATTTTGTGCGATGTCAGATCGCGCGTCACGTCCTGGCTGGTCGCGGTCAGTCCGCGGTTCCTTGCTTCGTTTTCGCGAGCGGCTGCTGTGGTGTCGCGAATTTTTATCTCTTGGGCTACCCTCGCTACTGCTTCGACTGTCGCCGCGACGTCGGGCTTCTTTCCCTCGACCACGACGTGGCGATTTGTCCTTTCTAGGCGAAGAGCTTCTGTGCCTGCGGGGCGTTTCTTTATCTTTCTCCTTCTCCTGTTGCTCCTTCTCCAGCTGCTCTTCAGCCTTTTTGCGGTCGTGGGAGGCGAGCCTTGCGGCTGCCAATCCTAGTCCTTTGCGTATTTGCTTATACTGCTCCGCCCGAGGGTCACTTTCCGTCGGTTGGTTCATCTGCATGTAGGTTGCCGCGGCTCCGGGTAGACGTTGCCGTCGTCGTCCACTCTCATGAAAGAAGGTGCGACTGACCTGCTGGTCCCGGCTAAGGACTCGAAGTCCCTGGATGACGATGCGTGTCCCTTCCTCGTGGGTCGGGTACCAACCGAGGGTGCTAGGGATAGGTCGGCTCGTCGTAGGCTTGATTCGTCTGCCGCTCTTCTGCGACGTGCCAGATCTGCTCGGGCATCTTTAATGGTTGATGCTGCTCTCACTAGATGGTAGTGGTAGGCAATCAGATCTTCTTGTGGCGCTCCTGCCGCGGGTGGCTTACTTGTTCGCATGGCCTCCTTGGCTCTGTTCCAGGCCTCCCGCGTGACGCAGATTATGTTGCGCTCTGTTGCGCTAAGCTCGGTTTCCGGAGGTTGTTCTGATCCTGCCATGCAGACTTGGGCCAGTCGTGGCCCGTGTGTCCTAGGCGTAGATTGGAAAGCTTTCTGTACCCGAGATGGTTCCTCTGTCGAGAGGGTATGGTAGTCGTTTGTGTTGAAGCGGATGGATTCGCCACTTTTCTCCAGAGGGAAGCGTGAGTCGACGGCTCCAGATTCAGATTCTGATTCATCTGAGAAGTGGAGGATCCCGTCCCTGTTTGTCACGAACTTGAGGCTTCCGAACGTCAAGGTGACGCTCTTCTCCAGATCTTCGAATACCGGGTGCGATTCCGGCGAGTGAGGCGTGACCACGACAGATCCGATCCGTATAGGATTGTTCGGAGCCGTGGTCGATGGTTTCCAACGGGAGTTGGTTGTCGATGAAGCCGAAGATGCCGGTGATCCAGCGCCCGCCGTTCCCACAGACGGCGCCAATTGTCGAATCTCAGACTCTACAAATCCCTTCGGTGAACCTATCGGGTTTCGATTAGGAGAACCCATGAGCGCTGGTGGAATCGTCGGCTAGACAGGGGGCGAGATTTACCCAGGTTCGGGGCCCTCGTAGAGGTAAAACCCTTACTCCTGCCTCTTGTCGATCTGTATTCACGAATAGATCGGTTACAATGGTGGTACTCGAATCGAGAGTAAGGTCTCGAGTTCAAGGTTTTGGTGGTGCGGTATTGCTTGGTCTTCTTCCGGTGGCTCTCCTGGTCTTATATAGGCGGCCAGGTCTCGAACCCTACCCGGAGAGGACTCGAACTCTAGTTCGGTCGGTTACATGTTCCCTAACTTAACCCGCAAGTCAGTGCGGGTGGGCTTCACGTGGGCCTTCTGGAATACTCCAAGGACTCCTCTTCTTGGGCCTTAACCTTAGCCCTGAGATGGGGGGTCCTTACTCGCAGGGTCCAGAATCCATATCTTCGTCACCCGCCTCTCCAGATCCTGTACGGGAGAGGGGCGATTAGGTTTTTGGGGAGCGTTTCCTACGCGACTGCTCGCTGTTGTACATCTACTTCGACTACTACCACGTCGCCCTCTTCGTCAACATGTCCACCAAAGCTGAACACGCTGCTGCTGCCGCTGAGGCCGCCACTGCTGCCACCGAGGCCGCCTCTGCTGCTGCTGCCGCCGCCGCTACCACCGAGGCCGCCTCTGCTGCTGTTGCCGCCGCCGCGGCTGCCGCCTCTGCTACGGCTACTGCCAATTGGCCAACTGCAGCGTATAACACGTTTATCCCTGTCCTTATTATTTCCATGTGTGCAACACTAGTACTTTGCGCAGATTTATCTACTTTAAATCTAGTATGCAGGAACATGGTTAAATATCAGTATGTTTACGTCATGTTCATGATTTATACTTGGATTAATTTAATCTATAAATTGCCTAAATTCCTAACACTTAGCGCGCTATCCATTAGAGATTCTTAGATACTACTAGCCTAATGCATTGGGCATGTGCAGCGTTGTGATCCAAGGGGTGACTAAGAGAATTTTTTCTCACTAGTCTCAGGACTATACACCGGAGAGAGTGAGTCTAGATATAAAATTTGTGGGCATAGGACTAGTATTAGTCACGGGTGGCTAAGAGAATAAAAGTGCAGCTGGTCCACCGGTCAGACTTGGCTGTGTCTGCATGTTGTAGAGTGTGTGGCAGAAAAATTATTTTCTTTCTCTTATATGGGGTCCACTTGCTATGTCTAAACGTTGGAGGAGTTTTTAGTCTGCTAGGCCTATGTCTTTTTTTTTTGAACATAGCTAGGCCTATGTCTAGTATTTCCTTAGGCAAGTGCTCACGCTGTACACGCTCTTAAAGGTTGTGTCTTAGAGAAGTTGTGTTTAGTGGTTTAGTGATCATGCTTGCATTTTACACGGTGGACTAGCTGTGGAACGAATAAGTCATCCTACTAGTGCTAGCCCCAGATAGTTTGAGGTTACTCGTGCGTACGAGTATATAAGGCATGGATTGTCAATTCTCTGTAATCCAGCGACAACGTGACACCGATAATTGGTCGATTACTCAACTACAAACACCGTTGTACAGTTTTAGGACAGAAAATTTAAGATTAAAATACCTGAACAATATAGTTTCAGCTACTACTAATTTCAGGGCATACAGCAAAAAAGTTCCAACTACTATTTCTAGCTAGAGGTTTTTTCTTCTTCTGAAAATACAATACAGAAATTGTTGACAAAAATAGAAATCGATGATACTTGTGTTTCTCACTTCAGAAAATCATCAAAAATGGATTTACGTTTAACACTTTGCGCTAGTACTGGGTTGGCAAGAGGCCGTGGGATGGCACCGGATAGGGACAGAGGTCCAGAGCTAGGTACTGGGTTGGCAGAGGTGGCAGGCTGGCGCAGGATGGTTGACAGCGGCGGAGAGCTCCCAAAAATGGACTAAGTGACCACAAGTCGAAACAAATTCACAAACTCTCGGTGATTTTTTTTTGAAATCTAACCTCTTTCTGTAGCGTCCAATAGAAAGGTGCTACACCCTTCTATGTAGCGGCCAAGCGCTAGGTGCTACATTCTTGCCTGCGTGGCGCCCGTGGGGCCCGCCGTCTGTGACGTAGCTTCCTGCGTGGTACCTGTCTGGTGGGTCCAAGTCGTGGATGTGTAGCCCCTAGGCACCAGGCGCTACACATCGAGTTCACTAAGTCGCGAGCGAACCCCTCTCCCCCGTCCCCAAGCAAGACTTGTCGTTTTTTTGGAGGAAGAGAAGGCTCCCCCGGCGGCTCCCCTCCCTCTCCTCTCAAATCCTCCGATTTGAAGGTTCCTTCATCGAATCTTGCCCCCAACAAGTTCCTAGAGGTAATGTCCTCCATTTCCCCTTGTTTTCACCCATTAAAATTTTGTTTTTGGTTGATTTTTGTTTCAATCTTGGAAACCCTAGAAATTCAATTTGACCCCGATGATGCATGGTGTTTGTGGTTTAATTGCCTAGTTGGTGGCTTGTATGGTCCCCTAAATGTTAGGGTTAGGGTTCTTATATGTTAGGGCTAGATATTTGTTAGGGTTAGGGTTAGGATTATATATTTGTTAGGGTTAGGGTTAGATACTTGTTAGTGTTAGGGGTCTTTTGTTTGGATAGTATGTTAGGTCAAAGATTAGGAGTAGGAATATAAGTTAATATTAGCATGAGTAGAAACGAATTGTTATAATTTTCCACATTATTGTCTTCATTATTTTAGGAATGTCGAGAATGTTCATCATGTGGACAAGGATGCATTCATGAAAGGTGATTTGGAACCGGATCCGGATGAGATATCCTTGGTCTTCGAGCGTAGTCCTATCTATACGAAGGTTTTGGAACAAGTTAGAGTTGAGTTGAATTGGATGGACCGAACTCATGAAGTAGAGTTGGAGGGAAGACATAACCCGGGTCATGGATTGCACCTTCGTTGGAAGTTTTTGCGTACCAACTCCGAGCTACATTGGGTTGCATACAAGGAGACCATTGCCGAGTCACTAGACAAGTCTCTCGAGTTATTTGCCACTAAAAAGGTTGATGCTCGTATGAACTTGGACTTGAACCGTTGTGCCTCCCCATTTCATGGTGCGAGTCCAACACTCACGAACCTAGACGTAGTCTTTGAACCTCCTTCCACCCAACATGAAGTGAGGAAAACTTCGAGCCCCATTAGGAATAACCAAGATGATGCATTGAGGATAAATAGTGGGTATGAGGATGACGAGTATGAGGATAATGAGAATGGAGTCGAACTTAATGACAACAATCTTGGAGATTTGGACGCATATTATGTGCAAGAGACTATGGATCATGACATACCATATTCTCGATGTTATGCATCGGGGTCGGATGACGAGGCTCCGGATGAAGAAACGAGGAGGGGTTCGCGACGAAGGAGGCGGAAGCTTTCAAGAAGGTATTGGGACGGGATCATCGGATTCTGTTATTTCGTGATGTTAGTCTTGCGGATGAAGCCATGGTGGACGGCGGAAAGGGTATAGTGCTAGGGTCAAGAGCCACACACGCAGGCGGAAGGCCCCGCCACGTAGGCAGGAGTGTAGCGCCTGATCAGTGGGCGCTACAACGAAAGGTGTAGCGCCTGCGTGTTGGGTGCTACAGAAAGAGGTTATTTTTCAGAAAACAAATCACGCAGAGTGCAGTCTGTGAATTAGTTTCACCACAAGGTCAACACAGTCCATTTTGCCAGAGCTCCCAGCGCTGCTTTGCGGTGTGGGGCGAGAATTTGGATACATCAGGAAGAAGGTTGCCACACAGGATCACTGCGTTTCCCAGGGACATGCGCTAAGCACCGTATTCAGTTTAACATACGGCTCCCTTCTCTCTCCTTCTTAATTACGTGGACATGTCAGCAATTTGCTTAGGTGGCAGTGCTAAGAAACAATCCTAGTTGGATCGTTACGGATGGTCGTAGTCTCTTAAGTTATTAATACGCATATGATAACGTGGTAAGAAACAATACATTGGTACATGCCTAATGGTGATATCTTAGCGTGGCATCACATGCAATATGCTAACGTGACACTATGTTTAATAAAGAAATAGAATAAGATTGTACTCCCTCCGTCCTCAAATAAGCGTACCTCTATGACTGGCCTTGGTCAAATTTTAAAATTTTACAAACTTTATAGAAAATAGCATTAGTATATATGATATAAAATTCATGTATTATGAAAGTACATTTCAAATCAGATCTAGCGATACCAATTTAGTGTGATAAATGTTGTTATATTTTCCTGCAAAAATGGTCAAACTTTAAAATGTTTGACTTCCATAAAAGAAAAATGTACGCTTACTAGAAGACGGAGGGAGTATCTTATATAAGATACAACTCTTACACGATATTATAGGCTAAAAAATCTTGCTAATCCAATCACCACAAGGATGAGGACAAAATCATTAAATTCAAGTACGTTTAGATACAACTCTTAAGAAATCATGCATTAGAGGGTTGTCTCTTATAATGTTTCATCAGCTAAATTATCACGCTAAGATACGGTATATTACGGAAGGCCTAACTTAGTACTCCCTCCATATCAAAATATAAGATGTTTTAGCATTTTTTAGATAAAATGTATCTAGACATGTTTTAGTGTATAGATTCATGTGTATCTTGCACTAAAACATGACTAAATACGTTTTACATCTTACATTTTGATACGGAGAGAGTAGTAACATAGATGCCCCGTAGAACAAAAAGTCGATGTGGCAAGTATTTAATGAGAAAAGAGAGAGTTGTGGTACAGCTCACACTGCGTGTAGTATTTTTTTTATAGCTGAGCTATACTTTGAAAAACTAGCTTAGTGTGAATGTTTTTTCAGATTGTAGCCCGTGAAAAGTTTTCTTGGCACTCTCGCATGCATGTTTTCACAAGAGATCAAGTACATGTAGATATACAACCAACTTGACTGTGCACTGTATATGACGTATCAAAAAGAGCACATCATGCATTTAACAATTTAGTACTTCTTATACATGTGATTTCCTTTTTTTCTTCTGAATTTCCTAATATTTTCCTCAGCAATTTTGTTTGTAGAAATGATCTCATTTTTCGTTCATTTTCTTGTTTTGATCTCATTCAATTTCTAGATTTCTGATTACAGATTGGTTGCCTTTTGTACCTCATGTTATTTGGATGTTAACCTTTGGCTTGTGTATCTGCAGCTCAGTCTACGGTAATGAGCAGATTGTCGTGTTGATGAATAAACAGTCTGAGAAGCTCTTGTTCATTAGCAGTTCGGTGAAGCCTGGTTGAGTTTGTGGCACTATGAGTATTATGCTGGGACATGTGAATCTAGAAGTGAATTCTAAGTTTATTAACTTTTTTTGTCCATTGGAAATGTAGGTTTAGTCTGGAATCCACGTGTATTTGGGCTTTGCACCAAGAAATTGACGACCCTTGCTTTGAATGAAATACCTCATTGTTCCTGCCATGTCATTTGTGATTGTATGATAAATACCTTACAAACTTGTTCAATGGCTAAACTTTTTTATTCTTTGAAGTTGGAGTATAATTGCGCTATAAGTGCACAGAAATAGCCATAATGCATCATGATTGGCATGCACCTGACCGGCGAGGAGGCGCCCCAAGGGGCGCCCTAGCCTCTAGTATATATTCATGGTGGGACTAGAGAGGACGGGAGGAGGTCATGATTCGTCTAGGCACAACAACAGAGTGCAAAAACAGAGAAGTTTAAAAAGAAAATATATGTATTTTGTACCGTTCAATAAAGAATTCCGAAAATGTTGCACAAAAAAGTTGTGCAAACTACATAGCTTCCCATAGAAAAAGGCAGATCAAAGAAACTAATTACAAGTTATTTTATAAGACACAAATCAAGCAAGACGCGAATGGTGATTGTGCTAGGTTAAATAGTCTTACAGTCGAGCAAAATATGAGAATAATGCTTGTCAAGTACCAGCTATAATCTTCTCGAGGTGGCCATGCTCGATGTGGCTGTTGGGGAGTAAGGGGTGATTGCCTGGTTGAGTGGGGTGGTAAGAGGAGTGTGTTAACATTGTTCTTACTGAATCCCAAGCTTAGACAGACGCAAAAGTCACAAAGAAACAATAGTTATGATAATGATGTTTATATTTTTGCGTTTCCAGTTGTAAGGTACCGGCATTGTGTGGTACAGGTTTAGGTGTCCATGTTGTTAGCAGTTGTTGACGCATTCTTGCCCGAACTTGTGCTATGCGGAAAGGCGAAGGATTCACTAACAACATCGACCGAAGTTGTCGACGTGCTGCGTGGTTGGCTTCGAGCTGTTTGTGGAGATCCATAATCGTTATACTCCCCAATTGTTTATCGAAAATCAAATATTATGCATTTAATTAAAATTATTAATACATATTAATATTAGATTGGAAAATAAATCGGAAATGCATTTAGCTATTATGAACAATAATATCATGTTCATTAGTCGATACATGTATTTCGCAAATACATGATTACTATTGGTATCAAAGTTTTGAATCTTGTATGTTGATTTTTATACTGGACTCAAAAAGTTTGTGATCGATTGAATAAATGTGTGTTACACGTGCATGCGCACTAGTCTTATATAAACACGCAAAATCGCAATTTTTTCTTTTTTATTATGGACTCCATAAAAATGACAAAAATTATAAATGTGTATTGTTCACCATACGTCGATTTGTACATTTCTCATTTTTATGTAGCTCAAATATAACGTATGTCAAATTGAAAATTTACACGTTTGTGGGAATAACATAGAGAACAACTGTGATTATTTTTTCATTTTTTAAAAGCTTATAAATTGGACTTTTAGATTTTTCAAAATAAAGAGATCACTTGTGCTAGCGGCTCAGACCCAAACCTCTACTCCCTAGTTACCAGATTAACTATGTCTAGTTATCTATCTATATATGTTTACCTAATAAATGCGTTAAGTCTTCCCTGATTGGTTGGTTGGTACGTCACGTGAATTACCCCAAAAGTATTGTATAATTACCCACCAATGCCACCGGTAAGTTAAAAGGGTTAAGTTTAATTCCGTACATGGCTTTCCATCGATGGATTCATTATTTTTTTACACGCAACAAGAGTTGGTTTCCATCGGCTTAGTTTCCTACTCCTATGTTCGATTCGAACTCTGTTCTGAGTACTCCTTTGCTCGTTCAAATGCAATAAAAAGGACTCGAAACCCTGAACCAGACCTTAGATCAATTTTCAAGTTCCCCTACTCGACGTTATATCGATCTCGAGAAAAACCTCGGATCAATTGCAAGTTCCACTGCTGGACATTGTAGGATATAGACCTGTAGATCGGGTCGTTGACGGCACACCCATAAGCATCGTTTGCTGTCAGCGTACTGGCACCTCGCTGGCCTCTTGGAAATTGCGCCAGGGCTAGCGCATCAACAAAGCCAGAAGTAGCAGAACGGGAGATCGCGAAGGGCAGAGCAGAGGACACCACAGCCTCGGTCCCGTCGTCGCTCCTCGCGGCGCTGCCCTATGGCACATGGAGGATTCTGATTAGCGATGTCATCAGGCTCGGCCAACAGCGATGTGCCTACGGCAACACCCTATATTTTACCACATGTTTATGTTTCGTGAATATGATTGTGAACAAATATACCACCGAGAAATATCTCCATACATCTGTTGTCTTTGACAAGTTATAATAATTTGTGGTAAGTTTATTGATCATATTTACTTTGGCCATTGCTCTAAAATTGTCTTGTTTCTAGCCAAGGATTTGTTTGGTTCAAACTCCTTTGTGACTTCCTTGCTCTACTCAAAATTTGTTTTATGCTTTCTTGAGTTAGGAAAAGCAATGATCTCATTCGTGTGCACTTTTATTCAAAGTCATACTTCTTTGTGTTGCATTTCTTTGGGAAGCTATCCTACATTGAGTAGAACACAATTCTTTACTTGGTATTGCATCTAATTGCTTTTTTTGAGCTTGACTAGTGTTTGAACAATATATATGGAGAGTAATGATTCTATTGTGTGCATCTTGTATTCAAATGCAATATCATAATTAATGCACTATTATTGGAAGAACTATCCTATATGTTTTTGAACACTTGTTGTCTTGAAATTGGTATTTTATCCCAATGACTTGTCTCTTCGGAAAGACGGACATTTTTTCGTCTTGGTACTTTGTGTGCCATCATGAAAAGTGTAGAGGGTTTGTTTATTCTTTGATGTTTTTTGTTTTTGTTTTTGTTATCTTCTCTATTTGGATTCCTAAATCATGTGTTGATTTGGGGTTTTGATATAATTTGGACACTTCGTTTGATTTTATCTCTTGTGAGTGCCTTCTTTGTTTTAATTGGTATTTTGTCCAATTTGTATCTTGTTTGGTTCTTGAAAGTTTTGTGCATGTATATTTAGTATGTATATCCTTTGACATGGTTACTTTCGTTGATCCAATATATAGGATAAACTCCATCAAATCCTAAATGGCTAAGATGTGCATGAAATTAAAAATTCATATTAATATGCACATATTTATGTGGAGTTTGTCCTATGTTTTGTAGTTGTTCTAATTACTTTGGACCCAATAAGTTTGGGAACCATTTTGTACCTGATTTTTGTTTTTAGGTACAATGGAGATACATTGGTTGCTTGCTCCATTCATAAGGAAAGTGTTCTCACAATGGTATTATAGGAGTCAAGCTACGATGATTATCAAACTCGCATCCTCTTCATCACCAATGCCGTCTCGGTGATAAGTATCTATTCCACGCATACATTTCTAGCTTTCAACCTTGTGTAGGTTGCATCTTGGCATGAATTCCATTTGTTGCATTTCATTTGGCTCTTGCAAATGTATTATCAAAAACATCTTTATTGCAACTATCAGTAAGTCCGTATGATTACATACTAAGGGGATATTTATAATCATTTTCATGATTCACCAATCCCAAGTATATTAATCTAGTAACTTCTACTTGAAGTCTCTCATATGCAATATTGATGAATTCTCAAAAACCATTTGAATCTTTTGTGATATGCGCTACCTTTCTCGAAGCATTCCAACTATCACTTTTCTCTTGTGATATTTGTGATGCTTTGATGAGTTTATTGTTTGTCCATCTATATCCCATTAAGATTAAACTAAGCCTAGTGCTTTGCTTTCAAGCAAAAATCTTATTGGTATATTTATGAACCTATCTTGGATATCATGTTCTACACCTTTGTACCTATTTTTGTGTGTGCATATTTCTTTGTGGATATGTATCTTTGTGATTGGTGTCCACTTAGAAACTTATACACACAAGAATAATTACATCTTTAATTGATATTCTATTTCTTTAGTGACCACGTTTTATTGCTTTATATTCCTTTGTGGTTCCTAAAAGGCACAAGCTTTGCTTTTCTTTTGGTATTCCTTTTGCATCTTATAAAGCTTGTGGACCTATGTGTTTTATCATTTGTTGGTTTGTGTGTATGGGAAAGACATGATATGCACTATGTGCCTCATATATTTAAAGACTATGATGAAGCTTGTCTCATCCTATTAGTCTCCTACAAATGTCTTTCCTTGTCACACTCATCTCTTTCGGTTGAGTAAATCTTTACTTGTCGCTTCTTGATCTTAATCACTCAACTCTTGTTTGTTTGCAAGTTGCTTTGATTCATTTCCAATATATTCTCTTTCTCTTGTTTGTGTTCAAAATTATCTAGAAGGGAGTGCTGATTCCATGTTGTGCACATTATATAGTAATTCAAATCTAACATTGTGCATGTACCTTGGGGAGTTCCCTCTTGATTTTCTAGAACACTTGGTTGATCTTATTATAATATTCATTTTGGTCAATCGGTTTTTCGGATCCTTTGGTTGGTTGCTTCTTTATGAAAGTATCCTTAAATTTGACTTTGCTTGTAAATCTTTGGATCCTCAATATAGTTTGATCTCTCTCCATCTATTCCTATTTGGATATATGCTCTTGATTTCACTCATATCATGAGGAATGCATACACTATGGGGGAGCTCTTATTATATTGGCCTTCTAATCTTTTTTTCTATTTCGGCAATGGATGCCAATGGGGGAGAAGTTTAGAGGGTTTAAGGGAATTTGGTTCTATGCTTTAGTTTTGTTCTTAAGCATTTGCCTTCCATGCTATTGAATCCTTGCTCTTTGTTTTGCATGCTTGCTTAATTCATCATATAAACCCTCGTAAAAAGGGATTGTCATCAGTTACCAAAATGGGGGGAGATTGAAAGTGCATGGTGCCCCCATATGTGGTTTTGGTAATTAATGAAAATCCTTATGGACTAATGTTTGCATTGAGTTATCCTTGTATATCTTGTCCATAGGAAATAATGGAGTTCATGTGTTGAACTCTATTAGCTTTCTTGATGGCCATTGTTATATTCAAGGATTTATATGAAGAATGGTCATGGTTTGAGTTGAGCTTATTGCTAGTGTGTGTTGAAGAAAAGTATCAGGTTATCCTTCATGGTTATCTTCAAGACATCATCATTTGAAGTGAGAAGAAAAGATACAAGGTTGATCAAGCTAGTGATCAACACACAAAGCTACAAGATGTACCAAGTGGGATTGTGTATCTCATGGTATGGTAAGCAATTGTCAAAATAGCTTTGTGATCTAACCCATATGTGTGTGTGTCATCTCTATGTGTGGTTAGGTATCTTTCCATGGGCATGAATAAAAAGTAAGATTTCATATTGCCCATGGTCTATGTTATCGTCAAGCGGTGTTCGTCACCTAGCTTGACGTGGAAGCTCAAGTGAAGCATCTAGAAGAAATCCTATGCTTTATGCTTGCCACCCTTTTGGAGTTTGTGGCCTTGTGAAGATTTTCCATTAAGGGTCTCTCCCATAATGGAGTATGGGGGAACAACTTGCAAGTCTTCATCAAGCGGAGCATGTGCTAGCAAGTATGATCAAGAAAGAAGATCCAACTTGAGAGAGTCAAGATCATCATCATCTAGCTCAATTGGATTGCGCAAGGAAAAGTTATGACTTAGATATGTTTTCTATTTTACCGGTCTCATTATGCTAGTTGGGAGACCGGATTATAGGATAGATAACCGTACAATCAAGAGGGGCTCTTGAATGCATATCTTGATCGTATCTATCGTAGAGAGGTCAAACCTTTGCATAATTGGCATCATACTTATTGGTTCTTATTTGGGTTTTATCCATGTAAGGTTTTAGATCTTGTCATGTTCTTCATGTCAAGCTCAAGTTCATCAAAAATTGGATTTCGTATGAAAAACTTATCGCATTTTTGTTGTTGGAGGTTTCTACCGGTTGTCATTTATTGATAGGACAAATATTTAATCATTTGGTTTTATATTACCATTTTGTACTATGATGTTTCTCTGCATATTATTGTAGTTCTCGTCGTTTCGATTTCAACGAGCCCAAGAATATCGAAAACGGAGTCCGGATGCAAAAGTTACGACCGTTTTCATATCGAGCGTTCTGCAGTTTTTTCCACCACCGGAGGTTCCGGTGGTGGCTCCGCCGGAAACCCTTTCGGGATGATGTTGGCGGAACCTCCGGTGAAACCACCGTAGGTTCCGGTGGTTGGGGTAGTTTTTCAACCCTTTTGGTGTTCTAACTCATCCGGGGGGCGGAGGTTCCGGTGGTTTCACCGGAGGTTCCGTCCCCGTGCGATTTTGCCTCCAACGGTTGGATATTTGGGTGACCTATTTAAGGGGCCTTCTTTCCTAATGGTTTCCTAACCTTTTGGGAAAGTTTGACCTCCATTGTTGACCTCCAAAAGCTTGCTATCTCTCAATCCCTCCAATGATTCTTGATTCCACTTGAGGGAAAAGAGAGAGGAGATCTAGATCTACCACTTCACCAATCAATCCCTCCTCTTTGTGAGGGGAATCTATTGGATCTAGATCTAGGAATTCATTTGTTGTTTCCTTGTTCTTCCTCCTTCCTCCCTCCATAGCATTACTTGCTTTGGTTGGATTTGGGAGAGAAGTTCTTGACCACCTTGTGTGTTTTTGCCATTGCATTAGGTGCATCGATTTGAGTTCCCCACGAGATTCGTGAAAGAGAAGTTCGTGAGCGTGTTACTCTTGGGTGCTTGGTCACCTGAGAGATTGTTCCTCTTGGGTGTATTGAGCACCCTAGACGGTTAGTTCTTGGTGCTTCCACCTTGTTGCAAGAAGCTTAGTTGAGAGCCTCCAATTGAGTTGTGGAGATAGCCTCAACCCCGTGTAAGGTTTGGTCAACGCCTTCAAGTCGACCTCATAGTGGAAACGAGCATCTCCCTCACCGTAGAAGCTCAAGGAGAATAAGGTGTGCACATCCGTGCTATTGAGGAGCGCCTAGGTGGATCCCCACCTCTCCAACGAAGACGTACTTCCCTTGGGAAGGAATTTTGGTAATCACACCGGTGTATCCTTGTGCTTCGGTTATTTCTATACTCTAGATCGTTACTTATGCATTTACCTTTGTGATAGCCATCGTGCTTGAAGTCATCTATCTTGATATCTCATAGTTGTATATCATGCCTAGCATAAGTTTTTGGTGCACATAGGTAAACCTAGCTTGCATAGGTCTTGTGCTTGATAAATTAAACGCTAGTTTTATTCCGCATTTACTCAAGCCTAAACCGTAATTATCTTAAAGCGCCTATTCACCCCCCTCTAGGCGGCATGCTTCTACTTTCAATTGGTATCAGAGCCAGAGATCTCATTATTAGGTTTCAACGCCTTGAGAGTAATGATGTCGCTTAGTGAATTAGTGCAGGATCCCACATTTCATTTCGATGGCACAAACTATGATGTTTGGAAATTTCGCATGCTTATTTATTTTTGGGTCATGGACCCACATATGGAGCAAATTGTAGAGATGGGTTTTTCTCCTCCAAAGGATCCTCAAAATCCAACTTTAGAGGAAGAGAAAAATGTATCTCTCGATGCTCTTGATATTAATGCGTTTTCCCTTCTTGTGAGCCTTGTAGTTATTAGACCACTCTTTCCTATCGGGAATGCTCATGAGTTATGGACCAAGCTTCAAGATAAATATGGCGTGTACAATGTTGGAGAAGATGATTGTTATCCCTCCACTTCCGGCCGTGATGTGTTCTCAACTTCTTCTACTTCACCAACATGTGGTAAGCCACAAACTAATGAGATGGTGAGTAGTGATAGGCTTTGCAATAATGATAATGAACTTATTATTGATGATCCTTCATCTCTATCTTATTGTCATGCCTCATCTTTGGACTTAAACACAACTAGAACCAAAAATGTTTTACATGCCTGTGTTGATAGTCTTTGCATATCATGTCGACATTGCTTGACTAAATCTCATGATGATATGCTTGCTTTATCTTGTTCCCATCATAAAAATGATTGTCTTTCCTCTAGTATTTGTATGGCTAACAATGTAAAGGAAACCCAACTCTCTATGGAACAAGATGTGGACTTGAGTGGTGCCTCAAGTAATGATCTATCATCATCTACCACCTTTTGCCTCATGGCCAAGGATTCAAAGGTATCTTCCACTCTGAACCCCAATATATCTTATGATGATAGTAGTGATGATGATGTTGGTAAGGAGGTTGATGACGAGTCTAAGAAATTAAGCTTATGGTTATCAAGCCTTGTTGATGAGACCAAAGAAAATGTGAACACTCTCATAGAACAACTTGATAAGGCTAACTCGTTTATAGATGAAAAGGAGGATATCATCGTGACTTTGGAAAGTCATAGTGGTAGTCATTCTATCGAGGACAAAGAGCTTGAAAAGGCTTTTGAGAAAGAGCGGTCCCTTAGATCTTCTCTTGAAGAGAAACTATATAGTCTACAAGAAACATATGCTATTAGCGTTTCTAAGCTTAGAAGGGACAATGAATTATCTCTTGCTCTTTCTAATGAACTCAAAGCTAAAAATGTTGATGCTTGTGCTACTAACTCTAGTTCTTGTGAAGCATCCACATTAAAGGATAATGTTGAGCTACGGGCTCAACTTGAGTTGCTAACTAGTAATTATGGGAAATTGGAAGAAACTCATGAAAAGCTCTCAAGCTCTCATAAGGATCTTCTAGTCTCCCATGAGAGGCTAAAATTAGCTCATAAGGCTATTTTAACTAAGGTAACATCTTGTTATCCTCATGTCGACAAAGGCACAATATCTACTCTAAATGCTATATTGCCTTGTGCTAGTCCTAGTAATTCATCCTCTCATAATGTTCCCACATCTTATGATGAATTGCTTTCCTTACCTTGTTGCTCTAATAATGATGCATCTACTTCCTCTAGCTCTTGTGTTGATACTAACCATGTAGAGGGAATCAAAGAGCTCAAGGCCCAAGTCACTTCATTGGAGAAAGACTTGGAGAAGTGTTATAAAGGGAAGTCCACACTTTACAATATGTTGAGTGTCCAAAAATCCCCCAATGACAAGAGAGGACTTGGATTCATTTCCAATCACAAGAACAAGTCCAAGGTCGACAATATGAAAGGCCATGAACAAGACAAGAATTTGGCCAGGATTGTTTGCTTCTAGTGCAAGGTTGAAGGGCATCATGTTAGATCATGCCCTTTGAAGAAGAAGAAACTTAGAGAGAAGCAACAAGGGAAGCGCCCACAAGTTCAACCTCAATCTCAAATTCAAGTTGAAGAAAGGACTCTTCCCATGAAGACTCAAGCTAATGCTTCTCAAGTTGAGAAATCAACTAAGAAGAATGGAAGGAGTCGTTGTTACTACTTATGTCGTGAAAAGGGCCATCTTGCTTCTTCACGCACTAATGGTACATTATCCAACCCTATCATAATTGATAATGTGTATTCCATTCGGAAGGATAATGTGGGCAATGTGTTTCCCAAATATGTTGGTACTCAAAATGGTGTCAAGAAAAGAACCATTTGGGTTGCCAAGCCTATTGTGACTAACCTCTTAGGACCCAACTTGGTTGGGGACCAACAAGCTCAAACTTGATCAATAGGTGTTATTGGAGGGCATTGGAGACTTGGCTATATCATGAATAATTAAGGGATCTTCATTATGTATATTTTCCTTAAGACAAGTCATTTGTATTATCACGTCTCTATCTCATATTCCATGCTCCCTCTTGCGGTAACTTGTATTTATTACAATACACACACACACACACACACACACACACACACACACACTGAAAGTTTTTTGCCCCTTTGCATGTATTGGTTTTGTATCTTGCATGTATTTTGTATATTTTGAGCTTACTACTTACTTATCCTTGAGTAATCTAGTATGTGTTTGTTGGTTCGCACAAAATGTATGTATGAGTTTTCTTTGAGCCTAATTGCATCTTGTGTGTATCTTATTTGGCTATTTTGAGTGATTAATGGACTATCCCATTTTGGGAGAGTAATATGCCTTTGGCACTTCACAATCCTAAAATGTGTGTACATGAGGAATACCACATAGTGTTGATATTTCAATATTATCTAGTCTCTATGTGGTATCTCATACTCATGAGAAATTCAAATTCTAATGTCTATTAATTATCTCAAGTTGGTCTTTGTTTGCCTCTTTCCAAGAAAATACGGATTATCACATTATGGGGGAGTAATATGTTTGTGCATATTACAAGCCTAAAGAATGTGAAGATTTAAGGTTTTGCCACATAGAATTGATATTGTTAATTATATTGTTCCTATGTGGCATGTGTGCTCAAACAAGTTTCAATTTGCTTAAATGATTTTATTTGCTCATCTTTTGGTATATTATTTGTGAGAGAGTTTTTTTGGTGCGGTTTTCCACAAATTAGCACTAGAATTTACCTTCTCAGGAACCGGTTGCTTCCTGATATATTAATCATTTCTTTGCATGATCATTCAACTTTTGAAGCCACCAAGAATCTCTATTTAAGTATGGTGTTTTAATTCCTATCTTTTACCACATTCTTATGTATTGTCAATATGATTGTGAACAAATATACCACCGAGAAATATCTCCATACATCTCTTGTCTTTGACAAGTTATAATAATTTGCGGTAAGTTTATTGATCATATTTACTTTGGCCATTTCTTTCTAATTGCCTTGTTTCTTGCCAAGGATTTGCTTGGTTCAAACTCCTTTGTGTCTTCCTTGCTCTACTCAAATTTTTTTTTATGCTTTCTTGAGTTAGGAAAAGCAATGATCCCATTCGTGTGCACTTTTATTCAAAGTCATACTTCTTTGTGTTGCATTTCTTTGGGAAGCTATCCTACATTGAGTAGAACACAATTCTTTACTTGGTATTGCATCTTATTGCTTTTCTTGAGCTTGACTAGTGTTTGAACAATATATATGGAGAGTAATGATTCCATTGTGTGCATCTTGTATTCAAATGCAATATCATAACTAATGCACTATTATTGGAAGAACTATCCTATATGTTTTTGAACACTTGTTGTCTTGAAATTGGTACTTTATCCCAATGACTTGTCTCTTTGGAAAGACGAACATTTTTCGTCTTGGTACTTTGTGTGCCATCATGAAAAGTGTAGAGGGTTTGTTTATTATTTGATGTTTTTTGTTTTTGTTTTTGTTATCTTCTCTATTTGGTTTCCTAAATAATGTGTTGATTTGGGGTTTTGATATAATTTGGACACTTCGTTTGATTTTATCTCTTGTGAGTGCCTTCTTTGTTTTAATTGGTATTTTGTCCAATTATTATCTTGTTTGGTTCTTGAAAGTTTTGTGCATGTATATTTACTATGTATATCCTTTGACATGCTTACTTTCGTTGATCCAATAAATAGGATAAACTCCATCAAATCCTAAATGTCTAAGGGACACTTCTTTTGCTTCTTATGGGTGGCTTCTAGACTCCACACAACAGAAACATAAAAGAAGTCTCCAGATTGTGGGCAGCTTTTTTTCACCACAAAACTCGTTTTGTGAAGGAACCTAGAAACTGCTCTGGACCAGTTTCTGGCAGTTTCCCGAGCTTCTCCAAACAGGTACAAACATCTGCCCATTTTTTCCCTCTTATTTACAGCAAGTGTGCCACCGCAGGATAACGATTGGAAGGAAAAAAAAACAACAAGAAAAATCTGCCGTCTTGCTCCACCTGGTCCCGACGGAAAAGCTATGGCTGCCGCCACTGCATCATGCCGCCCTCTCGCGCCGCCTCGAGACAAACCGAGCACGCAGAGAGCTCCGCCTCGACCTCCTCTCTCTCCTCCCCAACCGTTGTTTGCTGGAACGAACCATACCGCTAGAATCGGGGCTCCTTCTCCAACTCCGGCCGGAGCTCCGCCGCCCCGATTCGCCGTCACCGTGTCTCCTCCGGCCTCCTCGACCCCTCAATCGAGCTTACATCAAGGTCCTCCTCCTTATAGACCTCTCTCCTCTCCTTCCCATGCCTTGTGTGGCCAAGACCTTGGCCTCCACTACCGACCACCGCGGCAATGGTCGTCGCCGCCTTCTCCGGCGACCATTTCGACTCCTGTCACCGCCAAACGACGCGGGGTAAAGCCCTCCTTCGGATCCGCGCGTCCAGGGACTCCAGTGCGCCTCTGCTCGTCGAACCCATGGTCGTCCATGCTTCGGCCCTGCCATTGTTGCGGGAGAGCCACCGCCAAGTGGGACCAAGATGGCAGTGGTTTATTCCAGAAGCCAAAAGAACTCTACCGAACCGATTCCTTTTGCTTTTGCCCACCACAGTTTTAGCCCACCGAAACCTAGAAACCTGCTTATGCATAAGCAGAAATTTTAAAGAAGTGTCCCTAAGATGTGCATGAAATTCAAATTAATATTAATATGCACATATTTATGTGGAGTTTGTCATATGTTTTGTAGTTGTTCTAACTACTTTGGACCCAATAAGTTTGGGAACCATTTTGTACATGATTTTTGTTTATAGGTACAATGGAGATACATTAGTTTCTTGCTCCATTCATAAGGAAGGTGTTCTCACCATGGTATTATAGGAGTCAAGCTACGATGATTATCAAACTCGCATCCTCTTCATCACCAATGCCGTCTCGGTAATAAGTATCTATTCCATGCATACATTTCTAGCTTTCAACCTTGTGTAGGTTTCATCTTGGCATGAATTCCATTTGTTGCATTTCATTTGGCTCTTGCAAATGTCTTATAAAAAACATCTTTATTGCAACTATGAGTAAGCCGGGATGATTACATACTAAGGGGATATTTATAATCATTTTCATGATTCACCAATCCCAAGGATATTAATCTAGTAACTTCTACTTGAAGTCTCTGATATGCAATATTGATGAATTCTCAAAAACCATTTGAATATTTTGTGATATGCGTTACCTTTCTCGAAGCATTCAACTATCACTTTTCCCTTGTGATATTGGTGATGCTTTGATGATTTTATTGTTTGTCCATCTATATCCCATTAAGATTAAACTAAGCCTAGTGCTTTGCTTTCAAGCAAAAATCTTATTGGTATATTTATGAACCTATCTTGGATATCATGTTCTTAACCTTTGTACCTATTTATGTGTGTGCACATTTCTTTGTGGATATGTATCTTTGTGATTGGTGTCCACTTAGAAACTTATACACACAAGAATGGTTACATCTTTAATTGATATTTTATTTCTTTAGTGACCATATTTTATTGCTTTATATTCCTTGGTGATTCCTAAAAGGCACAAGCTTTGCTTTTTTTTTGGTATTCCTTTTGCATCTTATAAAGCTTGTGGACCTATGTGTTTTATCATTTGTTGGTTTGTGTGTATGGGAAAGACATGATAAGCACTGTGTGCCTCATATATTTAAAGACTATGATGAAGCTTTGCTCATCCTATAAGTCTCCTACAAATGTCTTTCCTTGTCACACTCATCTCTTTCGGTTGAGTAAATATTTACTTGTCGCTTCTTGATCTTAATTACTCAACTCTTGTTTGTTTGCAAGTTTCTTTGCTTCATTTCCAATCTATTCTCTTTCTCTTGTTTGTGTTCAAAATTATCTAGAAGGGAGTGATGATTCCATGTTGTGCACATTATATAGTAATTCAAATCTAACATTGTGCATGTACCTTGGGGAGTTCCCTCTTGATTTTCTAGAACACCTGGTTGATCTTATTATAATATTGATTTTGGTCAATCGGTTTTTTGGATCCTTTGGTTGGTTGCTTCTTTATGAAAGTATCCTTAAATTTGACTTTGCTTGTAAATCTTTGGATGCTCAATATAGTTTGATCTCTCTCCATATATTCCTATTTGGATGTATGCTCTTGATTTCACTCATATCATGAGGAATGCATACACTATGGGGGAGCTCTTATTATATTGGCCTTCTAATCTTTTTTTTCCATTTCGGCAATGGATGCCAATGGGGGAGAAGTTTAGAGGGTTTAAGGGAATTTGGTTCTATGCTTTAGTTTTGTTCTTAAGCATTTGCCTTCCATGCTATTGCATCCTTGCTCTTTGTTTTGCATGGTTGCTTAATTCATCATATAAACCCTGGTAAAAAGGGATTGTCATCAATTACCAAAATGAGGGAGATTGAAAGTGCATGGTGCCCCCATATGTGGTTTTGGTAATTAATGAAAATCCTTATGGACTAATGTTTGCATTGAGTTATCCTTGTAGATCTTGTCCATAGGAAATAATGGAGTTCATGTGTTGAACTCTATTAGCTTTCTTGATGGCCATTGTTATATTCAAGGATTTATATGAAGAATGGTCATGGTTTGAGTTGAGCTTATTGCTAGTGTGTGTTGAATAAAATTATTAGGTTATCCTTCATGGTTATCTTCAAGACATCATCATTTTAAGTGAGAAGAAAAGATACAAGGTTGATCAAGCTAGTGATCAACACATAAAGCTACAAGATGTACCAAGTGGGATTATGTATCTCATGGTATGGTAAGCAATTGTCAATATAGCTTTGTGATCTAACCCATATATGTGTGTGTGTCATCTCTATGTGTGGTTAGGTATCTTTCCATGGGCATGAACAAAAAGTAAGATTTCATATTGCCCATGGTCTATGTCATCGTCAAGTGGTGTTCGTCACCTAGCTTGACGTGGAAGCTCAAGTGAAGCATCGGGAAGAAATCCTATGCTTGATTCTTGCCACCCTTTTGGTGTTTGTGGCCTTGTGAAGATTTTCCTTTAAGGGCCTCTCCCATAATGGAGTATGTGGGAGCAACTTGAAAGTCTTCATCAAGCGGAGCATGTGCTAGCAAACATGATCAAGAAAGAAGATCCAACTTGAGAGAGTCAAGATCATCATCATCTAGCTCAATTGGATTGCGCAAGGAAAAGGTATGACTTAGATATGTTTTCTATTTTACCGGTCTCATTATGCTATTTGGGAGACCGGATTATAGGATAGATAACCGTACTATCAAGAGGGGCTCTTGAATGCATATCTTGATCGTATCTATCGTAGAGAGGTCAAACCTTTGCATACTTGGCATTATACTTCTTGGTTCTTATTTGGGTTTTGTCCATGTAAGGTTTTAAAGCTTGTCATGTTCTTCATGGCAAGCTCAAGTTCATCAAAAATGGATTTCGTATGAAAAACTTATCGCATTTTTGTTGTTGGAGGTTTCTACCGGTTGTCCTTTATTGATAGGACAAACCTTTAATCATTTGGTTTTATATTCCCATTTTGTACTATTATGTTTCTCTGCATATTATTGTAGTGCTCGTCGTTGCGATTTCGACGAGCCCAAGAACATCAAAAACGGAGTCCGGATGCAAAAGTTACGACCGTTTTCATATCGAGCGTTCTGCAGTTTTTTCCACCACCGGAGGTTCCGGTGGTGGCTCCGCCGGAAACCCTTCCGGGATGATGTTCGCGGAACCTCCGGTGAAACCACCGGAGGTTCCGGTGGTTGGGGCAGTTTTTCAGCCCTTTTGGTGTTCTAACTCATCCGGGGGGCGAAGCTTCCGGTGGTTTCACCGGAGGTACCGTCCCTGCGCGATTTTGCCTCCAACGGTTGGATATTTGGGTGACCTATTTAAGGGGCCTTCTTTCCCAATGGTTTTCTAACCTTTTGGGCAAGTTTGACCTCCATTGTTGACCTCCAAAAGCTTGCTATCTCTCAATCCCTTCAATGATTCTTGATTCTACTTGAGAGAAAAGAGAGAGGAGATCTAGATCTACCACTTCACCAATCAATCCCTCCTCTTTGTGAGGGGAATCTATTGGATCTAGATCTAGGGATTCATTTGTTGTTTTCCTTATTATTCCTCCTCCTCCCTCCATAACATTAGTTGCTTTGGTGGGATTTGGGAGAGAAGTTCTTGACCACCTTGTGTGTTCTTGACATTGCATTAGGTGCATCGGTTTGAGTATCCCACGAGATTCGTGAAAGAGATGTTCGTGAGCTTGTTACTCTTGTGAGCTTGGTCACCGGAGAGATTGTTCCTCTTGGGTGTATTGAGCACCCTAGACGGTTAGTGCTTGGGGCTTCCACCTTGTTGCAAGAAGCTTAGTTGAGAGCCTCCAATTGAGTTGTGGAGATAGCCTCAACCCCGTGTAAGGTTTGGTCAACGCCTTCAAGTCGACCTCATAGTGGAAACGAGCATCTCTCTCTCCGGAGAAGCTCAAGGAGAATAAGGTGTGCACATCTGTGCTATTGAGGATCGCCGCCGTCCAGCCCTCGCCCTCCCTCAGCCGCTCCCACCCCTCGTCGTCGCCTGAGGAGCCGCCGGGATCTCCCCGGGCGGCGCCCGTGATGGCGGCGGCGAGGTGATCTCCGCGGGACCAGGGGGCGTGCGCGGCGCCTCGGTGGCCGGTTCCGTTGCTGCCGTGGGGATCTCGTGAGCGGCATCTGGGTGCAGTGGAAGAGCGGATCGGCGCCGCCGTCCTCGGGCGCGGCCGTGCCACCAGCGAACGTCCAGCCAGCTCACATTTCAACGTCGCGCCGGAGGTCAAGATCGACGTCCACTCCATGTGCGCGCCGGGCTGCGACTCGGAGTACCAGTGCGCGGCAGCGGCCGCGTGCAGGTCCATCCCCACATCGCGCCGGAGGTCAAGGAGATCGATGGCCAATCCATGTGTGCGCCGGGCTGCGCCTCGGCGTACCAGGATCGTGCGCGGCAGCGACCGCAGGCAGGTCGTCGACATCGACGGTACCCGCGTGCTTGTGCGGGGCACCGCGGGTGGCCTGGGTAGGAGGACAACGGCGACGCGGGCGGCCAAGAGCGGCATCGCGTGGGCTGCCTCCGACAGAGCCGGCGTGCTCTCTTTGGCGGTGGTCCGCCCGGTCCTCCCGGTGCGATCTGTGGCGGTGTGGTGGCGGTGAGGGGCTGAGGTTGCCGACGGTGTTCCTACGTGGGATGTTGTCGATACCTTAGCGCCGATGCTCGTGGTTGGTTGATCCAAATGGTGGTTGATCCGGCGCCTTCGACGTTGATGAAGCGTGATGGATTCCGGGTGAGAACCTAGCCTCCGATTTCTCGGAGCCGGTGATGGCGACAATTGGAGTGTCGCTCCCTTCCCGAAGGCATCATCGAGGAAGCCCCGCGGCTCTTCACGTCAACTCCGGGGGAAACCCTTGATCCGTCGATCGGATGATGGCGGCGCTTTTACGTCGTTACCTCCTTGGGGGCATCATTCTTGGAGGAGAGCGCCGGTCGAAGGGACCAGAGGATGAGTAAGATGGTGGATGTAGGTTCTTCGAGGGTCTACGCGGCATCGGCAACGTCGACTAGCTACCTTGCTTCGACCCGCTCCGGGGGAAACCCTAAATCTGGGATTCCCAGATTGGATGATGGTGACACCGCTGGTGTTGCTCTCCCTCTTGGGGGCATCATTTTGGAGCTGAGGCCGGAGGGTCCTAGAGAGGATGCGGTGTCTCTTCTACTGCATTCACGACGGCGATTCTCGACAGCTTGGTACTGTGGGGTCTCGGTGTTATTTGCGGGATGTTGGACGCGCGCAGGGAGTTGGAGTCGTCTGGTGCCATGGAGGTATCGACGGCAGGTCTGACGATGTGGGTACTTTGATTGCTGTCCTGAAGACGGGTGAGCGGAAGACGGCGGCAGCTACTCTCCGAGCGTGTATATCGGTACACGCTGCGGTGTGCTGGACCGATTTTGCCCCTTGCTCGCTATCGGGCGGCATGGAGAGGCCTTCGGTTTTTTGGATGAGGCGCGTTGGTGGGTTCTCGGAGTATCGGCTCTGGGATTGTCTAACCCCTTCATCAATATTGGTAGGCTTAGTTTGGTGGATTCAGGTCTAGTTGTTTGATATATCTACTTGTAAGACAGTGCGATTTCTGTTCTATCTTTTAATAAAATCCGGCTGTGTGCATCATTTTGATGCAGAGGCTGGGGGCAGACCTCCATTTCTAAAAAATCTGTGCTATTGAGGAGCGCATAGGTGGCTACCCACATCTCAAACGAAGACGTACTTCCCTTGGGACGGAACTTCGCTAAACACACCGGTGTCTCCTTGTGCTTCGGTTATTTCTATACTCTAGCTCGTTACTTATGGATTTACCTTTGTGATAGCCATCGTGCTTGAAGTCATCTATCTTACTATCTCATAGTTGTATATCATGCCTAGCATAAGTTGTTGGTGCACATAGGTAAATCTAGGTTTTGTGCTTGATAAATTAAACGCTAGTTTAATTTCGCATTTACTCAAGCCTAAACCGTAATTATTTTAAAGCGCATATTCACCCCCCTCTAGGCGGCATCCTTCTACTTTCAACCATGCATTAGAGATGTTGTCTCTTATAATTTTTCATCAGCTAAGATATCACGCTAAGATACGGTGTATTATGGAAGGCCTAACTTAGTACTCCCTTCATATCAAAATATAAGATGTTTTTGCATTTTTTAGACAAAACGTATCTAGACATGTTTTAGTGTATAGATTCATGTGTATCTTGCACTAAAACATGACTAAATCCGTTTTACATCTTACATTTTGATACAGAGAGAGTAGTAACATAGATGCTACGTAGAACAAAAAGCCGATGTGACAAGTATTTAATGAAAAAAGAGAGGGCTGTGGTACAGCTTACACTGCGTGTAGTATACTTTTTTTTTTTGTAGCTGAGCTCTACTTTGAAATACTGGCTTAGTGTGAATGTTTTTTCAGACTGTAGCCCGCTGAAAATTTTTCTTGGCACTCTCGCATGCATGTTTTCACAAGAGATCAAGTACATGTAGATATACAACCAACTTGACCGTGCACTGTATATGACGTATCAAAAAGAGCACATCATGCATTTAACAATTTAGTACTTCTTGTACGTGTGATTTCCTTTTTTTCTTTTGAATTTCCTAATATTTTCCTCAATAATTTTGTTTGCAGAAATGATCTCATTTTTCGTCCATTTCATTGTTTTGATCTCATTTAGTTTCTGGATTTTTGATTACAGATTGGTTGCCTTTTGTACCTCATGTTATTTGGATGTTAATCTTTGGCTTGTGTATATGCAGCTCAGTCTACAATAATGAGCAGATTGTCGTGTTGATGAATAAACAGTCTGAGAATCTCTTGTTCATTAGCAGTTCGGTGAAGCTTGGTTGAGTTTGTGGCACTATGAGTATTATGCTGGGACATGTGAATCTAGAAATGAATTCTAAGTTTATTAACTTTTTTTGTCCATTGGAAATGTAGGTTTAGTCCTGAATCCGCGTGTATTTGGGCTTTGCACCAAGAAATTGACAACCCTTTCTTTTAATGAAATACCTCATTGTTCCCGCAATGTCATTTGTGATGGTATGATAAATACCTTACAAAATTGTTCAATGGCTAAACTGTTTTATTCTTTGAAGTTGGAGTATAATTGCGCTATAAGTGCATAGAAATAGCCATCATGCATCATGATTGGCATGCACCTGACCAGCGAGGAGGCGCCCCCTCTAGTATATATTCATTGTAGGGACTAGGGAGGACGGGAGGAGGTCATGATTCGTCCATGCACAACAACAGAGTGCAAAAACAGAGAAGTTTGAAAAGAAAATATATGTATTTTGTACCGTTCAATAAAGAATTCCGAGAATGTTCCACAAAAAAGTTGTGCAAACTACATAGCTTCCCATAGAAAATGGAAGGTCAAAGAAACTAATTACAAGTTATTCTATAAGACACAAATCAAGAAAGACGCGAATGGTGATTGTGCTAGGTGAAATAGTCTTACGGTCGAGCAAAATAAGAGAATAATGCTTGTCAAGTACCAACTATAATCTTCTCGAGGTGGCCATGCTCGATGTTTTTTTTTTTTTTCGCGAAAACGCAAAAGCTTTGCGTTTCGATGCATTGATAGAAAAAGAGAGTTAATTTGTACAAGCCCAAGAAAGGGCACACCACACAATACAACTCAACACCAAACTAGGTACCCTGCGGGATGATCTGGCGTAGGCCGCGTGCCCCCGCCCTAGACCAATCGTTAGCCTCCGCTTTGATGGTGTCGAGGAGTAGTGCCACCGAGGGGCGCAAGTCGTCGAAGACTGCCGCATTCCGGTGCTTCCAGATCCACCAGGCCGTGAGCATAATCAACGACGAGGTGCCCTTGCGAAGCGCACGGGGGGTGGCGCGCAAAGCGAGCGCCCACCACTCAACGAATGCCCCATCACCCAAGGGGGGAGGGGCCGTGGATCGAATCCAAGATAGGACTTCATGCCACAGCGTCCGCGAGAAGGGGCAGGCCACCAGTAGGTGTGACATGGTCTCTTCCGATTGGTCGCACAACGGGCATCGCTCCGCATGGGGCAGCCCCCGGCGCGCCAACCTCTCGCCCGTCCAACATCTGTCCAAGCAAGCGAGCCAGATGAAGAACTTCACCCTAGGGGGGGCCCACGAGCGCCAAGTCAACCTCCAAGGTTCCGACACGATCGAGCCTAGGAAGAGGCTGTTGTAGCAGGAACTAGAGGAGTATTGCTCGTCCGTGGTCCAACGCCAAGACATCCTATCGGGCACGTCCGTCAGGTGGACGTCCCGCACCCTGATCCAGAGCTGGACGTACTGCCAGAGAGCCAGGGGGCTAAGGGCACCCCCGATATCCGTGATCCAGCAGCGCTCAACCAGCGCTTGTCGCACCGTTCGCCGTTTCCGGGGCCGCCTGGGGACCAGCGCGTGGAGGTCCGGCGCTAGTTCCCTGATCGTCTTCCCATCTATCCAGCGGTCCTCCCAGAAGAGCGCCGAGTCACCGTCGCCAACGACCATGAATGTAGACGCATCAAAGATGCCTCGCTCCTCTGCCGAGAAGTTCATGTCCAGTCCGCGCCATGGGCGAAGCGGGTCCGTACGCATCCTCCATAGCCAGCGCACCCTAAGGCTGATAGAGGTGCGGGCCAGGTCAGGTATTCCCAAGCCCCCGTACTGCAGCGGGCGACATACCCTAGACCAGTTTACATGGCATTGACCACCGTTAGCGTCCCGGCGCCCTGCCCAAAGGAAACCTCTGAGTATCTTGTTCACCTGTTTTAGCACCCTTTTGTTAAGACTTAACACGATCAGCTGGTGTAGTGGGATTGCCGCCAACACCGACCGAACCAACGTGAGGCGTCCGGCCTTCGGCATCATGGCTGCCTTCCATGTCGGTAGCTTGTCCGCAAGGCGATCCACCAAGGGCTGAAGAGCCTCAGCCGAGAGGCGCCTGACGGAGAGGGGGATGCCCAGGTATCTGATCGGCAGGGGGGCCAGTGTGCAGCCCATGGAAGCCGCCGCACCCGCAGCCTCCTCCTCGGAGCATGCAATCGGGGACACCGAACACTTGGAGAAGTTGGTGTGAAGGCCCGAGGCTTGTCCAAAGAGTCCCAGAATGTCGCGCACTGCGCGTATTTCGGGTTCATCCGGATGGCAGAAAATCACCACGTCGTCCGCGTAAAGCGAGACCGATGTCACCAGATCGCGGCGCGCAAGTCGCCGCAGGATCCCCAACTCAATGGCTTTCGCCAGCATCCTGTTGAGCATGTTCATCACAAGCACAAACAGTGTTGGCGACAGGGGGTCTCCCTGTCTCAGGCCCCTCCGGTGCCAGATGGGTGGGCCTGGCTCGCCATTGAGCAACACCCTGGTGCTAGCCGTCGACAGGAGGATCGCAACCAGCTCTCGGAACCTCGGGCCGAATCCCAGCCTTTGGAGGACCTCAAAGAGGAACCCCCAGGATACGGAGTCGAAAGCCCGCGCGATATCCAACTTGAGCATTACGCGCGGCTCCTTCAGACTATGGAGTAGTCTAGCCGTCTGCTGCACAAGCATGAAGTTGTCGTGGATGCAGCGCTTCTGTATGAAGGCGCACTGGTTGCTGTCAACGAGCAATCCCGCCCTAGGCGCCAGTCTCGCAGCCAAAGTCTTCGCAACCAACTTCGCGAAGATGTGGATCAAGCTGATGGGACGATAGTCCCCTAGGGCAGCCGCATCTGGTCGCTTAGGCAAGAGAATCAACAGGGCCTGGTTCAGACCCTGGAAGCCGCGCCCGTTCAACGTGAAAAGCTTCCCGAAGGCCGCCATGAAGTCCCCCTTGACCGTGCCCCAACAGCTCTGTAGAAACTCTGCTGTGAAGCCGTCTGGCCCCGGCGCCTTCCCATGAGGGAGTCGCCGCACCACCTCACTAACTTCCTCCTCGGAGAATGCGGCCTCCAGCTCCCTAAGATCCTCCGTCTGAGCTCCCAGGAATTCGAGGTCGAGCGAGAGCTGACGGTCATCCGAGGTGCCCAAGAGCTCCTGAAAGTGCGTGAAGGTGGCTTCTGCCATGGCCGCATGGTCAGAGACAACCGCACCGTCCACCGTAAAACTGTGCACCACGTTCTTCTGCCGGCGGTAGGAGGCATGCTGGTGGAAGAAGGCTGTGTTCGCGTCTCCCTCACTGAGCCATGCAATCTTGGCCCGCTGCCGAGCCATCGTGCGCTCCAGAGAGGCCAACCCTAGGTAGGTCCGCTTTAACTTAGCCCGTAGTAAGCGCTCATCCGAGGAGAGTCGGCGAGACTCCATCGCAATGTCCAGTCTAAGGACGACCTCCCGCGCTATCATGAGCTGCAGTTTGATGCACCCCACCTTCTTGTCGCTCCAGCTCATCAGGCTGCGGGCCGTGCGCTTAAGCTTAGCGGTCAGCCGACGGAAAGGATCCGGGTCGCCATCAATCGCGCCCCAGGCCGACTCCACCACCTCGCTGAATCCATCGAGCTTCATCCAGAAGCGTTCAAACTGGAAACGCTTGCGTCCGATGGTTTGTGCCGTACAGTCGAGGACCAGGGGACAGTGGTCCGCGATCACCGTGGCAAGACACCTGAGGGAGCAAAAATCGTGCATTTCCTCCCAAGATGTCGTCACAAACACCCTATCAAGTCTCACAAGAGTCGGGGATCGACGCTCGTTCGACCACGTATAGCGTCGCCCATGGAGATAGATCTCCTTGAGCTCGCTGTCATTTAGGAAACGCCTGAAGCGTCCCATCATCCGTCGGTTCAGGTTGCCGTTATTCTTGTCCTCGTCCCGGTAGATTAGGTTAAAATCCCCGCAGAGGGCCCAGGGGCCAGCATGAGTGGCACGGACCGTTCGCAACTCCTCCAAGAAGGCGATCTTATCCGCCTCCTCCTGCGGTCCGTAGACGCACGTCAGCCACCACCCGGGCGCATCTCCAGGAGGGGATACCTTAGCCGTGACACTGTTGGTGTCAACGTGGGCGTCAACTAGTTGGACAAGCCTACTGATCCATGCCACAATGATCCCTCCCCTCGTCCCAGTCGCCGGCAAGAAGAAGTAAGCGTCAAAATCCGCGCCTAGGGTTTCCATTACGATAGAGGGGGATACAACCGCAAGCTTAGTCTCTTGCAGGCACACAATAGACGCACCCGTCGTTCCTACTACGCTACAAACACCCGTGCGACGTGCGCGGTCGTTCAGGCCTCGCACGTTACACACCATCACCTTGGGTTCGTAAGACATCGTAACATCTTTACACCCTTGGTGAGGATCACCTCTAGATCAAGTCTCGACGAGGCGTCCACCCGACGTGTCCATCAGCGGCGGGGAGCAGCCCCGCAACGACGAGATGGACCACCCATACAGCTCAGCCACCGCCTCGATCATCTCCTCCGTTAGTGGCAGCTCGAACATCCTGTGATAGGCGTCCAGAGCCGCCTGCGAGGGTGCCTCGTCCTTCTTGAGGATCCCCAGCTTCCTCATGAGGTTCCGAACCGCTCGCGTCTCCGAACTCATGCCACCTGGCTGTCCAGCGATCCGTGGGCTGCGGCGAGGCCTGAAGTCCATGGCCATCAGCCGGCGGTGAATAGCCGGGGCGTGGAGTAGGGCGTCAGGGCGTGTCCCTGCCGCAGTCAGGAACTCCCCGAGCGTGCTCGGCCTCGTCACCTCCGACGGACGCGTGGACGTCCGCTGCGTGACTCTCGGGCGTGCGAACACGACCGGCGGCGTCGCGAACCTGTGCGCACCCGTGGGCGTCAACCGTGCCACAGGTGGTGGTGGCGCCTCCATCTCGATTTCCTCGTCAACCGGCTCGTCGTCCGAGAGGTCCTGTGGCAGCGGCCCCCTCATGGGCGGCACCACGACACCCAACCCGTGGTCCGACCGGCCCGCCAAGCGGAGGACAGGGCTGGCCTCCACGCCACCATCCTCGCACTGCGAATACTCCAGCTGGTCCACAGCCAAGGCCCGAAAGGCATCAAGGCCCAAAGGGCGGGTCCCACCCATGGAGTTGTTGACAGAAGGGAGGGAGCATCCCGAGGTGGCGACAGGCTCGTCCAGCCTTGGATCGGGAGCCAGCACTGGCCCCGCGGGCCCCCCCTGCGCGGAGGCAACATCCAGCGGTTCCAACCCGCCTTCCACGTGCTGCGCGGCGTCGGAGACCACTTCCTGCGCGGTCCTTGGAGAGGAAGCCACCAGAACTCCTGTGGGCCCCTCCGACCCAGCGCCACCAACCAGCGCGCCGTGAGCGTTTGGAATAGCCCCTGTCGCTACCTGCGCGTCACCTGCGGGGGAAGCAGAGTGCGGGCCCCCTCCACCCCTTCTTTTTGCCTTTTGACCGGGTCCGCGACGCTTTTTCCTGCGGCGGTTGCGCCCAGCGACCGGTCCACCCACGACTACGCCCGAAAGGAGGATCCTGGTGGGCTCCGCCTCCCTTTGCCGGGCCCCGCCACGTGGGCCGTTGGAGGAGGAGCGTCCCCCAGCATCGGTGCCCGTACGATCCGGAGCGGCGGCGCCGCCACCAGGCAGCGAATCCGGCATGCCAGGGTCGTAGGTGTATTGCCTCGACAGCGGCCACCTTGGGGTCGGCCCAGCGCCGCCACCAGCGCCGCCGCCAGCGTCACCCCCCGGCGATGGCCTGCGGTAGTCCGTGAAGCTCGTTACGTGCACGATCAGCGGGTACATCAACGTTCCGACGAGTGGCGGCGTGACCGCCTCGCCCGGAGCCGCTAGCGTCTGCGCCGATGGAGGGTCGCCTGGTTCTATCACATGGAAGTCCACCTCGCGCGGGATGAGCGCCGGATCCAAGCACCAGGCGGAGAGACGAAACGTGTCCATGTCCGCCCGGGAGCGCGTGAGCGGATCAAGCCGCTCCACCCACGAGTTCGGGGACAGCACCGCCTCCGCCGCCGCGATGCTCCAGGTGTTGGCCGGGATGCCCTCGATCTCCAGATTGACATGGACACCCAGAGCACCCACCGTGGCGCCGGTGCGCCGCGACCAAGGTTCTACTCGCAGGCGGAAGAACGGAGTCTGGATGAGGCCGTTCCTCAAGATCATTGCCCTGTCCTGGTCCGCGCGGAAGTAGACGAGGAGACTCCCGCCGTGGTGACGGTGCACGGAGAAGACCTCCGTCGGGAGGTCGTAGATGGCCGTGATCGCCTCCGCGAGGTTGTCCGGCGAGACCTGCCGATTCTCCCCAACCGGCGTGGCGACCAGCGCGCACTGCAGGGCGCTTTCGGCCTCCTCCACCTCGGGCGAGCGGGCGAAGATGCACGCCGTCTTCGCCGGGCGGCGCGCCAGCTCACCGCCTAGCGAGACCTGCCGGGAGCCACCTGGGGATAGCACGCCGCCGGCCCGGTCGTCTCTGCGCTGTAGGGGAAGCGGCGCGATCACCGCGCGCTCATCGACACGCGCCGGCGCGGGGCGCCCAACCACCTGGCGCCCCATAGGTGCAGCCGTCCTACGGGCATCCACCTCCGACACAGGCGTCGGCGACGGCGCCGCCGGGCGGGGGCCCTGCGCAGATCTCCGCGCGTCCGCCATGAAGGACGAACCAGCCGGGCGCACCGAGGGGGGCGCCACCACGCGCGCAGATGGCGTGGTCGCCTGCCGCGCCGTCGAGACACCTTGCCGCGCTGACGAGACACCGTGCTGTGGGGGAACCACCGTGCCGCGCGAAGAACGCGGCGGCGCCACCGTGCGCGACGAGGACCCCGAGCGCGCCTCCATGCGCGACGAAGAGCCCGTCCGCGCCCTCGAGGAAGACTGGGCATGTATCCGCGCGTCGCGGCGCCCATCTTCACCACCAGCGGGGCCGCCCCGGGACGAGCCCCCCGCTGTCCTCTTCTGCGCAGGCTCATCGCCGGCGTCGGGAGGCGTGCGCGGTCGGGGCTCGGTGCAGGCCCTCGACATGTGGCCCTCCTTACCACAGCGGATGCACACCGGCCCGGTGGTGCAGTCGCGGGCGCGGTGGCCGGGCTTGGTGCACAGCAGGCACAGCCCGTCGTAGGCGCTGTAGGCGCCGACGTCGCGCCCGGGGCGCGCCATCTTCGCCGTCGCCTTCTTCCCACCGCGGCGTCCACGAGCCCTCTTCTTCTTGGGCTGTTCCCAGGGCGCGGGATTGGGGTCGACCTCTTCCAAGGAGTCGCCGGAGTCGTCCAGGGTGTCGATGGCCGTCACGGCGTGGGCCTCCCGGACCACCTCCGACCTCAGCTCCAGGCGCGCGCGCGGGGAATCGCGGTCGTCGCCATCCTCAGAGGGCCCAGCCAGGGCGTCGCGGTAGGAGCGTGGGGAGCTGTCGGAGTCGCTCCTCCCGCCGCGCCAGCGCTCATCCCGGCCGCGGTGGCCTCCTTCATCGTCCGACAGGGTGGGGGAGAAGGGAGAGGGGAGGGGAGACGGGGAGGGTGAGCGAGAGGCGGGCATGGCCGCGGAGGTGGGCGCCGCGGTCGGAGCGACCAGCGGCGGAGGGGGTTGGTGGCCGTCGGCGCCGGAGCGGCGGCCGACGGTGGGAGCAGGTGGGGATGGGAGTAGGTGGGGATGGGAGTCGCTCCTCCCGCCGCGCCAGCGCTCATCCCGGCCGCGGTGGCCTCCTTCATCGTCCGACAGGGTGGGGGAGAAGGGAGAGGGGAGGGGAGACGGGGAGGGTGAGCGAGAGGCGGGCATGGCCGCGGAGGTGGGCGCCGCGGTCGGAGCGACCAGCGGCGGAGGGGGTTGGTGGAGTAGGTGGCTGTTGGGGAGTAAGGAGTGATGGCCTGGTTGAGTGGGGTGTTAAGAGGAGTGTGTTAACATTGTTCTTACTGAATCCCAAGCTTAGACAGAAGCAAAAGTCACAAAGCAACAATAGTTATGATAATGATGTTTATATTTTTGCGTTTCCCGTTGTAAGGTACCGATATTGTGTGGTACAGGTTTAGGTGTCCATGTTGTTAGCAGTTGTTGAGGCATTCTTGCCCGAACTTGTGCTATGCGGAAAGGCGAAGGATTCACTAACAACATCGACTGAAGTTGTCGACGTGCTGCGTGGTTGGGTTCGAGCTGTTTGTGGAGATCCATAATCGTTATACTCCCCAATTGTTTATCGAAAATCAAATATTATGCATTTAATTAAAATTATTAATACATATTAATATTAGATTGGAAAATAAATCGGAAATGCATTTAGCTATTATGAACAATAATATCATGTTCATTAATCGATACATGTATTTCGCAAATACATGATTACTATTGGTATCAAAGTTTAGAATCTTATATGTTGATTTTTATACCAGACTAAAAAGGTTTGTGATCGATTGAATAAACGTGTGTTACACGTGCATGCGCACTAGTCTTATAAACTCGCAAAATCGCAATTTTTTTTTTATTATGGACTCCATAAAAAGACAAAAATTATAAATGTGTACTGTTCACCATACGTCGATTTGTACATTTGTCATTTTTATGTAGCTTAAATATAACGTATGTCAAATTGAAATTTACACGTTTGTGGGGATAACATAGAGAACAACTGTGATTTTTTTTCATTTTTTAAAAGCTTTTAAATTAGACATTTAGATTTTTTAAAATAAGGAGATCACTTGTGCTAGCGGCTCAGACCCAAACCTCTACTCCCTAGTTACCAGATTAACTATGTCTAGTTATCTATCTATATATCTTTACCTAATAAAGGCGTTAAGGCTTCCCTGGTTGGCTGGTTGGTTGGTACGTCACGTGAATTACCCCAAAAGTTTTGTATAATTACCCACCAATGCCACCGGTAAGTTAAAATGGTTCGGTTTAATTCTGTACATGGCTTTCCATCGATGGATTCGTTATTTTTTTTACACGCAACAAGAGTTGGTTTCCATCGGCTTAGTTTCCTACTCCTATGTTCGATTCGAACTCTGCTCCGAGTACTCCTTTGCTCGTTCAAATGCAATAAAAAGGACTCAAAACCCTGAACCGGACCTTAGATCAATTTTCAAGTTGCCCTACTCGTCGTTATATCAATCTAAAAACCTCGGATCAATTGCAAGTTGCACTGCTGGACACTTAGGATAGAGACCTGTAGATCGGGTCGTTGACGGCACACCCATAAGCATCGTTTGCTGTCAGCGTACTGGCACCTCGCTGGCCTCTTGGAAATTGCGCCAGACTAGCGCATCAACAAAGCCCGTACTAGCAGAACGGGAGATCGAGAAGGGCAGAGCAGAGGACACCACAGCCTCGGTCCCGTCGTCGCTCCTCGCGGCGCTGCCCTATGGCACACGGAGGATTCTGATTAGCGATGTCATCATGCTCGGCCAACAGCGATGTGCCTACGGCAACACCCTTAGGCGTGGCCCTCGGCATGCGGCTTGTTTAGTGGTGTAAAAATTATTCCTTTGAAGGGGAATAACGAAGGAGCTTTTAGGATAGGACCATGGTGAGGCATTGTTGTTGTACTGTTGTCGGCGATGGACAAGTATCTGATGTCGCCACCGTCGCCGGCTCGCCGCTAAATAACCTATGATGCTGCCGAGTCCTGCAGTCCTGCTCTATGCCCTAGCACTGTGTTTACAACTGCGTAGTTGTGACATGATACCGCGCCGTATCGACATTGGCCACTGTACCTCCGATCTTTTCCTCAGTTAGCACTGGTATATTATTCGCTTTGTTCTTATCATCGTGAGTCCGTGACTGGCTTTGGAATGTGGGGCTTCCTTAGATCTCGCGTTCAGCCTAGGTAATTGAGGATTGAAATCAAGATTTGCAATATTGCAGTCAGCTGGACTACATAGGAATATGATTGTAACTATCGTCGATGGACTTCAAAAATTTGCTCGGTAAGAAGAGCTATATTAGTAGCACGAATAAGCATGGTCTAGAAGTAGAAAAATTAGGGTACAGATTGTTAGTGGTTCAGAAAATTCCGTACATGTGTGGTGCTAGGGCAGTCCAGAAAATATTATGATCTTGATTGGTTCTTCCTTTCTTTATAAACCGGAAAGGCACACCTCGTTCAACTATTTTCCGTTTGCTCTGGTGCCAATATAGTAGGATGACTTTTGTGTAATTATTGAAATAGCAAACACTTTCGCTAACAATTTTTAAGAATACAGAGGGAAAGAGCAGACTGCTAATGGGATTTTTCCTCTTGCTTATTCATGGCTTGCTTTTGTTGATCTGTACCCCGTGGTGTTGCTATTTGTACCTTCTACTGATCCATGACAACTTCATTCTTATGACATGACCTTGATATATTTCACGTCAGCATAAAAGCTCCTCTCCTGTAGGCAGTAGACTTATATCCGATTAATGACATTTGTCGTAGTTGCTGCCTTGCTGGGCAAACTTTCTTTCGTTTTCATTTTTTTTTCTTATTACATCCTGGTGGCAGGCAAGAATCCAGTTCAGACATGTTCTAACCATTCATATATTGGTACGCCCCATCATACAAAAACTATCATGTAGACGAGTTTATTATGCGAATAGGCTTTGGAATTGTCCAAATAGATATATGTTTTTGTTTTTCAATGTTTCAGTTTGTAACTCAGTTTGGGGATATTTTCAACTTGACAAGAGTTTTCCCACATGGACCTTGAGAATAGTTTTAGTATAATAGAGTGAGTGGACCACCGAGGACTCTTCCCCACAGAAGGATGATTGGTACTTCTTGCTGAATTGTATTTAGTGTGAGTGCAAAATGTGTGGTAACTGCTCTTCGAATTCGAAATTTTTGTGCGCACTCCTTTGACATGCATGTACTATACATTAGTTTTTCAGTAAATTTGTAAAAAATACATTTTCCCATGAGACTATTTTTAAGATAGATTTTGCTCAACTAGACAATATGTTGTATTGATCATTGTTAGTATTCTTTATATTCCGTGCTTGGTATGCCCGTCACTAATGGTAGCGCAACGCTTTGTTGGCACTCGCACACATATACGGTTAAAGCAATGGCGGTGCGCCTGTCCACGTAAGGCTCCATAGACGTGACATGCGCTGTGGATGTGACACAAATCGGTTCTATAGACGAGCTTCGTGTGTCTCGACGATGAATTTCTTTCTCCCCGTTGTAACGCAGGGCATATTTACTAGTATATAATTTTGCTTGATGCCGTAATGGTAGTTCACGTGGTAGGTACGTAGTGCGCATGGTACATCGTCCTATCTATTCACGTCTCTGCCCTCTCGCTCTGTTTTAGTACGTCGCGGTCTCCTCGCACGTTCTGTATGCTCTAGGTTTGCCTAACTTTGATTCACATAGGAACGACGGAGAATAGTCCAGTTTGGAAGAAAATTCCTTATTTAGATCCAACATGTTTTCCAATCGGTCTGTCTATACCTCCTTTTCTAGCGGAGATATGAGCTTGTGACAATCCAGCATCAAGTCTGACATATTCTGGATGCCTACAAAGCCTCTTAAATGATAAGTTGGTATGAAATGCAATATTTCATGCAATCTATGGTTGTGACATGTTGGTGAAAACCACTTTATTTTCTATACTCCGTGCATATCCATTGAACCCAAGTATCTTTGAACTTAATTAATTATTTTATGAATGTTTATCATTTTGGGGTCCCCAATTTGTAGAAGTAAACAACAGTTTGAAATCTTGGTCTTGTGCTTTGAATTGCACCTTTACGGGAGTAAGAATAAATGTTTGTTGAGCAAATGACTCTTCAAAATTCTTAGGGAGGAGGGGTTCTGGAAGAAGCTATACTGTCTAATAAATACTTGGGGGACAGAACTTTAGTCCAAGTTAAACCAAAACCAACGGATTCACCGTTTTGGCGGGGTCTCTTGTCTGTGAAGAAGGACTTCTTTTCTCGGGGTTTTTTTCTGGTCGGCAATGGCAAAAAAACTCGCTTCTGGGAGGATGTTTGGATTGGGGATCATGCTCTGGCGGATCAATATCCAGGGTTGTATCACATTGTCAGAAACAAGCATGTACTTGTGGCTGATGTGTTATCGAACGCGCCACCTATTAATATCCAGTTTAGACGAAATTTGCAAGGGAATAGTTGGACTGCCTGGTTGCAGCTGGTTCAACAAATGATGACTATTTCTCTTTCTGAAGAGGAAGATTTTTTCTCTTGGCGTCTCAACACAAGTGGTGCATTTTCTGTTAAGTCTATGTATGTTGATTACATGAATGACCACCCTTCTTTTCAACATAAATACCTTTAGAAGATAAAAAAAAACCCCTTAAGATTAAGATTTTCTTGTGGTTTCTGAACCGAAAAGTTATTCTAACAAAAGATAATCTAATTAAAAGGAATTGGTATGGTTGTAAAAATGTGTTTTCTGCAATCATGATGAAACTATCGAGCATTTATTCATCATGTGTTCCTTCATTCTTAAAATTTGGAGATTGCTCCATTTTACTTTTAATGTCTCACCTCCTTTAAGTATAGATCATATGTTTGGTGATTGGCTTAATGAAATCCCTAAAAATGATAAACATCGCATTCGTATTGGGGTGTGTGCCTTTGTATGGGCGGTGTGGAATTGTCGCAATGATGCGATTTTTAACGGGAACCACAATATTCATTTTTTGCAGGTTGTTCACAGGGCTATTTATTGGATTACTTCGTGGTCTCTCCTCCTGCCACATGACCAGCGCCATTTTATGGAGGCTGGATGCAACCGGTTATTGGCTATAGTTCGAGCCATCCTGTTCTCCAATGGGTGGCAGCATGATAGCAGGCTTTGTGCCTCTTAGTGGAGCTTTATCTCTTTTTTACTACTGGATACTGTTTTCTTGTAAGCTAGAGATTTGCAAGTTGTAATACTTTGGATATTCTTTTATATATTACTAGTGAATGTGGCCGTGCGTTGCAACGGGGGAGAAAAAGTGCGTCGTGGAGACACACCATCGATCCGTGTCACCTCCAAAAACTGTAAATGTTGTACATTGTTACGACCTAGTATGTGACATAGGTTGTAACAATATAAGATTGTTTTACTCAAGAAACTATAAAAAATATACTAAAAGAGTTGACTATAACAAAAAAACTAAAAGGTAATGTACTATCGAAATTGCACGAGGTGATACCCCAATCTAAATCAGTATAAACCGTTGAATATATATCAAACCCAAAGAGCGATTCACAAACATGTGGCCTGAGCTGGACTATGAGATGGACAGTACTAACTTTCACCTTGTCGAGATTGAAACCGAAACAAAATGCTTAATAGGACTCATTTGATGCTGCATTATTCAGTAGGAATTCATAATTTTCGAGTACAGTGCATTTAGTTTGTTAGTCTCATTTCCCCAAAAATAAACTGACTACGATGAAATTTAGATTAAGACCAAAGTAAATAAATAAGATTTTTCCTAAAGCTGACGAAAATCAAAATTTTCAATCCTTGACTGAGATTGGTCTGTCTTACTCATATCACAACATAAATTGAATTGAAATGAGCCGCTCTAACTCATATATCACACCTCATAATTGTTCTACGGTACTTCAGCCTGAACACCACTTCTCGTGCCACGAGCGCAAGCGGTGCGCGACACAATGCAGAGCGAGCATACCCTAAGTAAACAGAGAGCCCAGGGCGTGGCGCACAGTGACGACAGCGGTGTTTATATTCCTACCAACCAAGGAGAGATACGTCATCAACCGGAACATCGCCGTCGTTCGGCGCGATGGTTGTCACCGCGGCGCATCGCGGCCGCGTTCATCGGCGTGGGAAGCACACATGCGTATGCATGCTATCGTGTAGAAACCACAGTTGTACTTCACGTAAACTCATAGTCAGCCACCTAGCTTATCAAAGAAACCATGCATAACGACCACATGAGTAAGAGCATGGAGTTGACTGCTTGTGAGATACTGCCGCGAGCGCGTGGCCTTTGCCAACGGGGTGGCTGAGATGGCCGAGAGTTCTGTGTCAGCCAGGATGAGAGGCTTTTGCGCCGGCATTAACAATAATTCTACGCATTGGAGAGGATCACATGCACATCCATATTCTAGAAAGCTTTGCCGATACCTTCACATTCACGTAGATGGAACGAACGTTTGCCTTACTGGCGTGAGCCCGCGTGTGTCTCCTTCGGCTACAGGCTCGGCGAGATTGAGATCAAGATCGAGAAGGCACACTCTCGGCGAGATTAAGATCCGCGCGCGCGTATCCTTCGGATACAGGCTCTCCGCCGCACGATGACGCGTTGTAGAACTCCGATGTACCGGCTACCGGCTGCTGCCTTGAGGAGCGTCTTGGGCGATTGCTCCGATGGGAGTATCGGCGAGGTCCTGGTCATAGGCACCGTTGCAAGTATTGCTCAGGTCGTAGCCATGGCTGACGCCCGTCGTCCCCTTCGGCGCTAGCCTAAGCGAATGGGAGAAGGGAGTCGAGCCCTGGACGTCGACAACCGGCGATCTCAACTCATCGAGGCGACATACGAAATCAAGAACGGGCTACATTGCGGCGAACTGAATTGGCGCATTATGTGCGCTACATCGTTGCAATTCACCGTTGGTTTATTTATGAGTACAGGAGAGTCCGTGATGGGTTCGACCTCGTTTAGCGGATCAAGAAAGAAACTACCGAGAAAATTCGGTTCTTTCAGCAATCGTATCAACTACGGAAGGATATGCCCGTGGTTGTTTCAGCGATCGTATCAATTACGGAAGGACGGATCAGACCTGCTGTTTTCTAGCGAACAACGGAGCAAAACGTAAAACAACTGACGAACGAAAACTTAGGTTTAGTGGAAGGGCAAAATGGTAAAACATATGTTGGACTGGAAGAAGCCTTACTTTCTTTATTATTATTATTATTATATTATTATTATTATATATATATATATATATATAATATACTAGCAAATATGCCCGTGCGTTGCACCGGATTGATTTTTTACTTGATATTTGAAATGCCGTCAATAAATCCTTTTCAGATTTATAGTGTACCACCAAAATTCAAGTAGAACGAGATGAAACTATATAAGAGTTTTCATTTAATTCTATTGTGCATAGTATTTCCCCTATACTGTTAGTCAATTACAGTAATTTCAAATCATTTTTATGAACCACCCTGTCTTGTGTATGATATTATACTGATGACGTGGTAGTAAGGCCATCTGATAATATATGCTAATGAACCGAGTGTCGCTCGGCGGACGTTCGAGGAGGACCTGCTTCGGGCACGTGGCCACGCGCACGGTACTGAGAGTGCACGAGGCGGTCAGGATTATGAGCAGGTGCGAGGGTCTTCATAGTGGAGATATCACATTGCAGTGCTACATTAAAAAAAATCACTTTACACTTCTAAATATGGTTTTCATGAAGTAGTTTATATCACAACTTCGTTTCAATCTTCAACCTAATATCTTTTTGTTGTCTCTCCTGATGCATGATGCAGAGACAACAAAAAAAACATCTTGATACCTTTCCCGGGGTGACAGAAAAGCAAACAAAATGGATTTGATTCTTTTCTAACTGACAAGTTAAAGAAGAAGAAACTACTGGAGTACTCTCCGATCAGCATTGAACCTTTGCATGCTCCTTGCCCGGCCTCGAGTGCGTTGCTCTGTCCATATTTTGATGTACTTCTCTGCCGCCCATGAATGACCGTGAAAAAAAGCTTGGCTTCTCGCATTGGGTCAGCGAAGGCATACCCAGCGGCGTGTAGCGTCAGGACGGAGTCGGCGACTCGCGTCTCCTTGGCTTGAGCGGGATAACAATTATTAGACGAGCCTTCTCAATCCACGTATGCACCTGCACCTTGCATCCATCTCGATGGGCCTAAGTGCATGTACAGTGGTATCCAGTCCGATGTCTGTAAGATGTGCTACCTAAGATTTTAACTGACGTGGAAGATAGAGAGTTAGGAGAGAGAAGAAAGCTGTGTGCAATTTAGCATACGGTCGAGATCCTGAAAATCTGCTAGTTGTCGACAGGCTTTAATCCGTTGTACGCTTGCCATAGGCAATTTACAGTTAATCCATCCCTTCATCCTGGAGAGCCACATGCAGCCAGACTGACACACCGTTGTACTGAAAACTTTTACTACCGTCTACAAGCGACGTGGAGGGTTGCTATAGACAACGGGTGTCTAAACTAATGTATATGCCCTAAAGTGCATGGAGCGGACTCTAGGTACCTAATGCAGCGGCGGATATTAGATTACTTCGTGGTCTCTCCTCCTGCCACATGACCAGCGCCATTTTATGGAGGCTGGATGCAACTGGTTATTGGCTATAGTTCGAGCCATCCTGTTCTCCAATGGGTGGCAGCATGATAGCAGGCTTTGTGCCTCTTAGTGGAGCTTTATCTCTTTTTTACTACTGGATACTGTTTTCTTGTAAGCTAGAGATTTGCAAGTTGTAATACTTTGGATATTCTTTTATATATTAATAAAAGCCGTGTGCATCACTCCGATGCAGAGGCTGGGGCTTTGCCTCCTTTTCTTAAAAAAAAAATTGTTTCACATATTTGCGAAAAACGTGATACTAGAATTCTAGTGAACATCATTTGGTTGGTTACGTGATTTCTGGGTTAAAAAAAATGGAATGGACGGATGATTTCTGGGTTGACAGGTTAATATATATATACTCATTTGATGGTACTTTGACCCACGTGGTTTAAAAAATGGTACTTTGATTATCCTGGATCCGTTTGCTGGAGACGTGCAATGAATTTTCTCTCTTTCCTTATCTCCTTTTTCATCCAGCTTTTGAAGTCTCTGTTTTATAAACCTTGTGCAGTTTTAAATATGCCATTATTAATCTCTAGTTTGTTTTCTTCATGTAAAATTTCAAAAAGGATTCTAAGGGCTGGCAGGATTTGATACTTTAATTCTATACTGTATTATGCTGACATTTGAGAGATATGAGTGAATTCCCTCAGGAAGATAAGATAACTGGGTTGGGAACTTTGCACTATACGACCTAAGTTTTCTTACAGCTGAGAAATTATGTCATCATACATGTTATATCCTTCGTTTATAGTATGTACAAATAGACTTCATGCAATAATTAATCTCTAATGGATTTATTTCCAGAATCCAATTATGATAAAGCACACGAACTACGACTTGTATGATATTCGTTTTGCTTTGTGACTTTATCTTGGCTCCCCAAATTCTGAATATGTATTAAATATTTCAGCGGAAACATCAACTTGCAGTTTTGATGAATGATTTTGAAATACAAGGCTTTTTCGACACTGATAATGATTCTGTCAATTGGGTACTTCCTACAACGAGAATTTCTTCATTCCATAGTTAGTTTATCATGCACTAATTTCTTGCTTGCTGCAGAAGAATGATCTCTTCACAGAACTTATAGAGAAATTCATTGAACTTTTCGGTAGACGTCGCCTCCCCAGACACTATGTGATCAGAGGAATTATTGTATGATCTTTAATGACCTACTTTTTTTTGTAAGTTGGCTGTATTGCTAAGTTCAAATTGCAACTAATCTCAGGATTATTGGAATATCTCGAAGTGTGAGGATGGTGCTGAGCAAGCTGTTTTCGAAGGGGTAGGCTATTTCACTTTTTGCTATTTAACATGAATCAACTGCACAACTTATCAGCTGTTTCTGTTAGGTTGTTGAAGAAAAATGTGACAGGTGGATCGATAGCCGTGAAGAGGTATGCAATTTATACAATTCTTAGAGCATTATAGGAGGGTCTCAAATCGTGTTGGAAGATGGATAATGTGTAGTACTGAAAACCATTTTTCAGTCTAATCATTTATTTATTGCTTGTATGATTGTCCAGTTTTGGGAGAACATGAGCTACTATGATCACTTCTACTATGATATTGTTAGACGACCTTTGGAATAGGTTAGCATCCTAATCCGTCATGTATTGCAGTTAATATTGCTAGATGCTCTATTTTTTTGTTACTAAAGAGCAAAACATATGATGCTGGGTGGTACAGGTTGAAAAAAACCAAGAAACATATTTTTATTGTGGAGTACAACTATTTCTTGTTACGTTAGAATTGCAATATCTATCTAAATACCACTTTTACGTTACAATTGCAAATGGATCTTTCTACATAAATGCCAAATCTTGCTTTCAGGAATTAAAATGCCAGTGGTCTTTTATTTCACTGAGCTTGTTGATGCAGTACTGCTGTCAATGTTGATTATGCTGTATTTATATATCCGCCAAAAAGAATGTAATGATACGACAATTACGATAATACCATGTTCTGTACTATAAAGAATGCAATTACAACAATACCATATTTTGTACTATGTAATATTATTGTTAGACATCAACATTGCGTCTTGGCTATAAATCCATATTGTCACTTGTGCAGGTCTTCACATGAGATACGCTGGAGAAAAGAGTAGTGGCCTGCTGACAAGGCCAGCTAAATTATTCATGGTGTCGCCTAAGAGTGGCTGTAAGTGTTGATAAGGGGTGGCCCGATCTTCTCAGTGAACTCACAGATAACTCCAGTATGATAACTAGTGCGTCACTAAGAACTCTCCCGGCTGATCCCTGATGCCAATGCAAAAGATAGCAACCCCAAGGATATTCTCAACTCCACACTGTTGCACAAGTAATCCACCGACTACAAGTGGTACTGTACTGTCTTATTCCCAGTGTAACAGCAGGTATCACGTAAAGTTTGCAGATGAACTTCCAGATGAAAGGCTTACAATCAGTTTCAATCTAGAGGTCTAGGGTTTTTGGTTTTAACGTAGTCTAATCTATTCCACACGCAGGTGGTAGCTATATATGAGGGAGGAGGTGATTCCCCACGAAATTGACCTATTCCTACTTGTTTGGACTCAACCAACTCAGATACAAACTGACCCAACACGGGTGCAGCCAATTGGACTCGATTTGGAAACTGGCAGAAAACTATTCGTGGCTTGTTTCGGTCACCACGGTTTACACGAGTCGAATTTCTTGATGGGGCCGGACCCATTGGAAAGCCCATCAAATTCCCTATCCGTATTGTGCTCGTTTGCTGTATTTGAAGCCCGTATGAAGAATCCATGACTATTTCAAATTTGGGACTCCTGGCTGTCCGAACTGAAACATCATTTCCTTGTAGTTGTTTTGCATGCCTCCTTCTTTTCCTTCTTGCTTCCTCTTCTCCATCCATGTTTGTGTTATCAATAAACCTAATCATACATATCATAGGCTTAGGTAGTATAACGTTCTCACAAACACAAACATTATTTATTACTAGGAAAGAATTCACCTTATAATAAACATCAGTGAGACTCAATATTTCCTTCCAACTCAAGCATGAATAAACCTCATGGACCTCTATTATTTCCATATCATCCTACCTTTCTTCAAGACAAGCCGTCCTCGGCTTGTAGTAAGCTGAAAGTGGAAGAAACAAAAAGAACAACGTGTATGCACAATACAAATATCTATAATGGGGTGCATTGGTTGTTAGCATATCATAAAATTGTGCCCTAGACATGTGACCACGAATTTTGCTTAAAAACATCACATAATTGCCATAGCACTCCATAAAATAGCAATCACAATTGCAAATATAAGTGAAGCTCAATAAATCATGATCAAAATGAGAATCATATGTGTATATATTTTTATTGTTTAGTATCAATTCAAGTGTTCTCAAAGAAGATCTATGATCAAATTTATGTTTATTAATACACTCAAAGGTGGGAACATGCTTATTATTTTCATCATGAAAATTGCAACTTAATTTGCAAATATAAGTGAAGAACAATTTATTAGCACATGTATGTGACAAGTATTGTGGCAAACCAAACATATGTGTAAAATCATGCTCATATGTAGGAAGTTGTAGCTTATTTACCCAAGGTAAAACAATGTTCAATTCGGCCACTTTATCACAAGTTATGCATATATGATCCACCATAAAAATTCCACTCATGTTATAGTCACCAATCAAATTAAAAGTGAAAGAAGAAACATAATTGCTAGAATTGACATATGAAATTTCAGCAACCTTTTTCATAGCACTTTGCATATTAATTGATTCATTTAACATGATGTAATCCACAATATCATTAGGTGGTATTTTAGCAAGTACTTCCTTATGTGAAATCAAAACCACATGATTAAATTTCGAAATTAGCACATTATCACATGTAGATGGACTATCTATGCTTGTTAACTCACAAGAATCAACTAGCAATTTAGTGGGTTCACATAATTCAATACTTAAGAGGGGTAATACGAAATCAGCACCTTTATCAATAGCATCCTCCTCAGAATAAGTAGGTACCAATTCAACTATCTCAAGTGGTGATGTAGGTTCTACTTGTTGTGGCTCCCTTTCTTCAAAAATAACTTGCATATCACAAGAAACAAAACTAGGCACAATGATATGCTCCTCCAATGGATGTGATGGTGGTGGTGGTACAGGTTGTACTATAGGCTCCCTTTCTTCAAAAGCAACCTGCACATCACAAGACACAACACTAGGAGTAGACATAGTTACATTAGTAGAAACAGCCTCATAGGTCTTCTTAACCTCTACAGATCTCATAACCAATGGTTGATGCCTAATTCTTTTAAACGTTGTAGGACTTTCATGAATTATCCAATCTCTCTTATTATTCCAAAAGAATTGTAAATCAGGATAATGGCTATCAAAATTAACCTTATAGAGATTGCACCAAAAATCACTCAACAAAATGTGACAGCAAGTAAATGCTCTAGGAAGCACATGACACCTAACTTCTACTGTATGATCATGAATAGTTAACGGAATCCTTGTAGCATGAGTAATGTGAAGTGTAGCATCATTAGTTTTTAGCATAAAAGAATGATGATTTGCAAAAGATGTCAACTGTAATGCTTCAACAACCTCAATACTAACAAAATTAAACCACCGTGTACCCTTATCGAGAGTAATAGCAACAGTACTACCATTGATGTCTCCTCTGAAGTGGAACAAATTTGCTGCAAGTATTCCACTAGAATCCTCTTCCCAGAAAGCATCACTGCACATAGAAGAACCACAAAACTCCATTGATTAACTTGTTAGTAACAAATAACAATGGGATGTGGTGTTCTCTCACAACTCACTCAAAAATCTAGCAAAACAATAGATTATCTTACCGTTCCAAAGTGAATAGAAATACTTACCAACAAGTAGTGGCAACTAATATGCTTTGATGTGAAGAAGAGAATACCCAGGGTGTTAACAATCACAAGACAAACAAGGTATATGGTGGGGCTTGGTATGGATACCTAACAACACCAAAATAACAATCCTATTTGCTGTCCAATGTGATATAAAAAGCACAGGAAACACACACCAAGTATGGAGACAAATGTGGCAATACAAATATATGGAGGAAATTTTGCAATGCACTGGAAAGACACTAGCCAAGCTCAAATAATATTCAGGCACAAGATTGCTCAATGGTGTGTCAATATAGCAATGATGAAAAATAGCTCCACAAATATATCAATGTATCTCAAGGCCTTTTTGCTTTTCTCAATTCTGTTTTTCTGTTTTTCTCTTTTCTCTTTTTTTTTTTCTTTTTTACTGGCCAAATAACAACACTAGGAGCAATACTATCAAGTGGTAACAATGCTATGAACAATGTGACACAAATATGAGATAAAGAGCAGTCTGAAAACGAGCAAAAGATAGCTAGTCTTATGGGTTATGATACCTAAATTTTGCTGTAGAATGGCTGTGGCTATGTCTCTCAAAGATATAGAGTGGAATCAAAGCGAAATTGTCAAAGAAACAGAGACTTACTGTGTGCTGTTTTGGAGGCGCAGGTGAAAATTGTTGTGAGGCACAAAATTGCGCGCGGTGTGTGTGGATGTGGCTGCTTTGGCCGGTAGTGGTTTGGTGACACGGAACAGAAAACAGCAAACACTCTGGATCGAAAACAGCGCCAGGTGGTATTTGTTGGGAATTGGAGGGCGCGCGCCTGGGAGTTCCGACCGGAATCTGCTGGCACAGAGTCCGACCAGGACTGGGATCGTAACGCGGTGTCTACGCGCGGAATTGGTATGGTAACGTGATTTGCGTGGAAAGCAAACCGACGCAATTAATCGCCCCGGAATCCGCGATCCGCGAACCGCCTCGCACCACGCCACGCGCGCTCTGATACCAAGATGATAAGGGGTGGTTCGATCTTCTCGGTGAACTCACAGGTAACTCCAGTATGATAACTAGTGCGCCACTAAGAACTCTCCCGGCTGATCCTTGATGCCAATGCAAAAGATAGCAACCCCAAGGATATTCTCAACTCCACACTCTTGCACAAGTAATCCACCGACTACAAGTGGTACTGTACCGTCTTATTCCCAGTGGAACAGCAGGTATCACGTAAAGTTTGCAGATGAACTTCCAGATGAAAGGCTTACAAGCAGTTTCAATCTAGAGGTTTAGGGTTTTTGGTTTTAACGTAGTCTAATCTATTCCACACGCAGGTGGTAGCTATATATGAGGGAGGGGGTGATTCCCCACGAAATTGACCTATTCCTACTTGTTTGGACTCAACCAACTCAGATACAAACTGACCCAACACGGGTGCAGCCAATTGGACTCGATTTGGAAACTGGCAGAAAACTATTCGTGGCTTGTTTCGGTCACCACGGTTTGCACGAGTCGAATTTCTTGATGGGGCCGGATCCATTGGAAATCCCATCAAATTCCCTATCCGTATTGTGCTCGTTTGCTGTATTTGGATACCGTATGAAGAATCCATGACTATTTCAAATTCGGTACTCCTGGCAGTTCGAACTAAAACATCATTTCCTTATAGTTGTTTTGCATGCCTCCTTCTTTTCCTTCTTGCTTCCTCTTCTCCATCCATGTTTGTGTTATCAATAAACCTAATCATACATATCATAGGCTTAGGTAGTATAACGTTCTCACAAACACAAACATTATTTATTACTAGGAAAGAATTCACCTTATAATAAACATCAGTGAGACTCAATATTTCCTTCCAACTCAAGCATGAATAAACCTCATGGACCTCTATTATGTCCATATCAAGTGTAGGGCAGTAAGCGCATCTGGTTGCTTGTGTGCTTTATGTGCATGTACAGCTGACAAAGTCAATCTTAGTTTTAGCCTCTGTTGAGATTTTATTTTTGTCGCAAACTTCTGCTCTTACTGTTTATTTGGAGGATATTCAGCAAATGAGCTAAACAGCAGAACCGTGACTGTCTCTGGATCATAGTCTGTTGCCTTTCGACCAAGTTTTTTCACCGTAAAGGCCACACTGCGTTGGGTTGGTGCCTTTCACCAATATAAAAGCATTAAGGCCTTCTTTGATTTGTAGGGTATAAAATCTAAGGGAATAGGAAGTGTATAGGATTAGGATGCCCTGCCACTTGAATCCTATGGGTAAAGGAATTCTCACGAACAGTTGTTTGATTGCGCTGAAGAAAACGTTCACTTTCCACTGGAAATTTTCCATGAGCTCTTACCTCATGTTTTTTTCCCTGTGAAAACACACTACAACTTCCTATAGGAATAATCCCTACAGGAATCTATTCCTGTGAATCAAACTACTTTGAAAGGAAAAAATCCAGCATATCCCAATCCTTTGGTAATCCTTTGAAGATCCTGCAAATCAAAGAGGGCCTAAGGGAGAATACATACATACACTATACACTACTATATTAAACCCCGTGGGTTTCTCGCGCTCCTGTTCGTTTGCTCCTCTCCAGCCTCTCGTTAGGCCGGTGCCAACGCGGGCTGCAAGGGGGGCGAGATGGGGCCTTATCGTCCCGCGCGGGGCGACAGCGGGCGAGACGGCGGGCGAGAGGGCCGGGCCGGGCGGCAGCAGGCTCGCCCGGCGAGAGCGGGCGAGAGGCCGGCTTACCGCCCGCGCTGGCGGGGCGATAGCGAAGGTATCCCTTTTTCTACGCATTGTGGATAGAATGGGTGAATACTCTCGGTCTTTCACCCAAAGGTATGATGCTCTCAACCGTGCTGGTTTTTCTCCGCTACAAAAGTGTACTGCGGCGTTGCGTCTGTTAGCTTATGGATCCGGTGCTGATACGATAGATGAGTGGATTAAGTTAGCTAGACAAACTTTGTCAGACTGTCTAGATGAATTCTGTGAGGGCATCATCGACTGTTACGGGGAAGAGTTTTGCCGTCGACCTAATGTCGCGGATACTCAGCGTCTGTTAGCGAAAGCCGAGGAGCGCGGCTTTCCGGGCATGCTAGGGAGCATAGATTGCATGCATTGGCAGTGGAGGAACTGCCCAGTTGCGCATGCCAGTCAGTTCACAAGGGGAGACATCAAACACCCTACCATAATCTTAGAAGCCGTTGCGTCTTATGATCGTTGGATCTGGCATGCTTTTTTCGGAGTCGCCGGGTCCAACAACGACATCAATGTGCTCAATCAGTCGCCATTGTTCACGGATGTGCTTAGAGGAGAAGCACCCATAGTGAACTTCACGGTGAATGGACACCAGTACAACAGGGGTTACTACCTTGCCGACGGCATCTACCCCTCCTGGCCGGTGTTCATGAAGGGTGTTACTCTTCCACAAAGTGAAAAGCAACGTGTCTTCACTGCTGCTCAATCGTGTTGGCGCAAAGATGTCGAGTGTGCATTTAGAGTGCTGAAGTCTAGGTTCAACATTTTAGCAGTTCCCGGACGCTACTACTCCAGTCGCACTCTTGGGTTGATCATGCGTGAATGTGTCATTCTGCACAACATGATCATCGATGATGAGCGTGGTACCAATTTGGAGAATATCTATGAGACAGTTGCGAGCAATGTCGGCCCTCCAATACATACCAATGCACCACCAAGCCTAGCAGCAAGGATTCAGATGGACAACGAAATGATGGACTCGCCGATGTATACACAACTCCAGCAAGATTTGATTGAGCATGTGTGGGCCCAACCCTAGATTATGTAATTTTTTCATTTTTATGTAATTTTTATTTATTATTATGTAATCGGTACAATTTTAGTTGAATAAAATAATTTCTTCTATTATTTGCAATGTTTTTAATCTTCAAAATAAATGTTGACGTGGAGGAGAGAGAAAAGCCGATGTGGCAGAGAGAGAAGCTATAGCCCGGGCTATAGCCCGTGCATTGGCACCGTGCCGTGAGAGTGGCGTGAGAGTGGGGTGAGAGTGAGGAAAAAAAGTGACGTGGCGGGGCTATAGCCCGTGAGAGGCCATGATGCATTGGCACCAGCCTTAATAGACACGTTGGTGGCTTCCGTTATTATTGACTATGTGCTATTTTCGAGCCCGCCACTGTCAAGTGGGCCCCTTACCTGATAAGTTTTGATTTTTTTTTCTTGTTCTCTTACTTCCCGGTCATGCCTTCCCGTGGCCTCATTGTCTCATGTTCTCTAGCCGGTTGTAGTGAAGAAAAGACAAAAATATAAAAAAGAAACAAACAACTCATATGACCTGAGAAAGAGTGCAACGTGTAGGATATCCTTCCACGTCTCTCTCTTTCGGCAACCACCGTCTCTCTTGTTCCATCTCCCCCTCTCCATCGGCTAAGGGCATCTCCAGTCGCCCCCCTCAGAGCCCCCAGACGGCATTTTTAGCGCCGGAAGCGGCGAATAGCGCCGTTTCCTCACCAGTCGCCCCCAGAAGCCCAAATAGCGTCGTTTCGGCGCTATTTAGCGCCGCGGCACCCAGGACAAACCCAGCCCGCTGGGTTCGGTCTGGGGGCGAAACTGCGCGGCACCACGCGCGGGCCAGCTCTGTCAGTGACGCGCCTGAAAAACGCGGGAACAGAATCCCCCGTCCGTGACCTTCTTATCGGCGCCCGCGCCGTCAAAGGCTGCCGGAGTAATGGCTTGGCGGCCGGCCAGTGCATGCGCTTAGTCAAAGGCTGCCGGATTAATGGCGGGACAGCAGCGGTGACACGCGCGGCGCAGCGACTGGCCCGCCAGGCTATAAAAGGGTGCTCGCCCCTCGCCGTCCGCCCATTCTCGCCTCCTCCTCCTCGCCGTTCTCCCATTCTAGCCTCCTCCTCGACCCCTCGCCGCGCCTAGCAACGATGGAACTGGATGCGTGGCCCGAGAGCGACGACGAGGGACAGCAGCCAGCGCATGAAGTGGCGCCGGAGCAGCATCCGGCGCAGGGAGCAGCGGCGCTCGAGCAGCCGCCTGTCCAGGAAGAGCTGGCGCCCGAGCAGGAGGCGGCGCAGGCTGCCCGGCGCTGGAGGAGGGAGCGGAGGCAGCAACCAATATGGCCGGAGCAGCACGCCGGCTTGCACTCCTTCGAGACTGCGCAGAACGAGGAGGCGTACCGCCAGGTCCTCGGCGTCCTCGAGCAGGTGGCGGCGGCGGCGGAGGCTGCCGCCGTTCGGGCATCTCTGGAGACGCACCAGAGGGAAGAGGCGGAGCGTGAGGTGCGCCGGCAGCTGGCCGAAAACGCTGCATCGGCCGAGCAGCAGGCCATCATCGCGCAGTACGAGGCCGACCGGCGGCAGGTGGCGCTGCAGAGCGAGCGGCGCAACCGCCAGCCCTCCGAGCAGGCGCAGCTGCACCGGCTGCGGGTGCAAGTCCGGGCGGAGCGGCGCTAGCTCGCCGCGGCGAAGGATGAGAGCGAAGCTGGTCCCTCCAACCGGCTCGCCATGGTGGCGAAGGGGGGCCGCGAGGAGGACGCCGATGAAGACGACGACGTCTAGGATAGTCGTCGCATAGTTTTAGTTTACTTCTCAATGTTTTAGTTTAAAATTCCGTCGAATTTGTACGAACTTTGCTAAAATCAATAGAATGCGTCGATGTTCGAATCGAGCTTTTGTTTGGGCCGAAACTTGGGCTCGGCGAGCGGCGGTTCCAGATTAGCGCCGTTTGGCGCCGCGGCGGCCCCTAAACGGCAGCGTTTTAGGCCCTGGGGCGACCGGAGATGCCCTAACCTCCGGTCCTCCACTCCACATGCTCATGGCAGAGCTCATCTTCAAGCCTCCGGCGTCATCACAGTTCACAGGTACGATTTCCGCCGTTTCTCTCTCTTGTGCTTATCTCTACTCCTGTTTGTGAACCTGATGTTCCTTTTCGTTGCTGGCAAAATCAGCGAGGGAGGGTCCTTCGCCATCCGCTGCCGTTAGGAACGGTACAACCCTGGAGGTTGCCGATGCCTGCCATACCCGCGCCTCTGCCTCCTTACACCAACCGACCGCACGTGAGCGGCGCGAGTCGGGGCCAAAGCTATTTGTTTTTTTTTTCCATGGTGATGTTTCTATTCTGGCCAGTGGCATCTTCAGGTTGGCCACCCGGCCAGTCTCTTGTCTATGTTTAATGGTGGCCGGCGATATACACCTCTACAAATTTATTTCTCTGAATTAATTGGCTCTTCCGTGATTTTTCACAGCTTTGTACAAGCAGCAAGAGACATGTCCATGAAATAGATGCAAAACCAACCGTACGACAACCTTGGTGGTGTAGGTACCTTCAAGGTGTTTGATGGAATTCCCAAATGGTACCGATATTTGGTTTTGTGTGCTGCCTTTCCCTCTTTTTGCTTGAACTAGATTACGCATCTCTGAGTTGAATTTTTCACGGACGCTGGAGGGATGGATGGTGTGCTTGCTGCGGTGTTGATGTCTGCTCTAGGGTGAAGGCTGGTCTAGAGCGGAGAGAGGAGGTTTAGCTTACAGCCTAGCCATTTGTCTTGCTCTACGCAACACCAGATTATGCTGCAGGTTGATCTTGTGAGTTTTTTTTAGCTTTATGTTTCACTGTTTCTAATCGGCTTTTGCAAATGTGGTTCCGTGATTTCAGACCTGGAGGTCGTGGGGTATGTTGCCCAACCGTCCTACCACTTAAGAGATTGTGTCTTGGCGGTTGTTAAGGTTCTATTTGTGTTCGTCAACCAGTATGTCGAGATCATAATCATATCTCTAAATCGTCAGAACCCAAATCACATAGGTCGAATTGTCCATAATGCTCGGCACTTCGGCGAGTTATATTTCCTTTGGTCTTCCCAACAAAGGTTACAGACTTTATTAATTGCTTCACTTAAGGGATAATACAAAGTAAGGCAAGTTGTTTTAATCTCCCTTTCATGTCTTATACATTCTTATTAGCACACTGACGTGCAAAATCACCAGTTATATATTACCAGTCTCACACTTAACTCAATCATAATACTAGGCAAGAAAGAGAAGCGATGTAATTTTGAACTGAACTATGAATGTTTTTGAGTATGTTTTCTACCTGTGAGAAATCTTTATTTAGCCTCAGTTGGTGTGAAAAAAATTCATTGTGCCAGTACGTACCTTTTTCATACTTTGCCTTTGCATGCCAGTCAGGTATAGTTTGTTTTTATGCAGTAACTCCTTAGAAGAATTGTCCACAATATTTGTAATTCAACACATTATTTTGAATGAGTTGCTCTTTTCCTGTATCCGGATTCAGTCGTTGTTATGGATTGCTCTTTTGATTGATGTACATTTTCTACGGTTCAGTCACATTCTAACATATTAATGTATTTTGTGTATGAGTTAAGCCTCACGGTCATATCGATAATTAGGAACAAACTGTTCAGGGTACTTCACGCTCTGCTTACCGGTTCATACTATATTGGCAAGAGAAATGGCTACACCAGTTTATCCTCTATAATCAAGTTGATTGTTGTGTATGTAATTGTAGACCGTGTGGGATGTTTCATGTCTATTTTTTATTTCCATCTATGCCTCTCCTCACAGCTTAGAAAATATTGGCGAAGATGATTCAGCATGCAGCATAAGCGGTATTTATACTGTCATGTTTGGTGAAGGAGATTCAGCATGCAGCACAAGCGGTATTTATACGGTCATGTTTTGTTCACGCAACAACTATGAAGAAGTAAATGCTTGAATATAGGGTTCTGCAATCTTAATCATTGAAACTTAGATGTCATTGTGCTTTGATCCAACTTTTTTAATCACATTCATTATTACTGTCCAATTTCTTAATCAAATGCAACCTTCCGTTAGTTTTGTTGATTCTACTCTACATCTGATCTTAATGTTTCACATTTCGACAAATTTACTCAGCTGCTGACTTTCTTTTATTTTCTAAAAATGCTGCAAATTGTAACTGATATAATTTAAGTCTTTACATATGAGCATGAAAATAACAGAGGCAGTTCGCCTACCACGTTTAGCTTGAATGCATATATGTACTGCAATTTCATATAGATCGCTCTCTTGCAGTGGGAGTCAGCTGTATTTTATTTTTCATCGTTTTAGTTATGCGAATGTTGCTTTATTTCTCAGCTGGCTGGATGCTCTTCGTACACTTAAAACTGTTACTACCCTTATGGAGGATGTGGGAGTGGAGGAAAATAGTTGAATCATACTGAAACAATATGGGTTCCTAATCATTCTTGGATGTAGGACATGTAGGTTGAATGTAGGACAGGTAGGTATTTTTCGTTGAATCGGCATCGAGTCAGGTTTTTTTCTAACAACCCTCCAGTGGTGTCATGTTGCTTAGGTTTCCTTTTGAACTGATGAATGAAAGTATGGTATAACAAGAAGATATAGGTGTTCCTTTTGAACTGATGAATAGAAGTATGGTATAACAACAAGATATAGGTACCAGACTGCACCTACTATCTCTGCAAGTATTGTAGTTTCTCATGTTGAATGTTATATTTCGTCAAGGATACTTGATGCATTGGTAATTAGGAGGTTTTCTTCAGTTGTGGTACTGCATCCTAAGCCTGACACTAATTTCTCAGCCTTGGAACATGTGTGTGAATTTGCTGAACCTAATGTGCATGTTCGGGTCTGTATGAAATCGCTAAACTATAATGCATTCTTAATATATTTTGCTCAAGATTATTCTTCCATGTCTTTGTATGAGGTACTGTCAGTGTTATTCGAGCAGTGGATCAACAATGTTGGGATGTTTTTGCGTCGCGACTCGGCTTGTTGGACTATCCTGCAATCTAAATTAGGTGCCGATAATTGAGTATGTGATAAGCCCTTTTGCACTGGTAAAAATGCACAGACAATGATAAATGACAATATTTGATACTGGGATAGGTGTACTGCTTAGTGTGTTGCCGTTGGAGTCATTCTAGCTACACTGCTCATTAAGTTATTGCCGCTAGAGCTTACAGATGTAACTTTGGCTCCCACAGGTGTCAATTGGAAATGTCCAGTACTAGATTCTGTAAAGGTCGGAATCGTTCAAAACGATGTATTTCTATTAAGTCGATGCTGCTTCTATCAATTTTTGTATGCAGTAGAACAGCTATGTTGTAAAATAGTGTGTTCTTCTATTAAGTTTGTTTCTTAGTACTGTTCCCTGTGGTTGTATGTAGTATGTTTAGTATTGTCTCGTAGTTTTTTCAATCTGAAATTTTACTTTCCTCTGTATTTAGTTAGTAGACAAAAAAGTAAGTTTTAAAATGGTTCTCATCTGAACAGATTGGCAACGCAACTACGAAAATATCGTCTGCGTACCACCAAATTCGAGTTGTTCCCCAGAGGAATATCCTTGCCCTGCTAATTCAGATAACAAAATATGCCTATAATCTCACCACCCCGTGAAGATCAACACAAAAAATATTTGTATTCCTTGCTGCACTTTATGGTACGCTATCGGCGGATTCTTGCTCTCTTTTGTTTCATCGCAGCAATTTCCTTATTTGCATAGAAATAATATTTCCACTATAATGAGTAAATGACCAAACTTCTATACATGAGTAATAATTCTCTTTGCTTACATTCTAGAAAAAATATCCTACGGGCGCGGCGTGCCGCCGCGCCGAGGCCTACTAGTTCCTTCTTATAGCTTTTCCTCTCTCGATCGCCTCGTGGGCTATCTCTCTGTGCTACAGGTACTCATCTTCTCCGTGGTCCTGTAGTTCCGTACTCTTCTCTGCTTCTCCTCCATTGCTCCGCTGCAAGAGTTTTTAGCATAAAACCACCGGTTTAGACCTAAATGTTCGAAAAACCATCAGGGTTGAATCGCAAAAAGCCACAATCTCAGCGCTAAGTTTTTTCAAATCGAACTAATTGGGAACTGACGGCGTGTTGATACTTGTTCCAACAGGTGGGGCCCACCTCATATGCTTACATGGCACTTCAACCCAGTTAAAAAACCAAGAAAACAAAAACAAAAATGTCAGGCGGCAGCTGCCGTTGCTTTCGCGTGGCCGGAGCTACCGTGCTCTGTGCGTGTGTGTGCGCGGGCGGAGCTGCTGCCACGGCCAGCTGTCGCGTGGTCGGAGATGCTGTGCCCTGGGCGGGCGTGCGTGCGGCCGCAGCTACTGTCGCGTGGCCGGAGCTGCCGCTGCTGTCGTCAACACCCAAGAAAGCTCCAGCTGCCTCTTCCTTCCACTGCCGTCAGCAAGCACGCGGCGTTCTTCTCCACGGCGCCTGGACGCCGGAGATAAGCTGAACTGCGGCGAGCGCCTACCTATCTCGCTTTACTAATGGGTGTTAGTTGATCTCCTCCGTGTGGGCCCAACGGCCCACCGGACCCTTAGATCTGCACCTTGACCGGGGGCGCACAACCGACGGCCCCCCGTCACGCAGCACTATAAAGAGAGGTGGTGGCTGGCGGCACTCGGAACGAGGTTCGTCGTGTTCGTTTCCCCATCGACAAACAACCTACCGGTCTAGGTCTTGCGCTGCTAGTGACGGGAACCTCCGGCAGCCGCCATTCCACCATCGCCACCATGTCCACTGCCTCCACGCCGTCATCTTCCAAAGGATCCGAAGGTGATATCCCATCTCTCTCTCCCTCTGTTCTCCCACTATCTTGGTTTTCTTCCTATTACCTCACAGAGGCATATAGAGCAACCACCGATGATCATCTAGACCTAGTATATTTAGAGGCCTCGCACCGGCGCGTTACTTCCTGAAAACGTATCGTGTGTCTCATACACCTTATCCGTTCGTGAGCTCTTCTACTGCCGAGATAATAGCATAAAACCACCACATTTCTGCATAAATTTCGAAAAACCACCACTTTACGTTTATTTCCCTAAAATTCACCACTATTCTGCCAGATTTTTGCAATTCGGACTAAACTCGAATTGAGAGATGATTGACACGATTTCTAACAAGTGGGACCCATATGTCAGCGCCGACGTGGCAATTTTTTTTTTGAGCTGGACTGGGTCACACGTGGGACCCACATGTCATACACACAATACTTACAACTAAAAAAAAATTAAAAAAATTCCGATTTTTTTTAAACCGAAGTGTGTAACCCGTGCAAATTTTCGGAAAAATAAAAAAATAGAAAACTATTTCAAAAAATTCCGAACAAAATCACAGACATAGATGACTATGATTCGCACACCCGTGCAAATTTTCGTGCTAAAATAACTTTTCTGCTGGTCTGTACAGAAAAGACAAATTTTAAGATCTGAGATTCAAATTTTCAGATCTGAAAATTTGTCTTTTTTGCACAGGCTAGCAGAAAAGTCATATTTATACGAAAATTTGCACGGGTGTGCGGACCATACTATTCTTTGCCTACGATTATTTTCGGAATTTTTTGAAACGTTTTATTTTTATTTTTCAGAACTATGCGGCCCGTGCAAATTTTCGGAAAAATAAGAAAATAGAAAACTAATTTAAAAAATTCCGAAAAAAATCACGAGCATAGATGCGTATGGTTCCCACACCCGTGCAAATTTTCATACAAATATAACTTATTTTCTGCCCTGTGCAAAAAAGATAAATTTTCAGATCTGATATTTCAATCTCAGATCTGAAAATTTGTGTTTTTTGCACAGGCTAGCAGAAACGTTATTTTGGTACGAAAATTTGCACGGGTGTGCGAATCATAGTCATCTATGCCGGTGACGCTTTTCGGAATTTTTTGAAATTGTTTTCTATTTTTTTATTATTCCGAAAATTTGCACGGGTTACACACTTCGGTTTAAAAAAAATGGAATTTTTTGAATTTTTTTGTAGTTGTAATCATTGTTTGTATGACATGTGGGCCCCACGTGTGACCCAGTCTAGCTCAGAATTTTTTTCGCCACGTCGGCGCTGACAAATGGGTCCCACTTGTCAGAAATCGTGTTAATCCTCTCTCAATTCGAGTTTAGTCCGAATTGCAAAAATCTTGCAGAATAGTGGTGAATTTTGAGGAAATAAACGTAAAGTGGTGGTTTTTCGGAATTTAGACAGAAATGTGGTGGTTTTATGCTATTAACTCTCTGCTGCCACACAATATTTCTATCACACAAAGTCACAAAGAGAGCAGCGCCACGATTTCCTTCTCTCCCACAGAACATCACAGGGGAACAGGGACGCTGAAGAGCGCTGAGCCGTAGAGTTGAAGGCTGTCAACTCTGAGCATGCAGAGAGCAGGCACGAGAGGAGAAGGCCGTCGCCGACGAGCCAGAGAGGCACGAGAGGAGAAGGCCGCCGTCGACGAGCACACACGAGGATGTGTCGTGCCGGTGAGGCACGAGAGAATAAGGTGTTGCCACCGAGCACGTGACCAGGAGGTGCCTCGCCGTGGAGTTGGAGGACGCCGCCAATGCTGAACACGTGGCAAGGAGGCGCCATGGGGAACGCCGCTGCACCTGAGCACGCAATAGGCAGGCGCCACACCGGGAAGCGCATGGAGCCGCGCTCGGGAGGAAGTGGCACCCGGTGGCTTCTCTCGTCTCCTCTCTGGGCTCGTATGACCCTTTTTCCCCTCTCATCTGCGTACTCCATTCGCCGAAGAATCGAGCTCTGACCCGCTGCTCCGTTGCGCCGATGCCGTAAGCCATCCGCTCCACTAGGCAGGAGAACGACATGGAGTTGGCTACTGGTGAATCCAAAGTCTGGTACTCCCTCCGACCACTTTTATAAGGCACACTTCTTACCATTTCAATAGTAAGAAGTGGGCCTTAATAAGTGGACGGAGGGAGTACTTTTTTCCTTTAGCATGCGCGGCTGTGCACTAGGTATTTACTCCGTGACACTAATTAACCTCGCAAGTAAGTGCACTACACTAATTAATCTGGCAATTAGTCTTGCAATTAGTATCAGTTAAACCTGCAGCTAGGCCTAATTAATCTGTTACTGGCACACGGAGAAAAAAAATGTGTTGTGAAGTTGTACAAATTAAATTCTCCTAAATAAGCGCGCGACGTGTCACATAAACCTCCGCGGTGAAGTCCAGCCCAAAGCCACCTCTCCCCGCCTTCGTCACACAGCCTGCACACAACGGAGCCATCTGCTTCTATCCCACCCCACCCCATTTCAGGGCCCATTTGATTCTAAGTAATGTGATGGGATATTTGGAGGATTAAATCCTATAGGAAATTTTCCTACAAAGACTGTTTGATTCATAGTCTCATTTCCTATTGAAATTAATCCCATAGAATTCTTGTAGTGCAAATACTATAGAAAAAAAGCATTAGCTCATACCTCATGGAAAATTCCTACACTACAATCAAAGAAACATCCAATTCCTATAGGATTGAAGTGGACATGACATCCCAATCCTAGAAGTTTTCTATTCCTATGCATTTTCTATTCTATGAATCAAAGGAGTCCTCATTGAGACCTTCACCTCCCCGGGGAGTATTCTAAATAATTTCATTGAGCACACCCCCTCCTCCTACCTGATATTGTGTGTTTCATATATATCAAAATATCTGATAAAGCACATCCAAGATACAATGCTAATTCAGCTAAAAAAATAATTAATGGAAAAAAATACGGATGTCGATTATGTGCGTACTCAAATATCTCGCAATGTGATGCAAGTACATCTAAGCTACTTTGCTAGGTCAACTAATACTGTAAGTGAAGAATGAATAAGACCGTACCTTTTTTTTGGTAGAATTAGGTACATGCAGAAGACCGCATACTCTCTCAGTTCCACAATATAAGTATAAGACCTTTTAGCAAGCTGGTAAACGAAATTATCTTGCTAGAACATCTTACATTTTGGAACGGAGGAAGTACTTATCAACGGGGAAATCCATGTGTCCGTCAAAACGATGAATCTTGCAGCTTGTCGCGCCTGTCGGCTGGCCGCTACCACCGATGTTCCACAACCCCTGGTGACTTACATGTCAAATCGCATGCAACCTAACTGAAATCCATTGGAAGAAAACAGTTGTGTGATGGAACTCATCCCGTTAAATTGACTTGGAGGCGAGGTTAGAGAAGGACGCAAAACGTGATCTACGTACCAAACATATCAGGACCAATGGTGCTTGGAGCGGCCGGAAGATACACGCCACGAGTTGCATGCTTGCTCCAAAGAGCTATCGAGTCATCTTGGTCCGTGCTCCAAAGGTCGATTTAGTTAGCTTTGTGTTTCTTAACTTTCCGCTCGGCGTAAGGGTAGCTCGCCGACCGCGTTCCCATGAAGATTAGTGGTTACATGATCGAGCATGTTGCAGTACCATGTGATGACGATGACCGCGTGCTTCAAGGTGAGTTGGCGAGGATGTCGGAGAAATCCAAATTGATGATCTCCAGGTCGTACCTCAGAGATGGCTCTCTCAGGCCGTACCCTCACGGTTACGGGTGCTCAGCTGCTGGAACATTGCGGTTACGGCCGGTCGTATCTCGAGCTACACCGCCACCCGCACTTACGAGTCCCTACTGTTGGAGAAGGACATTGCGTTGACACTTGCGGCGGACAATGGAGCAAGCCGACGGCTGCTCAAAGAGCTTAAGCAGGTGCATGGTACATGGCTTCCCCGCGCTTCAAGTACCCCACGACGACAACGGAACCTTCTGGACGTTGCCGTTGCTACGGAAGCATGTGAGCACGGGGAACTTAACGAAAATGCAGTTTGACTGCCTTTCATTGCGAATAGGGGAGTGCACCCAAGAGTTACAATTAGTAACCAGAAGGGTAAAGGGGTGAAGCAACATGAAATAAAGACCGGAAAGAACAGCGAATTGATCCAGGGGTGGCCAGTTGCGATCGCTTTGCGACAACAACTAAAGTAGCGACCGAGAGACCTCTTAATCTGGCTCTAGGGGTCTGTTTGCCAACAGGTGCACCGATTTTCTGCCGGCGCTCACCCAAGAGGTTGCCTCGTTGCAAATCCGATTGAAAACTTCCGTGGCCGTGGCGCTTTTGTTGTTGAACGTGCGGTCGTTCCGCTCGATCCAAAGGCACCACCAAACAAGCGGGATGATGGAGTGCCATGACTTTGCAGCTTTCTTGTCGAGGCGTGAAGTCGAACTGAGAGCCCAGCCCGTGAGCGATTCTGCGTCAATTGGCGGTGCCAGGGAAGCAGGCAGGCGGGCACGATGCAAGACCTTCATCCAGACATCGAGCGCGAATGGACAGGAGGCCAACATATGTAATGCCGACTCCGGTGCGGCATTGCAAAGCGAGCAAGAGGGGTTATGTGGCCATCCTCTTCTGGCCAGCACGTCTGCCGTCAGACACCTGCCCTGTACTGCAAGCCAAGCAAAGAACTTGAACTTAGGGGGGCGTCTGATTGCCAAACCAGTGAGGGGTAGTCCGGCTGGATGGTGCCGATGAACTGGGCTTCGTAAGCTGATCGGGCAGTATATACTCCGTTTGCCATCCACCTCCAAAATAGTGTGTCTGGATCTGTCCTCAATTCCAGAACCTGGGTCAGGTTCCATAGCGTGGCGAACTGCACAATGGCGTGCCCGGCCAAGTCTTCTTTGAGGTGTCTCAGCCATTTGCCGTTGGTGAGAGCGTCGTGGATGGTAATTTTCCGCAGGGTGCACTTGCTGTAGAGCTCCGGGAACGCCGATTTGAAGCTGCCTACCTCGTGCGAAGGATCCGTCCAGAATTGAGTAGCCTTCCCATTACGAATCTTGAACCTGACAGATGCCTCGAATAGCGCACGGACGCGGCCGTCGATAGGAAGGGATAGATCCGCCCACGGCTTGTTTGGAGACATCCATGAATGCCAAAGCCATCGACACCTTAGCGCAACGCTGTGGGCTGCCAGGTTGGGTATCCCCAGGCCACCGTACGACTTGGGCGAGCACACCCTCTTCCAATTGACAAGGCATTTTACCCCCGTCGCCACCTCTTTGTTCTCCCATAGGAAACCGCGGGCGGCCTTGTTGATTTTCTTGATCAGCCAACCCGGCGGGTGCACTGACATAATCTGGAATACCAGCATTGCATAAATCACCGAGGTGAGCAGTGTGTCGGGGGGTTACCCCCGAGTAGGGTAAAGGCAAGTGCTAAAGGCAAGGTCAAAAGAGATGTTTGGTCGAGTAGCCGCCTACCCGGTAACTGCTACCCGGTCGACTGCTACTCGGTCTTACATGAAAGATGACCAGAAGGAGATATCAAGCAAGTTATGTCTGTTCGAGTAGAAGAGTTGGCCCGAGTAAGATTGGCGGGAACCTACTCGGGCCAGAAGTCAAAGGAGCCGTTCTGACACCAGATCCCGCGTATCCCGGGTCCGTACTTGGCACTGTTCACAGCACTGTTCATTTGGGGACGGCGTGCCTGACAGCGACAGTGTGTCAGCAGGGCGTCGCAGGATAGGGGGGACCTACTCTGTGTTCGCACAGTGATAACAGACTGCTTACTTGGTTTTGCCCAACGACTTTCTGCATCAGGACAAGCTTAGAAGCCAAAGCTGTCAGCAGGAACTCGGAAGAAGGACGGTGTGCACACAATGTCGACACTTGTTTGTATTTGGCTGTATCCGGCTGGGCACCGGGTATATAAGGTGCCCCGCCGCCTCCTGCGCGAGGGACGGAGACAAGAGACACATTCTTGACCTAGATTCTTGACCTAGTTCATCACGTAGAGAGAAGAGTGGCTACTCGGTAGCAAGAACCATTGTACTGTGGCTACTCGGTGAGACACCAGAATACATAAAGAAAGGCAGGAGTAGGGGTTTTACCTCCTCATGAGGGCCCTGAACCTGGGTAGATCGTGTTGTTTGCAGTGTTTGTTCTTCACCTCACGCAGCTACTCGTCGCGTGATCCCTCCCCGAGCGCCTCCAGCGTCCTTCGTCCCCACATCTTTAGCCATCCTATGGCATCTGCCGTGACACCACCACGACAGTTGGCGACCACCGTGGGGCAACCAGCGGCGCTGGCTGGAGTTTCCGTTCGGACGGGATCGATTTCTGCTACTGGCGAGCGCGTGGTCTGTGGCCTTGTCCACAGGTTCGGCTCCTTCGACTTCGTCACCGACAACGCCGGCGATTTCGGCGGCAGGGCCATGCCGGAGGGCGGCTCGGTGATCTCCTTCGGCGCGCACCTCGTCTACGTCGCCACCGTCGTCGACCGCGAGTACCCTGAGGTGGTGCATGACGCGGAGGATCCGCCTGCTGTTATCGCCGCACGCGGGAGGCCGCTGGGCCCCTCTGCGGACGTCGCGGAGGTGATGGTAGCTGGCCTGGCTGCAGACGCCGGGAAGGGCGCGGCTGCTACCGCTGCGGTCGTCGTCGAGGATCTCGCTGGCTCTAGTGCTGGCGGGAAAACGCACAAGCCTTACGAGAAGGAGTGCAACCTTCCGCTCTCCACGACTCCAACTATCCCTGCATCCGCTGCTCGGGTTGGCATGCCGCCTCCTACCGACATCGAGCTCATGACCATGAAGGCGCAGCTGGACAGGCAGCGCCAGGAGCTGCTTGCCGAGCAGGCAGAGTTGGACAAGATCAGGTTAGAGCTTAGTTTGGATCAGCTCGAGTACAACAAGGCTCACGGTTTCACACCAGTGGTTAGGAGAGCTGGCAAGGTAGGCGCTACGCGTCGCAACCTAGGTGCCGAGATGGCGACTGTTGTAGAGGCTCCCAGTCAGTCAGCCACCGCAAACACTTCCACCAGACCCAGATATAGCACCCCCGCCAAGACACTTAGAGCTGCTGAGGCTGTAGCCGCCGAGTTGCCGCATCTCGACGGCGACGCGCGCGCTAGGCAGCAAGAGAGGCTCAACGAGTTGGTATTAGAGGCTGCTAGGCAGAACGAGGAGTTCCGAAAAGCCAATCCGGGTGCCGGAGCCTCGCAGGTGGTGCACTCGCATGCGGCTAGATCTAACGATCAGGCCTCATCTCCGCATCCCAGCCGCGAGAAGAGCCGTAGCGGGCGTTCTGGCAAGGACAGGCAAATGCAGGTGTACGACCCGACTGCTGCCGCGAAACAGCTCGCTGTGCCGCAGTAGTCCGGTCAGAAACACAATGCTGCAGGAGCAGGCTTCCAAGCCCACAAAGCTCAAAGCCAGGCCCGAGGTGGAGCGCGCCCAGGTCCTTCTCAGCGTCCCGCTGCTCAGCCTACTCGGCAGAGGCAGCAGCCGCGCGCAGCGGCGCCAGTCGCCAACCCGGTGGAGCAGCCTGCAGCTGTGCAGGTGGATAGATATGATGACGGCTACTCGGCCATGGAGATGGCTGGCTATGATATTCTGGATCGTGTGGGCGAGCGCGTGTTGGCGCCTGGAGATGCAAGGCACCAGCTAGACCGAATCAGCTTGTCAGCGCGGCTTGAAAGCACAGGTCCTCCTGGTCCCGAGTGCTTTGGCCCGCGCATCATGAACGAGCCGTCCGTGAAGGGTTTCCAGCTTGCAAGGGGCACCAAGAGCTACAACGGCAGCACCAAGCCAGAGGATTGGCTCAATGACTATGTCACCGCGGTTCATATCGCGAACGGCAACCGGAGATGGGCGGTTCGATACGTCCCGCAGATGCTAGAGGGTCCAGCTCGCACTTGGCTCAACAACTTGCCCAAGAACAGCATGAATTGCTGGCTGGACTTCTCGGACGCCTTCATCAGCAACTTCACCAGCACCTACAAGAGGCCGAATAGGCCACAGCAGCTGTCCGCTTGCAGGCAGCGAGAAGACGAGACGGATCGCGAGTATCTTACTCGGTGGAGCACATTGCGAAACACCTGTGAAGGTGTGAACGAAGCTCAAGCTATCACCTGGTTTGCGCAGGGGTGCAGGCATGGCAGCATGCTATGGCAGAGGTTGCAGAGGGAGATGCCAAACACTCTGGCAGAGACCATCAAGATTGCGGATCAGTACGCACTCGGTGATCCTACTCAGCCCCTGATGGGCTCCTCTGAGCCGAGAAGAAACTTCAGCAACAGCAAGCGCAATGAGTTCCGCAACAAGCGCAGGGGTGACCGAGTAGATACTCGATACGACCCTGAAGAGGTGAATGCAGTGGCTGTTGGAGCTGGGGGTAGCCAAAGGCAAAAACCTGCTGGAGCCTACGGGCAGAACCAGAACCAGGGCCAGGGCAACAAGAAACCATTCCGCGCTCCCCAGTCGGGTAGCGGCAACTCGGAGCAGCCAAGGAAGTTCGTCTTCAATGACATGAAGGATGGTCCATGCAGTTTCCATACGCAGCATCCGTCGAGGCCTGCCAATCACACTACCCGACAGTGCGAGTGGTGGGATGAGATCAAAAATGAAGGCTTGCCTCCTCCACCTCCTCTGCCGGCTGCGAATGCCAATGTGCACCCTTCTCGTGCACCCGCAGCTCGGCCGCCAGTGTTTCCGAGAAGGGAAAATGTCAATCAAGTGGCTTTAGGAGCCAACCGTCACTTCAACAATGAGGCTTATCGCAACAACAACAACAACAACAACAACTACAACCGCAACAACAACAGAGGCAACACCAATTACCAAGGCAACAACAACAACGGCAACAATGAGGGCGGAGGCCGCAACCAGTACCAAGAGCACCACGAGAGCTATATGATCTTCACTTCTGAGCCTGTCGACAAGCAGTCACAGCACCGGCGCACCATGGAGGTCAATGCAGTGATTCCTGCTGTCCCTCACTACATGTATTGGTGCGATCAAGAGATCAGGTGGTCCCGAGTAGATCACCCCAAGGTAATGCCCAATCCGGGTAGCTATGCTTTGGTGGTGGATCCTACTTTCCTGGGTCCCGAGAAGAATGTGAGGTTCAGCAAGGTGCTAATCGACAACGGCAGCAGCATCAACATTGTGTACAAAGACACACTCGAGAAGCTCGGCTTGGCTGAGAATGTGCTGCTACCCAGCAAGACCACTTTCCATGGCATTGTGCCCGGGGTCTCATGCAATCCAATTGGCCGAGTATGGATAGATGTGCTCTTCGGCACCAGGGAGAACTGTCGCACAGAGAGCCTGCAGTTTGAGGTGGTTGACCACAAGAGCCCTTACCATGCTCTACTCGGCAGGCCTGCTCTGAGCAAGTTCATGGCGTCTACCCACGCTGCGTATCTGAAGATGAAGATCCCTGGTCCCAATGGTGTGATTACCATTGCTGGTGATTACAAGAAGTCCATGGAGTGTGCCTCTGCTGGTTCCCAATTGGCGGAGTCAATGGTGATTGCTGCCGAGAAGAAGAAGATGTACGAGGTGGTGGCCATGGCGCAATCCGCGCAAGCTGGCGCGCAAGGTGTGCCGAGTACCCAGCACGGGACCGCGTTCCAGGCATCGCAAGAAACCAAGAAGATTCAGGTCGACCCCGAGTTCCCCGACCGCGTAGCCATCATTGGCTCCGGGTTGGCGGAGAAATATGAAAGCGAGCTCATCCACTTCCTCCGTGAGAATCGGGACGTGTTCGCCTGGACCAATGAAGATTTGCCAGGGGTCCCGAGGGAGTTGGTTGAGCACTCTTTACATGTGCGTCCAGACGCCAAGCCAGTGAAGCAGGCTATGCGCCGCTTCGGAGATGAGAGGAGGAAAGCTATCGGTGATCAGATCACCAAGCTGCTGATAAGCAATTTCATCATGGAGGTGCTGCATCCGGATTGGCTAGCCAACCCGGTCATGGTCGAGAAGAAAAAGGAGGATCCCAAGGCTGCTACCGCATGGCGCATGTGCGTCGACTACACCGACTTGAACAAGGCATGCCCCAAGGATCCCTTCCCGCTACCACGCATCGATCAGGTGATCGATTCCACTGCTGGTTGTGAACTGCTGTCTTTCATAGATGCCTACTCTGGTTTCCACCAGATTGCACTCAATCCTGCTGATCAAATAAAGACTACTTTCATTACCCCGTATGGGGCTTATTGCTATCGTGTCATGTGTTTTGACTTGAGGAATGCGGGTGCAACCTATCAGAGATGCATGCAGAAATGCTTGCATGATCAGCTCGGCAAGAACGTGCAGGTGTACGTAGATGACATTGTCATCAAAACGAATAAAACACATACTCTGCTTGCCGATCTTGAGGAAACCTTTGCTAACCTACGCAAGTACAAAATGAAACTCAACCCGAGTAAATGCACTTTCGGCGTCCCGGCTGGCAAGCTACTCGGCTTCCTGGTCTCTAGTCGGGGCATTGAAGCCAACCCTTCAAAGATAAAAGCTATTGAGAGCATGTCTTTGCCGAGATGCCTGAAAGATGTGCAGAAATTCACTGGTTGCTTGGCATCTCTGAGCCGTTTCCTGGGCCGAATGGGCGAGAAGGCCCTGCCTCTGTACCAGCTGATGAAGAAAAGTGACAAATTCGTCTGGACTCCGCAAGCAGACGTGGCATTCAATGAGCTAAAGGCAATGCTGGGTAGCGCTCCCATCTTGGCTAGTCCGCTACCTAAGAAGCCAATGCTGCTATACATTGCTGCGACCAACCGAGTAGTCAGCGTGGTAATAGTGGTGGAGCGAGAAGAAGAAGGCAAGAGTGTACAGCGCCCAGTATACTATCTCAGTGAGGTGCTATCCAGCTCCAAGCAGAACTACCCGCACTACCAAAAGATGACCTACGGCGTGTACCTAGGCGCCAAGAAGCTGAAGCACTATTTTCAGGAGCATCCTATCACTGTTGTGAGTTCTGCCCCCATCTCGGATATCATGGGCAACAAGGAGGCGAGTGGGAGAGTAGCCAAGTGGGCAATTGAGCTAGCCGCGTACGCTCCCGCGTATGCGAGAAGAGAAGCCATCAAGTCTCAGATTCTGGCGGAGTTTCTTGTGGACTGGGCCGAGGTGCAGTATGAACCTCCTGCTCCAGTGTCCAATTATTGGAGGATGCATTTTGATGGCTCGAAGGTGAAGGAAGGCCTTGGTGCTGGCGTAGTGCTTACGTCACCCAAGCGAGATCAACTCAAGTATGTGCTGTAGATTCATTTCAAGGCGTCCAACAATGTTGCCGAGTACGAGGCCGTGGTGCACGGCTTGCGAGTAGCCAAGGAAGTTGGAGTGCAGCGCATCATATGCTATGGGGATTCCGATCTGATGGTGCAGCAAGTTTCTGGCACGTGGGATGCTCTGGATGCCAACATGGCATCGTATCGCTTCCTGGTGCAGTCTATGACTGGATTCTTCGAAGGCTGCGAGTTCCAGCACATTCACCGAGCAGAGAACGAAGCGGCAGACGAGCTGTCCAAGTTGGGATCTTCTCGGCAGTCCATCCCGGCGGGGATTGCCTTGGAGCATTTAAGGAAGCCATCCATCAAGCCATCCCCCAACTCGGAATCCATTTTTGTCCCTTCTCTGCCAAGTGAGGAATCTGATCCCATGGAGATTGACTGGGAGAATGCTGTAGGAAACCCGGGGACTGCTGTTCCCAACCCGGGGATTGTCGTTCTCTACTCGGGGACTGCCGCTCCCTACTCGGGGACTGCCACTCCCTACTCGGGGACTGCTGTCCTTGACCCGGGGACTGTCGCATTCATTGAGGAGGTTCTCGCCAATCGATCAGGGCTCCAGAGAAGTGCTCCCAACCCTGCAGAGCAACCAGAGGTGCCTGTCCCAATGGAACTGGACGAACCAGTGTTTCCCACACGGGAGACACCGAGTTGGGCCATGCCCATACTATCCTTTCTAAGGGACGGCACTCTGCCAGAGGATGAGGTGATTGCAAGGCAAATTCAGAGAAGATCCAAGGGCTACACCATAATCAGAGATGTGTTGCACAAGAGAAGTGCCACTGGCGTGCTGCAACGCTGTGTGGAACCAGAAGAAGGAGAAGAGATCCTGGTAGAGATACACCAAGGAGAATGTGGGCATCACGCCTCTTCTCGGGCATTGGTCAAGAAAGCTTTTCGGCATGGCTTCTACTGGCTCACGGCTCTGCAGCAAGCTGAGGACATTGTGAGGAAGTGCAATGGCTGCCAGATGTTCGCGAGTAAGATTCACATGCCTGCTTCCGAGTTGAAAACTATTCCTATCACCTGGCCGTTTGCTGTGTGGTGTTTGGACATGGTCGGACCCTTCAAGCCGGCCAGAGGTAACATGACTCACATCCTGGTCATGGTGGACAAATTCACCAAGTGGATTGAAGTGAAGCCTATTCAGAAGTGCGATGGAGCCACAGCAGTAAAATTCTTGAAGGATGTGATCCTGAGATATGGCTACCCGCATAGCATCATCACGGACAATGGCACAAATTTTGCTGAGGGAGCAATGGTGCGGTTCTGCAGAGATAAACATATCCGACTAGACGTTGCGTCAGTCGCGCATCCCGCCTCCAATGGGCAAGTTGAAAGAGCAAACGGCATGGTGCTAGCAGGCATAAAGCCAAGGCTGATCGAGCCATTGATGAAAACACCTGGGTGTTGGTTAGACGAGTTGCCAGCAGTGTTGTGGAGTCTAAGGACTACCCCTAACCGGTCAACCGGGTACACGCCATTCTTCTTGGTATATGGGGCTGAGGTCGTGTTGCCAATAGACCTAGAGCATGACTCCCCTCGAGTAACCCTCTACACTGAGGTAGAGGCGAGAGAAGCTCGAGAAGACGACGTTGACCTGCTTGAAGAAGCAAGAGAGCTGACTCTGTCACGTTCGGCTATCTACCAGCAAAACCTGCGGCGTTATCATAGCCGAAAGGTGAACCCAAGGGTTTTCCGAGAAGGAGACATGGTCCTTAGGCTTGTGCAGCGCACAGCCGGGATGCACAAGTTGTCTCCTCCATGGGAAGGGCCTTTCGTTGTGAGCAAAGCGCTGCACAATGATGCATACTATCTTGTAGATGTGCGTCCCTCACAGGAGAACAGGGCAGATAAAGATGGAGAGGAATCAAAGCGTCCCTGGAATGTAGCTCTACTCCGTCGTTTTCATTCGTGAGCAAAAAATGTGTATGTACTCTCAATTCTACTCTGCAATCTGAAATTGAACTCGGGGATTGCCCTCGTCCAAATTTGCTCTAAGTGTTTTTACTCGGTTTCTCTCTTGTCTATTCGGTTGCTCTACTTAAGACTTCGTAAGCACATTGAGTACTGTGTTTAAACCTACATGCCAACTCTTCGACTCTGCTACTGTCCGAAACCCGGCTTCATGGCAAGCAAGAGAACAAGCAAAAGGTCAATGAGCACAAGAAAAATTGCTAAGGAAGAAAAGAGTGCAGGAACCGAGTAGGGTGCTTTTACTTTTGTTCTTTGCCTGTTCTTTTCGGCTAAGTGGTGGGCTGCGTTACTATGACTGTTTCTAAGCGGCTAAGTATTTGTATCTCTGTTCTTTAACTCTTGTGACTCGAATACCAAAAAAACAACAAGTTGCGGGTAGAGCTGAGACGAAAAGAGAGGGTGAATAAGAAATGCAACTCGGGGACTCGCATGATAACGCAACCCGGCATTAAGCCAGGGCAGCTCAAATTGACTAAGTTGAAAATAACAAGAGTGAATAAAATTGAGTAGCAAGCAAAAACATAAATAGTTCGATACATCTGCACCCGGCATCCCGGGGATCTGATAAGTGTTTGAGCGATAAGTTTGCAGGAGAAAATCAAGTCGAGGCAGCAACGTTCTCAGTGCTGGCCTTGGCTGCTTCATCTTCAGTGCTGGCCTTGGTCGCGTCTGCCTCTGTGCTGGCATCAACGCCCTTCGCTTGATCGGCGTCGGGCTCGGTGGCAATCTGCTCGGAAGTGGCCGTGGCCACTGAGACGGGCGCTGTCGCGGAGGTGGAGCCAGAGGCTTGGGCGCGAAGGCTGACGGTGTCGTCGAGGGCAGCTCCTGACGAGGTGCCGAACTCGAGCGCGGCGGTGTCAATCGACATCTTCTCGCTCTCGCCCTCCTCGTCGCTACCCGCGACAACTGCGGCTTTCCCCTTCCCTTTCTCGGGAGTTTCGAAGCAGCTCAGGTCCAGCTCCTCTGTGTCTGTCTCTTCGTCTTCTTCCTCCTCCTCGCCTTCGTCCACCTCGGTGTCGGGCTCGGTGAGGCCGTCGATGAAGGTCGCCGTGTCAGCATATTGGGCGACCTCATGAGCGACAATCTGGCGAAGAGCCACGCAGTCGGGGTCCTTCTCCCATTTGGAGTCCTGGCGCATCTCGCGGATAATCTGCAGATTAAGGTTTTCGTACCAGCTGGTGACGAAGAGCAGCATCATGTCGGCGCCAGCCCGAGCTCCTGATGCGCGCCACTTCTTCAGTTCGGCCTTCATGCCGCGCAGTTTCAAGGCGAGCCCGCTGATCGTCGTTGGCGCGGAATCCCGAGGCCAGAAAAGGTCGTGCAGCTGGAAGGCGACGCGCACCAGCTCGGTGCCTACGCCGGCCAGGCGCTGGAACTGCCCTTGCATCACCAGGATGCTCTCCTCAATCTCTGCTCTGGTGTCCAAAGGCTCGCCCTTCTCAATGCGAGCAGCTCGGGCCTTGGCCAAGGCAGGCGCGCAAGAAGACACGAGATCAGGGAAAACTTCTGCAAAAGCTATTGAGAAAATCAGAAACAGAAGCAGAGAAGAAAAGAACAGCCGAGCAGAAGAGATGCAGAAAAGAGAACACTTACTATTCAAACCGTAGCGCAGTCCTTGCAGCTGGTTCTTCCACGATTCCTCGTCGGCTAGGTGTTTTTCTTCAAGCAAGCGTAGCCCGTCCAGCTGGGCGAAGAGGTCAGCATTGGCTTTCTTCAGCACCTCACACTCCTGCTCGAGGGCTTTCTCCTTGGCCTTGGCTGTGGTTTTGTTCTTTGCCTTCTCGGCAATTACTCTATCCCTCTCGGCAGCAAGGTCGATGGCATCCTGGAGCGCAGCGCACAGCTGGACTTGGAGCTTCTCCATCTCGGTAGCATGTTCCTTCTGCAGCGCGACAGATTGGCTCGATAATTGCTGCTGCACCTCAGCAGGTTTGAGGCAGTCTTGATGTTCCTCAGCAAACTTCTTATGATCTTCTGAGAAGTGCAAAGCACGGTCAGCAGAGTAGCGAAGAAAGAAACACAAAGACAAGCCGAGAAGACGGCAACATACCTTCTAGTCTTTTGATGGTGGCTTGGCCATTCTCAACAAAAGCACGGAAGTTCCCGTGCTCGTCGGCTAGAGCCTTCAACTTCCCTGCAAAGTAAAATTGGTTATCGCAAAAAGCAGAAGCGGGCGTAAACACCAAACGCAAGAACCGTGTAGCTAGAAGCGTACCTTCAACTTCAGAAAGCCTCAGGGTGCTATTCATCACATCTTTATCAGCTGCCTCGGCGGCTATCTTCTCTTTTTCCAAGGCGGCAATGCGTCTCTTGGAAACGGCATGGTTCCAGAGTAGCCGACGATGCAAGTCGGTCCGCTTCAGTACGCTATTCTGAGAAGCAAAAGAAAAAATAATCAGGCAAAGTAGTAGAGATTCAACCCGAGAGGGCGGCTACTCGAGAGAGTATCCGCCTACTCGGCCAGAATCTCGGGGACTGGGTGATGGATAAGGAAAAGAAGAAGAATAGAAGAAAAGTGAAAATGCAACTCGGAGAGGATGAATAGAAGCTTACCGCATAAGATTGCTCAAGGTCCTCTGCATTCTTGCGGTGGACAAACATCTTGGCGGCAAGTGTAGCAGAGTTGGATGAGATAGTCATGGGTTTGTAACCCAGGTCTACCTTGTTCCAATCGACACGCATATGGTCTATGTCGCCCAAATCCATGCCGTTCCAGTTCGAGTTGCCAAGGACCTTGCTGTCCCACTTGGCATCAATGAAGCCAACCAGATCGAGCACTTGCTCAAGGCCTTGGGACGTCACCGTCTTGTCCTGAACCTCACGCGAAGAAATGGAGAGGGATTTGTCCTGATTTGGGGACGGGGGTCTGGAGTCCACTGCCACGACCTTCTTTCCTTTCTGAAGAGCAAGCCTCCTCTCCGCGGGGCTGAGGCCAATCTGGTGCTGCTGGCTGACCTTCACCATGTATGGAGGGTAGCCGGGTGGATCTGAGACACCGGGTGCAGCAGCGGCGCCAGCAGCTGCGCCAGGCTCGCGGATAGCCAACTGACCGGACTGGGCGGTTGATGTTGGCGGCGGCATCTCGGCAGCTCGCTTCTTCACTGTTTCCTTCTTGGCGGTTGGCTTCTCGGTGATTGGCTTCTCGGTGACTGGCTTCTCGGTTTTCTTCTTCTCGGCGGCCTTCTTCTCGGCGGCTTTCTTCTCTGCAGCGTCCTGAGCGTTCTTCCGCGTAACCGGTCTGGCCGGAGGGCTGGCTGCAGCCTTGGTTTTCTGCACCAAGGAAGAATCTGGTGCACTGGAGGAGGTACCTTGATCAGTAGGCGGCGCCAGGGGCGCGCTAACCGGCGCGGCATCCGGTTGGGCGCTACCCTGCGCGGCGTCTGGCTGCGTGTCGCTCAGTGGGTACTGCTCCGTCGTGGCGACTACTTCTACCCGCTGCTCGGCAGCGGGATCCGGCTGTGAGGCATCTGTTGCTTCTACCCGCGCCTGGGACGCGGGGTCTTCCTGTTCAGCAGCCCCTGTGGCTGGCTGCTCCTGTTCTGTTCCCTGCCGCTCAAGGGCGGCGTCATCATGCATCTCTTGGTCTTGATCTTGGTTCTCCTCGGCGGTGTTGGCCGGAGGAGAGGGAGGTCTCTCTTGGCGAGCAGCATCCTGCGCTTCCTGTTCTGCGCGGGACTGCTGCTCCAACTCAACATTCTGGGCGTCAGCGTCCTCTGTTTGTGCGTTGGCGGCGTCGCCCTCGTCGCCGTCGAGGTCGATGAGCTCATCGACGTCAAGGGCGGCCTTCTTCTTGGTCTCGGTGGGCGCAAAAGCAGCGTTCGCATCCAAGGGGGCTCTGAAGAGAAAATTGCATTTAGAAAATAAGAAGAGGGAAAAGGAAACAGCAAAGTAAAAGGATTGGGAATCAACCGAGAAGAATGAGGTGAACAGAAGCGTATAGCCGGGAAGGAACTTACCCCTTGCGGGTAGGGATCGCTGGTCGTTTTCTCTTCACGACCTTCTTGGTCGTCTTCTCGGTCGGTTTCTTCTTCTTAGCGGGGGGTTCTTGGGCGCCACTGCCCGCCCGCTTGCGGGTGACAGGAGCGGCAACTGAAAGAGGTGGGACGACCAGGGCCGCATCGTCCTCGTCCTCATCTTCTCCTTCGTCCTCAGCATCAGCATCATCTGTGAAATAGAAAGGAAGAAAAGAAATTCAGAAGCAGGAAGTAATTAGCTTATGCTGCTCGCGACCAGAGGGGATGGATGCAGTTACCTTCATCCTCGTCCTCGGACCAGTCACGAAGAGACGAGTCCACGCGATGCTTACTCGTCTGGGCGGCTTCAGGAGGATCGAGCTTGTCCGCGGTCTCGAAGGAGACCTCATCGTCTTCCCCCCAGTCCTCGAACCAGTTGCTCTCGAAGTGTTCACTACTCTCAGCGAGCTGGCGATCAAGAACCTGAAGGATAGAGAGATATCGCAAGTTAGCCGAGTAGCATGAAGGCACTCTACCCGACTAGGCGTGCAAACATCAAGCACATAAAGCCTAAGTGTTTCTCCTAAGTGTCCTACTCGGCAAGGCGTGCAAACATCAAGCACATAAAGCCTAAGTGTTTCTCCTAAGTGTCCTAATCGGCAAGGCGTGCAAACATCAAGCACAATAAGCCTAGGTGTTTCTCCTAAGTGTGCTACACGACAAGGCGTGCAAACAGCAAGCACACTAAGCCTGAGCAGTTCCGCTAAACGCCCTACTCAGCCCAGAGTGCGAATGCTAGTCGCAGCAGGGAGAGGAAGCTATCTACTCGGATTGCCTGTGCAAGAAGCAGATTAAGAAGAACATACCCGTGGAATCGGCTTCGTGCGGCTATATGGTATGAACCCATACTGCCAGTTGTCCCGAAGGCCCGTGGTCAGGATGGACCTAGCGTGAGCGGCGACATCCGCGTTACTGAGCTCGAAGGTAGTCGTCCAGTGCAGTCGCGGGGGCCTCCCATGTAGCACATGGGGTGGGAGCGGCGTTGCAGAGGCAGCACTCGGTTGCGAATCCAGCAGGCGACTGGATCGTCGCTCTTGAGTCCTTCTCCGATCAGATGCGCGAGCCACTCCTCCATCTGCATCAGGTTCCTACTGTTGGAAGGCTTGCTCTTCCAATTCTGCCCGGTAGGAACTCGGTTGCTCCAAGGCGGCAGATTGATCCTGTCCTCCACCTTGGCATCCTTCGTGGAGAGGATGTTCTTCACGTACAGGAAAGATTTCTGCCACTTGCGGACAGAATCCAAGCCCTTGATGCGAGGGTGATTGGTTCCTGTCCGCTGCACCATCATGGCGCTGCCGGTCTCGGTTGTCCGGCTGCTGGTGTCCGCCACATCCTTCTTGCCCGTGCTCTGTTGGCGGAAGAAGAAACACTTCGACCACGTCTCCGTCGTGGGGCGAACGCCGAGGAAGGCCTCACACACCACGGCGTGGTAGGAGAGGAAGACGACTGCGTTGGGAGGGAGATGATGCATCCGGAGACCGTAGTGGTCGAGGAGAGAACGGAGGAAATCGGACGCAGGAAGGCCGAATCCTCGCTCGAAGTGAGCGAGGAAGACGACGTGCTCTCCCTCCTCTGGAGCCGGAACGATCTCGCCGTTGGACGGCCGGCAGCGAACACCGGGAGGAACCCTCCGGGTGTTCACGAGCCATTGGCAGTCCTCGGCGGTGACGTAGGAACCGTCCCAGGCGGCGCGAGCACTGTCACCGCGAGCCATGGCAGCGTGAAGAAAGTGGTGAAAGATTGGAAGAGTTTGGTGGAGTGGATGAATCCGCGGCGGCGTAGAGAGTTGCGCGGCGGCGGAGAGCTCTGCGGCGGCGAAGAAACAGGGAGGCAGAAGAGGAAAGTGAGGCGGAAGGAGAAGGGGAAGTTACCGTGGGGGTATTTATACCGCACCACGGATTACCGTTACGAGTTGGAGTAGTTGGATCGATCGTGGCAATAAATCGTGCGGCGTGGGGTCTGTGGCCGGCTAGAAACGCACATAGCGCGAAATGCGCGCGTAACGGCCGCATTAGATCCCACGACGAGATCATGGGCGATTACTGCGCGTGATGGGACATTACGAGCCAGTGGGCCCACTCCGTGAAAACTGGGCGCGTGGCCTGTCAGGTCCTGAGCAACGAGGCGTCGCGGCCCTGGATGCGCGACACGTGCCCAGTTGCAGCACGGATGGCCGGATTGCGCTCTGCGCTGCAGACATTCGACTGAGGAAATTCCCTAAGTCTTTTTACTCGGCTACAGAGAAGAAAACTAGCTCTATTCGGAAGAGAGGAAACGCAAGATATTCTCCGGAATGCTACTCGGAGGTTTTACTCGGCATCTCGAAGATCGAGAGCAATGTTGTCAAGGTTGGTTTTAAGCTGGCAGAGCCTAGTGAACAAATTCGCAAGACTCTACCAGCTTCGGGGACTGCTGTCGGGGGGTTACCCCCGAGTAGGGTAAAGGCAAGTGCTAAAGGCAAGGTCAAAAGAGATGTTTGGTCGAGTAGCCGCCTACCCGGTAACTGCTACCCGGTCGACTGCTACTCGGTCTTACATGAAAGATGACCAGAAGGAGATATCAAGCAAGTTATGTCTGTTCGAGTAGAAGAGTTGGCCCGAGTAAGATTGGCGGGAACCTACTCGGGCCAGAAGTCAAAGGAGCCGTTCTGACACCAGATCCCGCGTATCCCGGGTCCGTACTTGGCACTGTTCACAGCACTGTTCATCTGGGGACGGCGTGCCTGACAGCGACAGTGTGTCAGCAGGGCGTCGCAGGATAGGGGGGACCTACTCTGTGTTCGCACAGTGATAACAGACTGGTTACTTGGTTTTGCCCAACGACTTTCTGCATCAGGACAAGCTTAGAAGCCAAAGCTGTCAGCAGGAACTCGAAAGAAGGACGGTGTGCACACAATGTCGACACTTGTTTGTATTTGGCTGTATCCGGCACCGGGTATATAAGGTGCCCCGCCGCCTCCTGCGCGAGGGACGGAGACAAGAGACACATTCTTGACCTAGATTCTTGACCTAGTTCATCACGTAGAGAGAAGAGTGGCTACTCGGTAGCAAGAACCATTGTACTGTGGCTACTCGGTGAGACACCAGAATACATAAAGAAAGGCAGGAGTAGGGGTTTTACCTCCTCACGAGGGCCCTGAACCTGGGTAGATCGTGTTGTTTGCAGTGTTTGTTCTTCACCTCACGCGGCTACTCGTCGCGTGATCCCTCCCCGAGCGCCTCCAGCGTCCTTCGTCCCCACATCTTTAGCCATCCTATGGCATCTGCCGTGACACCACCACGACACAGTGTGAGACGTCCGGGGCAGCAGTGTTGATCCTTTTCCATCTCATCATTGCATTCTGAATCCTGTCGAGGATAGGCTGCAGGTGCGCACGGGTGAGCCTGGAGATGGTCAGAGGCATGCCTAAGTAGTTGATGGGGAATTGGGTGACCGGGCAGCGTAGAGACTGGACGAGACTCTGAATGTCGATCCCGTCGCAGCGTATGGGTGAAACGTTGCTCTTGAAGAAATTTGTGAAAAGGCCCGATGTCTGTCCGAAGGCTTCCAAGATAGATCGCACAGCTGTGACATCCTGGACAGTTGGGCTGATGAACATAACTGCATCATCTGCGTATAACGAGGCTCTGAATCGCGGCATCTTCCCTCCGATAGAGCTGAGAGCCCCAACCTGATCTGCCTTAGCGAGTAGCGCTGCCAGGACGTCCATTGCAATCACGAAAAGCAGCGGCGACAAGGGGTCTCCCTGGCGGAGGCCTCGTCGGTGTTGGATCTTGTCTGAGAGCTCTCCATTAACCAGTATCTTGGAGGAAGACGAGGCGAGTATCAAAGCCATCCAATCACGCCATCTCTGCCCGAAACCCTTCGCTTTGAGCACCTCGATCAGGAATTCCCAAGACAGGGTGTCGAATGCCTTTTCGATGTCCAATTTGACAAGCAGCGCCGGGGACTTCTTCAGGAAGTAAGATCGTGCCAGACCCTTGACGTAGTTGAAATTGTCATGTATCACCCTTTTCTTGATGAACGCACATTGCGAAGGCAGTACCAGGGAATCCATCTTGGGCTGCAGCCTAGTCGCCAGGACCTTCATCACAAGTTTACCGAAGAAGCAGATGAGGCTTATCGGCCTGTAGTCCTTGGCGTTGGTGGCGTCCGATCTTTTAGGCAACAGGATCATGGTGGCGGTGTTTAGGGCATGGAACTTGGCAGTGTTTTGGCAGGCGAATGCGTGGATCGCGGCCATCAACTCCGGCTTGATTATGGCCCAACATGTCAGGTAGAATAGGCCCGAGTAGCCGTCTGGCCCCGGCGCCTTCTCGCTGCCCAGCTCAAACACCGCCGCCTTGACCTCCTCCTCTGTGATGTCGTTGTCGAGGTCTTGAAGTGATGAGCGCTTGAGATCCAACTCATGCAGATCAAGTGTGTGCCCTCTGCTTCTCTTGCGACCAAAGAGATCTTCAAAAAAACCTAGCAGGATCTCCATCTTCTCTTCTTGACCCGTGACGACGACGCCGTCCTTGGCGATAGCGAGTACCAAATTCTTTCTTCTCCGGGTCAGCCACGAGACGTAGCCGCCGCATCGGGGAAAGCAGGAAGGACTTGGTGACTCGCAAGGGGAACAACTCGCTAAGGCTAGCGAGGCGCTTGATCATGAGCAAGAAAGGGCTGGCCATTGCCGAGCCGGGAGAAGAAGAAGAAGAACAGGCTCTCCAGAGGTATGTCAAGGCATTTGAAGATCCACTGGACGAGGCACACCTGGAGGCTCTCACTGCCTTGGCAAAATCTGGCCACGGCAAGCCGCGCCGCCAAGGCCGCCGCGTCTAGGTGCTTAGGCTCTTGCCTCCGTCGACTACAGTGCCCATGATTAGTGTCTCTATTTTAGTTTGGAACGTCAGAGGTCTCAATTGCCTCGCCCGTCGTGCTGTGGTTAGGGGTGTCATCACGTTGCATCGCCCCGCGGTTATCTGCCTTCAAGAATCAAAACTATCTGTTGTTGATGCGTCCATTGTCACTGAGTGCTGCGGCGCCATGTACACCCAGTTTGCCTTCGCCCCTGCCAACGGCACCAGAGGAGGTATCATCGTGGCATGGGACCCCGATGTGTCCACGATCACACCGTCGCTCATCAGTCCATCGTTCATCGCAGCGAACTGCACTTGGAGGCTGTCAGGTTTCAGTTTCAGCCTAATTGCAGTATACGGTCCCCAGGCCGTGCCCGACAAGCTTCAGTTCCTCGAGGACCTCAAGAACCACTGTGACCCTGCAACGCCTGCCATTGTAGCCGGAGATTTCAACCTCATCCTACAAGCTTCCGATAAGAGCACCACCAACTACAACCGCCGTTCAATGGCAGTTTTCCGCAGATTCCTTACCGAACAAAACCTAAACGACGTCCACCTACATGGTCGCCACTACACTTGGTCCAACGAGCAAGAGGACGCCATCAAAGTGAAGCTGGATCGGGTCCTCATGAACGACGGCTGGGAGGAGGAGCACCCGGGCTGTTTGTTGCAGGCCCTGTCTTCCGAGCTGTCGGACCACTGTCCGCTACTTCTGAACACGGACGCGGCCTTCAACCCGCCAAGACACTTTCGGTTTCAGAACTTCTGGACGAAATTAGATGGATTCCATGATGCTGTTCGCACGTCTTGGGAAAAGCCCTCCAAGTGCTCTGATCCTTTTCTCGTGCTGTATTGCAAGCTCACCAGATTGGCCAAGGCGCTGCGGGCATGGAACAGCAACAATGTTGGGGATCTCAAGATCCGTGCGGCCATTACCAGCGAGCTGATTGGTAGATTGGATGTTGCCATGGACTCACGGCAGCTGTCGAGTGCGGAAAGCCAATTCCGTAACATGCTAAAGCTTAACCTCCTTGGTATCGCCGCCCTTCAACGATCGCAGTGGAGGTAGCGATCAAGATTGACTTGGCTAAAGGAGGGGGACGCCAACACAGCGTTCTTCCACAAAAAAAAAGAAAAAAAAAGCACGGGGAACTGCTATCCACCTTGCCCGTCGGTGGCACGAACCTCACTTATCGCCGGCCTAAGCGGAACGGAGACCAGGCTGTAGGTTCTCGGTGGGGTCGGCGAGGGTTTCTCCGCGCGTTGAGTTGATTCGTTTTAGCATTTATTAATCATTTAATCGTTTCCTTTTATAGAAACTTGTTAAGGTAATATTCATTAAGTAACAAAGCTATGAACTACGAACTGGACAATTTAGCACCTCCAAAGACAAATTTATGAGTTTAGGGTGCAAATCTGAAAGCTGCATTCTCGCCATCTCGTTCTGAACAAGATCGTTTACAAAGCCATCCTATGAATCTTAAATACAATTTAAAAAAAAATGTAGAACAGCATGTGCTACATTTATGTCGCCAATAATTACCTTTGAAGATCTAAACTCATCCATGCGGATATCTAGCACACCAGAAGCCAAATAGCTATCGAACTTTCGGTGCAAACATATTTGCTCTGTTGCGATATAATACTGGAAAAAACAATTCCATTAAAAAATAAATTAAATAAGATCTAAATGTTAAGAATATCACCTCACTCAATTTTCTATTTTTGAATTAAGAATTACATTTGAGTTTCTATTTTTGAAATTCTTTAAATTTTAACAAGCTAGAACTTCAATTAATTTGGAACGGAAGGGGTAACAAAGAAGCTTTGATATCCAAAACTGTACATAATTTGAGTTCACAAACTATTTAATCAGTTCTCAGTATGCATCATGCAACTGCCTCCGGCCTAACTGCAGGATTTGAATCAGGTTGGGTACATTGGTCTATGCTATTCCATGTTAGTCATTCAGACTTTCCATAAAAGGAATGCAAAAATAAGGGATGAAACAGTGCCTTTATGAAAAACTATTCTTCAACAATAAAGTGGACCACATGGGATTGAGGAAAAAGAGCAGAGTCGTCTTTATATATTAATTATGGTTCTTTTGACAGACTAACTTTATTAAAATTGTTTTTTATCAGCATACGTATTTACTATTTATTTAACCAGATTCTAAATGGATTTCATATGGTGTAGAAATGTAATACACAATTATCTGCTAGAAATTTTGTGAAGTATCAATCCACCAAGGTGTACCACCTCATCACCAGACAGGAGCAAAGGGCAAGACGTAAACTAGGGCTACGCCAACGAGTGTAGGTCGCGAGTGGACGGCACAAATGTGTGGTGTGTTAAGTGGCTGGGTCCGGCTGTAAGGGGCTGGGCGGCAATAATGCCAGATCAGAGCTGTAAGACAACATGGATTGAATGAACAGAAAAGTTACTGTGTCTCTTCTTCCTTCTCCTGTGATCTCCGAATTGCCCAGTCAATCTCATGCCTCAGGCAGTCCGGCGGCAAGGAGAGTGTTACAGTTAGTGTCAGAGGTGGTCAGCTCCTACAAGGAAGTCACAGCTCCTCAACCTCAAGGGTGTACACCCTTGAGGCACACCAGCCAGCGCAGCAACTCATTTGGGCCATTTCCAGATAGACTGGTATTATAATAATCCCTGTCCCATAATAACTGTCATAAAAACAGATGTATCTAGATGTATTTTAATTCTAGATACATCACTTTTTGCGACAGTTAATATGAGACGGAGGGAGTTTTGATTTTCAGACCAAGTTCGGAATAACAGAAGTAATTGGATTAGGGAAGTCTCTCCTTGTAAGGCTGTCTTATGCTCCGTTTAAGCAGGCAAGAAATCCGAAAGATCAAATTCTACCTTCCAATATTTATTAGGGTTTTTAAGGATTAGGGCTACCTTGAATAGGTCTAACGGTCCCTATCTTTACTCTTTGCATGTGACAAATACACCAATGGAATAGAAAAAAAAGAAACAAACAGGCTGTTGACATTAAAATTTTAATTTCAGAACAAAAGGAATAACCTCAGATATGCATAACTCACATACCTTTTTCTCTTTAAGAGTAGTCTCGAAACATGTGTCTGCATAAGGCTGCAAATGGGACTCGAAATCACTTGCATTTGGTTCAACTTGCTGAAAAGGAGAAAGAACTCAATCATTTCAAAATTTAAGAGGTCGGAGCACTAATGCAAGGACATACCTGACACCATTTGCTTTCGTTCCACTTGCTATATTTATCAACTACCTTTAAAAGGAGGTCCGTGTGGCTCTAAATAACAAAAAAATTATTTAATTTGCACAATGATAAGACATTCAGAAAAGAAAAGCAATTGGAAGCTTTGAGAATTGTCACCTCAAGTATCAGAGGATGAAAAACAGGTTCCGAGAGAAATAATAAACCACGTAGATACTGAAAGAGAGCAAAGCTGGTTTGACTAATCTTCATGCAGAATACTCCCAAGTTCTCACTAAATTTATAAGCACAAAAAACACTCACATTGATTGATGGTTTTACATCAAAGTCAGGAAGCCCAACTGGTATCTTGGAATTTTCTTTGAAGCGGTTAAGAATTGCAGAAGAAGAATCAGAGGCCTGCAATCATAAATATACAAGTTACGGACTTGTGGTGCTTTCACTCATAGAGAATACAGATATCCAGAGTAATACCTTAATGTATGGTTTGAGTTTGATTAGTTCCCTGACAAACTTGCCTTTATTTCTATTGATCATGATACAGGCCACTGAACCTTTTCTCTTCAGGGTCAACAAAAGAAAATTTGTTACACGAAATGGATGTACACAGACAGTCTTACACAAGTGAAATTCTTATATCAAAGTGCTTACTTGCCACAGTGAAAAGATGGTCGACATATAATGGTGTGCAGAGCTGTTTATGCCATACTTCAACCTGAACTGTGGCTTCAATTTCTGGAAGAGCCATTCCTTGTTTGAAAAACCATGCTGCAAGCGCATATAATCAAAGAAATGTTGTTATATTAATATCTCAAAGAGCATAGAAGCAATGTCTTATCGAATATACTCCAGAAAAAATTATTTTCTCATCAAGAAAGAACATAATTTCTTCTGTTACCGTGTTTCAGGGAATACTTGACAAATCCCAAACGGAAAGTTTGGTTAAGACATCCCCAATCCCATATTGGATATACTTTCTATTATGAGTAGCCGGTTTGTATGCCTATAAGACCAATGGGCCGGTATAAATTCATGTTCAGGTGGTATGCCAAAAGGCAGAAATGAAAGCCAGCAGCATCTATTGAAACAGATATTGTTATGCTTGTAACTGTCTTGGATTTCAGCCTACAACATACCAAAAAAAAAATCCAGGAGATGTCCATACAATTATTCTATTTTTTTGGTAATACTATGGACCCTACAAACCTAAAAGGCAATTTTGACCCACCACCAAACTGGTACTTATCAAAAACAACAGAAGCCCAACATGGTTTTAAGACGGTAAGGGGTCAAGAAGCCTCGCCTCCCAAACGCCCAAGGGTCTGTTTGTTTGAGCTGCAGATGTTGAGAAGCAGCTGCAGCTGTTGAGCTGTTAGAAATCAGCTGTGGGAAACAAATGTTGATTCTGAGATTAGATGTTTGGCAGGAAATGCGTTGATGGCTGTTGCTGCTGTTTTGAAGTATGAAATGTCTCGAATACCCTTGAATGCTGAAAAAGTTGTATAAGTGCTGATTCAAAACAGATTAGCTAATTCTGACTTTTTTTAACATAGTTGCCATGCTTAATGTCTGAATGATCTCAATTTGACATTTTTTTTGCTAAAACGAATTTGGCTTATGGCTTTTGGCTTTTAACAGTTGGCTTTTGGCTTATGGCGACGGGGAAAGGCGGTGATGGCTAAAAGTTGGTGGCGGCTAAAGCGACGGGGAACGATGGTGAGCTCACGGGCTTCCGTTGGTGCGCCGAAAGATGCAACAGATAGGAATGACACGGTGGTCCGTCGCAAAAGAAATTCAAATAGACGATCCAATACAACGAATTTGACACTAAAAATGGTACAAAGTTTGGTCCAAAATTAAGAAGTTACATTCCACGAAACTCGAAACTAACCATGGGAATGGAACCTACTCGTCGTTATTTTCTGTACAAATTATTTTAAACACGACAGTTGTAGAAGATAGTGAGATCTATCTATTCACGAAAGAAAATTACAAACGGTCAACCGAGTACGAAAATGATAGAAACTTCGGTCTAAAATTAAGAACCTACGAGCCACGAAACTCGGAATCAATCATGGGAATGGAACCTACTTGGCGACCTGCACTTACATCATGTACAAATTATTTCGAATTAAAAAATATTTATATACGATGTAGCATGCCTTTTTGACCAAGCATGTGCAAAATTAGTGCATTCTATGCTCGTGACAATGTGACATTCTAGACGCATTATCTAGCTAGTATGCACGAAGCCGATTAAATATGACATGCATTTCCCTTTAAGTGCTAGTATTAGGATCACAGCGGCCACATATTCCAACACGACACACATTCAGGCATAGGCAGAAGCGCATGTGAAGGGAAAGTGAGGAAAGGCACTCGACTGGACTCACAGTGGCACTATGCTCGTAATTTTGTGCATCGGAATGGGTAACTAAATAAAACGATTCGGTACTTTTAGTAGGAATCTGCGGGAAGCCGCCATCGACCTGCTTCCGCGGTATTTGGCTAGTTCAGTGTATTTTGGCGCAGCGATTCTGGACAGTGCTTTTGTACCTGATGTTGTTTGTTTGGGCTTCTGCTTTTGGAGGCTAAAAGCAGAAGTAGAAGCCCAAACAAACAGAGCTTAAGACAGGGTTTGTTTCCAAGCCTTACCGCCTAGGGATTCCTTAAAAATGATGAGCCCAGCAATCAATTTACCTCCTTATCGTCACTGATTGAATCCACTTGTCGCAACATGTCCATATAGGCAGGAAGTAATCTTCTAAATTCGTCTTCAAACTGGTTGTAACATAACAGATCATGTAGAAATGAGTGGCAAACTAAAATAGAGTACAACACATTTGAGATGCACAAAATATTTTAAGAACAGATAAGAAAACATATTTCCCAGTTCCAATCAGAACCGTCTAAAAGTTCCTTAGCAGCAGAATGTGACTTTACTTGAAGGTCTTTCTTTTTCTTTGTCAATCATGCTGTAAAGCTGTTTCCATTACAGGCATCACCTTTATCTTCTCCAGTAGAATCCTATGACAAGCACATGACAAACAAGTAGATGAAGTTATATATCAATATTCACCAGTGTGGTAGGCTGCTAGTAAGATTCACGCCTTTAAAATAAGGAGATGGTTACATACTACGGTGCATACAACTTTTAGTTACCACAACAGTCTGTGCTCCCAATTTTATTTACTTTTGCACTTCCCAGCATTCCCGCTTCTAAATGGTGAAACAAGAACAAAACATATTGATGACTTGCCTCTATAAAAAGATTGTACCATTCTTCACAAAGTGCTTCAAGGTCCTTGCTAGCACTAGCCTTTGTACTTGATCCCAATTTACGCCTTAGGCGTTGAATTGCACATGGAAGCTTATTGTCTAAACGTTGAATTAGACAAGGAAGCAGATCATTCAGGATTATATGCCTAACACTCGTGTCACTGAGTGCAAGCAAAGTGAGAGAATGACAAAATGGAACAGCATTCATTGTTGTCTCATCATCCACAAAGTACCCAAAGAGACTCGCTCTCATCCTCTGAAAGCAATTATGACTTAAGAGGGATCTGCGAGAAACAATAAGTAACTTTTATCTGATATAATATGAATATTGCGAAACAAATAGAAGTTGATTAAAGTTATACCTAACAATAAGTAACTTTTATCTGATATAATATGAATATTGCAAAACAAATAGAAGTTGATTAAAGTTATACCTCAAGAGAGAAGATGAGGCAGACTCCCTATTTTGTTCTCCAAGTGCTAATACTCTAAGCAGATCGGACACTTCCCAAGTAAACACAAGCAGTAGCTTGAGCTTCAATTCCTTTATGTGTCTATCTGATCCAACAAGATTACCATAAAAGTATGGTTTTCCAGTCCCCCCTTGGTACAAGAGGTCAAACCAAGCATAGTGAAGCCTATACTCACACTCGCCTAATATAGGCTTTAAGAAATTGAACGTCCACGACTTCCAAGCATGGACAATTTTTAACAAAAGGAATTGTTGGATTATTTAGCCCATATGAGTGTGCTGAAATAATTCGGCCCAAGGCATGTGAGCCCAATAGCAAATCCTGAAATCTCAAAATGGCCCATGTGTACTAGTGAGTGGTGGGAGTGGGAAGTTTAGTCCCACATTGGAAGTTTGAGGAGTTGCACACCACCTTATAAGGTGGAGTGTTGTAGGGATGGTATATGAGTGAGAACAAGAGAGCCTCTCGCGCACTCCTCCTCCTCCGCCGCTCGCTCGACTCGACTCGTCGCGATCGCGTTTCGTGAATCGAGCCGAGACAATACTTATGTTTATTTTGCTGTTTTGGAAAACCGGTTTCGTAGTCGTGACGGACGCGTCACAGCTGTGGCGGTTCGGGTCGCTCCCGTATCGCGTGCTGCAACCGACTCGGACGTGCGGCGTGTGCCTCCCACGTCGCACACGTTAGGGTTTTCCGAACCGCACTATAAAATACGCGCACCGTGAGCGCTGTACACACACCGAACCAATCTAGGTTTTGCCACACCTCGTTCCTTGCGCCGCCAACGTAGTCTACTCCATCCCGAGCGCCGGCGTCCACCGGCGAACGGGAGAGCAGGTCTCCGGAACCAGTCGCCCTTGTGATCCTGTACGGGAGAGGGCGAATTAGGTTTTTGGGAAGCGCTTCGCGCGACTGCTCGCTGCTTCCACGACGGCTCGTCTGCCTAGCAAGTCAGGCGGTGCTGCGTACCGCCGTCTCAAGCGTCGTCTACTCCGACCCGTCATCGTCAACGTTGTCATCAACAACGTTACTACAAACGAACGGTACGGAATCTGCGTCCTGATCTGTCTGTTTAACATGTTTGATGTTTACATGTTTAGAGATATCGTATTGCTATTATTCATGTTGTCTGTTGCATCTAGTATGTTCGAGTTTCACATGTTAATAGCTGTTGTCATCATGATTTATATTCTGGAATTAATCGTGGAAATTATGTCTAATTATTCAACAATCCAAAAACCTAATTGTAGGCAATTTCCTGAACTGACTATGGCCCACTTAAGTGATTCAATGAACCGGAAAGATTTAATGGTACCACAGTTAAGAGATGGCAACTGAGAAGCCAACTGTGGCTCCATTCCATGAAAGTGTGGGACATTGTTATGAATGGCCTTCCTGAAGAAGCTTCTGACGAGGTTCAGAATAAGTTCAAGGAAGCCAATAACAATTTCAGAGGCTGTATTCTGAGTGTCCTAGAGGGACGTCTGTGCGATGTGTATATGCACATCGAAGACGCTAAGGAGCTCTGGGATGCACTGAACACTAAATTCGGTGCGTCCGATGCTGGCAGTGAGCTGTATATCATGGAGAGCTTTAACGACTACAAGATGGTGAATAACCGTTCTGTAGTCGAACAGGCTCATGAGATACAGTGCATTGCGAAGGAGCTTGATCTGCTCAAGTGTGTGATTCCTGATAAGTTTGTGGCTGGATGCATTATTGCAAAACTGCCTTCTTCATGGAGGAGTTTCGCCACATCTCTCAAACATAAGAGACAGGAGATATCAGTTGAAAATCTGATAGCGTCTCTTGATGTTGAGGAGAAAGCTCGGGCAAAAGACACAACTGAGAGAGGTGGTGATTTGCAGTCTAGTGCCAATATGGTGCAGAAAAATCATCACGTCAAGAATAACAGCAAGAACAAAGGGAACTATAAGCCCCAGTTCAATGGTCCTGTGAACACTACTGCCTTTAAGAATAAGAAGAAGAAGGTGCTGAACAAAGCTGGGCTCGAGTGCTTTACGTGTGGAGCGCTCGGTCACTTTTCTGTGGACTGCCCAGACCGTGCAGACAAGAAAGGGAAGAAAGGCTCCAAGAATGTCAACGTGGTGACCGCTAGCAACACTGATGGGTACGGTAATATACCGATGGTACTTTCAGTTCTTCAATCTCCATGTTGGTGGATTGATACGGGTGCTAATGTTCATGTGTGTGCTGACATCTCTATGTTCATTTCTTATCAGGTCGCACGGGATTCTTCCGTCCTAATGGGGAATGGGTCACATGCTTCTGTTCGTGGTGTTGGCACGGTAGATCTGAAGTTTACTTCGGGGAAGATCGTGCAGCTGAGGAACGTGCATCATGTCCCTTCTATGAATAAGAATCTCGTCAGCGGCTCCCTTCTTTGCAGAGATGGGTTTAAATTAGTGTTTGAGTCCAATAAAGTAGTTGTGTCGAGATTTGGACAATTTATTGGTAAAGGCTATGAGTGCGGAGGCTTGTTCCGCTTTTCTCTTCCCGAATTTTGCAATAAGTCAGTAAACCATATTTGTGGCAATGTTGATTCAGATGCTAGTATTTGGCACTCTCGTTTATGTCATGTTAATTTTGGTTGACTGTCGCGGCTATCCAGTTTAAGTTTAATTCCGAATTTCACCATTGCCAAAGGTTCTAAGTGCCATAGTTGTGTGCAATCTAAGCAACCTCGGAAGCCTCACACGGCAGCTGAGGAGAGACACTTGGCACCTCTAGAACTCATACATTCTGATCTATGCGAGATGAATGCTGTGTTGACAAAAGGTGGAAAGAGATATTTCATGACACTCATTGATGATGCTACTAGATTCTGCTATGTTTATTTGTTGCAAACTAAAGATGAGGCTTTAGACTACTTTAAAATCTATAAGGCTGAAGTTGAAAATCAATTAGATAGAAAGATCAAGCGTTTTAGGTCGGATCGTGGTGGAGAGTATTTCTCTAAAGTATTTGATGAATTCTGTGAGCAACACGGTATTATTCACGAGAGGACGCCTCCCTACTCACCAGAATCAAACGGAATTGCTGAGAGGAAAAACCGCACGCTGACCGACTTGGTGAACGCCATGTTGGACACTGCTGGTTTATCTAAGGCATGGTGGGGGGAGTCTCTGTTGACTTCGTGTCATGTCCTGAATAAAGTTCCTAACAAGAATAAAGAGAAAACCCCTTATGAGGAGTGGGTTGGGAGAAAACCATCACTTTCTTATTTGCGTACTTGGGGATGCTTGGCAAAGGTCAACGTTCCAATTCCAAAGAAACGCAAACTCGGACCAAAAACAGTGGATTGTATCTTTCTAGGTTATGCTCAGCGTAGCATTGGTTATAGATTTCTAGTGGTTAAATCCGAGGTACCTGATATGCATGTTGATACTATTATGGAATCTCGTGATGCAACATTTTTTGAGAATATGTTTCCCATGAAAGATATGCATAGCTTTGCTGAATTTTCTTCTGAATTAATTCCGGAATCTAGTATATCTAGTGATCATACTGAACAACCACATGATGAGAACGTCCTTGAGAAGGATGACAATGAAGCTCCTAAACGGAGTAAGAGACAGAGGATTGAAAAATCCTTTGGTGATGATTTCATTGTGTACCTTGTGGACAATACTCCTACGTCTATTGCAGAGGCATTTGCATCTCCAGATGCAGATGACTGGAAAGAAGCTGTCCATAACGAGATGGACTCCATTCTTTCTAATGGGACGTGGGAGTTATCTGAACGACCTTATGGTTGTAAGCCAGTGGGCTGTAAGTGGGTGTTCAAGAAGAAGCTAAGGCCTGACGGTACTATTGAGAAGTACAAGGCACGGCTTGTAGCCAAGGGCTACACTCAGCGAGAAGGTGAAGATTATTTTGACACCTATTCACCTGTTGCTAGACTGACCACCATTCGTGTACTACTTTCCCTGGCTGCCTCTTATGGTCTTATCGTTCATCAAATGGACGTAAAGACAGCTTTCCTTAACGGAGAGTTGGAAGAGGAAATCTATATGGATCAGCCTGATGGGTTTGTGGTAAAAGGTGAAGAGAGAAAGGTGTGCAAATTGTTAAAATCTTTGTATGGACTAAAACAAGCACCTAAGCAATGGCATGAGAAGTTCGACAGAACTTTAACTTCTGCGGGCTTTGTCATTAATGAGGCTGACAGGTGTGTATACTATCGCCATGGTGGGGGCGATAGTGTTATATTATACTTGTATGTTGACGACATACTGATTTTTGGTACAAGCATAATTGTGATCAATGAGGTCAAGTCTTTTCTATCAAAGTGTTTTGATATGAAAGATCTGGGAGAAGCTGATGTAATTCTGAACATCAAGCTTATTAAGGATGAGAGTGAGATTACGTTGACACAATCACACTATGTTGAGAAGATCTTGAGCCGTTTCGGCTTTATTGATAGCAAGCCTTCTCCAACACCTTATGATCCTAGTGTGACGCTTCGAAAGAACAAGAGGATTACGAAAGATCAATTGAGATACTCTCAAGTAATCGGTTCACTCATGTACCTTGCGAGCGCGACGAGACCTGACATTTCTTTTGCTGTGAGCAAATTAAGCAGGTTCATGTCAAACCCGAGTAATGATCATTGGCATGCACTTGAAAGGGTCATGCGCTATCTGAATGGTACTATGAGCTATGAGATTCATTATTCAGGGCACCCTGCTGTGCTTAAGGGATATAGTGACTCCAACTGGATCTCAGATGTAGATGAACTCTACGCCACGAGTGGATATGCATTTCTTCTTGGAGGTGGCGCAGTGTCATGGAGGTCTTGTAAACAGACCATATTGACGAGGTCAACCATGGAAGCAGAACTTACTGCTTTAGATACAGCCACTGTTGAGGCAGAATGGCTGCGTGAGCTCTTGATGGACTTGCCGGTGGTTGAGAAACCATTACCGGCTATCCTCATGAACTGTGACAATCAAACGGTGATTGCCAAGGTGACCAGTTCTAAGGATAATGCGAAGTCATCAAGACACGTCAAAAGACGTTTGAAGTCTTTCAGGAAATTGAGAAACTCCGGAGTAATTACTGTTACGTATATTCAAACAGACAAAAACCTGGCAGATCCCTTTACGAAGGGACTATCACGTAATGTGATAGATAGTGCATCGAGGGAGATGGGTATGAGACCCGTGAGCGTTACACCATAGTGGTAACCCAACCTATGTGATCGGAGATCCCGTGAATTAGGACCTAGGAAGAACAAGCTAGTGGTTTGACTCAGGAGAGTATTTGGTAAACCCTCTCTAAGTGATGATGCATAACTCTCAAAGAGTTGTAAGACAGGTTGGCAACATGCCTTAATGTGTTTATGTTGGCTATTCATAGCAAAGATGCTGTCCTACAGAGCATTCTTGAAAGAACACACCTATGTGAGTCCGACTGTAAACGTCGCAGTCTATGAGATTTGGGTGATCTCTAGTAAACTCATGAAGAGACCACGGAGTATGACGCATATGCTCCACCCGCGGGGTAGGCTACTGGCAGCCAAGTACTAGTTATGACTTTGAGTAAAGTCTATTGGCACAAAACTTGCAATTCAAGGCATAGTCCATTGTTCAAGTTGCTGATAGATGTAGCTTAAGGCTCTAGGCGGAAGTTCAACTTAACAGTCTCTGCTGAAACACTAGTATATAAACAAGAAGCGAGGATTGGCAAATCTTCAAATGGGCATTTGAGATCTGGTGGGGGATTTTTGGATTATTTAGCCCATATGAGTGTGCTGAAATAATTGGGCCCAAGGCATGTGAGCCTAATAGCAAATCCTGAAATCTCAAAATGGCCCATGTGTCTAGTGAGTGGTGGGAGTGGAAAGTTTAGTCCCACATTGGAAGTTTGAGGAGTTGCACACCACCTTATAAGGTGGAGTGTTGTAGGGATGGTATGTGAGTGAGAACAAGAGAGCCTCTCGCGCACTCCTCCTCCTCCTCCTCCGCCGCTCGCTCGTCTCGACACGTCGCGATCGCGTTTCGTGAATCGAGCCTCGAGCCGAGACAATACTTATGTTTATTTTGCTGTTTTGGAAAACCGGTTTCGTAGTCGTGACGGACGCGTCACAGCTGTGGTGGTTCGGGTCGCTCCCGTATCGCGTGCTGCAACCGACTCGGACGTGCGGCGTGGGCCTCCCACGTCGCACACGTTAGGGTTTTCCGAACCGCACTATAAAATACGCGCACCGTGGGCGCTGTACACACACCGAACCAATCTAGGTTTTGCCACACCTCGTTCCTTGCGCCGTCAACGTAGTCTACTCCATCCCGAGCGCCGGCGTCCACCGGCGAACGGGAGAGCAGGTCTCCGGAACCAGTCGCCCTTGTGATCCTATACGGGAGAGGGCGAATTAGGTTTTTGGGAAGCGCTTCGTGCGACTGCTCGCTACTTCCACGACGGCTCGTCTGCCTAGCAAGTCAGGCGGTGCTGCGTACCGCCGTCTCAACCGTTGTCTACTCCGACCCGTCATCGCCAACGTTGTCATCAACAACGTTACTACAAACGAACGGTACGGAATCTGCGTCCTGATCTGTCTGTTTAACATGTCTGATGTTTACATGTTTAGAGAGATCGTATTGCTATTATTCATGTTGTCTGTTGCATCTAGTATGTTCGAGTTTCACATGTTAATAGCTGTTGTCATCATGATTTATATTCTGGAATTAATCGTGGAAATTATGCCTAATTATTCAACTGGAATAACTACCAGGCGAATAAGCTTCCCCAGATGCCTAAGTTCCATTGACCCTAAATCTACTAAGAGATTATCCCGAATAGTTTCCAGCAACTCAGAAAATGACCCCTCGATAGAAGTACATAGACCAAGAACATTGTACCTGCAGCATGATACAATTCGCAGTTCTTTATTACACAAAAGCAGCAAATAACGACATGATTACCATAATTAGTACTACTTTCATTCACAGGTACTCCAATAGTCTCAATTAATTTAACAGAAATAGAAAATACAAACATTATATTTAGTACTTGCGGCTTGCGGGTATACAACGGCAGTAAATAACGACATGATTACCAGAAGTACTCCAATATCAATTACCAGAACAGAAATAGAAACAGTATATCTTGTGGCTTCACATCCTTATTTATGGAGTTTCTAGTCGACGGAACTGGGGAAAGGCCATTCCAAGTCAACAATGATGTACATTAGTGGATATTATCCACGTCCCAAGTTGCATAGGAATTTGCCAAAATTTAAGCCAACTCATTTTCAGCTCTTAATTTCTTCCTATTTCAAATGCTGATTTCATTGTTCTCTTAGACAAGTGCCAGCCCTTTGCTCCAATGATATAGTGGTTCATGGAATTTGACTTCTGCGTATGCCTGTTCTCTCATTACAACCAAGGCGCCGATACTGACACTGTTAAGGCAGCAACATAAGCTTACAGTTCCCCAAATACTATTTTTGTTATAAGCCATCGTTTTGTTTATTAATTAATAACTTGTTAGAGTTATGGTATTACCTTTAGCTGTATGTTCGGTAGAATCCGAGCGCTCTTAGCCCTGCTGCTACGTTTTGTCTCTCTGTTTGTGGCCCTCTCGTTTCTTATTGCCTGGATGTGGGCCGCGTCGCTCTTCGTTGTGTGCGGTGCAGCTGTCCACAGAAGCGATGGTCGGTGCGGTGGGTCAGCCTATTCGTCGGCCTAGGTGCGGTGGCGCTCTCGATCGTTGACTCCAAATCCGGCCAACTCCCCTCTCGTCCTCTCCGCCCCCACGCACAATCCCCTGCCTCCGCCGATGTTCCACAACCCCGCCGCCGCCCTCCCGCGTGCCGGTGTCTCTTCCGTCATACCCAGTGCTCAACGGGGAGGAGTGTGGGATGCCGCTCGCACGGCAGCCTATCGCTGCCACCCTCACGTCTCTTCTCTTACACGGCAACGAGCTCGCGCCGCTGATTGCGCGTTTCCTCTCCACCCTCCTCCAGTGCTCTACATGCGCACTCACTGCTGCTGCTGGTCCATTGCTCCTCCATGTTGCCGCCGCTTGCGGTCTCCGACGTCGCTGCTCCTCCCCCGACCTTGGGTTGCAGGTTGCAGCGGTCGGGGATTGGAGAGTGCAGAAGACTGCGTGTGGTGCCTCCTCCTTCGTCCACAACTGAGGGGACCAGAAGCTGGAGCGAAGCGGTGATGGATGGGCGGCGTAGCGAATCAGATCTGTGCGTTCCCGTCTTCCTCTTGCTCCAAGGTAAATTTTGACTTCTCAGACCATCTCCGTCCTCCTCTCCACATTTTCTTACGAGTTGGTTCTTCTGTTGTTGATTGGTTTCAGATTTATTGGTGTTTGGTTCAGATAGAAAGAGCTCCATTTTCTTTAGCAGCTATTTTGGAGAAAAAATAACTAGGTGAAGAATGAAGTGTCGGATGCGTTGCTCAACTCGGTGGACTAGTGATGATCCAGCCTCTCTCAATTGTTCTTGATATTCAGTTGCAACAGCTCCTGTCCAAGGTATCTTCTTCTCTTTCCATTTTCCCCAACACAATGGGACTGAAGAGTGACCAGGTAGACACTCAAAATATCTGCTAACGAGCTTGGAAGCTCGTGCACCTCACTTTAGGTGGAGATTGAAGGGAATCTCCGTGGACTATTGGGTGTTTGCACATGAAATAAATCAGTACGGTTCTACTCCTACTCAATTTTCTCTTGCTAGGTATCGTATGATGCTTATACTGCTTTCTTTTGATAGCCCCAAAAATAGTTTTTCCATCATATTGTTTGTCGCGGATGTTTGTGTCACTAGAGAAGGAAATATTTCTCAGCTTTGCACTATTAAGCCGTGGTTTATTCTCCTATCTGATAGGATCTTCACAGAGGTAGGGTGAAACTTTGTATTAGAGAGTGAGAGATTTAACCCAAGAGGGTTGCATCCAGGCGACAAATAAGTTTTGTTCTTGCCTTAAGAATGATATGGTTTTGTGCTATCTCCTGTTTTCTTGAAAGTGCATGGAAATTTACTTGGGAAGATCTATTCCCTGAAAAATGTAAGTAACCAAAGCATGATAGATAAAAAGATCGATTATGTCTATTGGGTATGTGTATTTATCAAATTCAGTGATAGATTACTTTGAACATTGCATGTACTACTTCAAATAGAATAGCTACGACTGGTTGTTGAGAAAGGTCGTGAGCTTTAGTTCCCCTCTCGAGTGCTACTAGGCCTAAGGTGATGCGACGCCTTTTCTTTTGCACATGTTATTTTTATTTGGATCTTTATCTGCGCACAAGGGGGGAAATGATCTCAGCAGTCTCATAACTTCACAGTAGGATATCGGTTTATATGTTTGTCTTCTTAAAGTAAATGCATATTTTATTATGCTGCATATTATTATTAACAAAGGAAGAAAAAACATAACATTACAGTGTTTTTAGAAATAGTACACCGCAACTTTATTTGGTTTAGTTATTTGGTAGTTAACTAATGCCACACCATCCCTGATGCTCACAGTTTTGGAAGTTGAGGCTGAGATAGAAGGATATCGAGTGGGACACCTGCGGGACTATACCCTCCTCAAGAATTTGTTTCTTCCTCGGATTTCAGCTTCAGTTGAGACCGTACGTTCCTGTCCAGTCCAGTATCTCAGGTACATTAGTTAATTGTATGTTCATTGTTCCTTGAACAGAAGTATCTTCTGATCATAACTTTCTTAGGTACTACATTGATCATATTAATTCTAATGTCACTGAAATTGTATTTCCATGAAAAAGAACGGAAAAGAAGGAGAACGAGGTAAAGCCGATGCAATGCAATAATAAAGAATGGTTGAAGTTGAAAGAAACAAGATCTTGGACATGAATAATTAAAAAGGATCATGTATTACTTGGGTTGGGAACATGATAACCATAGAGAAAGCTCAACGGCAACCTATGCAAGATTATATATCTTTGTTAGTAGTATACAAAATAATATTATCTCCAATTACTTGGTCTTACTTGTTTATGTGCAGCTGGAGGTGGATAGTAAGTCAATGTCCAGAGCACAAGAGAAACCTCATAGATACAAGCATGCTGAATTCCAAGAGGTAATTACTCATTAATTCAATTGATCCATACACTAAGCTTTGAATTGACATTGTATTCTTTACAGACCCTCATTTAAGTGCATGGTTGGACGCCGCTGGCATGGGGTCGCTGCTCAATCAGGTCAGTGGCGACGAGGCTGAAGGCAAGACCAAAGAGGATTACGCAAAGATTCGGTAATTCGAGTTGTTAATTTCTTAGTTCAGCTATTCCTTTTTCCTTTTTTGTATCTCTGATCAGTATTTGTTTCTTGATATAGCTGTATAGAGTTCCCTTCTTTTTTCTCATGCATATGTGTCTCTGTGGCTCAATAATACATACTCGATTTATGGCGATGAATGCTAGATGTTTGATCTCAATATAAGATTCCTTTTATTAGTTGTGGGTCTTTCCTTTGTCTTTCAATTCTCAAAAGATGAGCATTTCCTATTTAGAAATTAATGCAACCACACTTGCAGAAATCCATTTTGGCACCCATATATAACTATATTTGTAGAGGACCCGAAATGGCTAGATTGTCGATGACAGAGAAGAAAATTAACTTGATGGAAAGGGAGAAATAGCTAGGTTAATAAATATCATGCTGCTCGGAATAAAACATATAACTATTAATGAGGTTCGGGTCCTAAACCCTGGCTATGAAGGCAACATTAATTTACTCCACATGCAGATTTTGTAATTGCATAAATTTTCGGAGAATTTACCTGATAATATTAATATTTTCCGGATATGATTATTTTAAAGAACAAAATTGTGTGTTATGTACTCTTTTTACAGTAGTAATTTGATTGCGCGGGGTATTATGAAGTTTGCTGGGCATTGGTCGATTAGCTATGCTCATCTTCTTTTCCCCATTTTTCCGGGAATATAGGCTTTCACTGGTTCTTGTGATCTTTCTACAAGACGTCTGCACTTCTGTGGCAACTTTTCCCATCTGTGTTACGGTCAAAATAAAGTTGATCTTATGTCCTTCCATGTTCCAGCAAATGCTATTGGTTAGAGCTGGCTCTTTCTCTTTGGAATCAGTTAAGAGTATACATTGTTGTTCTCTTACAACTTAGGCTCTGTCTTACGTTTTTCACAACTATTAAGAGATTTTGATGGTAATCAAAGATAGAATCAAAGTGTAATTCATGCTCAAAAGGATTGTACAGCAGAAAGGGCCTCCAACTTATATGTTGCCGTCACCATTCTTAAGATGCCTTAAGTTATTAAACCGAAAAGCTCCTACTCATAACTTCAAATTTTCAATCAAAATGGTATTCTGATATTCTTTATTACTTTGTGTCACAAATTGTGGATGAATGTATTTCTCACACAAATCATCTAAAATAGTGTATCGTGGGGAATGCTACAGGTGATCAAGAGGCAAACTTTGACCATGGCTGTCTAGAGAAGTATTAATTTGAATGTTAATGAATATAAATATTCTCGGGATGCTTAAGGTTTCGACCGCCTTTCCATGTTGTGTGTCATATGCTCAGGGTGCATGCGTGGTGCTTGGTTTGCAGCAAGGGAAACACTCACCGACACAGCAGATAGGACTAAAGCTATCAAAATCCTTTTTTTCAGAGTTGCTTGGTAGAAACCGATATGTCCATGGGGTTGCAACTTCTATGTCAGCAACTCAGCATAAGGCATCAACCCTGTTAACAGAAGAGATGCTATATAGTCTAAAGTTTATACAACGATTGTAATCAGGTAGCTACTCTAATCCTAAATTTGTATATCTCCAACTATCCATATTTATGGTAATTAAATTGTCTTATCATTTGCAACTCTTACACTATCAAAAGTCATGAATATACTATATTGTGTGTACAACTGTACATGTATCGAAATTCAGTCTGTTTGGAACATGCTTTTATTGCTTGGGTGAAAATATCATGTTAGTTCATGATGTACCAATCAATGTATAGTGTGTTTAATGATAGTACCCACAGAAAATGTGTGGATATACGAATGAAGATAAAGTTTTCCATCTGGCTATCCACTCAAGGATTCCATCTTACAGTTCGTACTATGTACTCATTTATTTTTTCAGTGCAGTCCTGTGATAGGGTGTACATTTACTACACGGTCCATATTACAGAGCATATAAATAGTGAACTTTATTTTGTCATTCTATCGGCACAGTGGCCTGACTAGCTAAGCCTGTACTGAACAACATACAACTACTGCTACACCTGACAAAATGCAAAAAAATGTTCATTTGCTTATCAAGAGTGCAAAATATAAATAAATTGGTGTCAATACGACTATAGGAGAATAGTGTCAATATTAAACCAAATCTATTGTTCTCCAAATTTCACTTCAGAATCCTGCTACAGGCTTAGACTTCTGTTTTACCTAGCAGCATTATTAAAGATCTTGAAGTGGTGGTTTATTCTTATTGTAGGAGAAATGAAATTTGTTAGTTTTGAGGTTTTGAATAAGAAAATGTCCATACCCATGGACCACGGCCACATCCATTGGCGTTGATGCTCATGATTTATTTATCTACCACCTCTTTTTACCAGAGGTTCACAGACGTGCGTTTTCCTCGCAGGCATGCCAGTTTCTCTATATCTACAGCGACATGTAAACTGTCTGTACACACTTGCTGAAGCGCCCGCTTAGATACGTGCCTGCATCGATATGGCCGTTGTTGCTGAAAATATTTTGGGTTGTCCAGAAGGAAAAGACTTTCTGTGGCTCTACTGCCCGTACCGATTACAGTTTTTTTTTTGAGATGAGAATACAGTGTGGTTAGGAAGTGTAACGTCCGGGGTTTTTCCCCCAATTAGAGTTGATCGGTGTTTTTCTTTTTTGCATCGCATGGCATACCGCATCATCCCGCATTTCAAACTTGCAAACTAATATAAATCAATCAACTCATGTTTTCTAAAATTTGTTGGAATTTATTTGGTGCATAAATCCAATTGTTTTAATCGAGTCTGAACAATTTCTGGAAAAAAAAATAAGCAAAAAAAAAAAAATTGAGAGGAGAGGGAGAGAGCAGCCAGCCAGCCTGCCCCATTTTCGGCCCAGCTAGGCCCAACCGGCAGCCCATCCATCCCCCACCGAATCCCTCCCCCAAACCCTAGATAAAATTCTTTCCCTCGCAATTACCCCCCCGCCGTCTCTCCTATTTCCGTTCAGGTCCTCCCACCGGTGCAAAAGAAAAAAAAAAGAAGCAGCGAACGAACCGCACGGGAGGGCAGCGCTCGCTCGATCGCTGCGTCTCTCCCCAGCGCTCGTCGCCCTCCTTCTCCTGGCCTCGATGGCCACCACCAATCCCGACCACCCTCCGGCCACCCTCCTCCCCACCGCTCCTCTCCACCTCGCCTTCCCCTTCCTCTCCCCTCTCCCTCGGCCGCCATCTCCTCTCCCTTCCTCGCGCGGCGCCGGCAGGAGGCCAGGCGCGCCGCCTCCTTCCTCTCTCTGTCCGGCCGGCGAGCCTCTCTCCGGCCGAGCCCCTGCCCCTCGCTGGCCGCCGCCCGCTGCCGGCCGCCTTCCATCGAGCTCGCCCCGCCACCGGACCTCCTCCTCCCCGAGCTCCGCCCCGTGCCTCTCCCCGGCCGCTGCCGACCGCCGGAGCTCCGCCTCCCTCCACCTCCCTCAAACTCCGGCCGTCCCGCCTCGCAGCAGCAGGTGACCGCAGCGCCCGAGACCGCGGCCACTCGGAAAACGGCGGCCATGAGGAGGCCCGGCCAGCGCAGACCCGCGCCTCCGAGCGGCGGCCGCGTCGGACCCCTCCTCCTCGACGGAGCCGCCGGCTGCTCTCCCTCGAGCTCGTCTCGGCCAGGCCGCTGCCATCCGCCCTCCTCTTCCGTCGTCGCGCTCGCCTCCGGCGCCTCGCAGCGAGAACGACGCCGTCGCCGGTCCTCCGTCCCGCCCTGGTCGTCCCCGACGTGGTGCTGCCGTTCCGCAACCGAGCGCCTCACCGCCGTCCTCCTCGACCTCGGTGTGGAGCAGCTCCGTCACTCGTGCTCGTTGGTTGTTCGGCACAAGTCCCGCAAGAGAATTGGTGCGTCGCGGGCACCCATCTGTGCAGGTGCTTCTTTCGTTGTGGCCGGGGCCTTCGTGCCCTGTGCGTTCCGCGTCCATGTGACCCCGACAAAAATTCCCGGCGACAAGTTCGACACCGACCGGTACCGCATCGACAAGATCATCGCCAACAAGTACCGCCACCCCGAGGACCTCGGACCAAACCTCGACCACGACTACTCCCTCGACGAACCGTGAACGACGACATCGCCTCCGTCATGTCCGTTTTGCGTTGGCCGCCTTCGTGCGCGCCCGAAGACCGGGACCGTCACGATCACCTCCGACCCCGAAGACGATGCGGTAGCGGCTCGCCCACGACTACTACGACTACACCGGCTCCGTACGTTGAACGACTACGTCGACGACGATGATCGTGTGGTTTGAGAACGAACGTCTACTTCCTCTTCGGACCCCGATGAAAAGATCGACAACGACCACCGGAACGAGAACGACTACTTCGACTACTTCCTCGACGTCGACTACTTCCTCTACTATGACTACGTCGACCACTTCCACGACATCGACGACTTCGTCTACCTCCTCTTCTTCCATTTCCCCTACACCCCGAAGACACCGGCGCCGAACCCGAAGATCCTCTCCACACGTGCGAACCCAAACCCTAAAACCCCTATACCTATGCCCTATTTTCTATAACATATCAACTATATTTAAAATGTCATCGCATCATGTTTGCATTGCATTTTGTGGGTGCGGGTAATAGTAATGTCACCTAATAATTAAATATGGGATGTGTTGGGGTATTTAATTCAACTCTTGCCCATTCCATTTAAATTGCCTAACTCATCTATTCCATTGTTGCCATGCTAAACAACAATTAAATTGATGGTTAGCTAAACAACTTGAACCAATTCCTATTTCTCCGGACTCCGGTTCCGATTAAATTGCTTAAGTTGTTTCCCCTGTTGCATCTTGCCATGCCATGCATATAAAATAGGATCATGCTGGATCGTTGCCGTAGAAGTAATTGTTGCATCCGGTGTTTCTTTTAGTTCGTTGCTTCTTCCCGGATAGGACGTTGAGATGATGTGAGCAATGACAAGTTCTGCTACCTTGCGGGATCTCAGGCAAGTATACTCACTTGCTGCCATATGGCTGCCTTTCATCACTTGTTACCGATTCTTTCCGTTGTTCTTTTCTGCTAGCCCTAGTAGTAGTTGTTTCTGTTACGAACCCATCACATGAATCCCTTAACCTTGATATTGCCTCACCTCCATACCTATAACCATTGCTTGTTGCCCGTGTCTTACTAGCATGCTTAGGGTTGTTTGCTCGAGTCTGTTACCCGTTACTTTCTGTTACTACTCTATTATGTTCTGGGGGCTCGATGTTAATCAATCAATCCTGTTAATGCTAATGGTAATAATAAACTTGACGATAAGGCACCGGCAGGAGGCCCAGGGTGGTTTTGAGGCCTGCTAGTGTCGCCCCCCTAATTAGGAAAAGAGTCTTGTCTACTGATCCATGATGAGCGCACTACCCGCATGTGGGAAGCGAGTATGGGCGCCCCCCTCAACTTGACCCGATTCGCATCTCGTCCAAATCGCCGTACTAGTTCGGGCTTTCCATTTGCTGCATGCATGATCTTGCGAGCCCTTGGATCCCGGGTGGAACTTTCGTAGTCGGCATTTAGGGCGGCGTGATCTTCCAGTGCTATGAAGGTCCCCACTTCTTCGGGGGGTGGATTAGCCGCGCACGCACAGGACGCGGTGCTTTGGGCTTGATGCGAAGAAGGGTTGGTTGTGTTGAGTGCCCCGCTTGGTGGAATGGCCGTTCCATCTGGCGGGTTATTCATGCGTGTACGGCTAAATTGGTGCAACCCTGCAGGGATAATCTTCTCGAGAAGCCGTGTTTTCCGCGGTTATGGACTACTTGGTGAAAGTACTGGCTAACAAGTACTCAGGACAACTTCAACATAATGATTAACCATGTTACACCCAATGAATAACCACTTGACTAGTAATAGGTTTATTCACACAATAACTTGATCCATCATTAATCCAACTGTGTGAGTTATCCTCGGATTGCTTCTTTGGATAAGGGGCGAGATCCAGGATGGGTTTGTTTGAAGTTATCTTTCAGTTGGTTACAATACCCGATCTTATCTCCTTTCTGTTAGCCGGAAGTTGTAGAATCTCTGTAGTTGGTTAGTGCAGCCTGCTGTCGCTTATTTGCAATAACCCCTTCCTTTTCCGTTGATCCTAAAGCATTTGTATCTTGTGACGACTGGCTACGCCGGTAACTTGTGAGTATGGGTTTTATCCCCCTTGCCAGTACTTAACCGTACTGACCCACGAATCTCTTTCGTGGCTGCAAATTCCAAATTGCAGTCAACAGGTTTGAAGTCTGACGACGTTAGCTTGGGAATCCCTCCGGCTTGGCCTGGGCAGGGATTGGACGCTCTCGGTTATCTTCAGGACTCTTAGTCCAATTTGTATCTTGTCCGTAGCCGGACACTTTGTTGTTTCTTCCGCTGTTATTTGGATCTTTGTATTGTATCAGTTGTATCCTTGACTCGTTTGAGTCATCTTGTATCTATGTGTTTCTGTTGTAATTGTGGAATATTCGTGAACTATTGTAATGTTATCATAAATGGCAACCTGGAATCGGTTATTATGCGGATTTGGCGGAAATGCTGAAATCTGCATAGTACCCGATCTCGGGGCGTCACAAATGGTATCAGAGCATGGTTTACGATTCCCGAGATTGTTTCGATACGAATGGTTATCGAAGCAACGGGTCCGCAAAGCCTGTAGGATAACCTCGCTAACGGTCGTTGTTTCTAGAGTGTCAAAAACTATTTCTGCTAAACTATTTTGGAAAAACATCTCAATAGGATTCTTGTTTTCTCCTTATCCCTATTCTATTTCCCCTCCCATCTTATTTGTTTTGGAGTCTACTCTCGTACTCAATCTTTCAAAGTGTTAGGATCCTACGTGGGTGGACGTTTTCTGAGCCTTTAACCTAATAGGTTCGATCATCGGAAGATTCCTGGTGGAAGAACATCGTCATCAGCCCGAGCAAGAATCTCTTGTTAGTGGTGTCGAGGAGATCAACTGGAAGCATGAAGAATCGTTAGTTGAACTTCTTTCCCCTCCCGGGTTAGCAGGTGGATTGCGAGGGCGCAATCCCTTGTTAGTGGTGTCGTCTGTAACGTCCGGGTTTTTTCCCCCAATTAGAGTTGATCGGTGTTTTTCTTTTTTGCATCGCATGGCATACCGCATCATCCCGCATTTCAAACTTGCAAACTAATATAAATCAATCAACTCATGTTTTCTAAAATTTGTTGGAATTTATTTGGTGCATAAATCCAATTGTTTTAATCGAGTCTGAACAATTTCTGGAAAAAAAAAATAAGCAAAAAAAAAAATTGAGAGGAGAGGGAGAGAGCAGCCAGCCAGCCTGCCCCATTTTCGGCCCAGCTAGGCCCAACCGGCAGCCCATCCATCCCCCACCGAATCCCTCCCCCAAACCCTAGATAAAATTCTTTCCCTCGCAATTACACCCCCGCCGTCTCTCCTATTTCCGTTCAGGTCCTCCCACCGGTGTAAAAGAAAAAAAAAAGAAGCAGCGAACGAACCGCACGGGAGGGCAGCGCTCGCTCGATCGCTGCGTCTCTCCCCAGCGCTCGTCGCCCTCCTTCTCCTGGCCTCGATGGCCACCACCAATCCCGACCACCCTCCGGCCACCCTCCTCCCCACCGCTCCTCTCCACCTCGCCTTCCCCTTCCTCTCCCCTCTCCCTCGGCCGCCATCTCCTCTCCATTCCTCGCGCGGCGCCGGCAGGAGGCCAGGCGCGCCGCCTCCTTCCTCTCTCTGTCCGGCCGGCGAGCCTCTCTCCGGCCGAGCCCCTGCCCCTCGCTGGCCGCCGCCCGCTGCCGGCCGCCTTCCTTCGAGCTCGCCCCGCCACCGGACCTCCTCCTTCCCGAGCTCCGCCCCGTGCCTCTCCCCGGCCGCTGCCGACCGCCGGAGCTCCGCCTCCCTCCACCTCCCTCAAACTCCGGCCGTCCCGCCTCGCAGCAGCAGGTGACCGCAGCGCCCGAGACCGCGGCCACTCGGAAAACGGCGGCCATGAGGAGGCCCGGCCAGCGCAGACCCGCGCCTCCGAGCGGCGGCCGCGTCGGACCCCTCCTCCTCGACGGAGCCGCCGGCTGCTCTCCCTCGAGCTCATCTCGGCCAGGCCGCTGCCATCTGCCCTCCTCTTCCGTCTTCGCGCTCGCCTCCGGCGCCTCGCAGCGAGAACGACGCCGTCGCCGGTCCTCCGTCCCGCCCTGGTCGTCCCCGACGTGGTGCTGCCGTTCCGCAACCGAGCGCCTCACCGCCGTCCTCCTCGACCTCGGTGTGGAGCAGCTCCGTCACTCGTGCTCGTTGGTTGTTCGGCACAAGTCCCGCAAGAGAATTGGTGCGTCGCGGGCACCCATCTGTGCAGGTGCTTCTTTCGTTGTGGCCGGGGCCTTCGTGCCCTGTGCGTTCCGCGTCCATGTGACCCCGACAAAAATTCCCGGCGACAAGTTCGACACCGACCGGTACCGCATCGACAAGATCATCGCCAACAAGTACCGCCACCCCGAGGACCTCGGACCAAACCTCGACCACGACTACTCCCCCGACGAACCGTGAACGACGACATCGCCTCCGTCATGTCCGTTTTGTGTTGGCCGCCTTCGTGCGCGCCCGAAGACCGGGACCGTCACGATCACCTCCGACCCCGAAGACGATGCGGTAGCGGCTCGCCCACGACTACTACGACTACACCGGCTCCGTACGTTGAATGACTACGTCGACGACGATGATCGTGTGGTTTGAGAACGAACGTCTACTTCCTCTTCGGACCCCGATGAAAAGATCGACAACGACCACCGGAACGAGAACGACTACTTCGACTACTTCCTCGACGTCGACTACTTCCTCTACTATGACTACGTCGACCACTTCCACGACATCGATGACTTCGTCTACCTCCTCTTCTTCCATTTCCCCTACACCCCGAAGACACCGGCGCCGAACCCGAAGATCCTCTCCACACGTGCGAACCCAAACCCTAAAACCCCTATACCTATGCCCTATTTTCTATAACATATCAACTATATTTAAAATGTCATCGCATCATGTTTGCATTGCATTTTGTGGGTGCGGGTAATAGTAATGTCACCTAATAATTAAATATGGGATGTGTTGGGGTATTTAATTCAACTCTTGCCCATTCCATTTAAATTGCCTAACTCATCTATTCCATTGTTGCCATGCTAAACAACAATTAAATTGATGGTTAGCTAAACAACTTGAACCAATTCCTATTTCTCCGGACTCTGGTTCCGATTAAATTGCTTAAGTTGTTTCCCCTGTTGCATCTTGCCATGCCATGCATATAAAATAGGATCATGCTGGATCGTTGCCGTAGAAGTAATTGTTGTATCCGGTGTTTCTTTTAGTTCGTTGCTTCTTCCCGGATAGGACGTTGAGATGATGTGAGCAACGACAAGTTCTGCTACCTTGCGGGATCTCAGGCAAGTATACTCACTTGCTGCCATATGGCTGCCTTTCATCACTTGTTACCGATTCTTTCCGTTGTTCTTTTCTGCTAGCCCTAGTAGTAGTTGTTTCTGTTACGAACCCATCACATGAATCCCTTAACCTTGATATTGCCTCACCTCCATACCTATAACCATTGCTTGTTGCCCGTGTCTTACTAGCATGCTTAGGGTTGTTTGCTCGAGTCTGTTACCCGTTACTTTCTGTTACTACTCTATTATGTTCTGGGGGCTCGATGTTAATCAATCAATCCTGTTAATGCTAATGGTAATAATAAACTTGACGATAAGGCACCGGCAGGAGGCCCAGGGTGGTTTTGAGGCCTGCTAGTGTCGCCCCCCTAATTAGGAAAAGAGTCTTGTCTACTGATCCATGATGAGCGCACTACCCGCATGTGGGAAGCGAGTATGGGCGCCCCCCTCAACTTGACCCGATTCGCATCTCGTCCAAATCGCCGTACTAGTTCGGGCTTTCCATTTGCTGCATGCATGATCTTGCGAGCCCTTGGATCCCGGGTGGAACTTTCGTAGTCGGCATTTAGGGCGGCGTGATCTTCCAGTGCTATGAAGGTCCCCACTTCTTCGGGGGGTGGATTAGCCGCGCACGCACAGCACGCGGTGCTTTGGGCTTGATGCGAAGAAGGGTTGGTTGTGTTGAGTGCCCCGCTTGGTGGAATGGCCGTTCCATCTGGCGGGTTATTCATGCGTGTACGGCTAAATTGGTGCAACCCTGCAGGGATAATCTTCTCGAGAAGCCGTGTTTTCCGCGGTTATGGACTACTTGGTGAAAGTACTGGCTAACAAGTACTCAGGACAACTTCAACATAATGATTAACCATGTTACACCCAATGAATAACCACTTGACTAGTAATAGGTTTATTCACACAATAACTTGATCCATCATTAATCCAACTGTGTGAGTTATCCTCGGATTGCTTCTTTGGATAAGGGGCGAGATCCAGGATGGGTTTGTTTGAAGTTATCTTTCAGTTGGTTACAATACCCGATCTTATCTCCTTTCTGTTAGCCGGAAGTTGTAGAATCTCTGTAGTTGGTTAGTGCAGCCTGCTGTCGCTTATTTGCAATAACCCCTTCCTTTTCCGTTGATCCTAAAGCATTTGTATCTTGTGACGACTGGCTACGCCGGTAACTTGTGAGTATGGGTTTTATCCCCCTTGCCAGTACTTAACCGTACTGACCCACGAATCTCTTTCGTGGCTGCAAATTCCAAATTGCAGTCAACAGGTTTGAAGTCTGACGACGTTAGCTTGGGAATCCCTCCGGCTTGGCCTGGGCAGGGATTGGACGCTCTCGGTTATCTTCAGGACTCTTAGTCCAATTTGTATCTTGTCCGTAGCCGGACACTTTGTTGTTTCTTCCGCTGTTATTTGGATCTTTGTATTGTATCAGTTGTATCCTTGACTCGTTTGAGTCATCTTGTATCTATGTGTTTCTGTTGTAATTGTGGAATATTCGTGAACTATTGTAATGTTATCATAAATGGCAACCTGGAATCGGTTATTATGCGGATTTGGCGGAAATGCTGAAATCTGCATAGTACCCGATCTCGGGGCGTCACATGAAGTGTTTTGTTTCGTGGTGAATCAGCGGGGTTGCAGAATCAACGACCTCAACCATGCCGAATTGGTACGGACCATGAGGACCAAAGAAATGCTCTACCAGGAAGCATGGGAAACGGCCAAGGAGTATGCCAAGACGCTGTAGTCTACTGTAGGTACGACGACTTGGTGGATCTTGCAACGGTGCTCTGTGGCCAGCTTGGTCGGTTTCCACGAAACAAGGAGTTCGCCTTCATCGCTCAGCTGACGCGCCAGACAGGTCGCAACCTCGTGCTCTTAAAACACAGAATTAGAGACTTGCAAACGAGGTCGGGTTCAGCCGACCAAGGGACAACTCTCAGCGTCTCTCCGTTAAGGCAGCCAGTGTTATCGTTCTTTCTACCTCCACTACCTAAGGTTCTAAGCAACCTGCCATGGACGCGCTAGCCATTTTGTGTAGCCGCAGTTAATGTAGTGGCCACTCCTAGAAAGCTCCTCTACAGGCAACTGAGCTTTTGATGTAATATAGAGCAGACCTCTTTTGACTATCCTTGCTTGAGCAACACAAAAAGATGGACGTGTTATGGAACGATCCACTTATGTGTTCGCCAGAGGGTGTGGCCTATCCCGCGCTTCTTTGCACATGCCGCCTCTCTTCAGTCGAACGGAACATCTCTATTCAATGATCAGGTATAGTATTGTGTCTCATCAACTGCGTATCCAAAACGTATCGACACACCACGACATCCCGGAGGCTTCCTCCTACTGTCACGTGGGCTGGACACGTTCTGCAGCAACACCACTTGAGCCTACACCATGCTGAGCACATCGACTTCAAAAAACTTGCAGGTTAAGTGCCTCTCAGATTATTTGACAAACATCAACCTACTAATAGGAGACGACGCCGTATAAGACACGATGGCCGAACCGGCTGACCCCGCAATGCAGCCGGCGCGGCGGAGCGCGCTGCATGTCTAGTTCACATTTCATGACACTGCTACAGACGTTCATTGGAGAGTTCCTGCAATTTGTACAGTCAGTGTTCAAAAAGGCGCTGGCCAACCGCCTCGCCTTGGCCCTAGGAGGTGGAAAAGGCGGTCGAGGTGCTCCGGCGAGAAATCCCATTTGTCAAGCGAGAAACCATTCTTTCTAGAGAGGATTTGACCTTCCAAGCAAGGATTCATCCTACCCAGAGAGACTTTCCGGCGAGGTTTCGCGCTTCTCCGGTGAGGCATGGAGCTCCGTTGTCTGGTTTGACCACTATAGCGAGGGAGAGAGTACGAGGGAAGAGGCGGCTGTGAGGGAGGAAACCTATTTTTTCTGTCGCTGTGCCGCTTTAAATTACTAGAACTGGGTAGATGGGCTTGTATTTTGTCGCACCCTGACTTCTAGAGGATACTCACCGGGCCGAACAGGATAGTAGATGATTGGATTACGGGGCTTACCTGCACCCGCATCCTCTTACGAGTAGGCCAACACTTATGTGTGACAACCAAACTCTACTATCCACCGTCGATGTAAACTATCCCATAGAGATCAAGATACTACCATTGACGTACTTCATACCATACACACATGGTACGTCAACGGCGTTTAACAGAATGATAGCACAACATATCTCTAAGACACAAAAGATGGAAATAAGTTGCAAATGGCTCTCATTAGAGCAGAGATAGCAAATACCATCATCCAGAGGACACATGTCCCAACATAACATCATTACAACTCAGCGGAAGCATTCAAAAGGTCTGAGTACAGACAAATCCAAATAGGCCTAAGAGGCCGGCAATGAAAGGAAAACGGAGCCTATCCACAAAGTCTCGGATCCTGCCCGGGTCCGCTATCTACTCGTCAACAGCCTCGTCGTACTCCACGTAGTAGCCACCATGGGGATCCTCGTAATCGTAGTCTGCGGAAACCACAGCCCCAAAGGGGTCAGTACAGACAAGTACTGGCAAGCAAGACTCACAGTTCACCAAAGTGTAACCCGTCAACACCAAGCACAGATGCTTTGGGTTCAACGGAATAAGGGGTGATATAAAAGATGCGGCAGCTGGCTGCACTATCCAACTACAGATACATACTACACCTTCCGGCTAACAGAAAGAAGATAAGATAGCGTATCGTAACCAACTACAACTAACTCCAAACAAACCCATCCTGGATCTCGCCCCTTATCCAAAGAAGCAATCCGAGGAAAACTCACCCAGTTGGATTAATGATGGATCAAGTTGTTGTGTCAATAAGCCTATTACTAGTCAAGTTATCATTAGTTAGGTGTAAGTTGTTCTGAATACTTGTTAGCCAGTACTTTCACCAAGTCAACCATAACCGCGGAAAACACGGCTTCTCGAGAAGATTTATCCCTGCAGGGGTGCACCAATTTAGCCGTACACGTAAGAATAACCCGCCAGATGGAATGCCTTCCACCAAGCGGGGCACTCAACACAACTCAACTCTTCTTCGCATCAAGCCCAAAGAACCCCGTGCAGTGAGCGCACGGCTAATCAAGCCCCCGAAGAAAAGGGGACCCTCATAGCACTCTAAGAACGTGTCTCCCTAAATGCCGACTACAAAAGTTCTACCCTGGCCTGGGTTCGCCATATATTATGCCTGCGGCAAATGGAAAACCCGAACTAAATGAGGCGATTTGGACGAGATGCGAATCGAATCAAATTGAGGGGGGCGCCCATACACGCTTCCCACATGCGGGTAGTGCGCTCATCATGGATCAGTAGACAAGACCCTTTTCCTAATTAGGGTCGACACTAGCAGGCCTCAAAACCACGCCGGGCCTCCTGCCGGTGCCTTATCAGCAAATTATTAATACCTCAAACTTAGCAGGTTGATTGTTTAACATCGAGCCCCATAACATAGTAAAATATGATAACAGAAAGTAACTGACAGCAGACTCGAGCAAAAACAACCCTAGGCATGCTAGTAAGACACGGGCACAAACAATGGGGTTATAGGAGTGGAGGTGAGGCAATATCAGGGCTAAAGGATACATGTAATGTGTTCGGAACACAAGCAACGATACATAAGGCTAGCAGAAATAGACAATGGAAAGTATCGGTATCCAGTGTGGAAAGAAACACAATGGTTCATGTGAGTGAATACTTGCCTGCAAGCTCAGCAGCCTGGTACTGAGCTAAGTCCTCAGAAGGGGTGTCGTAAAGCTCGTCTGTCTCAACGTCGTCGTCTATTCGAGAAGAAGCAAACAAACAACGCAAGGAGACAAACAATCAATAACATGGCATAATGCACAAACAGGGGATGATGCATGTCAATTTAATGGATGCATCAGAATAAACTAGTTGACATGTAACATGTTTAAATGGACCCATATGCAATTTGGATTGCATATGGAAAAGGTCCATGAATTAAGGTGGAAACAAATGATCTACAAATAATTACCATGTGAAAGTTGATTAGCATGATGCATGCATGATGAAAACAAAAGGAAACAACATTAGATGCAAGTAGGAATGAAATTTACCAAGTTTGGAATTTTATTTATCAAGTTAAGAATTTTGGCTTCTTAATGAGTTACACAAGCATTGGTTGTTTTCATCAAGTTAAATTGTTCAAAACAGGTAACAAAGTTCATATTTGAAAAGAGCACACAATTTTAGGTGGATTACATGTTTCAATTATTGAAAAAGGAATTAGAATGAATTACTTATGAATTAAACAAGAATTAATTGAAAATAATTCAAGTATGAATTTATTTGAATTTTTTTTTGTTCAAAACATAAATTCAAATTCATATTTGAAAAGTTTATACTTTTCTGGTTTGAAAACATATTTTATATGTTAAAAAATAATTTAATTTGAGCAAGTTATGAATTTAGCAATATTAAATGATTTAAACAAGGTTTAAATTATTTAACCAATTTTAATTATTCAAAACATGAAACAAAATTTATATTTGAAAAGGTGGTTCAAATTGGCATGGAAAACATATTTTATTTGTGTTATTTGAATTAAGTTTGAATTAGTTATGCATTTAATCAAATTTAAAATGATTTGTTTGAATTTGAAATTTGAATGCATTTGAATTATTCAAAACAGAAAACAAATGATGTAAACATGTAGAGAATTTAATTTTTTTCAGCAAACATATTTTATTTGCATTATTTGGAATTAGGAAAAAAAAGTTATTTGCATTTTACTTCTAGGGACTAATCTGTAAAAAGAAAAGGATTTGATTTAAAAAGAAAAGGGCAGAAAATCATTTTTCACTCCGCAGTGGCTAGCTCCAGCCACTGACAGAGGGGCCCCTGGGCCACGGTGGCCCGCGTGGTGCACAGCAGCTGACAGGGGGGCCCTCCTGTCAGTGCTGTTCGCAAAAAAGGTGGGGATTTATTTGTGGGAGGCAGGGATCGAACCCTGGCCTCCCGAGCGCGCGTGCTAGCTGCTACCACTGCGCTGCGATTCGTTCCTTGACAGTATAGGATGCATGGACAGGTTATACTTCCGTCTGCGTTAACTGAACTTTTGTTCAGTTAACTGAACCTGAACTTGGCCGTGCTTGCATCGCTCGCCGGCGGTGGTCTGCCGCTGCTCGTGCTCGTGTGCACTCAGGGACAGGGGCAGGGTGGTGCAGCGTGTGCTTGCGCGTGCAAAGAGGAACAAAGAGAGGGAGGTGGACGTCGCTGTGCTCACCTCCGCTGGAGGCGTAGCAGAGGCCCGGGGAGGAGGCGACGGTGGCGACAGTGATGAGGACGGCGGCGGCGATCCAGCAGGTCCTTGGTGTCGTGGAGGTGTCGAGAAGGTCGAGGAAGATACGGGGGGCTGATCCCCGTGGTTAGCCCGAGGGGAGGAGGAGCAGGGCGCCGGCGTTCATCGTCGATTCAAAGGTGGCGCTCGGGGTGGTGAGGTTCAGAGAGGGAAAGGTTGCAGCGACGGAGGGAAACGGCGGCGCGGTGGGTAGCTGGGGGAGGTATAGGGCTAGGGCTAGCTCGGGGAACCCTAGGGGTAGGTTTATAGGGGCGAGGCGCGCTCGGTGGCCGTCTGCTGCGCGCGCCGTCGACGTGGACACGCGCGATGGCCGCCGTACAGGAGGAAGAAAGGTGAGCGAGGGGGTACCGGGCCTGCCCACTGGCCTGGCCACTCCCTCCGTTTTCTTTTTATTTTTCTTCTGTTTCTTTTTTTTTTGCTGAATAGAATTAGGAAGACAAAGAAAGGTTTTGGGGTTTAGAAAAATGAGGGCAAAATTTTATATTGCTTATTTATGGTAACAGCACAAAGTGCAACTTTTGTTTTACAAAATGATTTGAATTTAAGTGCTGTTTGCAATTTGTTTGAAATTTGGATGAAATTAATAATAATTGAAATAATTGAACTTAAGCAAATAAGTTTTTAAATTCAAGTTTCTTTGAAACAAGTTATTGATTGTTTTGCAAGTTTCATAATTTCAAAAGGGTTGTTGTTTGTAATTTTATTTGAATTTGAATGCAAATCGAATTAAGTGATTTATTAAAAGGAACAAATTAATAGTTTGACCTTTCCATTTTCATGGAAACAAAAGGATGTTTTATTTGAACTTTTTATTTGGAAAATTGTAACATAACAAGTATGAAACAAAGGTTTGAATTCTTGGTTTGAAACTGAAATAGAAAACAATTGAAAACAGATGCAAAACAAAAGGAAAACAAATGTAATGATTAAGATGCCATGATGCAAAACAATAATAAACAAGAAACAAACATTCTAGGGGTGTTTTCATACTTGGGATGTTACAAAACGCCCCCCTTGAAGGAATCGCGCCCCGAGATTCCTACTGAGAAGAGAAAAGGTCCGGGTACTTCTTGCGAAGATCCTCTTCGGTCTCCCACGTTGCCTCTTTATCGGAATGATGGGACCACTGCACTTTCAAGAACTTGGTGCTCTTGTTGCGAGTCTTACGCTCGGTCTCATAGAGAATTCGAACAGGGTGCTCCTCATAAGAGAGATCTTCTTACAGTTCAATGGAATCATGATCAACTGCACGATCTGGATCTTTGAAACACCTCTTGAGCTGTGACACGTGAAACACATCGTGCACCTTGGATAGTTTTTCTGGAAGTTCAAGACGATAGGCATTTTTCGCACGCCTTGAGAGAATGTTGAAAGGACCAATGTATCTTGGTGCAAGCTTTCCTTTCACACCAAAACGATGAGTGCCTGTGAGGGGAGTTACACGGAGATATGCTTTGTCACCAGGTTTATAGATCATATCCCTGTGCTTGCTGTCATAGTAGCTTTTCTGACGAGACTGAGCAATCTTGAGATTGTCACGAATGATGCGAACTTTCTCTTCGGCTTCCTTAACAATGTCAGGGCCTAAGAGTGAACGTTCACCAGCTCCAGACCAATTGATTGGACTCCTGCATCTGCGGCCATAGAGTGCTTCAAATGGTGCCATGCCTAGGCTTGCCTGGAAGCTGTTGTTGTAGGAGAATTCAGCATATGGAAGACATTCCTCCCATTTCATGCCAAACGAGAGACCACATGCTCTGAGCATATCCTCGAGAATCTGATTGACTCTTTCGACTTGCCCTTGAGACTGAGGATGATAGGCTGTGCTGAACAGAAGTTTGGTGCCCAATGCTTCTTGAAAACTCTTCCAGAAATGAGAAGTGAAGATACTTCCACGATTTGAGCTTATTTCCAATGGAACACCATGAAGAGGAACAATCTTTGCTGTGTAGAGCTCTGCTAACTGGCTAGCTGAGATTATTTCTTTGACAGGAAAGAAGTGAGCTACTTTAGTGAGACGATCAATGACAACGAAGATTGCATCGTTGCCCCTCTTGGACTTTGGAAAACCAGTGACGAAGTCCATTTCAATCATGTCCCACTTCCACTCAGGGATTTTGAGAGGTTGGAGAAGACCGGCTGTTTTCTGATGAACTGCCTTAACACGTTGACAAACGTCGCATTCAGAAACGTATTGAGCAATTTCACGTTTAATGCCAGGCCACCAATACAGCGTCTTGAGATCCTGGTACATCTTTGTACTTCCAGAGTGGATGGAGAGAGGAGTTTCATGAGCCTCCTTGAGAATGACATCTTTGAGACTTTGAACTTTAGGAACTGCAATGCGTCCTTCGAAGAACACGGTTCCCTTGTCATAAATTGAGAAGGACTTGAATTTATCCTTGCCTTCTTTGATGTGCTCTACCATCTTCTTGATTTCAGCATCACGAAGTTGTTCAGAACGAATCTTGTCCTCGAGAGTTGGACTGGCTGTCAAGCTTGCAAGATAGCCTTGAGGAACAAGACCAAGGTTCAGCTTCTGGATTTCTTCATGAAGTGGAGGTTGGCTTTCCATGATCATGAGATTATTGCAATACGACTTGCGACTGAGAGCATCGGCCATAACATTAGCCTTGCCTGGAGTGTAAGAAATGGTAAGATCAAAGTATTTAATCTTTTCAATCCATCTCCTTTGCCTGAGGTTTAGATCTGGTTGAGTGAAGATGTATTTCAGACTCTTATGATCGGAAAAGATTTCAGTGCGATTACCCAACAAGTATTGCCTCCATTTCTTGAGGGCAAACACAACTGCTGCAAGTTCTAGGTCATGAGTGGGATGATTTTGCTCATGAGCGTTCAACTGACGTGAAGCATAAGCCACAACTTGACGTTCTTGCATAAGAACTGCTCCTAGACCTTGGAGAGAAGCATCACAGAATATCTGGAAAGGTTTGGTTGGATCTGGGCCAACCAGAACTGGTGTAGAAGTGAGTTTAGTCTTCAGGAGATTGAAACTTTCATCACATTGTGGAGACCAAACGAACTTCTTGTCCTTCTTTGTGAGAACAGTGAGAGGTTTTGCAATCTTGGAGAAGTTTTGGACGAAACGACGGCAATAGCTAGCCAAGCCAAGAAAACTTCTTACTTGCTTCACCGTCTTAGGAGGTTTCCAATCAACAATTTCCTTAACCTTTTCTGGATCAATGGCTATGCCTTTGGCAGAGATGATATGACCAAGGTAAGCAACTTCTGAAATCCAGAACTCACATTTGGAGAACTTGGCATACAGACGATGCTCGCGAAGCTTCATGAGAGTGAGACGAAGATGTTCTTCATGCTCTTCCTCAGACTTTGAGTAGACAAGAATGTCATCAAGATATACCACAACGAACTTGTCGAGGTATTCATGGAAGACAGAATTCATGAGTCGAGAGAAGGTCGCCGGTGCATTGGTGAGACTAAAGGACATGACGGTGTATTCATACAGACCGTAGCGAGTGGTGAAGGCTGTCTTTGGAATATCTTCCTTTCTGATCTTTATTTGATGGTAGCCCATCCTCAAGTCCAACTTGGAGAATATTGAGGCTCTAGCAAGTTGATCAAAAAGATCATCGATACGAGGAATTGGATACTTGTTTTTGATGGTTTTCTCGTTAAGAGGACGATAGTCAACAACGAGTCTCTTTGTTTGATCCTTCTTCGCAACGAACAGAGTTGGGCAACCCCAAGCCGAAGAACTAGGTTGAGTGTAACCTTTCTCCATGTACATATCGGTTTGCTCCTTCAACAACTTCAGTTCAGGAGGAGCTATCTTGTATGGATGCTTAGAGATTGGAGCAGTACCTGGTTCAAGCTCGATCACGAACTCAACTGCTCTGTCCGAAGGCATTCCTGGCAATTCTTCTGGAAAGACGTCAGGGAATTCACAAACCACCGGAACATTTTCGAGTAGAGGTAGAGATTTTGCATCGAGTGTGTAAAGCTGAGTGGAACTTGATTCATGTGGAGAATAGACTATCTGGCCAGAAGGATGGAAGAGAGTTATTGACTTTTGAGCACAGTCAATTTTTGCTTTATTGGCCTTCAACCAATCCATTCCAAGAATGACATCAATGTCAGAATTTCCCAGCAACATGAGTGAAGCAAGGAATATGCGACCTCCAATTAGGATTTGATTGTCCTTACTTATCTTGGAAGTCAACATTTGTGATCCCGGGGAGTGAACGGTGATTTGATTGCTTAGTGGAACCACAATTAGCTTGTTTGTTGCGGCAAAGATCTTTGACACAAAAGAATGCGATGCTCCGTTATCAAACAACACCTTAGCTGGAATAAAGTTTACGGGGAATATACCGAGAACGACGTCAGGAGCTTCCTCAGCTTTTTCGATCTTGACGTGATTCACCCTTGCGGTCCTCCCGACAGGCCTGTTGTTGGAGTTGAAGGCCTTAGACGGGGGAGCGCGCACCATTGCCTGGTTGGTGTTGGGACGAGGTGGTGGTGGAGGTAGCTGCCTCTGTGTGCACTTGTCGGCGTAGTGTCCCGTCTCCTTGCACTTGAAGCAAGTGACGACACGAGGAGGACCTGGCCTTGGCTGCCCCATTGGAACCCTCTGACCATGCATCTGAGCTGGGTTGGGTGGGCGGGAAGCGAAGCCTGGAGAAGCTTGGGCATATGGAGCCCTAGTGACAGCACAATTTGGCACCCAGATGCGGCGCTTCTGCGGAGGGGTGGTCATATTGGAGGAGGAACCACCCTCACGCGAGTGCTTGCGAGACTCCTCGAACGCCTTGCGCCTATTTTCTTCATTGAGCGCGGTGTTAACGAGCTCCTCGAAGTCTTTGGTCTTGACATTGGTGAGGGCATACTTGAGCTCCGGGTTAAAACCTCTGCGGAACCTTGCCATCTTCTTAGCTTCGGTGGACACCTCATCTCCAGCGTATCGAGCGAGGCGATTGAACTCACTCTGATAGCTGATGACGTCCAGCTTGCCTTGCTTGAGAGAGCAAAACTCTTCACGCATTCTTTCCATGAGACCATCTGGAATGTGGTGCTTCAGGAAGGCATCTCTGAAACAACCCCAGGTGATTGGCATGCCAGCTCTCATGGCCTGGTAGTTTTCCCACCAAGAAGCTGCCTGACCCTTCAGCAGATAGGAGGCATACTTGACCTTGTCTTCCTCAGCTACGTGTGCAATCTCCAGAGCCCTGGCTATCTCACGGATCCAGTCATCGGCGTCCAGAGGCTCGCGTGTTGCCACAAAAGCTCTTGGGCCCAGACTGAGGAACTCCTTGATGTTGACCGTCTCGTCATACTCCACGTAGTAGCCACCATGGGGATCCTCGGAAACGTAGTCTGCGGAAACCACAGCCCCAAAGGGGTCAGTACATAAACGTACTGGCAAGCAAGACTCACAGTTCACCAAAGTGTAACCCGTCAACACCAAGCACAGATGTTTTGGGTTCAACGGAAGGAAGGGGATGTAAAAGACGCTGCAACTGGCTGCTCTAACCCACTACAGAGTTGCTATAACTTCCGACTATCAGAAAGGAGATAAGATAGCGTATCGTAACCAATAATAACTAACCACCAAACAAACCCATCCTGGATCTCGCCCCTTATCCAAAGAAGCAATCCGAGGATAACTCACACAGTTGGATTAATGATGGATCAGTCAAGTTATCATTAGTTAGGTGTAAGTTGTTCTGAGTACTTGTTAGCCAGTACTTTCACCAAGTAATCCATAACCGCGGAAAACACGGCTTCTCGAGAAGATTTACCCTGCAGGGGTGCACCAATTTGGCCGTACACGTAAGAATACCCCGCCAGGATGGAAATGCACTTCCACCAAGCGAGGCACTCAACACAACTCAACTCTTCTTCGCATCAAGCCCAAAGAACCACATGTTGTGCGTGCGCGGCTAATCGAGTCCACGAAGAAAAGGGGACCCTCATAGCACTCTAAGACCACGCCGCCCTAAATGCCGACTACAAAAGTTCCACCCTGGCGCCAAGGGTTCGCACCTGCACATGCATGCATCAAATGGAAAGCCCGAACTAAGTGTGGCGATTTGGACGAGATGTGAATCGAATCAAATTGAGGGGGGCGCCCATACACGCTTCCCACATGCGGTTAGTGCACTCATCATGGATCAGTAGACAAGACCCTTTTCCTATTAGGGTCGACACTAGCAGGCCTCAAAACCACGCCGGGCCTCCTGACGGTGCCTTATCAGCAAATTATTATTACCTCAAAATTAACATGTTGTTGTTTAAACATCGAGCCCCAGAACATAATAGAAATAGTAACAGAAAGTAACGGGCAACAGACTCGAGCAAAAACAACCCTAAGCATGCTAGTAAGACACGGGCAACAAGCAAAGGGGTTATAGGTGTGGAGGTGAGGCTATATCATGGTTAAAGGGTAACAGGTGATAGGTTCGTAACAGAAGCAACGATACATATGGCTAGCAGAAATAGGCAACGGAAAGTATCGGTAACCAATGTTGAAAGAAACACAGTGGTTCATGTGAGTGATAACTTGCCTGCAAACCCAGTAGCCTGGTACTGAGCTAACTCCTTAGAAGGGGTGTCGTAAGTATCGTCGGTCTCAACGTCGTCGTGTATCCGAGAAGAAGCAAACGAACAACACAGAGAACAAACAATCAATATCATGGCATAGTGCACAAACATGGGATGATGCATGACCATTTAATTGATGCAACAAAATAAACTAGTTGATAATTTAACATAACATGATTAAATGGACCCACATGCAATTGGGATTGCATATGGAAAGCCCATGAATTAAGGGTGAAACAATTGTTTTACAACTAACCAATAGGTGAAAGTGGATTAGCATGATGCATGGATGAAGAAAACAACAATAGAACCAATTGGAAATAAGGTTTACCCAGTTTGGAAATTCATTTATTAAGTTATGAAATTTTGGTTCCTTAAAGGTGTCACACAAGCAGTTGTTGTTTTCATCATGTTAAATTGTTCAAAACAGATAACAAAGTTCATATTTGGAAAGAACACAAAATTTTAGGTGGATTACATGTTTCACTTGTTGAAAAAGGATTTAGGATGAATTACTTATGAATTAAACAAGTTTAAACAAGAATTAAATGAATTTAATTCAAACATGAACTTATTTGAATTTTTATTTGTTCAAAACAGTAAGTGAGGTTCATAATTGAAAATATTATACTTTTATGGTTTGAAAACATATTTTATATGTTCAAAAAGAATTTAATTTGAGCAAGTTATGAATTTAACAATATTAAATGATTTAAACAAGGTTTAAATTATTTAACCAATTTTAATTATCCAAAACAAGAAACAAATTCTATATTTGGAAAGGTGGTTTAATTTTGCATGGAAAACATATTTTATTTGTGGAAATTGGATTTAAAATGAGCAAGTTATTAATTTGGCAATTTTAAATGCAATAATTAAGAAACAGTTGTTTTCAGCAATTTAAATTATTCAAAACAGCAAAAAAAGTTGATATTTGGAAAGTACATGAAAAGTTGATTGGAAAACATATTTAGTTTGTGGAATTTGGAATTGTTATGCCCAAGTTATGAATTTTGCAAAATTAAGTGATTTAAACAAGAATTCAAATGTTTCACCAATTTAAAATATTCAAAACAGCAAACAAATTTTATATTTGGGTAGAGGATTCAATTTGGTACAGAAAACATATTTAAAAAGTTGAATTTGGAGTTAAAATGATTTATTTAAGCAATTTACAAGTTTAAGGTGGAATCTGCCATTTTTCATTACATCTAGGGACTAGAAAAATAAATTGCAGGGGCCTAGGAAGAAGATACAGGGACTGGACTGTGATTAGGGATTTGTTTGGGTTGTGAAGATATAAAATAAAAAAATGGGATTTAATCCCGTGGGGGGTGGGATTCGAACCCACCCCCTCTGCTCGCAGCGCAAGGAACAGAACCAGTGGGGTGCTGTGCTGTTTGTTGACAGAAGGGGGAAGCTCGGGGGGTTATAGTTCTGTTAACAGTTAAGTGAACTGTGTTCAACTGAACCTTGCAGGTTCAGGTCGCTGTCCTCGACGGAGGCAGGCAGCGATGCTCGCCGTGGGGCGCCGTCCGTGGGGGGGGGGTGCGGGTGCTGTGGGGCTGCTGTGGCCGTGTGATGCGAGAGGGAGGAGAGGGATCGAGGGTGGAGGCTCACCGTGAGTGCTCGAGGGAGGAGGGATCGGTGCAGATACAGAGGAGGGTCCGATGGCGGAAGAGGTGATGGCCGGCATCGATCCAAGTCCCCAGGGCTCCTCCCTGGGAGCAGAATCGGAAGAGGACGGTGCGGGGATCTCATTCCCGCCATGGGGAGCTCCCGACAACTACCCCTGCGACCACGCCAACCTCCTCAACATGCGGCCATGGTGGGGGTTCAGGTTCAGAGAAAAAGGACAGGGAGAAGGGAGCAGAGGGGAGGAGAAGAAAATGGAGGCGGGGAGAGGAAGAGAGAGGGAAGGGAACTAGAGTTAGGGGGAGAGGGAGCCCTCGACTAGGGTTATAGGGAGGGGGAGGTGGTCGCAGCCGTTGCTGCTCCTCTCTGAATCACGTGGACAAGCCGGATGTGCTGTCGTACGAAGAAGATGAAGTTGAGGGGGGTATTGGGCCAAGGGGAGATGGGCTGGGCCCTCTCTCTCTGGTTGCTCTGTTTTAATTAATTTTTTTTGTGCTGATTGGAAAAGGAAGAGAAAGGCTAGGGTTTAGGGTTAGGAAAAATTTAGAAATTTTTTGGTAATGTTTAAACATGTAACAGCAACACTTGACAAGTTTAGCTTTTCAAGAAGTTCAAATTTAAATTGCTGTTTGCAAGTTGATTCAAATTTGAATGATGTTGAGATTAAGTGATTAATGAAAACAAGATTTTAAATAGGGTGAACATTATTGTTTAATTAGAAACAAATGATTATAATTGTTGTGTAATTGTCATTAATTCCAAAAGGTTGCTGTTTGTAAAATGTATTTGAATTTGAATAACAAATTGAGTTAAGTGAGTTATTAAAAACAAACATTTCAAATAGATTGAACCCTCAATTTTATTTGCAACAAATTGATTAGAATTGTTTGTAGTTTTCATAAATTTCAATTGGTTGCTGTTTGCATAATGTGATTTGAATTTTGAATGGGATTTGAGTTACATGAGTTATTAAATAAAATAACAAGTTAATAGTTCTATGTAAATAGAAACAACTAGCTGTTTTAATTGAACCTTTTATTTGGAAAATGTAACATAACAAGTGTGAACAATTATTTAGATGTTGGTTTGGAATTTCAAAGATTTTTGGTATTAGATGAATTATTGATTAGAAACAAATCAACAGTTTTGAAATCACAACTTTAATGGAAACAATTGATTGTTTTGATTTGAAATATCATTTTGGAAATTGTAACATCACAAGTATGAAACAAAAGGTTTGAAATTTGGTTTGAAATTCAAATAGAAAACAAAGGAAAACAAATGAAAACAGTTGGAAAACAAAGCAAAACAGAGGAAAACAAATGGAAAACAAAGCAAAACAAATGCAATGAACCTGATGTCATGATGCAAAACATAAAATAACAGAGAGCAAACATTCTAATGGCTATTTTTCATACTTGGGATGTTACAAAACGCCCCCCCTTGAAGGAATCGCGCCCCGAGATTCCTACTGAAAAGGGAAAAGGTCCGGATACTTCTTGCGAAGGTCCTCTTGAGCTGTGACACGTGAAACACATCGTGCACCTTGGATAGTTTTTCTGGAGGTTCAAGATGATAGGCATTCCTGGCAACTCTTCTGGAGAGATGTCAGGGAATTTGGAAACCACCGGAACATTTTCAAGTAAAGGGAGAGGTTTTGCATCGAGGTTGTATAGCTGGATAGAACTTGATTCATTTGTAGAATAGACTATCTGGCCAGAAGGGTGGAACAGAGTTATTGATTAGACGCCGGTAGAATAACTGAAGTGGGAAGCAACAACAAGATTTGAACGGACGAAAAGGATGTTGAGAAGAACAGGATATCGAAGCAACATCGGGAAAACGAGATCAAAACACTCCTGAGGTACTACTGAAAACCCATCCGGGCTTCTAAAGGATCAATATCTACTGCTTAAGGAATAGAGGATCTGCTTCCGGGGCTTACACGCCTCCGTTCTCAATCGTGAGTAGGCAACATGATAAATCATGTCACAACCACCTCCATTCCTATGGTCTAGTCGATATAACCATCCTAGAGAAACTAGAATTCGTGAAAACCTAACTTGAAAGTTTAGGTGAGAAGAGAAAACAACGTTGCACTTCCTTACCAAAAAAGGGTGGGTGGGTGGGGAAAGAAGAAAAATGGCAGAATTCCTACTCTCACGTTTCATTTTTTTTTCTATATAGCTACAAAAATAGTTTCTAGACTCAACTGCGACCAGTAAAAAGGGATCCTACAGGCAGACAGGCTCTGATACCATTTGTCGCACCCGGACTTCTAGGGGATACTCACCGGGCCGAACTGAATAGTAGATGATTGGATTACGGGGTTTAACTGCACCCGCGTCCCCTTACGAGTAGGCCAACACTTATGTGTGACAACCAATCTCTACTATCCACCATCGATGTAAACTATCCCATAGAAATCGGGATACTTCCATTGACGTACTTCAAACCATACACACATGGTACGTCAACGGCGTTTGAACAAGTGATATCACAACAGATCTCTACGACACAAAAGATGAAAATAAGTTGCAAATAGCTCTCACTAGAGCAGAGATAGCAAATACAATCATCCAGAGGACACATGTCCCAACAAGTCATCATTACATCACATCGGAAGCATTCAAAAGGTCTGAGTACAGACAAGAACCTAATAGGCCTAAGAGGCCGGAAACGAAAAGACGGAGCCCATCCACGAAGTCTCGGATCCTGCCCGGGTCCGCTATCTACTCGTCAGCAGTCTCGTCATACTCCACGTAGTAGCCACCATGGGGATCCTCGGAAACGTAGTCTGCGAAAACCACAGCCCCAAAGGGGTCAGTACATAAACGTACTGGCAAGCAAGACTCACAGTTCACCAAAGTGTAACCCATCAACACCAAGCACAGATGCTTTGGGTTCAACGGAAGGAAGGGGATGTAAAAGACGCTGCAACTGGCTGCTCTAACCCACTACAGAGTTGCTATAACTTCCGACTATCAGAAAGGAGATAAGATAGCGTATCGTAACCAACTATAACTAACCACCAAACAAACCCATCCTGGATCTCGCCCCTTATCCAAAGAAGCAATCCGAGGATAACTCGCACAGTTGGATTAATGATGGATCAAGGTATTGTGGCAATAAGGCTATTACTAGTCAAGTTATCATTAGTTAGGTGTAAGTTGTTCTGAGTACTTGTTAGCCAGTACTTTCACCAAGTAATCCATAACCGCGGAAAACACGGCTTCTCGAGAAGATTTACCCTGCAGGGGTGCACAAATTTGGCCGTACACGTAAGAATAGCCCGCCAGGATGGAAATGCACTTCCACCAAGCGAGGCACTCAACACAACTCAACTCTTCTTCGCATCAAGCCCAAAGAACCACATGTTGTGCGTGCGCGCTAATCGAGTCCACGAAGAAAAGGGGACCCTCATAGCACTCTAAGACCACGCCGCCCTAAATGCCGACTACAAAAGTTCCACCCTGGCGCCAAGGGTTCGCACCTGCACATGCATGCATCAAATGGAAAGCCCGAACTAAGTGTGGCGATTTGGACGAGATGCGAATCGAATCAAATTGAGGGGGGGCGCCCATACACGCTTCCCACATGCGGTTAGTGCGCTCATCATGGATCAGTAGACAAGACCCTTTTCCTATTAGGGTCGACACTAGCAGGCCTCAAAACCACGCCGGGCCTCCTGCCGGTGCCTTATCAGCAAATTATTATTACCTCAAAATTAACAGGTTGTTGTTTAAACATCGAGCCCCAGAACATAATAGAAATAGTAACAGAAAGTAACGGGCAACAGACTCGAGCAAAAACAACCCTAAGCATGCTAGTAAGACACGGGCAACAAGCAAAGGGGTTATAGGTGTGGAGGTGAGGCTATATCATGGTTAAAGGGTAACAGGTGATAGGTTCGTAACAGAAGCAACGATACATATGGCTAGCAGAAATAGGCAACGGAAAGTATCGATAACCAATGTTGAAAGGAACATAGTGGTTCATGTGAGTGATAACTTGCCTGCAAACCCAGTAGCCTGGTACCGAGCTAACTCCTTAGAAGGGGTGTCGTAAGTATCGTCGGTCTCAACGTCGTCGTGTATCCGAGAAGAAGAAAACAAACAACGCAGAGAACAAACAATCAATATCATGGCATAGTGCACAAACATGGGATGATGCATGACCATTTAATTGATGCAACAAAATAAACTAGTTGACAATTTAACATAACATGATTAAATGGACCCACATGCAATTGGGATTGCATATGGAAAGCCCATGAATTAAGGGTGAAACAATTGTTTTACAACTAACCAATAGGTGAAAGTGGATTAGCATGATGCATGGATGAAGAAAACAACAAAATAACAACAATAGAACCAATTGGAAATATGGTTTACCCAGTTTGGAAATTCATTTATTAAGTTATGGAATTTTGGTTCCTTAAAGGTGTCACACAAGCAGTTGTTGTTTTCATCATGTTAAATTGTTCAAAACAGATAACAAAGTTCATATTTGGAAACAACACCAAATTTTAGGTGGATTACATGTTTCACTTGTTGAAAAAGGATTTAGGATGAATTACTTATGAATTAAACAAGTTTAAACAAGAATTAAATGAATTTAATTCAAACATGAACTTATTTGAATTTTTATTTGTTCAAAACAGTAAGTGAGGTTCATAATTGAAAAGCTTATACTTTTATGGTTTGAAAACATATTTTATATGTTCAAAAAGAATTTAATTTGAGCAAGTTATGAATTTAACAATATTAAATGATTTAAACAAGGTTTAAATTATTTAACCAATTTTAATTATCCAAAACATGAAACAAATTTTATATTTGGAAAGGTGGTTTAATTTTGCATGGAAAACATATTTTATTTGTGGAAATTGGATTTAAAATGAGCAAGTTATTAATTTGGCAATTTTAAATGCAATAATTAAGAAACAGTTGTTTTCAGCAATTTAAATTATTCAAAACAGCAAACAAAGTTGATATTTGTAAAGTACATGAAAAGTTGATTGGAAAACATATTTAGTTTGTGGAATTTGTAATTGTTATGCCCAAGTTATGAATTTTGCAAAATTAAGTGATTTAAACAAGAATTCAAATGTTTCACCAATTTAAAATATTCAAAACAGCAAACAAAATTTATATTTGGGTAGAGGATTCAATTTGGTACAGAAAACATATTTGAAAAGTTGAATTTGGAGTTAAAATGATTTATTTAGGCAATTTACAAGTTTAAGGTGGAATCTGCCATTTTTCATTACATCTAGGGACTAGAAAAATAAATTGCAGGGGCCTAGGAAGAAGATACAGGGACTGGACTGTGATTAGGGATTTGTTTGGGTTGTGAAGATATAAAATAAAAAAATGGGATTTAATCCCGTGGGGCGTGGGATTCGAACCCACCCCCTCTGCTCGCAGCGCAAGGAACAGAACCAGTGGGGTGCTGTGTTGTTTGTTGACAGAAGGGGGAAGCTCGGGGGGTTATAGTTATGTTAACAGTTAACTGAACTGTGTTCAACTAAACCTTGGAGATTCAGGTCGCTGTCCTCGACGGAGGCAGGCAGCGATGCTCGCCGTGGGGCGCCGTCCGTGGGGGGGGGGTGCGGGTGCTGTGGCCGTGTGATGCGAGAGGGAGGAGAGGGATCGAGGGTGGAGGCTCACCGTGAGTGCTCGAGGGAGGAGGGATCGGTGCAGATACAGAGGAGGGTCCGGTGGCGGAAGAGGTGATGGCCGGCGTCGATCTAAGGCCCCAGGGCTCCTCCCTGGGAGCAGAATCGGAAGAGGACGGTGCGGGGATCTCATTCCCACCATGGGGAGCTCCCGACAACGACCCCTGCGACCACGCCAACCTCCTCAACATGCGGCCATGGTGGGGGTTCAGGTTCAGAGGAAAAAGGACAGGGAGAAGGGAGCAGAGGGGAGGAGAAGAAAATGGAGGCGGGGAGAGGAAGAGAGAGGGAAGGGAACTAGGGTTAGGGGGAGAGGGAGCCCTCGACTAGGGTTATAGGGAGGGGGAGGTGGTCGCAGCCGTTGCTGCTCCTCTCTGAATCACGTGGACAAGCCGGATGTGCTGCCGTACGAAGAAGATGAAGTTGAGGGGGGTATTGGGCCAAGGGGAGATGGGCTGGGCCCTCTCTCTCTGGTTGCTCTGTTTTAATTAATTTTTTTTGTTCTATTGTTTTTTTTGTGCTGATTGGAAAAGGAAGAGAAAGGCTAGGGTTTAGGGTTAGGAAAAATTTAGAAAATTTTTGGTAATGTTTAAACATGTAACAGCAACACTTGACAAGTTTAGCTTTTCAAGAAGTTCAAATTTAAATTGCTGTTTGCAAGTTGATTCAAATTTGAATGATGTTGAGATTAAGTGATTAATGAAAACAAGATTTTAAATAGGGTGAACATTATTGTTTAATTAGAAACAAATGATTATAATTGTTGTGTAATTGTCATTAATTCCAAAAGGTTGCTGTTTGTAAAATGTATTTGAATTTGAATAACAAATTGAGTTAAGTGAGTTATTAAAAACAAACATTTCAAATAGATTGAACCCTCAATTTTATTTGCAAAAAATTGATTATAATTGTTTGTAGTTTTCATAAATTTCAATTGGTTGCTGTTTGCATAATGTGATTTGAATTTTGAATGGGATTTGAGTTACATGAGTTATTAAATAAAATAACAAGTTAATAGTTCTATGTAAATAGAAACAACTAGCTGTTTTAATTGAACCTTTTATTTGGAAAATGTAACATAACAAGTGTGAACAATTATTTGGATGTTGGTTTGGAATTTCAAAGATTTTTGGTATTAGATGAATTATTGATTAGAAACAAATCAACAGTTTTGAAATCACAACTTTAATGGAAACAATTGATTGTTTTGATTTGAAATATTATTTTGGAAATTGTAACATCACAAGTATGAAACAAAAGGTTTGAAATTCAAATAGAAAACAAAGGAAAACAAATGAAAACAGTTGGAAAACAAAGCAAAACAGAGGAAAACAAATGGAAAATAAAGCAAAACAAATGCAATGAACATGATGTCATGATGCAAAACATAAAATAACAGAGAGCATACATTCTAATGGCTATTTTTCATACTTGGGATGTTACAATCTGCTAGTTGTCGACAGGATTTACTCCGTTGTACGCTTGCCATAGGCAATTTACAGTTAATCCATCCCTTCATCCTGGAGAGCCACATGCAGCCAAACTCAAGATGCGATGGGTCCGGTCCGGCCCGGTGACCCGCTGGACCGAACCTGTATTTTGTTACCGATAGGATAAGGGTCCGGCCCACTGAGAAACAGGGTAATCGTGAACCTGATCCTTTCGACCCTAGGATAAAACCGAACCTCGTCGACAAAGGGCAGACCACGCGTGCACGCCGCCGTCGCCGGGCCAGGGGAGCAACGGCTGAAGGCCAGAGGACGTTGAGGGTTTGTGTGGCGCTGCGACCAGTGCCTCGTGCCTCGTGCCTCTCGCCCGCCGTCGTCCGCAGGCCGCGCTCGCCGACTCGGCGGGCAACTGCTCTGCCTGCATCGGCCCTCATCTCATCGTCCCATCCACACCACCTAGTAGTCGGGCGGCCAGGCCGGTGGCAGCGCCATTAGGGACTGCGCCTAGACGCTCCTAGACAGTATGCGGCGCGACGTACCCTGCTGCGACAGCCGGTGGCGGAGCTGGCCGGCCGCATGGGCTGCGTGGTGGATCGGCAACGTGCAGACCTGAGCCAGCGCCATGCTCACCGACACCTTCCTCGATTCCTTGGCCACCTACATCGGCGGCGCCCATGACAATGTCAAGCGGAGGGTCATCACCTCGAGCAATCCACCAGCAACGCCTTCGTCAACCGTCATCATCCTCCGCCGCTCCCGTTCAATGAGCTAAGCAATGTGTTCCCGTGTATAGAGTATAGACGTAGTGCTCTCAGTGTGCGAGGGCCTGATTAATTTCTCATATAATTAATTATTGTTGTTACTGCCCGTAGATCACAATTTGTAATCAGGCATTTTGCTGCTCGTTTGTGATTGCAACCTGAAAAACAACAACAACAAATAAATCGACGCTGCTGGTGTAGAGAAGTGGGTCGAACCTAGGATTACCCATGAACCTATAAATGAAGGTGCGGTTCAAACCTGAACCTGCTATTTACCTAATAGGTTTTGTGGTTCGGTAGCAGGTCCAAACCTGACCGGACCTAGCACATCTATAAGCCAAACTGACACACCGTTGTACTGAAAACTTTTACTACCGTCTACAAGCGACGTGGAGGGTTGCTATAGACAACGGGTGTCTAAACTAATGTATATGCCCTAAAGTGCATGGAGCGGACTCTAGGTACCTAATGCAGCGGCGGATAAAGACGCAGAGGTGGTTGAAAGTCATCTTCTCACCGGCAAGCCGCGTGAATCCCAGGTCGCGGGCACCGCAGTAGACGTCGAGCGGGTCTAGCCGGCGCGAGGCAGTCCTGATATTGGGGTGATCCAGTCCTTGTCGGCATCATGTCAAGCGTGTCGAGTCCCTGTCGGCACCGCGTCCAGCGTGCCCGACAGGCGAGGGCGGTGAGCTGCACGACGCAGGTCGACGGTAGCACCATGGTGTCAGCCCCGACCACCAGCGGGAAGTTAGTTTTTCATCCTTGCCTTCTGGAACGGATTGCACGTCACTCACAATCGAGATAAAGATAGATAAAAATCTACTTTTGGTATAAAAAAATCTGCCGAGATTCAAGTATGTCGTATACCCGTTTCTTCTCCCTCCGTGCCCCAGGTCTCCTCCATGGGCAATAATCTTTCATAGTAGAGGACGTCTAGCACATAGTCGGATAGGTAAGCCGGCAAGGACTACCAGCAGGCAACGGCGCAAGCGAATCGAAACTGCAGCCGAGCTGGGCGTCGTGCTCGTGCTCCCGAGCCATCGCCGTTGCCTAACTGTGCGTCCCCCAACCCATCGCCTGGCTGCTATCTCCTAGATTACCCCATCTCTATCTTGTCTACCCAGCCCCATGGCTTAAAAGCAGGCCTAAAATCAGACGGGGTGCTCCGACTTTCAGTCGTGCACTTGCGTGCGGAAGGGCAGCATGCATCAATACATACACGGCCTGACGAGCAGATAGCAGGAACGTGCCGCCGGAGTGGTCATGCTATAGGCGACCCGGTACTCTGTCATGTAAGCAACCGATCGATACAAAGGCTGTTTTCGTTGACTGCAGGCAGAAACAGACACGGACCGTACCACCAGGATGGGCTGTGATGGGTTGGGATGCCTTCGGGGCCCGATTAAAACGCTGGGAGAACGGACATGATACAGACTTGACAGACGACGCGGCTCGAAATACAGGAAAAACGGTTCGGACATACCCATACGCAACCGTGGTGACCACAAACTACTATATAGTACCTACTACAAATATTTTTGTGGAAGGACAAAACGGTAAAACAACATGTTGGACCGAAAGAAGTCTTAAAGATAATATGATTTATATTTATGAATATAAGGCCATTTACAACAGGGGCGCTTAGAGCAGGTGCCAGGATCGATTGGATGTCCGTTCCGTTTGATTCCTGGTCGATCTCAGGAATCTTTTTTTTTTTTTTTTTTTACATACGCCTCCCACAAGGAGAGCCGGGTTCCATTATTAACATAACAGAACAGGAGTCTTAGTTACAACTTGAAACGAAAAACGACCCACATTAAAGGAACTAGAAGCCACAGCAAAAGTACCAAACCTAAGCAGCTGAGATAAAAGTCTATCAAGCCTCCAACCGACCACAAACCAACCGGTCGACAGTCAAAAACAACCACAAGAGTTTCACCACAGAGGCAGGACAAAGTATCTTTGCAAACAACATTCACTGACAGGGTCACCCCATCAATCTTCATTTTCTTCCTGGACATCATCCTCAGCCTGTTCAGTATCCGTTTCATCCTGCGCCGAAGATCCAGTTGACGCATGAGCTGAAATTGCAACATCTTGTATCCTCTTAGCTCCTTCCTCCAGCAAGCTCCTAGCTGCTTCTCCCTGCAAACCTGCCCAATAACGAAGAAAAACACTCATGTAACACACCATCTCAACAGGAGATGATATAGTCTTGCCCTCAAAACAAGCCCTATTTCTCAATTTCCAAATAGCCCAACATAGAGCAGCAACCCCCACTACATGAAGGTTTGTGTTCCCAGGAAAGAACTTGTTAATCCACCAAAAATAATGAGTAAAACCAGTGGGCCTGGCAGTTGCCCCCAAAGCTATACATACTGAACTCCACACAAAACTAGCAGCAGGACATTCAAAAAACAAATGGTTAATAGACTCATTCAAATGACAGAACCTACAAATTGGACTACCAACCCAGTTTCTCCTCAGCATATTATCCTTAGTTGCAATAGCATTGTGCCAAATAAGCCAAAGCCAAATCTTGATTTTGAGAGGAATTTTTGCTTTCCACAGATGTTTAAAAGATCTATCAGGACCAAACGAGGATAACTTGTTATACAGTGATTTTACAGAAAAGATTCCATTCTTAGTTAATTTCCATTTTGGTTTATCTTTTCCAACTCCCAGCGCTACAGTTGTTAAAGCATTCCTTAACTCCCTAACTTGCATTTGCAGAACTGGTGTTAACCATCTTCTAAAGGAAAATGTCCACCCAGTATTATACATTTCTTTCACAGTAACTTCCTGTTGATCACAGATTTCAAACAGCCTAGGAAAACAGTAGCTCAGGAATCTGGTTTGCATCGATGCATGTTCAGTCGCCAAGCGCTCTCGCTTTTTTTTTCACGCAAGACTTTAGTGGACGTTTGGCAGTAGTAGGGCGCTACTTCCCCAGCAAAATTCACGGGTGGCTGAAACTAAATCGCATGGGCGCTTGCGTGTTTGGATTGGAGACCACGGACGCTAGCGACTCGGTTAGCGCCTGCAAAATACAACTAGCAATGGATACCAAGACTCTTGTGCAGCCGCCAGATGCTAAATCATTTTTTTTTCATTTAAGCTTTCTACCAAGCGTCTGCGCATTGGACATGCTCTAAGGGCATCTCCAGCCGTCCCCCGGAGCCCTCAGGGGGGCTTTTTCGCGGTGGAAGCGACGAATAGCGCCGTTTCTTCACCACTCGGCCCCCCAGAGGCCCAAATAACGCCGTTTCGGCGCTATTTCGCGCCGCGGCACCCAGGCCAAACTCAACCCGCTGGGTTCGGCCTGGGGGGGGGGGGGGCGAAACTGCGCGGTCGCGCGCGTGGGCCAGCTCAGTCAGCGACGCGACGAGAAAGCGCGAGAACAGAACCGCCCCGTGATCGTCTTCTCGGCTTCCGCGCGGTCAAAAGGCTGCCGCCGTTTATGGCGTGGCGGCCGCCCAGTGCATGCGCCCCGTTCAAAGGCTGCCGGCGTAATGGCGTGGCGGGCGGCAGCGAGGGGACGCGCGCGCAGTAAATGCCCGGCCGCTCGCCGCGCCTATAAAATCCCCCCGCCGCACGCCGCGCCCGCCATTCTTCCACCGGCGCACTCTCTCTTCTCTTCTTCCTCTCGACACTCTCCTCTCTTCTTCTCTTCACGAAATGGCCAGCTACAAGGACGGGGCAGCGGCCAACGGGTTCCCTCGCCGCCACCTCCGCCGGAGCGAGGCGATGGCGCTCTACCGCGCGGGCTACCCTTGCCCGCCGGACGTGCGCCTCCCGAGCTCCGGCGCGGGGCAGAGCCGCTGGGCGCTCAGCGGCGGCGGGGTGCCCGTGCCTCCCCTCCCCAACACAGACCCAGAATTCCGGCGCGCCATCCGCGAGATGCGCGACGCCATGGAGAACCCCGAGCACTTCCCGGAGACGGGCGTGGACGAGTTCTGGTGGGGGCAGCTCACCAGCCGCCGCGACCGGGAGATCGCCTCCAACAACAACAACGGGGCGGTCGACGGCCGCTGCAACGCCAACGGGCGGCGCCGCTGGTGGAGCGCCCCCAACAGGACCATGGAGGCGGTCCTCGACCACATCCACGCCGGCGACCAGCCGCGCCTGGAGATGCCACCCCGGCAGGACCAGCCGTGGGTGGCGCGGCGGACGGGCGCCTCCTCGTCGTCCGCGACGTCCAGCTCCTCCGGCGCCCTGTCCGTCTCCACCTCCCCCCTTCCTGAACGCCGGCGCGCCTGCCCGCAGGCGCAGTGGCGGCGCGCTCCGCATCGGCGAGCCACGCTTCGAACGCCCGAAGACGGAGGACAGCGGCGACGACGAGGACGAGTGGCCCGACCAGAAGGTCGCGGAGCAGCTGTCCTTGGACACGCTGCAGCCGCTCGACGCCGACGCCGCCGCGACGTGGAGTCTGCGGGAGAACACCGCGGCGGAGCTGGAGCTCCAGCGCCGCCTGCTGGCGGAGGCCGAGCAGCGCAAGGCGGCGCGCGACCGTGAGGCCGCTGCCAACGTGGCCCGCCTCCGCGTCCCTCCCCCGCCGCCGCCCAAGGAGAATGTCTACATCGTCCTCGACCCGGACTCCGACGACGAGGACGTGATCCAGCAAGCCCTCGCGGCGAGCAGGTGGGAAGGCGGCGGCGACGAGGGACAGGGGCCGAGCAAGCGCCCCGCCGACGGCCCCGACGACGACGACGACGGCGACGACGGCGACTACAGCCCGGCTATCGCCGCCAGCCTCGGCCTTAATTAGATTTAAATTTCAGTTCTAGTTTAAATTTCAGTTCTAGTTTTTTAAATTCGCGCCGAATATGTACGCACTTCGCCTATTTTCAATAAAAATCGCCTATTTTCGAATTGCGTTTGTTTGGGCCGAATCATGGGCTCGGGGAGCGACTGGGAAGCCTGCCCCCTAGGTTCCAGAATAGCGCCGTTTAGCGCCGCGGCGGCCCCAAAACGGCGGCGTTTTGGGCCCTGGGGGGCGCAACGACTGGAGATGCCCTAAGGGGGGTTAACGGAAGGAAAAGGAGCATACCCCAAAAAAGATGCTGATGAGAAGGGGTTCACGGCGAAGGAGACGGAAGCTTTCAAGAAGGTATTGGGACGGGATCATCGGATTCTGTTGTTTCGTGATGTTAGTCTTGCGGATGAAGCCACGGTGGACGGCGGAAAGGGTATACTGCTAGGGTCAAGTGTCACACCCCAGTTTTTGGATTCTTGTACTGTGCTCAAGAAGACAAAAATTAGGGCCAACAATTTTTTTTTAAACAACATGATTGTTTGAACTCACATATGTTTATGACCCTAATAAAATTTGCAACACAAGTTTTGTTTCTTTATAAAACCCATACCAAATGTTTCTGAAAACATTCCTATTATTTTTCCTGATATTTTTCCCCGATGTTTTCCTATTATTACTTGAGTGGATTTTTATTCCAAGACTTGGATCATTCTTGTTTGCATCTTAAAACAAACTTTTAACTTTGTTGGATCCAAGAAAACAAGTTTTCAAAATGATATATGAAAGTTTTCTTTTAGGATTTCTATGGAAAACATTTCCTGAAAATAAAGCCAAGTACCTGTTTTCTACCTTTGTTTTCACTGAGCTATAAATTGTTATTTTGGGATTTCTTGACTTTCAATTAATCCTTGATATATGTACTACAAAACCATAAGCTTAGTTTTATTTTTTGAACAAATAAAAATTATCTTTTGCTTGTTGATTTTGTGGTATAAAATTAAGACAGAAAAAGTCATTTTTAAGAAACAGATAAAAACAGAAAGTATACCTTTTTCCACATTGTTTTCATGGCCTTAAACTATTTCAAAATTGTTTTCAAAAGATGTTTCTTAAAGTTCATAACATGGTTAACAAGTCCATACCTTGAAAACAAATTTTGGAAATCATTTGAACCTTGAAAACAAACTCAACATTTTGAACTTTTTATCTGTTCCCAAAACTTAGAAAATTTCTAAGTACTAAACTGAATTTTCAGTGAACAGTAAGAGATACACTTTTGCACAAATGATTTCTTGATGTTTCTTTGCAATTTTTGAAGTGTGGCCTTATCTAACTACTTGACCAACTAATGTACTCGAACGAGGATGCATTTGCAGTCTTCTAGAAGCCTTGTGCATTAAGGAAAAGGGAGAGAGAAGACGAAGACATGGATCCTGGACCCTGCGGGTAAGGACACCCCCTCTCAGGCCCAAGGCCAAGGCCCAAGAAGAGGCGCCCTTGGAATACTCCAGAAGGCCCACGCGAAGCCCACCTGATGGAGGGATAATAATCCGGTAGGCCAACTCCAAGGTATAACCCGGCCCAAAGGACGCTGCGCAGGATCCGGCAAAGGATAAAGAAACTTTCGGGAGGCCCAAGTTTGTAGGCCTAGTAACCCGGATTGTGGGTTACGGTAAAGGAAGGTTAGGGTTCGTATGCCGTGTCTGGGTAGGATCCAGGGTGCGCCTTGGAGAGTAAGCCAGGGGGTACGGGTGCTTTATAAACCGACCCCTAGGATTAGTTGAGGGAGATCTAAGAACCCTAGTAGTATCGCTCGGTATCGAGCATCCATTGTATACGAGAGATCGAGTTAATATATTGAGATCGGAGACTCGGCGACTTGATTGCCGGCTACCAGATCGAATTCCATCATGTTTTCCTCTGAGCTAAACCCTCTCCCAAACGCCTGTGTCGTCTTGCCCCAAGATCAGTTACCCCCGGTAACGTCTGCCGTGATTATCCCACGACAGTTGGCGCCCACCGTGGGGCCTGCGTCCAAAGGTGTTTACATCACGGGAGAAGCTCGGAAGAGCATGGAGAATCTCGTCGTCGGCGAGATCTACATCGACCACAAAGGAGAGAAGATGGTGGACGATTCCGGCTGGGGGCCAGAGTCGGATCACCTCGAATCCGGATCCGTCGTGACAATCGGCCGGATCAGCGTCTTCGTCGGTATGGTATGTACTTCTGGTTCGATCCCTGACAATTTTGGATCTGATTCTGTGTCAGGGGAGGCCGCTTATATCCAATCAGATGGAGAAGAATCAGTTGGAACGGCAGAGCCGGCAGAAGAACCCGTCACGAAGTGGGAACAGCCGGAGGAGCCGGCATGGACCCCGCGTGACCGGGTTGAGAGAGAAGATGATGCTGAGTCCATCCTGGATCTCCTGGAGAACCGGTATGAGGAGAATAATAACGAAGAGAAACAACATGAATTCGCGCCAAGCATCATACGCCGAGTCGCGGTTTATACGGCCCCCGCGACCAATCTCAACCAAGAGTCCATAACCGCGGCCGCGGCCGGGTCAGCGCAAGCATTAACCCGGCAGCAAGGACCGGCTAACGGAAACACGGCTTTGGCCCAGATTGACGGGGAGTCGGCATCGGTCACTAGTCAAGCACCAGAGAACGAGCTACACGCGAACACGTTCGGATTCCTAGCAAACCGGACGCCAGGAGCGGGTCCTTCCAATCCGCAACACCCGGCCTTGTTCGATAACAATCTGATTCTAGATCCGACAGTTCTCGCCACAGTTATTACTCGAGAAAACGCGGCGGAACGTGTTAGGGATTTGGACGTAGCCCGTCGTGCATTGGAGCAGCAAAGGAGGCAAGTAGAAGCAGAAAGGCAAGGGATGGCCACACGGCAGCGTGAGCTGGATGCACTGGAAACTCGGCTCCGAGAGGAAACGACTAGAATACATCAAAGGCATCAAACTAGACTACCAGCATTAGGAGGAGTCATAAACCCGGCCGCACTATTTATCACGCCTCAGGATCAGCCGATTCCAGCGGCAAATCCAGGAACTGCCTCTCAGCCGACAACCGGAAGAGTACAACCGGCAGACGTGCAGGCCGGATTACCTGCGCCACAGACTGGAGTCACTGCCGGCAACGTTGTACCACCACCGCCACCATCGCGTTTTCGCACACCAGCAGGTCATTACAACAATCCCATGGACAACGTGTACGCGGCGACGCTTGCACTAAATCAAATCCCCGTGAGAGAGTCACCCCACGCCGAGGAGACCCGGCGGGCGATAGATATGCTGCGCACCGCGGTGGCGCAACAGGTTAATTACCCGGATCACAGAAGTGGAATGCATGGGACGCCATATGTCAGCCAACAGCAAGGTAACGCTGGAAACATCCAAACAAGTTCGGCACGGCGGAGGGAAGAGCAGCAGCAAATGCCGCCTCCTCCACACACTCAGGCAGTACCAGCAGCATCAGCAGCTCAGGCCATCGTGGATAGTTCCAGAGCCAGGAGAGCCGTGGCCGGGTCTGCGGCACATGGGCCACCAGCGGTACCGCATCCAGCCGCACCCCCTGCAGGATCACACGTTTCCCGAGTAAGACCAGCTTCAACCATTCTTGCAGGGCCTAAGTGTCTTTCGGATTGCATCAGAGCTGAACCTTACCCGGAAAAGTTCAAAGAACCGGGTAAAGTGGTGAATTATGAGCCGACTATGGATCCGGAAACATGGTTGAGCAGCTATGAGATGGCCATGTCGATTCGCAATGCGTCCGAGAATCTTCAAGCCAAATTCATGTATCTAATGATGTCAGAGGGAGCAGCAAAGCTATGGTTCGCCAATCTACCGGAAGGATCTATTAAGTCATGGGAGGAATTGAAAACTGCGTTTATCAAGCACTTTCACGGGACGTGCAGAAAGTTATTCACTATTGATGACTTAGAGCGATGTGTTCAGAAGAAGGGAGAATCGGCGCGCAGCTGGGTGCGCCGGGTTATGGAAATTCTTCATTCATCTACGGATATTCAGCCCAAGGATGCGCTGCAAGCTATGGCAAAGACCTGCAAGTACACACCCTTAGTACAAAAGTTAACTCGCATGAAATCTAGTCGGAATGCTTCGGAGGTTACAATGGGCGAATTGATGGATGCATGCAACAAACACGCTGCAACGGATACTACAGAGGAGGAAGTTGATGACAAAAAGGCAAAAGCAAACACGAGTAATAGTGGAAGAACCGGCAATGGATCAACACCGGGAAATAACGGAAATAGCCAGAACAAGCGCCCGTTTGAAGGAGGCTCCGAGTTTGTCGCTAACACAGAAGCCGGGTCTTCGAGACCCAGGGCATAAGGAAATTTCAATGCTGGGAATCACAATGGAGGAAACTATCAAGGACCACCAAGGCCGAGTAATAATTGGGACATATTCAGAATGGCATGCCCGAAGCACAGCAGGAATGGCAGGCCAGCTAACCACTCCTTGGAGCAGTGCGCCGACCTACAAAGATGGAAAAATGAGGAAGTGAACAGAGCTATGCGAGGTGCACGACGGGGAGGAGGACCGGGTCCAGGGGGAAACCCGGGCAACGGCCCACCCCCAGCCGGTAACCCGGCGGCTGGAAATCAAGGTAATAACCAAGGGGGAGCAAGAGGTTTCCAGGCTAACCCCAAACAATTGGGCCAATATCATGTGCATACCACAGGAGGTTCTAACAAGTACAAAAAGATACTGAAGCAAGCGGTCAATTCAGTTTCGTCGGCTGTCCCGAGATACCTGAGATGGTCAGAACAGGATGTAACATGGAGCAGAAGGGATCACCCAGTAAGAGTAGAATACCCGGGAGTCTTGGCATTAGTAGTCGCGCCGCAGGTCAATGGGTATGAGCTGAAAAAGGTTTTGATGGATGGTGGAAGTAGCATCAATATACTGTACTGGGAAACCTTCCTACGCATGGGCCTCAAGGAGTCTCAGCTACAAAAAAGCTCAACAATTTTTCATGGGATAGTGCCGGGTCATTCAGCGTGCCCCGAGGGAAAAATCGCACTGGAGGTAGCTTTTGGGGAGTCAAAGGATAACTATCGAGTTGAGTGGCTCACCTTTGAGGTGGTCAAATTGCGCAGTCCTTATCACGCGTTATTCGGAAGGCCGGCTTATGCAAAATTCATGGCTAGGCCGTGTTACGTGTATCTACAGCTAAAAATCCCGGGTCCTAAGAAGACCATTACCATACATGGAAATCGAGACATAGCAGCTGAATGCGACAAAGGAGACGCAGCAATGGCCGAGCAAGCCTGTAGAAAAGAGGAACTCAAGCATTACCGGTCTCGAGCAGACTCGGAGGACAGAACCACATCAAAAAGGCTAAGTACTGAAGGCGAAAGAGCAAAGCCCAAGGCAGCACAAGATGCTAAGATGGTGGCTTTTATCAAGGATGACTTCCCCAAACAAACTGCCATAGGAGAAGAAATTGCACGACCATTTACAACCAGTCGTGTTATGGAGACACCTCACCCGGATTGGCTAGTAAACCCGGTACTCATCAGGAAAAAGTCCAACAAATGGAGAATGTGTATCGGTCACGTCAACACGGGAACGGTTCCCAAGAGGAACTAAAAATGTAACGGGCAGCAGGTTTCAGACGCGCTCTTTTCCTACCCAGGGTACCCAAGGGGACTGGAAGGTTTTTAATGAGGCGGCCTGCTGATCCAAATTTTCTCGTATCAATAAAGAGGTGGTTATCAAGTCCTATTTTGTTACAGCCTTTACTCCGGTTACAAGTAAGTAGTATCCATTACCATCAATACATCAGTATCATTAAGTATGTTGAATATATATAGGTCTCGGGGGCTGGTTGCCCAAGTAGCGCAGCCACAAACCCAAAAGACCCGGCCTTGATGCCTATGAGTTATAAGGGCCGATTATTCGCAAACGAATACGGCTGCAATCTTATAACCGGACAAAGGAGCCGAATTTTCTTGACTTTTCTTACTTAAGCTCGATGCGACTCGCACTAAAGTGGCATGATTTGCTCGCTTACGATTGCAATCAGCCATGAAGCCCAATGGGACTTGTCTGACCCTGTCTTCGTATAGATGTAACAACATGGTATCCACGCGAAAGCCGGCTTACAGTACAAGATAGTCAAAAGGGTCATCTAAACCACAAGTTATGCAGAGTACAAGGCTCATAGCCGGAAAATCAACGTTTATCAAGCATAACTTCATTATCTATATGAAACGATTCCGGGTTTCGACTTAGCAACAACAAGTTTGTTCTCTTCGAAAAAACCACACACCATAGACTCGAAAATTCGGGCCTTGGGGACTGTGGGTTTCGAAACAGAATCAAGTTGTTTCGTCGATAAGCTCGAAAGACCCCAAGGTCCGAGTCATGAGGACTTAGGGACTTAAAGAAAAGACCACCTGTCAAAACTCACGATACACGGAAATAAAGAGGGAAATGAAATGAAAGTCGGATATCAAGAATAAGTTCAAAAATAGACAAGTATCAAGTTCATCAACAGGCCTAGAAAGGCACGAAGTGTATCACAGAATTAATGTGCGTTACAAATTGCGACACTAGTATCAAGGGTGCACAGGCGCACCGTCAAAAGAATACTTGTTTTGAATAAAAACATCACATGATCGAAGTATTTTTATGGCGTTCGCCTTCGGCTTCCTGAGTAGGGTCCACATCTTTACCCTTGCCCTCCGGGTCTTGCTCCTGGACTTGCTCTTTAGCCCTTCCGGCATCATCACCCGGATTCCTTGCGGCAGGGCGGACAGGCGGAGGAACAGCTGGTGTAGAGGTGGATGGCCCTGATCCTAACTCGGCCTCTCTCTTCGCAGTTGCTTCCCTCTTCCTGGCCGAATCAGCAACCCATTTCTCCAAGATATCAAAGGGCGGGGGTGCTTCCTCCGTAACAATTTTGCCTTCAGCATCGTATGCACTCATAATCGTGTTTAGATCCAAACTATCGGCCAAAGTGGTAGCCGAGGGACGCACTGCGGACTGTATGGCCTTGAAATCTTTGGGTGTAAATTTGGAACCGTCCGCCTTGAATTCTGGAAACCCGGATATTACCTTTGCCGGGTCAAGCTTCGGAAAGTAAGCCTTGGCCAGGGTAAAGGCCCGGGTCATACCAATCCGGCATGACGAGCGTTTCCAGATTTCAATCCAGGCAGGCACAGTGGAGCAGGCTTGAATGAGATTTTCTTCACCCGGATATACCTCCGTAGGCCACTTCACGGCATCCAGTATAAATTTTGTGCCGGCAAAGAAAGTCCGGAGCACAGTCTTTAGGGTTCTAGCCTTGACAATGGCATCCTCCTCTGGGGTCGCAAGGTTGGCACCTACAGTTGAAACAAAAGAAAGAACGTATCAGTAATCCCGAGTATCATATAATAAAGTAAAGGCATGAAGTCAATCGGCAGCAAAAACTTACTAAGCAAGATCTGATAAGTATCGGCGACCTAGTCCGATAGTTTCTTCAGTGCGGTCTGAGCGGTATTGCACTTCTTCTTGTTTTTAGAAACATCCTTCTTCAAAGTTTTCATGTCATCCTCAAGGGTTTCCCTCCGCTTTACCTCGGCAAGAAGAAGTTGTTCGGTCTTGAGTAAAATTTCATCAGACCGGGTTATCTGCGCCTGTAAGTAGCAAGGAACACAAGTATCAGTTGGATATTATGGTAAGATGAGTATTACGTAAAGTACCAAACATAACTTTAGCAAGTCATGCTCGGAACTTGGGGACTAGGCATGCACTACGAGATATCAAGTATTATTACCTGGTGCTCTGCGGCCATGCGCTCCAAGATATTGCTCTCTGAAGTCTTCATAGTGAGGAGAGTGTTCATCAATTGATCAAAAGTGTCATTACCCGTATCAGAGGACCCGGGGCCTTGGAAATTCCGAGAAGGAGTTTTCTTCTTAGTGGGAGGCGGCACCCGGATCATTTGTATGTCGGAATCTGATGCTCCTTCTTCTGCACCCAAGGTTGTGACTCTATTCTTCTTGCTTGCGTGGGAGGCAATCAGATACTCAGCTTCTTGTGTGTCCGGGTTTATCGGTCACGCTTGTCCTTCGCTGCTAGACGCGGCTGTTGTCTTATCAGCCAGGCTCCCCTTACCCGGGCCCTCGGTCTCCATATCCTCTTGGTCGCTGGTAACGACCGTGGCCCTATAGATATTATGAGTGAGCAGCTAGTGTACAATCAGGAAAGGGTGATGAAAACGTGGTAGAGCATCAGGAAGGGGATTTTACCCGGTATTCACCGCGAAGTCCGAAGGGAATCCGTCGCTGGACCCGGGAGAGGCTGGAAAGTATCAAGTAAGATTTCATAAGAGAATGGTTCAAGAAGAATGTTTCGTCCGAGAAAGGATAGGGTAAATACCAGCCCGCCGAGTCGGAGTCGATGAAATACCCGGGTTAAGAGCACCATCACCCGGGTGATTTCGAGTTGACCTACGCTTGGTCATGGGCGACTCCTTCAAGTATGGCCAGTGGAACAACGTCAAGGTAGCTCATGTATATCATTAAAGGAATACGAATTGAATGCAAGGAGGCGATATGAAACCTTGGGGGTGGCCCCTTGGGGTTTTATCTTAGATCCGACTTTGACTGTCGGCTCCAATTCCTCCTCGTCGCTGGCGGATTCTACTTTGCCGTCAGTCTCTTCTTCTTCGCCTTTGTCTTCTGATTCTGGAAGTTATCAAGGTCACAGTTGGAAAATGAGGAACGGGACACGATGAACTCAGGGGAATTACGTGAAGTTCGAAACGTACCTTCATCCGAGTTAATGCCCTCCTCTGGCTCCTCTGGGGTTTCGGAGCTAGGAAGAGTTTCAATCTTCCAAAAGGGATCATCAGCCTGGAAGGAAGGAATAAGGGTAAGGGTTGTTATTCATATCGAGTGGAAGGTGTGAAGTAAAGAGTATGAAACTCGAGTCCTTACCTTGGGGGCTGGGTTTTCCCGAGTGAAGGGTTCCAACCCGGCTATGTTCCGGATCACCTCCATCTTTTCTGTCAAGAAGCTCTTGATAGTTTTGTTGGTGTCTCCGGCTGCGAAGCTGTGGGTGGAATACCGAAGCGAGTCCGTATTGTGCCCTGAATACTCGCACATTAACTTAGTGCGGATGGAGTTGGGTTGGACCCGGAAATCGACCCAAGTTTTCACCAGGTTAAGCCCAATGAGACCTTGGGCCGACAGAACAGAGATTTTGGCTAATAAAGGCCGGATGGCATCCCTGTCCGAGTCAGGGGCAAAGGCATTAAAAGACTCGGAGATATCGAGAAGGCCTTCTGAGTAACCCGGCAGTTTCTTCTGGCCGGGTGGGGAGGTGTCTCGGCAATAGAAGTACGAGAGCTGCCAGTGTTTGACGTGGGAGTTGAGAGTGAGGGGTGGCATCAGAGAGTTCTTGCAGCGCTGGATAGAAACCCCGCCGCAAGCAAGAAGTGCCCCGTCACCGCTTTCACGGCACGGTTTGCACTGGAAGAGCTCGACAAAAAGAGCCAAACTTGGCGGAGTGCACAAGTATGACTCGGAGAGGACGATGAAGTGGGAAATATTTAATACAGAATTAGGCCCGATGTCAAAAATGCGAAGGCCGTAATGGCTTAGAACATCACGGAAGAAAGGGTGACCCGGCGGACGGAAGCCCCGGGTCACGTGTTCCACGAAACAGATTACCTCGTCTTTCGTCGGGGTAGGCCGGGTCTCGTTGCCCGGCACCCTCCAGTGGATTTCCTTTTGAGGGGGTAGAACCCCTAACTCGGCCAATTCTTCTAACTTGTCCTTGGTGACCGACGATCGCGCCCAGTTGGCGGATATGGAGTTGGTGGTCTTGGCCTTGGTTGGTGCTTTTCCCTGCTTTTTGGGAGCCATGTGACTGACCTGCAAAGCGCAAGGTAGAAGGATGCGAGGAATAAGACCCGGAAACCATAAACTGATCGAGTATTGATGAGTGACATCGAGACAATATGAAGATTGCATATTATCCGGTGTCAGTTCGTGGAGCAAGGCCCAAACTATCCGGGTATCAAGTATCATTATGAAAATCATGAAGGCTTATGCATTGAAGGGATATTCGAGGGTGATAGACGGTTACACAGGTATCTACTACAAGCAAAGGGAGTCGGAAAAGAGAAGATTTTCCGAGTAATAGAGGTGAAGGCGGAAAAATTGGGCGGCCCGAGCTCAGGCTAGAGGTTCCATTTTTGGATTTGTGGCAAAATTAACAGTTATGGGCAGTAGGGGAATAAAGTGGAGGTAGTATCCAACCCATTGGATGAACTAGAGTGAGTACAAGTAACTTAATTCGGCATGACCAGGAAATGAACGGCGGGTTGACCTAGATCTAATCTGAAGGAAATCAAAAAATTGCGGAGGCCAGTTAACGGGTATGGGAGGCTTACTGGAGGAGGTTGAAGCGAAGCTCGACGTAGGCAGATAGCGCAAGATTGATGCCCCTTTGCGATACCCGACGGACTGGTTGGGGGTTTGGCGGCAGATCTTGGCGGCGGTGCAGAGTGCGTTGTGGCTGAACGCAGCCGGCGGCCAATAGGTTTTGGCGGTGCGCACGGGATTTCCGTGGTGGCGCTCTGTGAGCTTGAGTGCGGAGGAGGAAAGGAAGAAGAGTGGGGGGGAAATGAGCCGTTAGGGTTCGGGTTACCCCCAAGGAGCCTATTTATAGCGCGAGTGGATAAGCCCGATTCAGCGAGCGGGAGTCGGGAGTTGCGGAGTAACGGCTATCTATTTGATTTTTTGCGAGATGCGCTTTAAATGTTGAGCAAGGTATCTGAACGAAAAGGAGAAAGAGATCCATCCCGTGATATCAGGGTCAATTATCGAGTATAGAATCTTGACATTTTTAGGGTTTAGACCTGGAAAGGTAAGTCAGGTATTTGGGGAAGAGCCGGGTTACTATATGGCCACCATGGAGTAAGGCCTAGCTATCTATCAAAGGACCTTAACCCGGCCTCCACATACTTGTGTGTTTGATATTCTTACAGGGAATAGCGAGCGCTTCAAGGAAGGATCCGTGAAGCCCAAGCTATTCTGGGGACTACTGATGGAGGGATAATAATCCGGTAGGCCAACTCCAAGGTATAACCCGGCCCAAAGGACGCTGTGCAGGATCCGGCAAAGGATAAAGAAACTTTCGGGAGGCCCAAGTTTGTATGCCTAGTAACCCGGATTGTGGCTTACGGTAAAGGAAGGTTAGGGTTCGTATGCCGTGTCCGGGTAGGATCCAGGGTGCGCCTTGGAGAGTAAGCCAGGGGGTACGGGTGCTTTATAAACCGACCCCTAGGATTAGTTGAGGGAGATCTAAGAACCCTAGTAGTATCGCTCGGTATCGAGCATCCATTGTATACGAGAGATCGAGTTAATATATTGAGATCGGAGACTCGGCGACTTGATTGCCGGCTACCAGATCGAATTCCATCATGTTTTCCTCTGAGCTAAACCCTCTCCCAAACGCCTGTGTCGTCTTGCCCCAAGATCAGTTACCCCCGGTAACGTCTGCCGTGATTATCCCACGACACCACCCGCACTAACTTGCGGGTTAAGTTAGGAAACCTTGTAACCGACCTAGCCTAGGGTTCGAGTCCTCTCCGGGCAGAACTCGAGACCTGGCCATCTATATAAGGCCAGGAGATCCCCTAGGAGAGGACCAAGCAATTACCGCACGACCCAAAAGCCTTGAACTCGAGACCTACTCTCGATTCGAGCACACCATTGTAACCGATCTAATCTTCAATACAGATCAACAAGAGGCATGAGTAAGGGTTTTACCTCTACGAGGGCCCCGAACCTGGGTAAATCTCGCCCCCTGTCTAGCCGACGATTCCACCAGCGCTCATGGGTTCTCCTAATCAAAACCCGATAGGTTCACCGAAGGGATTTGTTGAGTCAGGGATTCGACAATTGGCGCCGTCTGTGGGAATGGCGGGCGCTGGATCACCGGCATCTTCGGCTTCATCAACCAACTCCCGTTGGAAACCAACGACTACGGCTCCGAACAATCCTGTACGGATCGGATCTGTCGTGGTCACACCGCACTCGCCGGAATCGCGCCCGGTATTCGAAGATCTGGAGGACAGCGTCACCCTGACGTTCGGGAGCCTCAAGTTCGTGACGAACAGGACAGAATACTCCACTTCTCGGATGAATCGGAGACTGAATCTTGAGCTGTCGACTCCCGCCGCCATCTGGAGAAAAGCGGCGAGTCCATCCGCTTCAACGCCAACGATTATCACACCCTCTCGACAGAGGAACCATCAAGAATCCAACAAAACCTTCGACCTACACCTAGGACGCACGAGCTTCGACTAGCTCAAGTCTGCATGGCAGGGTCAGAACAAGGCTCGGAAACAGAACACAGCGAGACAGAACGCAAGATAATCGGCGTATCGCGGGAATCTTGGAAACGAGCAAAGGAAGCTATGCGAACGAGTAAGCCACCCGAAGCCGGATCCTCACACGAAGATATGGTTGCCTACCACTACCACCTAGTGAGAGCAGCCACGATTATCAAAGATGCTCGGGTAGATTTGGCCCGACGAAGAAGAGCGGCGGATGAATCGAGCCAGAGACGAGTTGGGCTGTCCGTAAAACCCTCGGTCGGAACCCGACCAGCGAGGAAAGGGCACGCGTCCACGTCCAGGAACGATGAATCCATACCTGAAACAAACAGATCGACCACTCCTTCTCTCATGTGAGTCGACGGTGACGGCAACGTGTACCCGCAGACTCCCGCTGCCGCGGTTCTAGCCGCAGCAACTTACATGCAGATGAACCAACCAACGGAAAGCGACCCTCGGGCAGAGCAATACAAGCAAATACGCAGAGGACTCGGGTTGGCGGCCGCAAGGCTCGCCTCCCACGATCACAAGAAGACCAAGGAACAACAGGAGAAGGAGCAACGGGAGAAGGAGAAAGATAAAGAAACGCCCCGCAGGCACAGAAGCTCTTCGCCAAGGAGGAACAAGTCACCACGCCGCGGTCGAGGAAAGGAAGCCAGACGCCGTGGCGACAGTCGAAGCAGCAGTGAAGATAGCCCAAGAGATAAAAGCTCGCGGCACCACAGCGGCCGCTCGAGAAAACGAAGCAAGGAACCAAGGAAAGATGACGACCGCGACCGGCCCGAATACGACGCGCGATCAGATTTCGCTCAAAAAAAGGGTGGATAAGGCGAGGGCTTCGCGATATCGCGAGCGCTCTTCGTCCGGCTCTTCGGATGACGAAACCTGCGGAGCTCTCTGTTTCGCCCGCAGCATCCGCGAAGCACCTCTACCCAAAAGATTCAAACTCAGCACGGAGGTGACGAAGTACAACGGCTCACTCGAGCCTTCTCAGTGGTTAAGAGACTACCTCACGGCAGTAAAATGCCAACGTGGGAACAAAAACACGGCTATGCAATAACTCAATTTGCATCTTACCGGCGCGGCCCGCAGTTGGCTGGAAAGAAGGCCCAAATCTTGCTACGCGTCATGGAACGATTTGCACCGTGATTTCTGCAAAAATTTCTAGTCGACTTACAAGAGGCCAGCCACAATCGAAGAACTACGAGCATGCAAGCAGAAGAGTGGCGAGTCCACACGCGAGTACATCCAGCGATGGACCACGCTCAGGAATACCGCGGGGACGATTTCAGAAGAAGTAGCGATCGAAGCATTCGCAAAAGGTGCCAGAAGAACCGCTTTCCGAGAAGAGCTAGGCAGGGCTGCGCCCAAGACTATCGGGGAGCTGATGATCATAGCCGAAAAATGGGCCAACGGAGAAGACGCGGTGCGCAACGAAAGAGCATCGTCACCCGCGCACGATGACGACCGTCACGGTCGAAGGAAAAGAAGAAAATATTACGATCACGAGGATAGAGAGGAGTTGGTCTCCGCGGAATTCACGCGAAACCGCGACTCCGGTCGGCGCGGAAATCACGAGTGGGGACCAAAGGCTGAAGAAAAATCCCCCGAGGAAGACCTTGATGCATACTGCTCGCTACATCTATTCACAGATAAGCGCACGGGCAAAACTAAGGCAACGCACCTACTTAAGGATTGCCGAAAGTTCCATGACATCTCGGATGCATTCGCGAGGAAAAGATCAGCCTCCGCTCAAAATTACCCGCCGCTTCCAGGAGGAGGGCACCAAGGATTCCAGCCGCCACCACCACCACCACCACCCGCAAATGCAAACATGGCGCTCGCTGCAGCACCGGCACCACCGCAGAACAACGGAGCCAACGCGTACCCGAACCCGGCAGGACAACTCGCGATGATCCAGAAGGTATGCCCCTCTCGCAGAGCTCAAAAGACTAACACAAGGCAACTATGCATGGCAGTGCAGACACCGCCAGCAAGGACCGAGTACCTGAAGATGGCGGACCAGCCAATCACATTCTCGATGAAAGATCACCCACCACGAGTCTATCGACCAGGACACGCCGCCCTCGTCATCCAGGCGCAGATCGGCAACTACGATTTAGCCCGCGTATTCATGGATGGGGGCAGCGGCCTCAACATTATCTACGCGGATACACTCCGTCGGATGAACGAGAACTTGGACGGCCTCCCGGAATCAGAAACATCCTTCCACGGGATAGTTCCAGGCAAGGCAGTCCGCCCACTCGGAACAATCAACCTAGAAGTTGTGCTCGGTACACAGAGCAACTACAGGAGAGAGTTCCTCGACTTCGAAATCGTCGACTGGCCTTCACAATACCACGCCATCTTGGGTCGAACAACGTTCGCCAGATTCATGGCAGTACCTCACTACGCCTACCTGAAGCTCAAATTACCTGGTGAACATGGTGTAATCACCATTGACGGGGACTTCCAGAAATCCAACAAATGCAACATCGAGTTCAATGAGATCGCAAAATCTTTCGGGATGCAAGAAGAACTTCAAGAGCTGGCAAAAACCACGGATCACTCCGTGATGCCCCTCACGAAGAAAAACGCGCCTGAGCTAGAATTCAGCGCCAACAGCGACACCCGAAAACATCAAGTGCACACGACAGATTCTGCGAAGACAGCGATGGTTTCAACAACCCTCTCACAAGAATAGGAAAGCGCGCTCGTCAAACTCCTCCGTGAGTACTGGGAAATTTTCGCCTGGCAGCCCTCAGATATGCCAGGAATACCCAGGGAGTTTGCCGAGCACTCTCTCGAAGTCTTTCCAGACGCTAAACCCATCAAACAGACCACGCGAAGATTTTCAGAACCCAAGCAGAAGGCGCTTGGAGAAGAAGTAAACAGATTGCTAGCTGCGAAATTCATCAGGGAGATCAAGATATCCACTTGGTTAGCAAACCCGGTGTTGGTCCCCAAAAAGAACACGGATATCCTTCGGGTGTGCATCGACTACACGTCGTTAAATAAGCATTGCCCTAAGGATAATTTCCCTCTCCCGCGAATCGACCAGATCGTGGATTCTACAGCAGGCTGCCAACGCCTCTCCTTCCTGGACGCCTATTTGGGATACAATCAGATCCGAATGAAAAGGGAGGACGAAGAAAAGACAGCATTCATCACACCTCACGGTGTCTACTGCTACACGACAATGCCTTTCGGGCTGAAGAACGCAGGCGCAACATATCAGCGCTGCATGCAAAGATGCCTCGCCAACCTCATTGGCAAGAACGTGCAAGTGTATGTTGACGACATCGTCATCAAGACTCGAGTTGAGGACACACTCCTCGAGGATATTAGAGAAACATTCGACGCCCTCAACGCGTACAGGATCAAGCTCAATCCAACCAAATGTGTTTTTGGCGTTCCAGCAGGAAAACTTCTCGGGTACCTGGTATCCGCCAGAGGCATTGAAGCCAACCCGGAGAAAATACAAGCCATCTTGACCATGAAGGAGCCAACCAATCTGCGCGGAGTCCAGCAGCTCGCAGGGCGATTAGCCACCCTAAGCAGGTTCATCGCACGATTGGGAGAGCAAGCACTACCCTTCTACAAGTTGTTAAAGAAGACAAACAAATTCGAGTGGACATCAGAAGCTAAGCAAGCATTCGCAGATTTGAAGCGGTCATTACAAAGTAGGCGCGTCCTCGCAACACCGCGAGAAGGGGATCCACTTTACTTGTACCTAGCCGCCACAAACCAGGTCATCAGCACAGCAATCGTGGTCGAGCGACCTGAGGAAGGCAAAGCATACGGAGTTCAACGACCAATCTATTACATCAGCGAAGTGCTTTCACCGTGCAAGCAACGATACCCTCATTACCAGAAGCTCGCGTATGGAGTCGTCTCACAGCCCGCAAGCTCAAGCATTATTTCCAGGAACACGCCATTACAGTGGTTAACGATGCGTCACTCGGGACGATCATGAACAACCCTATGGCATCCGGAAGAATAGCAAAGTGGAACATCGAGTTGGGCGCTTGGGACATTACTTACGCAGGACGCAGTGCAATCAAATCCCAGGTACTTGTTGAATTTCTAAGCGAGTGGACAGAACTGCAAACGCCAGGACCACCCGAGTACACAAGCAACTGGATAATGTACTTTGACGGGTCCAAAAGAAACGAAGGAGCAGGAGCTGGAGTTGTTCTTATATCACCTCGGGGAGACAAGCTGCAATACGTCCTACGATTGGACTTTCCACCAGATAATCCAGCATCAAATAACGACGCAGAATACGAAGCCCTGTTGCACGGGATGAAGATGGCAATCGCCTGTGGAGCCACTCGATTGATGATCTACGGCGACTCTAACCTCATCGTGCAACAGACAATGAAAGAGTGTGACGCGATCGCCGAAAACATGGTCGCATATCGCGACATGTACAACCTACTCGAAGGAAGTTTTAAAGGATGCGAGCTAAAGCACATCGCAAGATCCAGCAACGAAGAAGCCGATCGACTGGCAAACATGGGTTCCACGAATACACCCATACCGCCAGGAATATATTTCGAACGGATGACCAAGCGATCGGTCAAACTCAAAAAAGCTACGGAAGCACCCGAAGTGCCAGAAACAGAGGTCAGCCCGCAAGTCGCCCTCATCGAGCTCATTCATAACATATCACGACAGGTTTTTCTGGTCGAGCCAGTCTGGACGCAGAAATATCTCGACTACCTGACCAACAGACAGCTCCCCGGCTGACCCACGCGAGGCTCGACAAATAATCAGACGCAGCAAATCCTTTCGGATAGTCAATGGGGAATTATACAAGCAAAGCATCTCGGGAATACTTCAGCGCTGCATCGCACCCGAAGATGGCAAAGAATTGCTTCATGACATCCACCAGGGAGACTGTGGACATCATGCTAGCTGGAAAACGATTATGGGAAAAGCTTTTCGAGCAGGATTTTACTGGCTAACAGCAGCCACTGATGCGAAAAACTTAGTCGAACGATGCGACGCTTGCCAGCGATTCGCACCAAGACCACACGTACCTGCTACGGAACTACACATGATACCCATTGCCTGGCCCTTCGCACAATGGGGGCTAGACATGGTCGGACCACTACGCAAGTCCACCCCTGGAGGATATACACACTTGCTGGTCGCAGTCGACAAATTCACCAAATGGATCGAGGCCACACCCGTAACTTCAGCTAGTGCCCAATGCGCCGTCAAGTTTCTCGACTGCATCGTATGCAGATTTGGTGTGCCACACGACATCATTACAGACAATGGTACAAATTTCACAGCAAAGGAAACGCAATAGTTCTGCGAGGAAAAGGGCATCAACTTCAAGTTTGCTTCCGTTGCCCACCCGCAAACGAAGGGACAAGTCGAGAGATCCAACGGTTTAGTTTCGGCTGGCATCAAGAAACGCCTACTCGATCGTCTACACCCCGCTGCAGGATATTGGGCAGACGAATTACCCTCCGTCCTATGGAGCCTCCGCACAACTCCCAACCGATCTACAAAATACACGCCATTTTTCATGGTATACGGGGCAGAAGCAGTCCTCCCCGAGGACGTCCGATTCAGCGCCCCACGAGTTGTGGCCTACAGCGAAGAAACCTCTAACAGGGCACTCGCGGAAGATATGGACGCACTCGACGAAATGCGGGACATCGCACTCGCCAGATCCGCAGTATATCAGCAATCCCTGCGAAACTATCATAGTCGCCGAATACGCCACAGAGCATTCGCGGTTGGAGATCTAGTGCTGCGACTCAAGCAGAAGGAAGGACATAAGCTCGAACCACCCTGGGAAGGACCTTTCATTATACACGAAGTAATCCCAGGCGGGGCCTACAGACTGAAGAATCCATCGACTGGAGGAATCTATTCCAATCCTTGGAATATTGCGCACCTCCGCAAATTTTATCCATAGGTTTACTTGTTCTCACAACAAATAAGGCTATGCTAGCCACTCTTGTAGCTCGAATACATGGCTTCTCAGTCATTGCAATAAATACATGATTTCTTCATCATATTCACTCGAAGCTTCTCATTCTTTACATGCTAAAAGTTACAGGTACACACCCCATAAACACATGGGGGCTACACCTACAGCTAAGCATCACAGGAGAACATCATACATACAAGGTTACACACCTTCCAACAGTTTTTACAAACTATAAACAGATTACAGGATATTTACATCCGACAATCAACCAAAACGCTGAGCATTTTCAGTTGCTAAAACTCTATCTACTTCCTCAGAGGTCAATCGGATAATTTTCTCCGCTGCAGGACGTACAGCATCGTAATAGGACGAGATGTCTTCGATTGCATAATCTGGGCACCTGGCTAGAGAGTTAACATCTATCTCAGGATGCCATATCCGGACAAAAGAGAGAGCTACAACCGCGCCGCATGTCATCTGATTGCGAACACACGCGCGAACTTCTCCTTCACGTCCAAACAACCTGAGAAGATAACTCCAGTCTTCAGGACCCCTTTCGAGAGGGTAGAAAGCAGCATTCATCGCAATCAGGACCTCGTGAAAAGAACTCACGAGAATTCTCGCTTGAAGAACACGGAACTTTAGGGTGGCCAGCACAAATCCTCGACTGCGACCAGACCAGAAATTACTCGCATGAGGATTTGAGCTACCTGCCCCCTGAGCTATATGGTTTTCAACCCACTGCTTTTCTTCCCTATCATCAGGTCTGACAACTGAATAGCAAGTATGCTTAATCAGCTAAGGAAACAAAGCAAAAAGAAGACACGGGGGCTGTATTACTTACACAGCAAATCCCTCGCTACTAGCGATAATTCATCCATCAGGAACTGCTCACGTTCAGCCGCCAGTTTTTGCTTGGACTTCGCCACATCGGCTATACCGCGCAAAGCCTTAAGCTGACGTTCACCCTCCCGGACCTTATCACGAAGACCAGCAAAAGTGCCAACAGCGGCAACAAGTGGATTTGCTGGAGTACCACGTCCACCCGAAGTTTCCGCGGCAAACTCAGTAGCCTGGCAGAATACAATTAAAGAAGTAAGATGCCCTACTCGAGTTATTTCTAGTCGCACATCTGACAAACGCTCGGGGGCTACTCCCATCGGGAGACAACGCACAAACAAGGGGAATAAATTTCCAGACGAATACTTCAATTAAAGACAATGAAGGTAGGGGAATACATCCCAAGATTCATTACAATCAAGGAGAAGAAAGAAAAACTATGAGGCTACATTGGTGCTCCCGCTAGCGGCAGTCGCCCCTCCTTTCAGTCGAGCAAATATCTCAGACAGCTTCTGAGCAAGAATGGCGGCTTGTTCGCCAAAACGAGAGAGCCGTACCTTTTTGCCCGTGGAGGGGTCGACTGGAAGAGATGAATAGGCCTCCTCCAAGCCTTCGACTCCGTGCGCCAACGCAAATTGAATTGCGATCTTCGCGCCAGACTCCGACTGAGCGACCGCGAAAGCATCCAGAAGATTGCCTTCTGAGAAGACCTTCAGCAGATCATCTAGCGCGGGTGCAGAAGCGGCGTTGGCGACGAGGCGACCATGCAGTTGCACCAACACTTGAGTAGCATCGCCAATCAAGGAGCAAACTCCATCAGCGTGCCTCTTAAGCTGGGCAAGAGTATCGGTCAGCACATCTACCCGCTGGAGCCCAGGGATTTCTAGGGGAACATCCAGAAGACCTACAAGAGAAGCAAATGTTAAGACTTGGCAAAGTTCAGCAGAACTTCGAATGGAATTGCAAGAGCTTAAAAAAAACTTACCCGCGAAATGCTCGGTGAGGGAACGGAGGAATGTGACAATGTCATCATCAGCCTTACTGCCAGCTTCCTTTAAATCCTTTAAGGCCTTCCGCTCATCCGCAAGTTGTCGACCAAAATCTTCCGACTGCATGCGGGAAGCCTCCAGCTCTTGTCGGGTGGCCGTCAAGTCAGCCTCCCGAGCAGTTACCTGCTCAGAAAGGCTGGCCTTTTCCGACTCCGAGAATTCAAGTCGAGCTACAAAGAGATGCTTATTAAAAATCAAGAATGGACGGAATCTGAAGACAAGGAGATAATAAAACTTACCCTTGAGAAGGTCGTTCTCGGTTTGAAGCCGGCTACGGTCCGCTCGAAGCGACTCGCAATCCGATTCGGCGAGAACGACTCGGCGACCAATCGCCGCAAGGGAATCAATGAGCGACTTCAAAAGCACGAAGATAGAAGAATTAGAAGGATTAAATTGGAGCCTGTACCCGATTATTTACAATCGACTACAGCCTCGGGGGCTACTCCCATCGGGAGCACTGCCGTGCACCCGATAAAAATGAAATCATGAAGAAGAAATAAACAAGTCTTTGAGCCTGTAGCCGATCGCATGCGATCGACTACAGCCTCGGGGGCTACTCCCATCGGGAGCACTCTCGTGCACCCGATAAAAATTTGAAGACAGAAGATGAAGTTTACCTGGCCTGTGGCGCGAGAGAGGGGATCCGCGGAGCTGTCCGTTACTTCCTTAGAAGCTGAAGTCCTGGCGGCAAAGCTGGGGGCTTCACGTTCCGCAGTCGCAGCTTTGGGGGCTGCTCTGGGAGAATTTTGGACGGTGCCCGCATTGGGAGTTTCACCCGCATCCTTTGCCTTATTCCTCTTTTCGGGAGGAACGGAAGAAGCGTACCTGCGAGGACTGATAGTCTGCAGTCTGCAGCAAAAAATAGAAAACATCAACATTGAAGCACAGAGAATGTTCGACCAAGAATAAGGAAAAAAGAACTTACTCGTCATCTTCGTCGTCATCCAGCAAGTCCGCGTTCCAAGCGGTTGTCATCACTGGAAACGAAGGCGGAGGAGCGAGTGAGCGAAGCGGAGTCGCAGAGATAGGGGCTTGACCGGGCGATGCTTCCAAGGAATTATCCTTTGAAGTAGCTTCATTCTCATCTACCCGCCGACGCTTCGGGGGGGCGCCATTCGAGTCTTCAGCGTCATCCGAAGAATCGCGCTCAGAACTCGAAGAGGCGTCGGCGACACTGGTATCAACCGCGCCATCCTGGTGACTCACCAATAGCTCTGAGGCAGCCTCTCCCGCAACTGGCAGGTAGCAGTCTGCCATAGCTAGGCTCTGAGGACAGAAAGAAGGCGAGAAAAAACCTTATCGACTAAGACTCAGAACAAAAAAGAAAACAACTCAAAGACAAGAAGGGAGAAACTAACCGCGGCTGGAGGAGGTTTCGAAGCGGCAAAGGCTTCAACTGAACAATCGGGGAATTTCTCCCCCACCTTCAGTCGAGTGATAGCCGCAATTTTCTTCTCGAATTCCACATTCGAAAGTTCCTCGCGGCTCACTCGGCTGGGGTCTTCTGAACCTTGATACTCCCACATAGCGGAGGGCCTTTGCGGTAGAGGTTGGATCCTGCGCTTCAAGAAGATACTCGCCAGATGCAGCCCGTTGAGCACAACTCCCGCAGTCTGATCCCGGAGAGCGGCTACTCTTGCGAGTAAGGGTGCAACGGTCTGATTCTCCTCGGATGACATCTTGTGCCCCCAGGACTTTCGCCTCGTCAGAACAGCGAACGGGTGGAACTCTACGATCCCACCCGAGCTGTTGTCGATGACGTAAAACCACTTTTTTCGCCAGCCTTGGGCGGAGTCGAGGAAGTGCATGTTGAAGTAGCTGCCTTCATGTCGAGCTTGGATCCCGAAGCCGCCCGTGCGAAGCGGTTCGCCGGGATCAGATTCCACCCGCGATTTATCGCGGAAGATCCGGACTTTGAAGAGCGCCTTCCAGAGCGCCCAGTGTGGGCGAATGCCGAGAAAGCAATCGCAGAACACGATGAAGCACGATATGTGCTGCACCGCGTTCGGAGGAAGATCGTGAAGCTGTATGCCATAGACATACAGCAACCCGAGGAAGAAAGGGTGGAGAGGAAAAGAAAGACCCCGAGACACGTGGTCCACAAAGACCACGCGCTCGTTCGATTGCGGATTCGGTACCTCTTCCTTCTTTCCGAGGCGAACCCGCTTCTCCGTCTCCGCCGGCAGCAGCCCTTCCCGCTGCATCTCCTTGATGCTTTTCGCGGTAGTGTTGGGGGAGCGCCAGTCGCCGGCGCGGGGCGCTGGTTGCGCAGAAGGTTCGCCAGATGCAAAAGTGGCAGCGCCACGTCTTTTTTCCTCCAGCCATGGCTTGCAGCACGAGCTCGAGCACGAGGAAGAAGGAGATGGGCGCAAGGAAGAAGATGAAGGCAAAGAGCTGGGAAAATTTTACCGTAGCGCTAAGACCCGTACTTATACACGGAGCGAGACAATCCCAGCCGTACGATACGCTACGTGGCGCTTATCACAGCCACCACGTGTGAAGATGAAACGAAGGGGCGGCCAACGCTGTTTCGTGCCACAATCTTAACAGAAGATCGTGCGCATTTACTGCGCGGTTCGCGTAAAAATCGGGAACGACGTCTCGTTTCCCGGTCAAAAAGCTGACCAGGTGGGCCACCATCTGCTACCACTCCGTCACGTCCCATCGGGAGAAGAGGAGTGCGCCATGACGTCATGGCATACATCATTCAAAATCAAGATCTTTCGATTGGAAGTTCAAACGCGAAAATATCTTCGTACGAACAACAATTCCTTCGGATAAAAGCAACTTTTTTATGAACAATTCTTGAAGCAAAACCTCTTCGAACAAGAGAAAAATACCCTATACACGAAAACTCTTTCGTATGGGCATAGCATTCCAAACATGAAAACTCTTTCATATGGACATAACTTTTCTTCCAGCACGAAACTTCTTTCGTGTGGAACTCAAACAAATCGATCGGGTAGGAAGAACCTACCTCTCTTACACATGATAATTTTACATCATAAGAACCTGGATTGTTCAGCCGACTAGGCACATCCGGATGCCATATTCTTCGAATACGAAGGTAAGACCCAAAAAGATCTCTCTTTTGGGCCTGGAAACGCACTCGAAAGCTGCGTCCTTCGGTATAAATCCGTGTCAACAACACGAAGAAAAATCCTAGCGGACGCGCCGGGTACCCCCATAGGTTAAGTTCGACTCGATAAGTCCACAACGGCCCAGTCGTAACAATCACCTCATCGGGTTCGAGTCGGAGGTCTCGAATCTGTGTAGGCCAGGAATGTTTTTGCCCTAGTCGCAATTAATTGGCCCTGATCTCTCGGGAGAGCCAAGCTACTGTGCCACATCCTTCTATGAAAAAAGCCGTAAGAACAGGCACTTGTGTTGCTCGATACTCGAGCATGATGACTCATGGTACAGGGAACACACCCTTTAAAACAATAACTGCCGAGCTGGTCCTCCAAAAAAGATCAAGAAAGGTTTGACCGTTTACTCGACTGGAAAAATCCCAATCGAGCAAACGCTCGGGGGCTACTGACGAAGACATGGATCCTGGACCCTGCGGGTAAGGACACCCCCTCTCAGGCCCAAGGCCAAGGCCCAAGAAGAGGCGCCCTTGGAATACTCCAGAAGGCCCACGCGAAGCCCACCCGCACTAACTTGCGGGTTAAGTTAGGAAACCTTGTAACCGACCTAGCCTAGGGTTCGAGTCCTCTCCGGGTAGAACTCGAGACCTGGCCATCTATATAAGGCCAGGAGAGCCCCTAGGAGAGGACCAAGCAATTACCGCACGACCCAAAAGCCTTGAACTCGAGACCTACTCTCGATTTGAGCACACCATTGTAACCGATCTAATCTTCAATACAGATCGACAAGAGGCAGGAGTAAGGGTTTTACCTCTACGAGGGCCCCGAACCTGGGTAAATCTCGCCCCCTGTCTAGCCGACGATTCCACCAGCGCTCATGGGTTCTCCTAATCGAAACCCGATAGATTCACCGAAGGGATTTGTTGAGTCAGGGATTCGACACCCATGCTTTGACCTAGTTGACCTTGCCCTTTCCTCCACTTGCACCCAAAGGCTAGGATAAGACCAACCCCCATGTGGTATGTGACTAGGACACCCAGTGCACTAGTGTGGGATGACCCAAACCCCCTAGGGCTTGCTCATGCCATTGAGTGGCATCAAACCAAGCTCCCCTTTATGCCCTTGTTGTTTTCACCTCGGGTATAACTATAAGCCGTGCCCTTGCACCTCTGCCCTCCCTCATACGCCCTGCCTCCCCAAGTCGATTAGGAACCAAGCCCAACCCCCTGGAGCGTGCACGAGCCCGTGCCTCGCTGCCGGTGACCACCTCGGCCACGACACGGTGCAGCTCTGCCCGAGCCTCCTCCTCCCACCCCGATGCCCTAGATCGACTCCCCACATCCCCCTGAACCTCCCTGGCCAGATCTCGTGCCTTCTGCCCGCCGGAATCGTCGCCGCCGTCCGTGGACGCCGCCACGGACACCAGCATCGCGCCGCCGCCTGGAGCCGCGCCGAGCACCAATGACCGTACCCCTCGACGCCCTCGACCTCCAGCAGCCTCCCCGAGCACGCGCCACTCATCCCCGAGCCCTAGGTGATCCTCCCGAGAGTTTTTCTCCGCCGGCCGTACGTGAGAGAGAGAGAGAGAGAGAGAGAGAGAGAGAGAGAGAGAGAGAGGAGTGAAGAGAGGTAGGAGACGACGCGTGTGCCATCCTAGATCCACGGCCACGCTTAAACGCGAACCGTTCTCGCGCCTGCCCCCACACGCGCAGCGAAGTTGGGCTGCATTGCCCGTTAGTTGGGCCGCGCCCACTCAAAACCAGCCCGTGCTGCCCTGTGCTTTTCTTTTAAAGTTTTAATAGAAACATGAGCATTTGCTTTGGACGTGTGAAAAATACTAAAATGGAAAAATAAAATCTGATAAAATTCATGGACCTATTTATATGAATTATTAACCACACAAAATTCGTAGATCTAAGATTGGACTATTATTTTGGACACAAGGACTGTTTTGGCACAGAGTGTCTGTGAGAATGTTTTGAACCTAAATTTAAAAATACATAACCAAAATGAACAAACTAAAATGTTATAGATATCCCTTTAGAAGATCTATCAATATCACTTGACCTCACCTCAAGATGAGCAACCAAATGGAAATGCCATCCATGTTAATAAATACCAGTAGGCTCTTCTATGATTTTAAGAACGAGTTCAAAAATGTTTTTTGAAGCAAATCCAATTGGATGAGTTTGGTATTGAATATATCTATCTAATCCTAGCTTAGATTAATTTTTTAAGCCCTAGATTAATTTTTGTGGACAGATCTAGAAACAACAGCTTTTCTGTTTTTGTTTCTTTGTGTGTTTTTGTTGAAAATGGAATTTGTGCTTGATTCTATTTTGTTTCCTAGCTTGAATAGAGTTGTTAGGACTTGTTATTAATTTTTTTCTTGCAGTATATCTAACTTAGAAAGTGTGTGCATCATTGGAAAACTCAAATAAAAATGGAACTAACATTTGTTATTTTCTAGTTTTATTCTTTGAAATTTTTGTGTGAGCTAGGTCTTTGTGTGTTTGATTGAGTAAATTTTGTGTTATGTTTTCCTTGAGTCCAGTACCATTTTGTTACTGTTATTTTGATGGTGTTGTCTCTTTTAGCTTGCATGTCATTTTATAGTAAAGCATGTGTAAGTTTTGTTATTCATTTGCACCAGTCTTGTTTTCGCTAGATTAAATAGCCTTATGTTATTTATCTTGTAGACTAATTTTGTCATGAGTAACCAGAGTCTTAGTATCTCTTTTGCCTTGGTATTAGTGGGCCCATAACCCACTGGTTCAATTGTATCTTGGTTGAGGATGAAAATCCCCCAACCATACACATGTGTGAAAGTAACATTTTTTTATTATATAATTGATTGTCATTTTCCACCATGGAAAATAGATAGTTTGTTTTCACTTATGCAAGTGAAAACCTTATTTCTTAGTTGTAAATACTAGTATTATGAGATGTGATATATTTGTTAGCATAATATTCCTTAGGAGTATCATGTTAAGAAATGTTTCACTATTGTGTGCTAAATTAAATTATTTACAAATAAAATAAATTCCTTGTGATTGATAGATTGTTTGTGGATGATTTAAAATTGAGTGTTTGTATTTTTGAAAAGGTTTAGATAACTTTTCATTAAGTGCATAGCTACTGGTTGTGTAGCTTATACCATTCTTGCTTGCGAGTAATTAATTGGGGAAAACAGAAATTGCTAGAATTGGTTTATGCGTGCTTAATGGTTGTTGCATAGAATTATTTTGATAATTGTGCTTACTAGAATGTGTAGGATTTGTGTACTGTTAGTAGGTGCATTTAAGTTCATAACTTTCTTGTTTAGAGTTATGCATCATGGTAGCATTATTTGTTTCTCTAGTGTTGAACTAGGGTCACCACTAGAAATTGTGGTTTTGCTCTAGTAGTGTTATCTTTTAATTTGTGAGTTTTGATAGGAGTTTTCTTGCGTGATAATTGTGTTTTGGATTATTTTTATGACTTGATTCATTGGATTTTATCTACTGGTTGTTTGGTAAATTTTCATGATTGATGGATTCCATAACTTCAAGAAAAAAATAACATAGTAAATAAATAGTCTATTCTTTTGTTGTGTGTTTGCTTGTTGTTTGGATTTGGTTTGAATGATTACCTTAGCATGAGTGTTATACTTGTGTTATTTGTTATGCTTAGGAGTATCTTATGAAGCTAAACATCCAACTAAATCATGAACACATTAAGTGACATTTGCTTGTGGTGGAGAATACCCACTGCCATGGGTATTGTCCTGCTTGTTTCTTTTTACATTAGCAACCTAACCCTTTTGCACCCACAAGATATATTTTTAGCTTCTTGTATATCCTATTATGAGAGTGGTACAACACTCCATATATGGTATGTAAGATGTGGGATATTGTTTTCTAAACCATACATAGTTGTCTGACGATAGTTTTGGACCGTGAGAGTTATGTGAGATAGTTTTCACGATAATGTTTCGAGAGAATCCATGAGCGTACGTTTGCTTGCTGTATGTGTTATTTAGCTTAGTTGTTTGCTCTTTAGACCTTATGTGTGTGTTTTATTCCTTTACGATGCTAGAACACGAAGAAGAAGAAGAAGCAGTTGTGGAGCTGTGCGTCAAGTTCAAGTTACTTCAAAGCCAGGGACATTAAGAGATCTAAGGCAAGCCATCCTGATGCTTGCTATTACTACATTTATCATTATCTATCATGCATGTTTTACTTCTGAAAAGTTTTACAAAACTTTGTTTTTCCAAAAACTATTTTTGAAGTGAGTATCACTTCTATTAATATTATATATATCATTACTATGCCATTAGTTGATACTTGGTGTTACCAAGCCCATAGCCACCATATGGTATTTATTACCATCACAAATACTAGTCCCTAAGTGGACACACTAAAATTGTGTTTTTACAAAACAAAGGCTTTATGAAAAAACCCGGACAAAAGGCTGAGCCTTATTCACCGGAGGAATGTGGAAGTGGTCATTTTTGGGAAAAACGTGTTTTCAAAAATGACACATAACCTAGTCTTCGCCGGACAACATTTACCGTACTGCCACCCTACCCCAACATGGGACGGGGCTTAACTGGAAGTTTGTCCTTGTTAGTGTGTGTTCTATCTCAATTGCTATAAGGGACGTCGTACCCTCGAACCGAATGTCCCAAAACCCCCAATGTTGAGACATATAAAGTGTGGGATTAAGTTTCCCTCCGGACGCATTCGTTGAGGCTCCCGTCTAGGCAGAGTGGGACTTGATGCCGGGGAGATTCCACTCAACTGAGAGATAGACACATTCTAGTTTGAACATAGTGGATGGTTAGGATCAGTTATCTGATGATCACATAATGTTGTTACAGTTCGTGGTTGTTCACGGCAGGTGTACTGGATCTGGTGGATGTGTACACCTCTGCAGAGTACAACTTTTTTTGAAGAAGCCGCGTCCTCGGATATGGACAGTTGAATGGCCATGTAGCTAGCATTGTGTCAATGTTTTCAAAAAGGAGTTTCCAAAAACGTGTTGAACTTGTGAAGTTCGGAAAGGAAGGAAATCTTGTACTGTGGAGGTACCGATGATGAAAAGCCAGAAGTTGTTTTACAAAAACTTTTGCAAAGAAAACCTTTGTACTCTAAGCAAAAGTTTGGAAGCTGATTTCAAGACATTTTGCAAAGAGAAAATTTTCTTTTAACAAAAGTTTTACAAAACCTCTTGTACATGTGATATCTACAAGAGAAAGAAAAATTATAATATTTTCTTCTGAAGTATCTTCTTCAAGGAAGATACAGATTAACCTGACTGCAACTGTGGTGTCATCCTATATGAACACCATTGATAGTGAACCGTATTGATAGCCTACCTATTCCACTAAATAAGCATAATTGCATCTTTGGTAAGCTATATGCTGGATGTCTTGCGGAGTACATTCAAACGTACTCATATTGGTTTCGTCCCTGGTATTTACTTGCCAGACTTCGGGAAGGAGTCTCAGAAGTAGATCCACAAAGAGGAGTACGAAGCTGATGGCTTTGCGAACTAGGATCGTCTCCTGGTCAGCAGCCTGTAGGTTAAGGCATGACTTGGGCTCTACCGCGTGTTGTGTGTGTTTAGTCTTCCGCTGTGTGAGTTTTGTGTTTCCCTACGTGGCATCCGTGTAGGCTTGGTCAAGTGACCATGTCTCTTTGTAAGTGTTTATGCAATCGTGTAATGGATACTATATCTGTGTACCAACTTGATATGTTGTTAACGACTGAATTCCTGGGATCGTGAATGTATGCATATCGGGGGTCTCCTTGAACAGTGGTTCTGGGGAGGATCCTACAGAGTTGGTATCAGAGCTATCCTGGCCTTAGTAGATCTTAGTTAGCATGGACTTTAGCTAGTACTCTAATGATAAAAGTTAAAAAAACCAGGTCACTAATATGACTATTTTACAAAATGAATTCTATAGCCCATATCCTCTGTGTTTAAAAAACTCTATTTACACTAAAGTTAAAATGGAGCATCTTAAATTTTGCACACTGTTACCTAACTTAATCTACTATAAAATTTTGTGTAGATGGCAGTTGTCTTCACCCATTCCTTCCGGCTAGGATCACAAGCACCCTGCTACCGCCGCTTTGAGGAGGATTTGATCAAGATGACTCGCCTGATCGGTCGCCCCAGACCTGAGTTGAAGGGAGCCCAGTTTCACAAGGATGGACGAGAAATGTCCTGGTTAGTGGTCTGCACCATCCGTGCACCTTTGCTAGCACCGTCAACCCGAGAGATCACTTGCGAAGTGGTGGAGAACAGTTGGGAAAATGGTATCCTTAGAGTGATGCAGCTGGCCATCGCCAATCTCGCGAACTTCTTCCATCGCAAGTTTGTAGGAACACCCTACAGCTACTTTGGAAGACGCGACGAGGACGGCAAGCTAATAGAAGTCACTGGAGACTTTGTGTTTGCACGTCACTTCCAGCACCTGGAAGGACAGCTGTACAACACCCAGCTCTCCCTTGATAGAGTTAGAGCAGATTATGACCACCGAGGCAGAGAGATAGACCAGCTAGAACCCAGTCTGGGTGCATCTTCTGCTACCGAGCATCGTCTCAAGGTGCTGAAGAAGACCATGAAGTACACTAACTCCTGAAGGGTTCGTTGCATAGAAAACAAAAAATTTCCTACACGAGAGACACCCGAAAGGCCAAGACCTAATCTAGGAGACGAAGTGCAACGGGGAAGAAGAGGGTTAAGGAGAACACATACCCTCGAAGATTCAAAGTGGTACGAGATCAAATCTCGTTGTTGGCGTAGTCGTACTCACACCGATCCCGATAGCGAGAAGATGGGCACTGCAATCCGGTGGTGCATCCGTGATCGGTCACACATACGGTTGATGACGACCTCCGTTCCCTCGTTCCAGCGGGGCGCGGAAGTAGAGGATCCCTCGGAAATCCAGCAGCACAACGACGTGGTGGTGGTGAAGAATCCCACGGTCAGGGCTTCGCCAAGCCGGAGACCATGAAATGGAGCAGCGGGTGGAGGGAAAGGGAAGTGGCCAAGTGTGTGGAGAAGAGGAGCTCTCACCCTCCTTTTATAGGGGAGGGGGAGGCAGCCCAAGAGGGGGGTGCGGCCAGCCATGGTGTGCCCCCACCTCTTCCCTCTTCATGTGAGTGGAATCTCCACTCACACCCACTCATGATCCCTTAATTTTCCACTTGGAAAATCCAAAGGTTTTCTTTTAGTAAATAAATAAAACATTTTTATTTCTTTATTTATATTTGTTATTTCCATTAACAAACATTTGCATATAGCTCCTCGAATCATTTGTTAATTCTACTAACAACCATTCGACGAAAAAACCCCTTGAACTATTTCAATTTTCCCCGAAACAATTTCGGTGCTGCCCAAAATATTCTTCGATATTCCGTATCCTCTCAAACGCGTCATCGAACCTTAAGTGTGTCACCCTACGGTTCGCGAATAAGATAGACATGATCGAGACTCCTCTCCGATCAATAATCAACAACGGGATCTGGAGATCCGTGATGACTCCTATATATTCAACGATGACTCTCGTGATCGTGTGAACCAACAACGCCGTGAACTATTCCCTTTGTCTCGCGATATTTTACTTTTCCGAGATTCGATCATTTGTATCAACCATACCTTGTTCAATCTCGTTACCGACAAGTACTCTTTTCTCGTTCCCGTGATATAACATCCTTGTGATCATATCACGTGCTTGCAAGCGGTTTCGATGTGATATCACCGAGAGGGCCCAGAGTATATCTCTCCGTCATTTGGATGGACAAATTCCACTCTTGATCCATGATCCTCAACTAATACTTTCCGAATACTTAACGACACCTTTATAGTCACCCTGTTACGGTGTGACGTTTGATGCCATCAAAGCACTCTTCCGGTATCAGCGATTGACATGATCTCATGGTCTAAGGAATAAGTTACTTCGTATGTTTGATATAACAATGTAAACTAAATGACTTGATCGCATTGCTATATTCTCTTCGGGTATATGTTCATCACATCATTCTTCTAATGACATGACCCCGTTATTAATAACATCCAATGTTCATGATCAGGAAACCTTGATCATATATTAATCAACGAGCTAGTTAAAAGAGAGGCTTTACTAGGAACCATTGTTTGTTTATTAAGCACACATGTATCAACGTTTCCGGTTAATACAATTCTAGCATGAGAAATAAACATTCATCACAAACAAGGAATAAGATAATAACTATTTTATTATTGCCTCTCGGGCATATTCCCTTCAGTCTTCCACTTGCACTAGAGTCAATAATCTAGTCTGTAAGCACTTAACACATATCGCATACCAGTATTATTACCATGCTTCGCATGCTTCGCATGTGGTAAACGTTATCAAAAAAGATCTGAATTGTTCAGGTCCTATTGTATTTGCATGTTCTTTGCCTCTACACGCACCACTCATTCTCTAATGAGATGGCTTTGTATATATATGGTCAATTGGTGAAAACTTAATTCCTCAGCTTAAACTGATGTCACTAACATTGTGAAAATGTAGCTTCATAGTGTTAGCATTCTTGGAAACTCACCAAGTTCGGGTGATACCTTAATTCCTCAGCTTAAACTGATGTTACTAACATTGTGAAAATGTAGCTTCATAGTTTCAGCATTCTTGGAAATTCACCAAGTTCAATAAAGAACTCCTTGACACAAAATACGCTTATAATCATTTGTTAACACAACGATATACTTTAGCATTTGTTGTAGTATCTGTCACAATATTTTAATTTTGAAACTCTTTCAAATCCAGCATGGAACTTTCTTCCATCCTATTGTGCCACCCTTCATCACATATTTTAATTGAGATAAAATTACTTGAATAAATGACAAGACTATTAGTGTAACATATTACAACTAATATTTTGTCATTACTATATAGGAAAACATATCCTTAGCATTTCTAAAATGACACAAGGATCTCTCCCACTGTTGTCTAATCATCATATGAATTATCCTGCTATAACATTTATAGCATAGGACTTATCTGGTTGTGTACATAGCATGGAAACATCACTTAGAAATCTCAATTTCAATGATGCTCATCATGTGTCAAAACACATGAATCTTGCTCAATTATTTTCCATGTGACAAGAACTCCTTCTTATGATTTTTATATTGACTTCAATATTTCATCAATGTAATTTGGCTTCAATCATACCAGGCGCTTCAATCCATATTTTATAGATATCGAAGCCCAATATCTTCTAAGCCTTTCATCAATATGAAATCGAAAATCTTAACCGTGTTAATTTAAAATACATATTTTCCAATCAACCATATGTCATCTACATAAAGTATTGGAAATATGTCATAGCGCTCCCACTTAATTTCTTGTAACTTTAAAAGCATCTTTATCGTTCATGATGGAATCAAACTCTTTTTCTAACTTCATTAAGGTAAAGATTTCAACTTCGTTATGCTCACTTCAACCATTGAAGTGCGCATGCCTTTCTAGCAACCTTTTGAATTTTACAAAACTCTCAGACTGTGTCAAGTACACATCCTTGAACAAACTTCCTCGAGAGGAGAATTGGTTTTGTTATTCAACATCCATATCATAATATGTAACTTTGCTAGAACTATCTGCAAAGACTAAGCATCACTACGGAAGATCAAAATCTTGTAGTAGTGAACTCTTTGAACTTCGTCGAAAACAACTTTTCGATAAGTACAACTTTGAAAGGATGTAAAATCCATGTCTTTGTCGCTATATAGACCCTTTTGCTATCGTTAGGCATCATGCCTATCGAAAGGACTACGAAGTCACATACTTGATATTCATACAAGGATAAAATGGCGGATATAATGACTCATAGTCAATTTTACGAAGTCAGGGCCCATCATTTGCTTCCTTTATAAGATCCAGGTCCTTTGTTGTCAAAACACCACTTTATACTTAAACCACAATTTGTTCTAAGTACAAAGTTTTTGGACTTTTCTAGTACAGTTCGCAAACTCATTTGAAGTATCTACAACATTTGTAGTGTCTTCTACTTAGTCAAAATAGTAAACCCCGGAACAACTTCCAGTGCTGCGCTACTCTTGACATGATAACGAAGATTCTCTAATCTCGTTGAGTTTGTACTGTGCTCCCACTCACTTGTTTCGCAAGAACTACTTTCTTGAGAAATCAACCCTTTCTGACAAACAACATTTGTCTTTTGGTTCGGTGATAGGAAAAATACCCAATGTTTTATTTGGGATAACCTTATAAACATATATTTATCCTATTTTGGTTGTAAACATTTTACACATGCTATGCATACCAAACCTTTAAGAAAGTGATAATTCGGGTCACTACCCAAACCATATCTTATATGTTGTCAATTTCAACGGATCATGATGGTGCTCTTTTCAGTGTAAAAGCGGTTGTCCTTAATGTATAAATTACAAAATTATAATGGCAATTTTAAATCTTACCATGTCAAACAAGGTTTGATTTTGTCTTTTTGAATACTCCAATCTAATGTGGGGTATTCGAGAAGTATAAGTTGTAGAACAATTCTGCAACTTCTCAGATGTTTTGCTAAACTTGTAACTCAAACTTTATCCTTTATGATCCAATCATAAATACTTGATTATCTTGTTACATTGATTTTAACTTCATCTTAACAACCTTTTGAACCAATTCAAAATGTCAAACTCCGTTCCCTTTAAATAGATATACTCACATATCTACTCAAGTCATCGACATAATTTTATGAAGGAAAAATTAATCCACCATACATGACTACACATAATGGACTATATACATCAATATGTATAATCTGCACTAAATTAGTCATCCATTCTACTTTGGCCTATGAACGGAATTCTAGTCATCTTTTGGAAGAGGTCTCATAAGCGTCAATTTATTCAAAATAAAATGACTCCGGAAGTCCATCAATATGGAGTTCCTTCATGTTTTCCTTTCCGATATGAACTAAAATGGTGGTGTCACAATTTAAGTGAAAACCATCAACGTCTAGAAACGTTTAGCATTTAGTCTTATAGATGTTTACTTTACCAACATGATTTATATTAACAAATCCATCAATTATGGAATATGGTCATAGTTTGAACAATCTCATTTGTTCTCACAAAAGACTAGAACAAAATAACAACTTATTAAGTTCTTCAAATAAATCTTGACTGTTTGGTTCGATACGACAATGAACACAATAACACTTTATTTATGTTCTTGTCATAATCGATTCCATATCTATTACTAGTTTCTTTTAGGCCCTTGTATTTCTTGCATTGCGTTGCTTTGTATGACAACTCATACCAACCAATGTGGTATCAAAATACCCAAAAATACTTTGTTAACTAGTAATACATCTATAACTTGTATATCAAGCATATACTCCTGAGCTGGACTTTTCCAGTTATCTTCTTTTTCTCCCATATATCTTTTGTAATTCTATTTTCAATATTCCCTTTCCTTTATAGAAGAATCATGCAACATCAAACAATGCTAGCCGTACTAGCTCATTTTCTTTGGCGTGTTAGTCATATACTAACACCCATTGAGTCATACTTTGAGTTTGATTGTTCTACTAATATCACCATATTAATAGCATTCTTCTAGATTCCACTCTTAGCAATTTCCAAGTAAGGTAAACTACTTTACCCATACTTCTAATCCATCCCATCATAACAATTTTATGATTAAGCTACTATAGCTCGAAGGAAGGAATTTAGAGGATAAAATTTAGCAACCAATTTCTTGGAATATTCAAACGCCTAGCGTCTTCAATCATTGCATATATTCAGATAATATAAGCAAACATTGTCACGCTAAATTTGCATATATTCAGATAATATAAGCAAACATTGTCACGCTAAATTGTACTCGGTCATGTTGCCACAAATAAGTTTCTAGATATCAATATATCTTTCACTTGATTGTTTCTGAAAACAACTATTTTCAGTTCCTAAATCACCTTGATCAACAAAACATTATTTTGAAGATAAAGTAATAAGGAAGCAACCATGACTCTGGATTCTAAGTAGGAATTGGTTGCTCTCTAGATCAATCAATCATTAATCACATGGAGCTAGGTAGGAAATACCGAAAATCTACAATAGGATTCGATTTTAAATTTCACTAATACGGTACCAATCTTAAATGGTATTTACCAGATCATAACAGTTATATCTCAATCAACAATCTAAGTGCAAGGTAGTTTTGTGGATGCCAATGAATACTACAATTTGTGCAAATTCACTTTGATTGCTTGTTTATGATAAATAAGTTCAAGTTAATTCAAATTTAAACCATGAACTCCCACTCAAAAACAACATCCCTCTTAGTCGTCTTTAGTGATTACACGAACCAAATTCACTACAACAAAACCGATCATCACGTGAGATGATGTAGTTCCAAAGGCGAACATCGATATGTTCATCATATCATCCATATGACTCATGCTTTACCTTTCGGTTACGTGTTCCGAGGCCATGTCTGTACATGCTAGGCTCGCCAAGTAGAACCGTAGTATTGCGTGTGTTTCGAGGCCATGTCTGTACATGCTAGGCTTGAAAACACCCATTGTATGCGAACGTTGAGTCTATCACACCCGATCATCATATGGTGTCTCGAAACGACGAACTTTCTTAACGGTGCATACTTAAGGAAGAACACATTATTATCTTGATATTAAGTGAGAGGGATCATCTTATAATGCTACCGTCGCTATCTAAGCAAAACAAGATGCATAAAAGGATTAACATCACAAACATCACATGTAAGGATAACGTGATATGATATGGTCCTCCTTGCACTTGATCTCCATCATGTGCATCATGGTATGATCTCCATCATTCCACCGGCGTGGTACCAAGTACCATGGCACCCAATCTTGATTGTCCATCAAGAAGAAGACAATCATATGGATACCTTCCGGTATATCAATAATTTACAAAATAGATCATCTCATAATCAAATTTGTAATATTGACCATATCACATCACATGCCCAACAAAAACTAGTTAGACGCCTCTAATTTATTTTTGCATATTTTACGTGGCTTAGGGCTTTCGATGATAGAACCGTTCATACCTATGAACATCAACCACAACGTTGATAAACACATTTTTAAAAACCCTTCGTAGATTAGACCTTAACTATAGTAGGAGAAACGGACACCCCCTTAGCCACAAGTGAGACAACTCTCGCGTACATAGTACACGTAAACTTAGTCTGGGGCAGCTTCATCCTACTATGCCACTAAGATCATAAAATACTCAAGGAGGCAATAACATGATCATCAATGCCCACATACTCATATGTGTTCTACCCGTACAAAACATCTACGCATAGATCCGGCTCTAATACCACTGAAGGGTTCGTTGCATAGAAAATAAAATTTTTCCTACACGAGAGACACCCGAAAGGCCAATACCTAATCTAGGAGACGAAGTGCAACGGGGAACAAGAGGGTTAAGGAGAACACATACCCTCGAAGACTCAAAGTGGTACGAGATCAAATCTCGTTGTTGGCGTAGTCGTACTCACACCGATCCCGATAGCGAGAAGATGGGCACCGCAATCCGGCTGTGCATCCGTGATCGGTCACACGTACGGTTGATGACGACCTCCGTTCCCTCGTTCCAGCGGGGCGCGGAAGTAGAGGATCCCTCGGAAATCTAGTAGCACGACGATGTGGTGGTGGTGAAGAATCCCACGGTCAGGGCTTCGCCAAGCCGGAGACCATGAAATGGAGCAGCGGGTGGAGGGAAAGGGAAGTGGCCAAGTGTGTGGAGAAGAGGAGCTCTCACCCTCCTTTTATAGGGGAGGGGGAGGCAGCCCAAGAGGGGGGGTGCGGCCAGCCATGGTGTGCCCCCACCTCTTCCCTCTTCATGTGAGTGGAAGCTCCACTCACACCCACTCATGCTCCCTTAATTTTCCACTTGGAAAATCCAAAGGTTTTCTTTTAGTAAATAAATAAAACATTTTTATTTCTTTATTTATATTTGTTATTTCCATTAACAAACATTTGCATATAGCACCTTGAATCATTTGTTAATTCTATTAACAACCATTCGACGAAAAAAACCCTTGAACTATTTCAATTTTCCCCGAAACAATTTCGGTGCTGCCCAAAATATTCTTCGATATTCCGTATCCTCTCAAACGCGTCATCAAACCTTAAGTGTGTCACCCTACGGTTCGCGAATAAGATAGACATGATCGAGACTCCTCTCCGATCAATAATCAAAAGCGGGATCTGGAGATCCGTGATGACTCCTATATATTCAACGATGACTCTCGTGATCGTGTGAACCAACAACACCGTGAACTATTCCCTTTGTCTCACGATATTTTACTTGTCCGAGATTCGATCATTTGTATCAACCATACCTTGTTCAATCTCGTTACTGTAACACCTGGGGTGTTACCTGTTTGTTTTGCTTGCATCATATGCATCACATTGCATTGCACCATGTTTGCATCACAACTGAAAATTTCAAAACAATTTAAACTTTCACCCTTGCTCAAAATTTCCAATTTTCAAAATTGCAAACTAAACCCCTTATTTGTTTTGCAATAGTTGAATTTGTTTTAATCCAATTGCTTGTTGATAAAATTTTCCCTCTTATTAAAACCCTAATGGCAAATTCCAAAAATTCAAATCAAATCAATCTTATTTATCATATTTCAATATGGGTTTAAATATTAAAAATTTGGCAAACAAATTAAATCAAGTAATGTTTGTGATTGCTTGAATTTGTTAAATAAAACTTTGCTTATGTCCAAAAAATCCCCAAAAATCAAACCTTATTTGGAATTCAACTAACACATTAAAAATCAAGTTAATATTCTAAATTTTGAAGTTAATGTTAACATTACTTTTTATTTGTTGTTTTGCAAATTAACAACATTTATTTCTAAAATAAGAAGAAACCCCAAAACCCCTTTTTCCTTTCTTCTCTCCTTCCTATTCTTCTCTTACAAGCAAAAAAAAAAAGAGAGAAGGAAAAAAAAAATAGAAAGAGAGGAGTGGGGAGGCAGGCCAGCCCACAATGGGCAGCCCACCTACAACCCGAAGTAGGCCCACTCAGGCTCACCCTCAACCTCCGTACAGTCGATCCCCCCCATCCCTGTCGTTTTCCTCTGCAGAAAAAGCAGCAACACCACCAACTCCCTCATGTGCCCTGCTCCCCCTCCCCTATATCTCTCCCTCGAGGCCCCTCCAAACCCTAGACCTACCTTTCTCCCTCTCCTCTTCCTTAGCGCCGCCATCTTCCCTTCCTTTCCCTCAAAGCTTTCTGTTTCTGAACTTGGACACCCACCACGATGCCATGGCCGGAGGAGTTGGATCACCATGGCGATGGGGAAGGAGTAGTGGTCACGGGCTGCCGATAGCGGGAATGGAATCGCCGCGTCGTGCTGCATCATCTCCAACCGGGAGTCAGGCTGGGCACCGCACGGGGTGGCCGCGCCGTCGCCGGGTTCGTCACCGCCGCGAGCAGCTCCCTGCGACCGTTTCTCTGTCAACCGAGGTGAGCCCGCACCTTCCTCCTTTTCCCTTCCCTCTCCCGTGAGTCCGCCCCGCCCAACCGTCTCCACACACGGCCCGCACGCCTCACCGCGCGGAGCGCCCGCGAGTCGCCGGCCGCCGGCGGGCAACGCCTCTGTCCGCATCGCATCTGGAACCTGCATCGAACTGAACAAAGTTCAGTTATTTTCGTTTAACTGAAGGTTAACTCCCCTCGCTACTGCATATCTGACAAACAGACGCACACAGCCCAGCTGGTCCAGCCCCGTGCGCGGAAGCGCGAGGTCCTGGGATCAACTCCCACGGGAGGCAAAATTGCCCCCCCTTTTTTCCCTAGCGCGCGACCCGCGCGGGGCCCACATGTCATGCACCTTGCAGGCCACATCACCCCCAGCACTGCCACCTAGGTGCCACGCGGGCGCTGGGCCCATCTGTCATCCAGCATGGGTCCATTCTCCCCGGGTGCAGAAAATTTCCAAAAACCCTTTTTCTATTTTCCAAAAATTCCAGAAAACGAGTGAATTTTCTAAAAATCATAACTTTTAATTGGTAACTCCAATTTGCACAAATTTTATATGTATTGCAATCAAAATTCCATGAACTTTTCAAATATAACATTTGTTATCTGTTTTGCACAATTCAAATTGTTTCAAATTTCAAATTTAAACAATTCATCTCAAAATTGGTTAATTCCATAATTAATTCATAATTAATTCAAATCACACAAATCAAATATGTTTTTCAGTTCAAATTCAATGTACTCTCTGTTTGTCAACTTTGTTTTGCAATTTGGGCAATTAAAATTAATGTTATTTAATAATCCTTAAATTGGTTAATTAATTGGCATAATTAATAACTTTCAAATGGTTGCTCCAAATTAAATACTCCAAACATGTTTTTCATCCAAAATTGAATGCCACACTTGAATATCAACTTTGTTTTCTGGTTTGCAACATCTAAATTGAATAATTGTTTCACCTCTTATTTAATGCAACTGAAATTGCCAAAATTCATAACTAATTCATTTTAATTCCAAATCAAACAAATAAAATATGTTTTCCAATCATTTTCATATCTTTAATATGTTCATGCCATCCATATTCCTGTTTGCATCTTGTCTTGTGCACTTTAGATCTTGTTATGCATGTTCACCTATATGACAACATATGGAATGTGTGGGCTAATTATTTCCAGCTGTTGCCCCCTTCCATTTAAATTGCCTAACTCATCTATCCCATTGTTGCCATGCTAAATAACAATTAAATTGATGGTTAGATAAACAACTTGAACCAACTCCTATTTCTCCGGACTCCGGTTCCGATTAAATTTCTTAAGTTGTTCCCCCTGTTGCATCTTGCCATGTCATGCATATAAAATAGAATCATGCTGGATCTTTGCCGTAGTAGTAATTGTTGCATCCGGTGTTTGTTCGAGGTTCATTGCTTCTTCCCGGATAGGACGTTGAGATGATGTGAGCAACGACAAGTTTTGCTACCTTGCGGGATCTCAGGCAAGTATACTCACGTGCTGCCATATGGCTGCCTTTCATCACTTGTTACCGATTCTTGCCGTTGTTCTTTTCTGCTAGCCTTAGTAGTAGTTGTTTCTGTTACGAACCTATCACATGAACCCTTTAACCCTGATATTGCCTCACCTCCACACCTATAATCATTGCTTGTGCCCGTGTCTTACTAGCATGCTTAGGTTGCTTTGCTCGAGTCTGTTACCCGTTACTTTCTGTTATTACTTCATTATGTTCTGGGGGCTCGATGTTAATCAATCAACCTGTTATTAATAATATGCTGATAAGGCACCGGCAGGAGGCCCTAAGTGGTTTTGAGGCCTGCTAGTGTCGACCCTAATAGGAAAAGGGTCTTGTCTACTGATCCATGATGAGCGTGCTCACCGCATCCGGGTGGTAGTATGGGACCCCCCTCGACTTAGACCTGATCTGCAGCTTGTCCGAAGAGCCACACTTAGTTCGGGTGTTCCATTTGCTCCTTGCATAATGGGTTGATCACCCATGGTTACTGATGATGATGATGATGCATATAGGGCGAGGCCTATGGTGCCGGGGGCTGTGGTTTTCACCCCTGCGCTTAGCGGACTGGCCGGGACCTTATAGCTCCGTGGCTCCTAGGATGGGTTGTAGAGATGGTTTGGGTCGTGTCAAGCCAACCTGAGTTTTAGTTGGTGGCTTGAGTGTGTACTGGTACTGGAGCACACCCTGCAGGGATAAATCTTCTCGAGAAGCCGTGTTGTCCGCGGTTATGTGACGACTTGGTGAAAGTACTGGCTAACAAGTACTCAGAACAACTTACACCTAACTAATGATAACTTGACTAGTAATAGTCTTATTGACACAACAACCTGATCCATTATTCATTAATCCAACTGTGTGAGTTATCCTCGGATTGCTTCTTTGGATAAGGGGCGAGATCCAGGATGGGTTTGTTTGAAGTTATCTTTCAGTTGGTTACAATACTCGATCTTATCTCCTTTCTGGTAGCCGGAAGTTGTAGTATCTCTCTGTAGTTGGTTAGTACAGCCTGCTGTCACTTATTTGCAATAACCCCTTCCTTTTCCGTTGATCCTAAAGTATTTGTATCTTGTGATGACTGGCTACGCCGGTATCTTGTGAGTATGGTTTATCCACTTGCCAGTACTTAACCGTACTGACCCACGAATCTTTTTCGTGGCTGCATATTCAACATTGCAGTCAACAGGTTTGAAGTCTGACGACGTTAGCTTGGGAATCCCTCCGGTTTGGCCTGGGCAGGGATTGGACGCTCTCGGTTATCTTCAGGACTCTTAGTCCAATTTGTATCTTGTCCGTAGCCGGACGTTTGTTTCTTCCGCTGTTATTTTGATCTTTGTATTGTATCAGTTGCATCCTTGGCTCGTTTGAGTCATCTTGTATCTATCTGTTTCTGTTGTAATTGTGGAATATTCGCGAACTGTTGTAATGTTATCATAAGTGGCAACCTGGAATCGGTTATTATGCGGATTTGGCGGGAATGCTGAAATCTGCATAGTGCCCGATCTCGGGGCGTCACAAAATGGTATCAGAGCCTTGGTTCCGATTCCCGAGATTGTTTCGATACGAATGGTTATCGAAGCAACGGGTCCGCAAAGCCTGTAGGATAACCTCACTAACGGTCGTTGTTTCTAGAGTGTCAAAAACTATTTCTACTAAACTATTTTGGAAAAATATCTCAATAGGATTCTTGTTTTCTCCTTATCCCTATTCTATTTCCCCTCCCATCTTATTTGTTTTGGAGTCTACCCTCGTACTCAATCTTTCAAAGTTTTAGGATCCTACGTGGGTGGACGTTTTCTGAGCCGTTAACCTAATAGGTTCGATCATTGGAAGATTCCTGGTGGAAGAACATCGTCGTCACTCCGAGCAAGAATCCCTTGTTAGTGGTGTCGAGGAGATCAACCGGAAGCACGAAGAATCGATAGTCGAACTTCTTCCCCTCCCGGGTTAGCAGGTGGATTGCGAGGGCGCAATCCCTTGTTAGTGGTGTCGTCTGTAACACCTGGGGTGTTACCTGTTTGTTTTGCTTGCATCATATGCATCACATTGCATTGCACCTTGTTTGCATCACAACTGAAAATTTCAAAACAATTTAAACTTTCACCCTTGCTCAAAATTTCCAATTTTCAAAATTGCAAACTAAACCCCTTATTTGTTTTGCAATAGTTGAATTTGTTTTAATCCAATTGCTTGTTGATAAAATTTTCCCTCTTATTAAAACCCTAATGGCAAATTCCAAAAATTCAAATCAAATCAATCTTATTTATCATATTTCAATATGGGTTTAAATATTAAAAATTTGGCAAACAAATTAAATCAAGTAATGTTTGTGATTGCTTGAATTTGTTAAATAAAACTTTGCTTATGTCCAAACAATCCCCAAAAATCAAACCTTATTTGGAATTCAACTAACACATTAAAAATCAAGTTAATATTCTAAATTTTGAAGTTAATGTTAACATTACTTTTTATTTGTTGTTTTGCAAATTAACAACATTTATTTCTAAAATAAGAAGAAACCCCAAAACCCCTTTTTCCTTTCTTCTCTCCTTCCTATTCTTCTCTTACAAGCAAAAAAAAAGAGAGAAGGAAAAAAAAATTAGAAAGAGAGGAGTGGGGAGGCAGGCCAGCCCACAAGGGGCAGCCCACCTACAACCCGAAGTAGGCCCACTCAGGCTCACCCTCAACCTCCGTACAGTCGATCCCCCCCATCCCTGTCGTTTTCCTCTGCAGAAAAAGCAGCAACACCACCAACTCCCCCATGTGCCCTGCTCCCCCTCCCCTATATCTCTCCCTCGAGGCCCCTCCAAACCCTAGACCTACCTTTCTCCCTCTCCTCTTCCTTAGCGCCGCCATCTTCCCTTCCTTTCCCTCAAAGCTTTCTGTTTCTGAACTTGGACACCCACCACGATGCCATGGCCGGAGGAGTTGGATCACCATGGCGATGGGGAAGGAGTAGTGGTCACGGGCTGCCGATAGCGGGAATGGAATCGCCGCGTCGTGCTGCATCATCTCCAACCGGGAGTCAGGCTGGGCACCGCACGGGGTGGCCGCGCCGTCGCCGGGTTCGTCACCGCCGCGAGCAGCTCCCTGCGACCGTTTCTCTGTCAACCGAGGTGAGCCCGCACCTTCCTCCTTTTCCCTTCCCTCTCCCGTGAGTCCGCCCCGCCCAACCGCCTCCACACACGGCCCGCACGCCTCACCGCGCGGAGCGCCCGCGAGTCGCCGGCCGCCGGCGGGCAACGCCTCTGTCCGCATCGCATCTGGAACCTGCATCGAACTGAACAAAGTTCAGTTATTTTCGTTTAACTGAAGGTTAACTCCTCTCGCTACTGCATATCTGACAAACAGACGCACACAGCCCAGCTGGTCCAGCCCCGTGCGCGGAAGCGCGAGGTCCTGGGATCAACTCCCACGGGAGGCAAAATTGCCTCCCCTTTTTTCCCTAGCGCGCGACCCGCGCGGGGCCCACATGTCATGCACCTTGCAGGCCACATCACCCCCAGCACTGCCACCTAGGTGCCACGCGGGCGCTGGGCCCATCTGTCATCCAGCATGGGTCCATTCTCCCCGGGTGCAGAAAATTTCCAAAAACCCTTTTTCTATTTTCCAAAAATTCCATAAAACGAGTGAATTTTCTAAAAATCATAACTTTTAATTGGTAGCTCCAATTTGCACAAATTTTATATGTATTCCAATCAAAATTCCATGAACTTTTCAAATATAACATTTGTTATCTGTTTTGCACAATTCAAATTGTTTCAAATTTCAAATTTAAACAATTCATCTCAAAATTGGTTAATTCCATAATTAATTCATAATTAATTCAAATCACACAAATCAAATATGTTTTTCAGTTCAAATTCAATGTACTCTCTGTTTGTCAACTTTGTTTTGCAATTTGGGCAATTAAAATTAATGTTATTTAATAATCCTTAAATTGGTTAATTAATTGGCATAATTAATAACTTTCAAATGGTTGCTCCAAATTAAATACTCCAAACATGTTTTTCATCCAAAATTGAATGCCACACTTGAATATCAACTTTGTTTTCTGGTTTGCAACATCTAAATTGAATAATTGTTTCACCTCTTATTTAATGCAACTGAAATTGCCAAAATTCATAACTAATTCATTTTAATTCCAAATCAAACAAATAAAATATGTTTTCCAATCATTTTCATATCTTTAATATGTTCATGCCATCCATATTCCTGTTTGCATATTGTCTTGTGCACTTTAGATCTTGTTATGCATGTTCACCTATATGACAACATATGGAATGTGTGGGCTAATTATTTCCAGCTGTTGCCCCCTTCCATTTAAATTTCCTAACTCATCTATCCCATTGTTGCCATGCTAAATAACAATTAAATTGATGGTTAGATAAACAACTTGAACCAACTCCTATTTCTCCGGACTCCGGTTCCGATTAAATTGCTTAAGTTGTTCCCCCTGTTGCATCTTGCCATGTCATGCATATAAAATAGAATCATGCTGGATCTTTGCCGTAGTAGTAATTGTTGCATCCGGTGTTTGTTCGAGGTTCATTGCTTCTTCCCGGATAGGACGTTGAGATGATGTGAGCAACGACAAGTTCTGCTACCTTGCGGGATCTCAGGCAAGTATACTCACTTGCTGCCATATGGCTGCCTTTCATCACTTGTTACCGATTCTTGCCGTTGTTCTTTTCTGCTAGCCTTAGTAGTAGTTGTTTCTGTTACGAACCTATCACATGAACCCTTTAACCCTGATATTGCCTCACCTCCACACCTATAATCATTGCTTGTGCCCGTGTCTTACTAGCATGCTTAGGTTGCTTTGCTCGAGTCTGTTACCCGTTACTTTCTGTTATTACTTCATTATGTTCTGGGGGCTCGATGTTAATCAATCAACCTGTTATTAATAATATGCTGATAAGGCACCGGCAGGAGGCCCTAAGTGGTTTTGAGGCCTGCTAGTGTCGACCCTAATAGGAAAAGGGTCTTGTCTACTGATCCATGATGAGCGTGCTCACCGCATCCGGGTGGTAGTATGGGACCCCCCTCGACTTAGACCTGATCTGCAGCTTGTCCGAAGAGCCACACTTAGTTCGGGTGTTCCATTTGCTCCTTGCATAATGGGTTGATCACCCATGGTTACTGATGATGATGATGATGCATATAGGGCGAGGCCTGTGGTGCCGGGGGGTGTGGTTTTCACCCCTGCGCTTAGCGGACTGGCCGGGACCTTATAGCTCCGTGGCTCCTAGGATGGGTTGTAGAGATGGTTTGGGTCGTGTCAAGCCAACCTGAGTTTTAGTTGGTGGCTTGAGTGTGTACGGGTACTGGAGCACACCCTGCAGGGATAAATCTTCTCGAGAAGCCGTGTTGTCCGCGGTTATGTGACGACTTGGTGAAAGTACTGGCTAACAAGTACTCAGAACAACTTACACCTAACTAATGATAACTTGACTAGTAATAGTCTTATTGACACAACAACCTGATCCATTATTCATTAATCCAACTGTGTGAGTTATCCTCGGATTGCTTCTTTGGATAAGGGGCGAGATCCAGGATGGGTTTGTTTGAAGTTATCTTTCAGTTGGTTATAATACTCGATCTTATCTCCTTTCTGGTAGCCGGAAGTTGCAGTATCTCTCTGTAGTTGGTTAGTGCAGCCTGCTGTCGCTTATTTGCAATAACCCCTTCCTTTTCCGTTGATCCTAAAGTATTTGTATCTTGTGATGACTGGCTACGCCGGTATCTTGTGAGTATGGTTTATCCACTTGCCAGTACTTAACCGTACTGACCCACGAATCTTTTTCGTGGCTGCATATTCAACATTGCAGTCAACAGGTTTGAAGTATGACGACGTTAGCTTGGGAATCCCTCCGGTTTGGCCTGGGCAGGGATTGGACGCTCTCGGTTATCTTCAGGACTCTTAGTCCAATTTGTATCTTGTCCGTAGCCGGACGTTTGTTTCTTCCGCTGTTATTTGGATCTTTGTATGGTATCAGTTGTATCCTTGGCTCGTTTGAGTCATCTTGTATCTATCTGTTTCTGTTGTAATTGTGGAATATTCGCGAACTGTTGTAATGTTATCATAAGTGGCAACCTGGAATCGGTTATTATGCGGATTTGGCGGGAATGCTGAAATCTGCATAGTGCCCGATCTCGGGGCGTCACAGTTACCGACAAGTACTCTTTTCTCGTTCCCGTGATATAACATCCTTGTGATCATATCACGTGCTTGCAAGCGGTTTCGATGTGATATCACCGAGAGGGCCCAGAGTATATCTCTCCGTCATTTGGATGGACAAATTCTGTCGTGGGATAATCACGGCAGACGTTACCGGGGGTAACTGATCTTGGGGCAAGACGACACAGGCGTTTGGGAGAGGGTTTAGCTCAGAGGAAAACATGATGCAATTCGATCTGGTAGCCGGCAATCAAAGTCGCCGAGTCTCCGATCTTGATACAACAACTCAATTCTGGGATTACACTAGATGCTCGATATCAGGCGGTATAGCTAGGGTTCTTAGATCTCTGCCTAAACTAGACCTGGGGGTCGGTTTATAAAGCACCCGTACCCCCTGGCTTATTCTCCAAGGCGCATCCTGGATCCTACCCGGACACGGCGCACAAACCCTAACTTTCCTTTACAGTAACCCACAATCCGGGTTACCGGGCCTACAAGCTTGGGCCTTCACGGTTTCCTTATCCTTAGCCGGATCTTGCACAACGTCCTTTGGGCCGGGTTACTCCTTGAAGTTTGGCCTACCGGGTTATCATCCCCCCATCAGTAGTCCCCAGAATAGCCTGGGCTTCACGGATCCTCCTTGAAGCGCTCGCTATTCCCTGCAAAGATATCTAACACACACGCATAGGGAGGCCGGGTTAAGATGCTTTAATATTCAGTTAGGCCTTACTCCATGGCGGCCATGTAGTAACCCGGGTTTTTCCTCCAAACACTTTGGTTTAATTTTCCCGGTCCAAACCCTAATAAAAATGCCAAGATCCCTATACTCGATAATCGATCCTGATATCGCGGAGTGGATCTCCTTCTTCCTCTTGTCCAGATGCTTTGCCCAATACTTGGCGCATATCTTGCAGAATCCCCGTGGATAACCATCACCCCACGATTTCCGGCTTCTGGCCATTGAGATAGAACCACCCTCGCCTTATAAATAGTACTCAGAGGGTAACCCCAAACCCATCACTACGCCTTAGCTTCCCCTTTCCTTCATCGCTCCATACACCCTTGCAGCGCCACCGCAAGGAGCTTGCGCTCGCCATCGAAGCTAAGCCGCCGCCGGCCGCGCTCGCCCTCGAGCCATCTCGTGCCGCCGTCGCGCGAGACTGTCGCACCTTCGTTCCCCGCGCCAAGAGCCGCAAAGGGGCATTCGAGCCACGCCGCTCGCCGCCGTCGCGCTAGACTCCAATCTCTCCGGTAAGCCTCTTGCAGCCGTTTAATTTAGCCCCGCGATTTTTTAATTTATCCAGGATCGGATCTAGGTCAACCTGCGAGTCTTTTTTCCGATTGCATCAAGCTAGATCGATTCGATGCTCGCCAACTCCTTTAACCACCTGCTAGATAGTTACAACTCATCCTCCTACCATTACTAACCACCAAATCTTTTGTGAAATCGCTCACAAACTTTCCTACCTAGATCCATTCCTCCTTGATTTTCCGCTTATCGCGTTAACACCCGGAAAATCCTCCTTTTCCAGCTATTTTGCTTGCGGTATACACATGGGCAACCATCCATCTTCCTCAAATGCTTTTCCATACGTAAGTGACCAATAATTTCCATAATTGTACTTAACACCCGGATACCTTGTAACATCCACTTCATAGCGTGATACCCGGATAATTCTTAGCTTCATACTTTCTTGTTACCTTATACTCGGATAATCCAACACTTCCGAGTCTTATTTCCTATGCCTCTTTTTCTTGTGTTTTGCAGGTTGATCCCATGGCTCCCAAACGACAAGGAAGACAGCCGACTCAAGCGAGGACTACCCAAACCATATCCGCCAACTGGGGGCGTTCCACAACTACAAAGGCCAAGTTGGACGAGCTAGCCGAATTAGGAATTCTCCCTTCTCAGAAGGGCATTCACTGGAGGGCGCCGGGCAACGAGACCCGGCCCACACCTGCTGATAACGAGGTAATCTGCTTCGTAGAGCACGTGACCCGGGGATTCCGTCCTCCGGGTCACCCTTTCTTTAGGGAGGTCTTAAGCCATTATGGCCTCCGGGTATTTGACATAGGGCCTAACTCTATGCTGAATATTACCCACTTCATCGTTCTATCCGAGTCGTACTTGTGCATGCCGCCAAGTTTGACTCTCTTCATCGAACTATTCCAGTGTAAGCCGTGCCGCGAAAGTGGTGACGGAGCACTTCTTACTTGTGGCGGGGTATCCATCCAACGCCGCAAGAATTCACCGATGCCAACCCTCAATTTAAACTCCCACGTCAAACATTGGCAGCTGTCTTTCTTTTATTGCCACGATACCTCCCCAGACGGCGAAAAGAAACTGCCGGGTTACTCGGAAAGCCTCCTTGAACCTTCCGAGTCTTTCAACGCCTCTGCACCAGACTCGGATAGGGAGGCGATCCTTCCCTCATTAGCCAAGATAGCCATCCTCTCAGCCCAAGGCCTCCTCGGGCTAAATTTAGTAAAAACATGGGTTGATTTTCGGATCCAACCCAACTCCATTCGCACCAAATTGATGTGCGAGTATTCGGGGCACACCACTGATGCACTCAGATACTCTACCAAGAGCTTTGCGACCGGCGATACCAACAAGACCATCAAGGGCTTCTTAACAGAGAAGCTGGAGGTGATAAAGGGCATCACCGGGTTACCCCCGTTTACTCGGGAGAACCCGGCTCCGGCGGTAATACCCGATATTCACAACTTTTTTCCACATTTTGACTTGATACAGCTTCTAACCCCTAGTCTCATTCTTTTGTCTTAGGCTGATGACCCTTTCTGGAGAGTTGAACCCTCCCCCCCTCCAGAGACCCGGAAGAAGAGGACGAGCCGGCTGATGATAGTGAAGGTATTCGCACAGAATTTGTATATCTTTACTTGTATTATTTTCCTCCCATTTACCTTTTTTCCAACGAACACACATCCGGTTCGCAGGGCTGGAGGACGAAGGCGAGACCAACGAGGATGACCCGGAGGCAACCGAGTCTGACCCAGAGGCAACAGTTGGAGGCAAGAGGAAGGCCAGGGGGCAGTGTCCAAGGTTCCTTTTTCTTCATTATCCTCTGAACCTTACTCCTTTGACGGCATGCGACGACTTAACCATCAATTATCAAATTCGTCGTGCTTGAAGGATTCTTTCCCAGCCAAACGCAGAGTAACTCGGAGCTCCCCGGGTGAAGATCCCCTTAACCCGGGCATCTCTACCCCCTCGGTCCCTCGTGCCAGCGCCCCTCCGTCTCGTCCTTCCGACTCTCCTCAACGCCACCCTTCTCCTAACCATCCACGTGCCGGGCAATTCCGGGTTCCATTAGTGGTCCCTGTGACGACCTCATCTGCTTCTAGCGGCGAACTCCCGCCGGACTACACCGTGAATGCCGGGTAAGTTTTTGCTACATGATTTCCTTTTACGTCTGACAAATTTTCACTCAAGCCACCGTCATTACTAATAACTGCCTTTTCTCATTTTTCTTTCAGCACTCAAGTCACCGTCAGTGACCCGGAAAACGTGGAAACAGATAACCGTCGGGTGGAGAAGCCGACTAATAACGCAGACACCGCGACTGGCGGTGATGCGGCGAATAACCAGGAACAAGGCCCTCTGAACAATCCGCTTCACCGAGCCGCCGGATCTCCTTCCTCATCGGAACCAGTAGACGAGGAGATCGAGGTTCTAGATACAAGGATGGGTTCTCCCAACCCGGGTACTCAAACTGTCCGGGTCTCGACTCCAAGGGCGAGGAGAGCCCCCCCACCAGGTGACCAAGCTGCCGGCTCTTCCGGTACTCGATCCGAAGAACTGACGTTTGCCCAGATGCTGGAAACCCTGCGCACTTTAAGGGCTAATGAAGAAAACATCTTGGGGGCTTTAATAGCCAAGCACGAGGTAAATCCGACTAATGTTGCTTGTGCCCTTGTCCAGTCCCCAAGTTCCGAGTGAATTGATTCATAATTCGCTTGGGACTTTATTATACAAGCGCCTGATAACTTGCTCCTCTACCCGACTGATCCTTGTTTGCATGCATGCAGTCTTTCGTGACTCAATCTGAGGAGAAACTGGCAGACGCCACCAAGCTCATCGAAAAGGAGGTAGCTTTGCGTGAAGCAGCCAAAGCTGAGGCCAGGAGGAATAGGCTGATAATGAGGAAATATAGGAAAAGGGCTCACAAAGCCGAAGATGATCTAACAAGCCTTTCCGTCCAAATATCAGACACATATCGTGCTTTACTTGGTACGTTTCCTCCTCCGGGTTTACCCTTTTGATAGATAACAACGGTTTTCCCGACTTACGTTTCCATTCCTTCAGGCCCGGACGAAACCATGCCGGAAGAGGATGACATCGCCAAGCTGAAAACCATGAAGAGTGTTCTCCGGCAGCTATGTGCCGGAACCAAATGGATCCTTCAGGAATTACGGTGGCCGGGTAAAGGACATGTTGATCTGAAGAGGATGTTGGATGCCTTCTCCACTATTCCTGAGTGGATTTGGCACTGGAAACGCTCGTGTTGCCGGGTTGGAATGACCCGAGGGCTTGCACTCGCCAAGGCTTATTTCCCCAAGCTCGAGCTAGTGAAGCTTATGGGCGGCTTCCCAGAGTTCAAGCTTGATGGATCCAAGTTCTCAGTGAAGGATTTTCAGGCCGTCCAGAAGGAGGTCCGTTACCCGGCCAGCGTGATTGCTGACGACCTGGATGTTAACATCCTTGTTCTAGCATATGATGCTGCCGGTGAAGCAATTAAGTCAGATCTTCCCGAGCCGTACGATATGCTGGCTCGGTGGAAGGAGGAAGCTGCTGCGTTGAGGGCGGAGGCTGCAAAGAAGCAAGCTGAAGCCGGCTCTGCCCCCGCTACCTCGACACCAGTCGTTCCACCTCCTGCACGGGCTGGTACCGCTGATCCGGGTGCTGCTGCTACCACCAATGATGGCAAGGGCAAGGCCAAGATGAACGCCGAGTGATATCTGATCTCTAATGCCTCTTCTTATGCACCGGTCGGTCAACATGCTGTTTAAACAATTATATTTTGGGTGGTGCGCCTGTGCACCTTTGATATCTTTTCGCCGAGATTTTGTAATGCACGCTAAGGTCTTGATATACTCTATGCCTCTTCCGGCCTTTTTAAGTTTATCCATTATTGAGCTCATCTGTTCTCGATATCCGGCTTTATTTATTGTTCCTTTTGTGAAAACTCGATTTCCGGGTCTCATGGGTATTGACAAGTGGATTTGCTTCTAAGTCCCCAAGTCCCCAAGACTCGGATATTTGGGTTTTTGGAATTCTACAAATAAGCAATTTTTTATCTTTTCAAGATTTCAAGTCACCCGGACCCGGATCTCCAAGTCTAGGACACTTGATCTTGAAAGGGGAACGACCTGCCTACTGCTAAATTCACAAAGATCCCTGAGTTGTTTCACATAGGATTTGAAGTTATGCTTAATAATCGTTGAGTTTCCAGCTGTTTAGCCTTGTACTCTGCATAACTTGTGGTTTAGATGACCCTTTTGACTATCTTGTACTGTAAGCCGGCTTTCGCGTGGATACCATGTTGTTACATCCATACGAAAACATAGCCAATCAAGCCCCGTCGGGCTTCGTGACTGACTGTAATCGTAAGCGAACAAATCATGCCACTTTAATGCGAGTCACATCGAGCTTAAGTAAGAATAGCCAAGGAATTTGGACTTCTTTGTCCGGTTATAAGATTGTAGCCGTACTCGTTTGCAAGTAATCGGCCCCTATAACTCATAGGCATCATGGCCGGGTCTTTGAGTTTGTAACTGTGCTATTCAAGCGACCAGCCCCCAATACCTAGATATACGCATCATACTGAGAGTACATAACCTGATTAGAACCATCTCTTTTCTTGATAATCGCTTCTTTACTTGATATGAAAAATCTAGGTCAGCAAGCCGCCTCATTAAAAACCCGTCCAGTCCCCAAAGGTACCCTGGATAGGAAAAGAGTGCGTCTGAAAACCTGCTTCCTATTACATCGTTCAATTCCATATGCCAATACAATTTTTGCTAAGTATAATACGGACGTAGCTGAGCCACGTTCCACGGTCTGTCTCTTTCTTGCATAGATGAAGTGGTGTGAGCAGTGTCATTAACTGTGGTCGACTCTTCCCTTGCATCTATCAAGTAGTATGACCCATTATGCAAATTCCGGCTTATGATAAACGGTCCTTCCCAGGGTGGCGATAACTTGTGCTTTCCTTCGTTTGACTGTACCAGGCGCAAAACAAGGTCTCCTTCCTGGAAGACCCGGGTTTTCACGTGCCGGCTATGATACCTTCGTAAATCCTGCTGATATATGGCTGATCTTTCCAGGGCTTGTTCCCTTTGCTCTTCTAACATATCCACGGCGTCTTGCCGGGTCTTTTCATTCTCCACTTCGACGTATGCTGACACTCGTGGTGAATCATGGATAATATCACTCGGTAGTACTGCCTCCGCGCCATAGACCATGAAGAAGGGTGTCATCTGAGTAGATCTATTAGGCGTAGTATTGATGCCCCAAACCACAGAAGGGAGTTCTTCGACCTGTCGCACCCGGACTTCTAGGGGATACTCACAGTCCGTTAAACAGTAGATAAATGGCTTACGGGGCATACCGGCACCCGCATCTCAATATGAGCAGGCCAACACGTGAACGTGTGACAACCATTATCTTACTATTCATCGTCTGCGCAAACCATCCCATAGAAATCCAGACACTTCCATTGACGTACTTCAAACATACACACATTGTACGTCAACGGCGTTTGAACAAGTGATATCACAACAGATCTCTACGACACAAAAGATTGAAATAAGCTGCAAATGGCTCTCATTAGAGCAGAGATAGCAAATACAATCATTCAGAGGGCACCTGCCCCAACAATACATCATTACAATACAGCGGAAGCATTCTACATGTCTGAGTACAGACAAGAACCAAATAGGCCTAAGAGGGCGGGAACAAACAGACGGAGCCCATCCACGAAGTCTCGGATCCTGCCCGGGACCGCTATCTACTCGTCAGCAGTCTCGTCATACTCCACGTAGTTGCCACCATGTAGATCCTCGGAAACGTCGGTCTGCGGAAACCACAGCCCCAAAGGGGTCAGTACATAAACGTACTGGCAAGCAAGACTCACTATTCACCAAAGTGTAACCCGTCAACACCAAGCACAGATGCCTTGGGTTCAACGGAAGAGAGGGGATATAAAAGATGCTGCAACGGGCTGCGCTAACCAACTACAGAGATTCTACCACTTCCGGCTAACAGAAAGGAGATAAGATCGAGGACTGTAACCAACTGAAAGATAACTGCAAACAAACCCATCCTGGATCTCGCCCCTTATCCAAAGAAGCAATCCGAGGATAACTCACACAGTTGTAATAAAGGTGAATCAAGTTATTGTGTCATCAACCTATTACTAGTCAAGTTATTAATCATTGGGTGTAACATGTTTGATCATTATGTTTAAGTTGTCCTGAGTACTTGTTAGCCAGTACTTTCACCAAGTAATCCATAACCGCGGAAAACACGGCTTCTCGAGAAGATTATCCCTGCAGGGTTGCACCAATTTGGCCGTACACGCAAGAATAACCCGCCAGATGGAAATGCACTTCCACCAAGCGGGGTACTCTACACAACCAACCATTCTTCGCATCAAGCCCAAAGCACCTTGGGCGCACGGCTAATCGAGCCCAGAAGAAAATGGACCCTCATAGCACTCTAAGAACGTGTCCCCCTATATGCCGACTACGAAAGTTCCACCCTGGCCTGGGCTCGCAAAAACATGCATGCGGCAAATGGAAAACACGAACTAAATGAGGCGATTTGGACGAGATGCGAATCAGGTCAAGTTGAGGGGGGCGCCCATACTCGCTTCCCACATGCGGGTAGTGCGCTCATCATGGATCAGTAGACAAGACCCTTTTCCTATTAGGGTCGACACTAGCAGGCCTCAAAACCTCTCATGGGCCTCCTGCCGGTGTCTTATCATCAAATTTATTATTAATAGCAACATTAGCATGATTGATTGATTAAACATCGAGCCCCCAGAACATAATGAAGTAGTAACAGAAAGTAATGGGTAACAGACTCGAGCAACACAACCTAAGCATGCTAGGAAGACACTGGCTCAAACAATGGGTTGTAGGAAGGGAGATGAGGCAATATCAGGGTTAAGGGATTCATGTGATGGGTTCGTAACAGAAACAACTACTACTAAGGCTAGCAGAAAAGAACAACGGAAAGTATCGGTAACCAATGTTGAAAGGAACACAGTGGTTCATGTGAGTGATAACTTGCCTGCAAAACCCAGTAGCCTGGTACTGAGCTAACTCCTTAGAAGGGGTGTCGTAAGTATCGTCGGTCTCAACGTCGTCGTGTATCCGAGAAGAAGCAAACAAGAAATGCAGAAAGATAAACAATCAATATCATGGCATAGTGCACAAACATGGGATGATGCATGTCAAGTTAATGGTTGCATCAAAATGAACTAGATAACATGATAACACAATTTAAATGGACCCATATGCAATTGGATTGCATATGGCAAGAGTCCATGAATTAAGTGGAAACAAATGATCTACAATTTAATTACCATGTGAAAGTGGATTACCATGATGCATGCATGATGATAACAACATAATAACAACAAATAACAATGAAAGATGCAAGTGAAAAAGGATTGGAACAAGTTTTGGAAATCATTGATTAAGTTTGGAAAGTTTGGTTACTTAAAACATGTCACACAAGCAATTGTTGTTTTCAACAAGTTAAATTTTTCAAAATAGATAACAAAGTTTATAATTGAAAAGAAAACAACATTTTAGTTGGAATACATGTTTCACTTGTTGAAAAAGGATTTCAAATAAATTATTTAGGAATTAAACAAGTTTAAGCAAGAATTAAATGAATTCAATTCAAACATGAACTTATTTGAATTTTTATTTGTTCAAAACATGAAGTGAAGTTCATATTTGACAAGGTTATGTTTTTATGGTTTGAAAACATATTTTATATGTCCCAAAAGAATTTGTTTTGATCAAGTTATAAATTTAGCAATATTAAATGAATTAAATAAGATTTAAATTATTTAACCAAGTTTAATTATTCAAATCATGAAACAAATTTTATATTTGGAAAGAGGGTTTAATTTTGCATGGAAAACATATTTCATTTGTGGAAATTGGATTTAAAATGAGCAAGTTATTATTTTGGCAATTTTAAATGCAATAAACAAGAAACAGTTGTTTTCGGCAATTTAAATTATTCAAAACAGCAAACAAAATTTATATTTGGAAAGTACATGAAAAATTGATTGGAAAACATATTTGGTTTGTGAAATTTGGAATTTTTATGAACAAGTTATGAATTTTGCAATTTTAAGTGAATTTGACAAGTTTTCAAATATTTCAACAATTTAAAATATTCAAAACAGTAAACAAGTTTTATATTTGGGTAGAACATTTAATTTGGTATTGAAAACATATTAAAAATGTTGAATTTGGAGTTGGGATGAATTTATTATGCATTTTAGAAGATTGGGTGCAAATCTGCCATTTTTAAACCATTAGGGACTTAGAAATAATTTGTGCAGGGCTAGAATTAATTTCCAGGGGCCTGTTGGTGATTCTGTGAAATATCTGTGACCAAACACATGGAAAATAAAAAGAAGTGGTTTATCTGCAGGGGGTGGGATTCGATCCCCCCACCTCCTGGACGCGCCAAGGGAACAGCACCACTGGGCTGGTGCACTGCGTTTGGATAGAAGGGATACTCGGGAGGGATAAGGTGTGGCATGCGGTTTTGTTTTTCTGAACTTTCTGAACTTGTTCGTGCGGTACTCGACAGGGACCAGCGATGCAGCGGCAGCTCGCCGTGGTCTCGCCGGAGGGCCGTGGGGGCGAGGGCCGGGTGCGGTTCAAGGGAGTAGGGCGAGGGGAGAGGGAAAGGAGGCGAGAGGAGGACGGCCTCACCTTGGCGCGGGTGGAGGCGATCGGAGGCGGACAGGGAAGATCGAGGCAGTGGCGAACGCCGGCGATGGCGCGGCCGCGGCGGTGGATGCCAGCAAGCGGCGAGGGGGGCGGTGAGGTCCAGGGATCGTGGCGGTTCCATTCCACTCCTCGGATGTTCCTCGAGACGACCCTAGCTACCGGCGGTGAGGGAGGCAGTGGTGGCTTCAGGTGGTGTTCGGTGTGGACTTTCAGAAGAACAGAAAGAACAGAGAGGGGAAAGTGTCGTGGGATAATCACGGCAGATGTTACCAGGGGTAACTGATCTTGGGGCAAGTCGACACAGGTGTTCGGGAGAGGGTTTAGCTCAAGAGAAGACATGGTACAACTTGATCTGACAGCCGGCAATCGAAGTCGCCGGATCTCTATTCTCGATACAACAACTCGATTTAGGGTTTACACTGGATACTCGATATCACACGATATTGCTAGGGTTCTTAGATTTCTCTGCAAAACTATACCTGAGGGTCGGTTTATAAAGCACCCGTACCCCCTAACTTATTCGGCAAGGCATATTCCGGATCCTACATGAACACGGCGCACTAACCATAACTTTCCTTTACAATAGCCCATAACCCGGGCCGTTAAGCCCACAAGTTTGGGCCTCCACAAGCTTCTTTATTCTTAGCCAAATCCTGCACGCCATCCTTCGGGCCGGGTTATTTCCTCAGAGCTTGGCATACCGGGTTAGCATCCCCCTGTCAGTAGTCCCCAGAATAGCCTGGGCTTCATGGATCTCCTTGAAGCGCTTGCTATTCCCTGCAAAGATATCGATCATACGGGCGTATGAAGACCGGGTTAAGATGTTTTGATATTCGGCTAGGCCTCACTCCATGGTGGCCATGTGATAACCCGGATTTGGCCTCCAGACATTTAGGGTCAAATTCCCAGGTCCAGACTACAACAAAAATGCCAAGATCTCATGCTCGATAATCAGTCCCGTCATTACGGGGCAAATCCTTTCCTTCTTCTGTCCCAATGCCTCGCCCAATACTCGACGCATATCTCGCAAGATCTTCGCTGATAACCTTTACCCCGCGGTTTCCGGCTACTGGCCGTTAGGATAGGCTCACCCTTGCCTTATAAATAGTACTTAATGGGCAACCCTAAGCCTCTCACCACGCCACAACTTCCCCTCTTCTTCCTTGCTCCCAACACCCTCGCAACACCACCGTGAGGAGCTCGCACCTGTCACCAACGCAAGATCACCAGCGGCCGCGCCCGCCCTTGAGTCGCCTTACGCCACCGTCAAGTGTCACCGTTGCTCCTCCGTTTCTCTCATTCGAGCCACGCCGCCCGTCGCCATCGTATTTGACTCCAATCTCCCCGGTAAGCTCCTCGCAACCAGTCAATTAATCCTCACAACTTTCAATTTATCCAAGATCGGATCTAAGTCAACCCGCAAGTCATTTGTCCGATTGCACCAAATTAGATCGACTCGAGGCTTGCCAACTCCTTTAATCATCTGCCCTATAGTCACAAATGATCCTCCAACCCTCATTGATTACCAATTTTACTTAAAAATCATCCGCAAGCATTTCCATCTAGATCCGTTCCTCCTCGATTTTCCGCTTATTGCATTAACACCCGGAAAAACCCTCCTTTTCCAGCCATTTCATTTGCGATATAAATATGGGCAACCATCCGTCATCCCCGAATACCTTTCCCTATGTAAGTGACCAACAATTTCACAAGTGTGCTCAATACCCGGACAGTTCTCGGCTTCGCACCTTCTTGATACCTTTATACTCGGATGTCTCAGTATTCCCGGGTCTTATTTCACACGCCTCTTCTCTTTGTGTTTTGCAGGCTGGCCCCATGGCTCCCAAGCGACAAGGAAAACAACCGGCTCCGACGAGGACCACCCAAACCATATCTGCCAACTGGGGGCGTTCCACAACCACCAAAGCCAAATTGGACGAGCTAGCCGAATTAGGAACCCTCCCTTCTCAAAAAGACATCCACTGGAGGGTCCCGGGTAATGAGACTCGTCCCACCCCCGAAGAAAACGAGGTAATCTGCTTCGTTGACCACGTGACCCGGGGATTTCGTCCTCCGGGTCATCCTTTCTTTAGGGAGGTCTTAGATCATTATGGACTCCGGGTGTTCGACATAGGGCCTAACTGTAACATCCCAAGTCTGAAAAATAGCCTTTAGAATGTTTGCTCCCTGTTATTTTATGTTTTGCATCATGGCATCATGTTGATTGCATTTTGTTTTGTTTGTTTTCCATTTGTTTTTCTCTGTTTTCATTTGTTTTCCTTTGTTTTCTATTTGAATTTCAAACCAAAATTCAAACCCTTTGTTTCATCCTTGTGATGTTACAATTTCTAAAATGATATTTCAAAATAAAACAATTATTTGTCTCCATTAAAGTGTGCCTCAAAACTATTGTTTTATTTCTATAAAAATGCATCCAATAATCAAACCCTTTTCAAATTCAATTTGTTTTCCATTTGAAATTCCAAACCAACATCCAAATAGTTGTTTCCAAATAAAAACATTAATTGTTTCTATTTATCCCATAATGTTCCACTAATAACATGGTGCTTTTATTTCAATCAACTAATCCAATCAAATAATTCCTAAATCATTTTTCAAGTCAAACCAATTCTCAAAATCAGTACCTCTTTTTAATCCATGAATCTCAACACACATTGGTACTCTTTAAATCAATTTCAAAACTTAGGGGTTACCCTATTTAATTAATGGTTTTATTAATGTTTATTAAAATTAACCATTTCACTCAAATTTGGTGCTAATTTCAAAAAAACAACCCAATGTTAAAATTTTGAATAATAAAATTTGCCAAATGGTTGCTTTTGGCCTAAGGAACTCATCCTAACTATTTCAACTTTTTCTCTAATCTAAACCCTAAGGTTTTCTCCCTAAAGCTTATGCTAAAAAAAAAAATGAAATAGAAAAATAAAATTGCAAAGAGAGGGAGCACAGCAGCCCAATTCTCTTCCTACCCAGCCCAAACCCCTCCTCCTATTCCTTTTTCCCCCAGCCCAGCCCAGCACCTTCCTGTCGCTGTCGTTCTCCTCTGTCGTCACCTCCAGTACGAGCAGGAGCAAGCCGTCGATCTCCTCCAAACCCCCTGGATGGCTTGCCGTACAGCCCCATCTCCATCCTATATAGCCCACCTACCTATCTCCACCCAGCCCTAACCCTAGCTCTGAGCCGCCATCGCCTCTTCCACACATGACAACACCATCACCATGGCCACCGTGAGCTCGAGCTCGGTGCCCCGGTGAACCCCACCATCCCCACCTCCTACGTCGCGCCAGAAGGAGCGCGACGCCTCCCTACGTCGATTTCTGCCAGGAGCCGTACCCGGGAGTGCCCAAGAGTGCCGCGCCATCCTCGATCACTCGCCGTCCGTCCGTGCGGAACACCTCCAGAGCGCCGCCTTCATCTTCCCCGTTCCGTCGACGTCGTCGTCACCGAGACACGCTGCTGCGCCAGCAAGCTCAAGGTGAGCGGTCGGACATCCTAGACATCTTCCCAGCCTTCCTCTCCCGCTGTATGCATGGATCCGGCGACGTCCGGCCATGTCCGCCTCACCGCCGGGACGTCCTTGTCGTGTGAGCATCTAGTCTGGTTTTTGCAGCTCCTAAACCTTGCACCCCCACGTTTGCACGCATACCATCTGCACCTGGCACGCACACGGCGCTCACACGCAGCAGCAACAGGGCACCGCGCGGCCGGCCGTCGAGCCGAGCTGCAGTTCTTCCTGTTGGCAGAAGCGTTCTAGCTGCTCCACTGCTTGTGCACCACCGCGGAACCACGTTGCCCTATCATTACCATGTCCTAACACCACACTAGATGCACCTCTGTTTTTCTCCGGTCACTCCAGGTTGCAGCAGCGCCACTAGGGAGGGCGTCGTCCCTGTTCTGCAACTGAACCCGAAAGTCTGAATCTTCCTGTTAAAAATTCAGTTAACTTAGAAGCCACAGCTTATACCCCCCCACTACTCCCTACTGTCACCATCCGTTTCACCACCGCAGTGGCAGTAGCTACCGCGCAGCACCCAGGGGGTGTGGGTTCGAATCCCACCCCCGGGATTAAACCCAACCTTTTCCATTTTTATTTTTTTCCTGGCCAACACAACCTTCTATTCACACACAGGTCCTTGCTAATCTTTTCTAGATCCCCGTTGATTAATTCTAAGTCCCTGCTATTAAATTTCTAATCCCTGGATATTAATTAAAATGGCAGATTGCATCCTAAACTTCTAAAATGCATAAGAAAATCATTGTAACTCCAAATTTAACTTTTTAAATATGTTTTCTGTCCCAAATTGAATGATCTATCCAAATATAAAATTTGTTTGCTGTTTTGAATATTTTTAAATTGTTGAAATTTTGAAAACTTGTCAATTCACTTAAAATTGCAAAATTCATAACTTGTTCATAAAATTTCCAAATTCAACAAACTAAATATGTTTTTCAATCAACTTTTCATGTACTTTCCAAATATAAATTTTGTTTTCTGGTTTGAATAATTTAAAATGCCTAAACAATTTAATCTTGTTTAAATTCAATTAAGACTTGTTTAATATTGTTTAATTCATAATTAAATAATCCAAAGTCCAATCTCAAAATGTGAAACATGTAATCCACCCAAAATCTTGTGTTCATTTCAAATATAAACTTTGTTATCTGTTTTGAACAATTTAATTTGATGAAAACAACAAATGCTTGTGTGACACCTTTAAGAAACCAAAATTCCATAACTTAATAACTGAGTTTCTAAACTTGTTAAGCCTTATTTCTATTTGGTTCTATTGTCGTTATTTTGTTGTTCTCCTCATCCATGCATCATGCTAATTCACTTCCACATGATGATTAGTTGTAAAACAATTAATTCAACCATAATTCATGGGCTTTCCATATGCAATCCAATTGCATGTGGGTCCATTTAATCCTGTTTCTATCTTGTCAACTAGTTTATTTTGATGCAACCATTAACTTGTCATGCATCATATTGATTGTGCACAATGCCATGATAATGATTGTTTATCTTTCTGCATTGTCTGTTTGCTTCTTCTCGGATATACGACGACGTTGAGACCGACGATACTTTCGACATCCCTTCTAAGGATTTGGCTCAGTACCAGGCTACTGGGTTTTGCAGGCAAGTTATCACTCACATGAACCATCGTGTTCCTTTCAACATTGGTTACCGATACTTTCCGTTGTTCTTTACTGCTAGCCTTAGTAGTAGTTGTTTCTGTTACGAACCTATCACATGAATCCCTTAAACCTGACATTGCCTCATCTCCCTTCCTACAACCATTGTTTGAGCCCGTGTCTTACTAGCATGCTTAGGTTGTTTTGCTCGAGTCTGTTAACCGTTACTTTCTGTTACTATTTCATTATGTTCTGGGGGCTCGATGTTAATCAATCAATCATGCTAATGATATTGTTAAATAATAAATTTGATGATAAGGCACCGGCAGGAGGCCCATGAGAGGTTTTGAAGCCTGCTAGTGTCGACCCTAATAGGAAAAGGGTCTTGTCTACTGATCCATGATGAGCGCACTACCCGCATTTGGGAAGCGAGTATGGGCGCCCCCCTCAACTTGACCTGATTCGCATCTCGTCCAAATCGCCTCATTTAGTTCGTGTTTTCCATTTGCCGCATGCATGTTTTTGCGAGCCCAGGCCAGGGTGGAACTTTTGTAGTCGGCATATAGGGGGACACGGTCTTAGAGTGCTATGAGGGTCCCTTTTCTTCGGGGCTTGATTAGCCGTGCGCCCAAGGTTCTTTGGGCTTGATGCGAAGAATGGTTGGTTGTGTTGAGTGCCCCGCTTGGTGGGGTGATCTCCCATCTGGCGGGATATTCATGAGTGTACGGCCAAATTGGTGCAACCCTGCAGGGATAATCTTCTCGAGAAGCCGTGTTTTCCGCGGTTATGGATTACTTGGTGAAAGTACTGGCTAACAAGTACTCAGGACAACTTAAACATAATGATCAAACATGTTTCACCCAATGATTAACAACTTGACTAGTAATAGGCTTATTGACACAATAATCTGAACCATCATTATATCAACTGTGTGAGTTATCCTCGGATTGCTTCTTTGGATAAGGGGCGAGATCCAGGATGGGTTTGTTTGAAGTTATCTTTCAGTTGGTTACAATCCTCGATCTTATCCCCTTTCTGATAGTTGGAAGTGATAGAATCTCTATAGTTGGTTAGTGCAGCCAGTTGCAGCATCTTTTATATCCCCTTTCTTTCCGTTGAACCCAAAGCATCTGTGCTTGGTGTTGACGGGTTACACTTTGGTGAACTGTGAGTCTTGCTTGCCAGTACGTTGTTGTACTGACCCCTTTGGGGCTGTGGTTTACGCAGACGACGTTTCCGAGGATCTACATGGTGGCAACTACGTGAAGTTTGACGAGACTGCTGACGAGTAGATAGCGGACCCGGGCAGGATCCGAGACTTCGTGGATGGGCTCCGTCTTTTCGTTTCCGGCCTCTTAGGCCTATTTGGTTCTTGTCTGTACTCAGACATGTTGAATGCTTCCGCTGTGATGTAATGATGTATTGTTGGGGCATGTGCCCTCTGAATGATTGTATTTGCTATCTCTGCTCTAATGAGAGCCATTTGCAACTTATTTCAATCTTTTGTGTCGTAGAGATCTGTTGTGATATCACTTGTTAAACGCCGTTGACGTACCATGTGTGTATGGTTTGAAGTACGTCGACGGAAGTGCCTGTGATCTCTAGTGGATAGTTTACATCGACGATGGAATAGCAGAGCTTGTGTTGTCGCGCATAAGCGCAGGCCTACCAGGAAGCTGGGACGTGGGAGCAGTTATGCCCCATAATCCAAGCATCTGCTATCCAGTTCGTACGGTGAGTATCCCCTAGAAGTCAGGGTGCGACAAATGGTATCAGAGCCTGTCTGCCTGTAGGATCCCTTTTTACTGGTCGCAATTGAGTCTAGAAACTATTTTGTAGCTATATAGGAAAAATGAAACGTGAGAGTAGGAATTCTGTTCTTTTTCTTCTTTCCCCACCCACCCTCCCTTTTCTGGTAAGGAAGTGCAACGTTGTTTTCCCTTCTCATCTAAACTTTCAAGTTAGTATTTCACGTATTCTGGTTTCTCTAGGATGGTTATATCTACTAGACCATAGGAATGGAGGTGGTTGTGACATGATTTATCATGTTGCCTACTCATGATTGGGAACGGAGGCGTGTAAGCCCCGGAAGCAGATCCTCTATTCCTTAAGCAGTAGATATTGATCCTTTAGAAGCCCGGATGGGTTTTCCCTAGTACCTCAGGAGTTTTGTTCTCGTTTTCCCCGATGTTGATATCCTGTTCTTCTCAACATCCTTTTCGTCCGTTGAAATCTCGTTGTTGTTTTCCAATTCAATTCTTCTACCAGTGTCTAATCAAAGTTTCCCCGTTCATCTGCTAAACTCTATTCCAGCTAAAGTGTTATTTCATACCGGAGCATCACATTCCTTTGTGCCAACAATCTTTTCCACAACATACAACCCAATTCTGGTTGCACTAAGAAATCAAAACTCTGTCCACTCCCCGGGATCTCAAATGTTGACTTCCAACATAAGTAAGAACAATCCAAGTCTAATGGGAGGCCACATATTCCTCGTTACTCTCATCTTGATGATTCTGACATTGATCTCATTCTTAGTTTTGGATTGATGTCAACAACTCTGTTCCACCATTCTAGCCAGATAGTCTTTTCTCCGAATGAATCAAATTCTATTCAGCTATACACCCTTGGTACAAAACCTCTCCCTTTACTTGAAATGTTCCGGTGGTTTGCTAATTCCCTGATGTCTATCCAAGGTGCACGATGTGTTTCACGTGTCATAGCTCAAGAGGATCTTCCCAAGAAGTTTCCGGACCTTTTCTTTTCTCAGTAGGAATCTCGGGGCGCGATTCCTTCAAGGGGGGGCGTTTTGTAACATCCCAAGTCTGAAAAATAGCCTTTAGAATGTTTGCTCCCTGTTATTTTATGTTTTGCATCATGGCATCATGTTGATTGCATTTTGTTTTGTTTGTTTTCCATTTGTTTTTCTCTGTTTTCATTTGTTTTCCTTTGTTTTCTATTTGAATTTCAAACCAAAATTCAAACCCTTTGTTTCATCCTTGTGATGTTACAATTTCTAAAATGATATTTCAAAATAAAACAATTATTTGTCTCCATTAAAGTGTGCCTCAAAACTATTGTTTTATTTCTATAAAAATGCATCCAATAATCAAACCCTTTTCAAATTCAATTTGTTTTCCATTTGAAATTCCAAACCAACATCCAAATAGTTGTTTCCAAATAAAAACATTAATTGTTTCTATTTATCCCATAATGTTCCACTAATAACATGGTGCTTTTATTTCAATCAACTAATCCAATCAAATAATTCCTAAATCATTTTTCAAGTCAAACCAATTCTCAAAATCAGTACCTCTTTTTAATCCATGAATCTCAACACACATTGGTACTCTTTAAATCAATTTCAAAACTTAGGGGTTACCCTATTTAATTAATGGTTTTATTAATGTTTATTAAAATTAACCATTTCACTCAAATTTGGTGCTAATTTCAAAAAAACAACCCAATGTTAAAATTTTGAATAATAAAATTTGCCAAATGGTTGCTTTTGGCCTAAGGAACTCATCCTAACTATTTCAACTTTTTCTCTAATCTAAACCCTAAGGTTTTCTCCCTAAAGCTTATGCTACAAAAAAAAAATGAAATAGAAAAATAAAATTGCAAAGAGAGGGAGCACAGCAGCCCAATTCTCTTCCTACCCAGCCCAAACCCCTCCTCCTATTCCTTTTTCCCCCAGCCCAGCCCAGCACCTTCCTGTCGCTGTCGTTCTCCTCTGTCGTCACCTCCAGTACGAGCAGGAGCAAGCCGTCGATCTCCTCCAAACCCCCTGGATGGCTTGCCGTACAGCCCCATCTCCATCCTATATAGCCCACCTACCTATCTCCACCCAGCCCTAACCCTAGCTCTGAGCCGCCATCGCCTCTTCCACACATGACAACACCATCACCATGGCCACCGTGAGCTCGAGCTCGGTGCCCCGGTGAACCCCACCATCCCCACCTCCTACGTCGCGCCAGAAGGAGCGCGACGCCTCCCTACGTCGATTTCTGCCAGGAGCCGTACCCGGGAGTGCCCAAGAGTGCCGCGCCATCCTCGATCACTCGCCGTCCGTCCGTGCGGAACACCTCCAGAGCGCCGCCTTCATCTTCCCCGTTCCGTCGACGTCGTCGTCACCGAGACACGCTGCTGCGCCAGCAAGCTCAAGGTGAGCGGTCGGACATCCTAGACATCTTCCCAGCCTTCCTCTCCCGCTGTATGCATGGATCCGGCGACGTCCGGCCATGTCCGCCTCACCGCCGGGACGTCCTTGTCGTGTGAGCATCTAGTCTGGTTTTTGCAGCTCCTAAACCTTGCACCCCCACGTTTGCACGCATACCATCTGCACCTGGCACGCACACGGCGCTCACACGCAGCAGCAACAGGGCACCGCGCGGCCGGCCGTCGAGCCGAGCTGCAGTTCTTCCTGTTGGCAGAAGCGTTCTAGCTGCTCCACTGCTTGTGCACCACCGCGGAACCACGTTGCCCTATCATTACCATGTCCTAACACCACACTAGATGCACCTCTGTTTTTCTCCGGTCACTCCAGGTTGCAGCAGCGCCACTAGGGAGGGCGTCGTCCCTGTTCTGCAACTGAACCCGAAAGTCTGAATCTTCCTGTTAAAAATTCAGTTAACTTAGAAGCCACAGCTTATACCCCCCCACTACTCCCTACTGTCACCATCCGTTTCACCACCGCAGTGGCAGTAGCTACCGCGCAGCACCCAGGGGGTGTGGGTTCGAATCCCACCCCCGGGATTAAACCCAACCTTTTCCATTTTTATTTTTTTCCTGGCCAACACAACCTTCTATTCACACACAGGTCCTTGCTAATCTTTTCTAGATCCCCGTTGATTAATTCTAAGTCCCTGCTATTAAATTTCTAATCCCTGGATATTAATTAAAATGGCAGATTGCATCCTAAACTTCTAAAATGCATAAGAAAATCATTGTAACTCCAAATTTAACTTTTTAAATATGTTTTCTGTCCCAAATTGAATGATCTATCCAAATATAAAATTTGTTTGCTGTTTTGAATATTTTTAAATTGTTGAAATTTTGAAAACTTGTCAATTCACTTAAAATTGCAAAATTCATAACTTGTTCATAAAAATTCCAAATTCAACAAACTAAATATGTTTTTCAATCAACTTTTCATGTACTTTCCAAATATAAATTTTGTTTTCTGGTTTGAATAATTTAAAATGCCTAAACAATTTAATCTTGTTTAAATTCAATTAAGACTTGTTTAATATTGTTTAATTCATAATTAAATAATCCAAAGTCCAATCTCAAAATGTGAAACATGTAATCCACCCAAAATCTTGTGTTCATTTCAAATATAAACTTTGTTATCTGTTTTGAACAATTTAATTTGATGAAAACAACAAATGCTTGTGTGACACCTTTAAGAAACCAAAATTCCATAACTTAATAACTGAGTTTCTAAACTTGTTAAGCCTTATTTCTATTTGGTTCTATTGTCGTTATTTTGTTGTTCTCCTCATCCATGCATCATGCTAATTCACTTCCACATGATGATTAGTTGTAAAACAATTAATTCAACCATAATTCATGGGCTTTCCATATGCAATCCAATTGCATGTGGGTCCATTTAATCCTGTTTCTATCTTGTCAACTAGTTTATTTTGACGCAACCATTAACTTGTCATGCATCATATTGATTGTGCACAATGCCATGATAATGATTGTTTATCTTTCTGCATTGTCTGTTTGCTTCTTCTCGGATATACGACGACGTTGAGACCGACGATACTTTCGACATCCCTTCTAAGGATTTGGCTCAGTACCAGGCTACTGGGTTTTGCAGGCAAGTTATCACTCACATGAACCATCGTGTTCCTTTCAACATTGGTTACCGATACTTTCCGTTGTTCTTTACTGCTAGCCTTAGTAGTAGTTGTTTCTGTTACGAACCTATCACATGAATCCCTTAAACCTGACATTGCCTCATCTCCCTTCCTACAACCATTGTTTGAGCCCGTGTCTTACTAGCATGCTTAGGTTGTTTTGCTCGAGTCTGTTAACCGTTACTTTCTGTTACTATTTCATTATGTTCTGGGGGCTCGATGTTAATCAATCAATCATGCTAATGATATTGTTAAATAATAAATTTGATGATAAGGCACCGGCAGGAGGCCCATGAGAGGTTTTGAAGCCTGCTAGTGTCGACCCTAATAGGAAAAGGGTCTTGTCTACTGATCCATGATGAGCGCACTACCCGCATTTGGGAAGCGAGTATGGGCGCCCCCCTCAACTTGACCTGATTCGCATCTCGTCCAAATCGCCTCATTTAGTTCGTGTTTTCCATTTGCCGCATGCATGTTTTTGCGAGCCCAGGCCAGGGTGGAACTTTTGTAGTCGGCATATAGGGGGACACGGTCTTAGAGTGCTATGAGGGTCCCTTTTCTTCGGGGCTTGATTAGCCGTGCGCCCAAGGTTCTTTGGGCTTGATGCGAAGAATGGTTGGTTGTGTTGAGTGCCCCGCTTGGTGGGGTGATCTCCCATCTGGCGGGATATTCATGAGTGTACGGCCAAATTGGTGCAACCCTGCAGGGATAATCTTCTCGAGAAGCCGTGTTTTCCGCGGTTATGGATTACTTGGTGAAAGTACTGGCTAACAAGTACTCAGGACAACTTAAACATAATGATCAAACATGTTTCACCCAATGATTAACAACTTGACTAGTAATAGGCTTATTGACACAATAATCTGAACCATCATTATATCAACTGTGTGAGTTATCCTCGGATTGCTTCTTTGGATAAGGGGCGAGATCCAGGATGGGTTTGTTTGAAGTTATCTTTCAGTTGGTTACAATCCTCGATCTTATCCCCTTTCTGATAGTTGGAAGTGATAGAATCTCTATAGTTGGTTAGTGCAGCCAGTTGCAGCATCTTTTATATCCCCTTTCTTTCCGTTGAACCCAAAGCATCTGTGCTTGGTGTTGACGGGTTACACTTTGGTGAACTGTGAGTCTTGCTTGCCAGTACGTTGTTGTACTGACCCCTTTGGGGCTGTGGTTTACGCAGACGACGTTTCCGAGGATCTACATGGTGGCAACTACGTGAAGTTTGACGAGACTGCTGACGAGTAGATAGCGGACCCGGGCAGGATCCGAGACTTCGTGGATGGGCTCCGTCTTTTCGTTTCCGGCCTCTTAGGCCTATTTGGTTCTTGTCTGTACTCAGACATGTTGAATGCTTCCGCTGTGATGTAATGATGTATTGTTGGGGCATGTGCCCTCTGAATGATTGTATTTGCTATCTCTGCTCTAATGAGAGCCATTTGCAACTTATTTCAATCTTTTGTGTCGTAGAGATCTGTTGTGATATCACTTGTTAAACGCCGTTGACGTACCATGTGTGTATGGTTTGAAGTACGTCGACGGAAGTGCCTGTGATCTCTAGTGGATAGTTTACATCGACGATGGAATAGCAGAGCTTGTGTTGTCGCGCATAAGCGCAGGCCTACCAGGAAGCTGGGACGTGGGAGCAGTTATGCCCCATAATCCAAGCATCTGCTATCCAGTTCGTACGGTGAGTATCCCCTAGAAGTCAGGGTGCGACACTAACTCCATGTTAAACATTACCCACTTCATTGTTCTATCTGAGTCGTACTTGTGCATGCCACCGAGTCTGACTCTTTTCATTGAGTTATTCCAGTGCAAGCCGTGCCGCGAAAGCGGCGACGGAGCGCTTCTCACTTGCGGCGGGGTATCCATCCAACGCCGTAGGAATTCTTTGATGCCAACCCTCAACCTGCACTCCCACGTTAAACATTGGCAGCTATCCTTCTTTTACTGCCACGATACCTCCCCCGACAGCGAAAAGAAGCTGTCGGGTTACTCAGAGGCCCCCCTCAAGCTCTCCGAGTCTTTCAATGCCTTCGCATCAGACTCAGACAGGGAGGCAATCCTTCCTTCGCTAGCCAAGATAGCCATTCTCTCAGCCCAGGGCCTCCTAGGGCTCAATTTAATAAAAACTTGGGTCGATTTCCGAATCCAACCTAATTCCGTTCGCGCAAAATTGATGTGCGAGTATTCGGGGCACACCACAGACGCGCTCCGCTACTCCACCAAGAGCTTTGCGACCGGTGATACTATAAAGACTATCAAGGGCTTCTTGGCGGAGAAACTGGAGGCGATAAAGGGCATCACCGGGTTACCTCCGTTTACCCGGGAAAATCCAGCTCCAGCGGTAATACCCGGCGCTCATAGCTTGTTTCCACATTTCAACTCGATACTGCTTCTAAGCCTTTAATCTTATCTTTTTACCTCAGGCTGATGACCCTTTCTGGAGAGTTGAACCACTCCCCCCCTCCAGAGACCCGGAAGAGGAGGACGAGGCGACTGACGATAGTGAAGGTATTCACTCAGGATCTGCATATTTTTACTTGCATTACTTTCCTCTCGTCTGTCTTTTTTCCAATGAATGCACACCCGGTTCGCAGGGCTAGAGGACGAGGGTGGAAACAATGAAGACGACCCGGAGAGAACCGAGTCTGACCTAGAGGCAACAGTCGGGGCCAAGAGGAAAGGCAGGGGGACAGTGTCCAAGGTTCCTTTTTCCTCATTATCCTCTGAACCTTACTCCTTTGACGTCATGCGACGACTTAACCATCAACTATCAAATTCATCATGCTTGAAGGATTCCTTCCCAGCCAAGCGCAGAGTAACTCGGAGCTCCCCAGGTGAAGATCCACTTAACCCGGGCATCTCCGCCCCCTCGGTCCCTCGTGGCAGTGCTCCTCCATCTCGTTCTTCCAACTCTCCTCAGCGCCACCCTTCTCCTAACCACCCACGTGCCGGGCAATTCCGGGTTCCACTAGTGGTTCCTGCGAATACCTCGTCTGCTTCCAGTGGCGAGCTCCCACCGGATTACACCGTAAATGCCGGGTAAGTTTTTGCCTTACTATTTCTTTTTGCATCTAACGAACTTTCATCCGAGCCGCTGTCATCATTAATAACTGCCTTTTTTCATCTTTCTTTCAGCGCTCAGGTCACCGTCAGTGACCCGGAAAACACAGAAACGGATAACCTCCAGGTGGAGAAGCCGACTGACGACGCAGACGCCGCAACTGGTGGTGATGCGACCACTAACCGGGAACAAGGCCCTCTGAACAATCCACTTTCCCAAACCGTCGGATCTCCTTCCTTATCGGAACCAGTAGACGAAGAGATAGAAATTCTAGATACAAGGATGAGCCCTCCCAACCCGGACACTCAGACTGTCCGGGTCTCCACTCCAAATGCAAGGAGAACCCCCCTACCAGATGATCAAGCTGCCGGCTCTTCCGGGACTCGCTCCGAGGAGTTAACTTTTGCCCAGATGCTAGAAACCCTGCGCGCCTTAAGGGCTAACGAGGAAAACATCTTGGGGTCTTTAATAACCAAACACGAGGTAAGTTCGATTAATGTTGCTTGTACCTTTGTCCAGTCCCCATGTTCCGAGGGAGTTCATTCATGACTTGCTCGGTACTTTTATTATACCAATGACTGATAACTGTGCTCTTCTACCTGACTAATGCTTTTTTAACATCCATGCAGTCTTACGTGACTCAATACGAGGAGAAACTTGCGGACGCCGCCAAGCTCGTTGAAAAGGAGATATCTTTACGTGAAGCAGCCGAGGCTGAAGCCAGGAGGAATAGGCAATTAATGAAGAAGTACCGAAGAAGGGCTCACCAAGCCGAAGATGACCTGACAAGCCTTTCCGTCGAAATATCTGACACCTATCGTTCTTTGCTTGGTATGCTTCCTTCTCCGGTTTTATCCTTTTGACAAACAGCAAAAGTTTTCCGACTTATATCTTCATTTTACTTCAGGCCCGGACGAAGCCATGCCGGATGAAGATGACATTGCCAAGCTGAAAACCATAAAGAGTGCTATCCGGCAGCTATGTGCCGGGACCAGATGGATCCTTGACGAGTTACGGTGTCCGGGTAGAGGACATGTTGACCTGAAGAGGCTGTTGGACGCCCTATCCACTATTCCCGAGTGGATTCGGCACTGGAAGCGCTCATCTTGCCGGGTTGGAGTGACCCGGGGGCTTGCACTTGCGAAAGCTTATCTCCCCAAGCTCGAGTTAGCGAAGCTTATGGGCGGCTTCCCAGAGTTCAAGCTTGACGGATCCAAGTTTTCAGTAAAGGATTTCCAGGCCGTTCAGAAGGAGGTCCGTTACCCGGCCAGCGTAATTGCTGATGAACTGGATGTTAACATACTTGTTCCAGCATATGATTCTGCCGATAAAGTAATTAAGTCGGATCTTCCTGAGCCGTATGACATGCTGGCTCGGTGGAAGGAGGAAGCTGCTGCGATAAGGGCGGAGGCTGCCAAGAAACAAGCTGAAGCCGGCTCTGCTCCTGCTGCCTCAACATCAGTCGTTCCGCCCCCTGCAGGGGCTGGCGCCGCCGATCCGGGTGTTGCTGCTACCACCAATGATGGCAAGGGTAAGGCCAAGATGGGCGCCGAGTGATATATGGTTTCCAATGCCTCTTCTTAAGCGTCAGTCGGTCGACATACTTTTTGAAACAGTCATTTTTTAGGCGGTGCGCCTGTGCACCTTTGATATTTTTTCACCAGTATTTTGTAATGCAAACTAAGGCCTTGATATACTCGATGCCTGTTCCGGCCTTTTTAAGTTTAAGCTCATCTGTTCTCGATATCTGGTTTTATTTATTGCTCCTTTTGTGAAAACTCAATTTCCGGGTCTCATGGGTATTGACAAGCGGATTTTGCTTCGACGTCCCCAAGTCCCCAAGACTCGGATATTTGGATTTTTGCAACTATACAAGTAAGCCGGTTCTTTTCAAGATTTCAAGCTACCGGGCCCGGATTGCCGAGCCTAGGACACTTGATCTTGAAAAGGGAACAAAATGCTTATTGTTATTTTCACAAAGATCCATGAGTTGTTTCACATCGGTTTTGAAGTTATGCTTAATAGTCATTGAGTTTCCAGCTATTCAGCCTTGTACTCTGCATAACTTGTGGTTTAGATGACCCTTTTGACTGTCTTGTACTGTAAGCCGGCTTTCGCGTGGATACCATGTTGTTACATCAATACGAAGACGTAGCCAGCCAATTCCCGTCGGGTTTCATGACTAACTGCCATCGTAAGCGAACAAATCATGCCACTTTAATGCGAGTCACATCGAGCTTAAGTAAGAGTAGCCAAGAAATTTGGACTTCTTTGTCCGGTTATAAGATTGTGGCCGTACTCGTTTGCGGGTAATCGGCCCTTATAACTCATAGGCATCATGGCCAGGTCTTTGAGTTTGTAACTGTGCTATTTAAGCGACCAGCCCCCAAGACCTAGATATACGCATCGCACTGAGAATACATAACCTGATAACAACCATCTCTTTTCTTGATAACCATCTCTTTACTTGATATGAAAAACTGATAACAACCATCTCTTTTCTTGATAACCATCTCTTTACTTGATATGAAAAATGTAGGTCAGCAAGCCGCCTCATTAAAAACCCGTCCAGTCCCCAAAGGTGCCCTGGATAGGAAAAGAGTACGTCAGAAAACCTGCTGCCTATTACATCGTGCAATTCCACTTGCCAATATAGTCTTTACTAAGTATAATACGGACGCAGCTGAGCCACGTTCCATGGTCTATCTCTTTCTTGCATAGATGAAGTGGTGTGTGCGGTGTCATTGACTGTAGCCGACTCTTCCCTTGCATCTATCAAATAATATGATCCGTTATGTAGGCTCCGGCTTATGATAAATGGTCCTTCCCATGGTGGTGATAATTTGTGTTTTCCTTCGTTTGACTGTACCAGACGCAGAACCAAGTCTCCTTCCTGGAATACCCGGGTCTTCACACGCCGGCTATGATACCTCCGTAGATCTTGCTGATATATGGCTGATCTTTCCAGGGCTTGTTCTCTTTGCTCTTCTAACATATCTACGGCGTCCTGCCGGGTTTTTTCGTTCTCTACTTCGACGTAAGCTGATACTCTAGGCGAATCGTGAATAATATCACTTGGTAACACTGCTTCCGCACCATAGACCATGAAGAAGGGTGTCATCTGAGTGGATCTGTTAGGTGTAGTGTTGATACCCCAAACCACAGAAGGAAGTTCCTCGACCCATGCACCAGCGGCCCTGACACAGTGAACTCGCAATCGTGGTTTTAATCCGCGAAGCAATTCTTGGTTTGCCCTCTCCACTTGTCCATTGGCCTGGGGATGAGCCACCGATGCCACATCGAGCCGGATTCCATTGTTGCCACAAAACTTCTCCATCTCACCAAGGGACATGTTGGTTCCATTGTCGGTAATTATGCTGTGGGGGTACCCAAACCGGTAGATAATCCTTTTCAGGAACTTGACTGCTGTAGCTGCTTCGCAATTAGTAACTGGCATAACCTCAACCCACTTGGTAAACTTATCAATGGCCACCAAAAGATGTGTTTTCTTGCATGGTGACATATGGAAGGGGCCAACCATGTCCATACCCCAGACGGCAAACGGCCAAGTTAACGGGATAGTCCGCAACTCCATAGCCGGCACATGGGTTTGGCGAGCGTACCTTTGACATCCGTCACACCTTGCTACCAATCGCTCCGCATCCGTTAGGGCCGTGAGCCAGAAAAACCCGTGTCGATAAGCTTTAGCCACAAGAGACCTTGTGGACGCATGATGTCCACAGTCGCCTTCATGGATTTCCTTGAGAATCTGTCTGCCTTCTTCCGGCGCTACGCAGCGCAAAAAGACTCCTGCTGCACTTCTTTTGTACAATTCCCCATTGATGATGGAGTACCCCTTTGCTCGCCTCAAAATTTGCCTTGCTAATACCTCCTGTTGTGGTAACTCGCCTCGTGATAGGTAGGCCAAAAACGGTTCTGTCCACTCGGGAATAGTACGTACAGTGGCTACGAGCCCTGAATCTGAGTCTTGATTTGCCAATTCCTCCTCTGACTCGATTTTAACTGATGGTCGCCATAATTCGTCCAGGAAAACGTTAGGTGGAACCGGCTCTCTGCGCGAGTCGAGTCTGGCGAGGGCGTCAGCTGCCTCGTTCTTTCTTCTGTCTATATGCTCCACCTCATACCCGGAAAAACATCCTGCTACCCTATCAACTTCCCTGCGGTATGCCGCCATAGTTGCGTCCTTTCTATCCCACGTTCCTGACACCTGCTGTACCACAAGGTCCGAATCTCCGAAGCACCGTATCCTCTTGATGTTCATCTCTTTGGCTACCTTTAAGCCATGCAATAGGGCCTCATACTCGGCCACGTTGTTGGAACAGTCGAAGTGAATTTGTAGCACGTAACTCAATTTGTCCCCTTTGGGTGATGTTAGCACCACCCCAGCTCCTGATCCCTCGTACTGCTTTGATCCATCGAAGTGCATGATCCATGACTCGGAATTTGGAACCGTTGCAGTCATGCCTGTATGTGTCCAGTCGTTAACGAAATCGACTAAAGCTTGAGACTTGATTGCTGACCTGGGTTCGTAGTTGATATGATAATCCCCCATCTCTATCGCCCATTTGGCTATTCTTCCCGTCGCGTCCGAGTTTCTGATGATATCCGACATTGGTATTGAACTAACCACTGTTATCGGATGCTCTTGGAAATACGGCTTCAACTTCCGGCTAGCCATAAAGACCCCGAACACCAACTTTTGCCAATGCGGATAGCGCTGCTTTGCTTCTGATAATACCTCACTGATGTAATAAACCGGCCTCTGAACCGGGTGACCTTTCCCGTCCTCTTTGCGTTCCACGACAACCACTGCGCTAACGGCTCGGGGGCCAGCTGCCACGTATAGCAACATAGGCTCTTTAGGACCCGGCGCCGCTAGTACTGGCGCTTCAGATAATTGCTTCTTTAGTGCTTCAAACGCTTCATCTGCCTCTTCGTCCCATACGAATTTATCCGATTTCCGCAAGAGCCGATACAGGGGTATTGCTTTTTCTCCGAGTCTAGATATGAATCGGCTCAAGGCTGCTACACAGCCCGTGAGCTTTTGAACATGCTTCAAGTTTTCCGGCTTTTTCAAACTCTGGATTGCCTTGATTTTATCTGGATTTGCCTCAATTCCTCTCTCAGAAACTATGAAGCCGAGTAATTTCCCAGCCGGAACTCCGAACACGCACTTCGTTGGATTAAGCTTCATCTGGTACCTCCTCAGGTTTTTGAATGTCTCCTTTAGATCATCGATAAATGTCTCCGCCTTCCTAGTCTTGATGACCACGTCATCCACATAAGCATGGACGTTACGTCCGATTTGGTCCTCAAAGCACTTTTGAATACACTGTTGGTAAGTTGCGCCAGCGTTCTTCAACCCAAACGTCATAGTTTTATAACAAAAGGCCCCAAACGGGGTTATGAATGATGTTTTCTCCCAATCCTCCCTTTTGAGCTTAATCTGATGATACCCGGAATATGCATCCAGGAAGCATAACAGATCGCTTCCAGCTACTGCGTCTATAATCTGATCTATCCTTGGGAGCGCGAACGGATCCTTTGGGCAATGCTTGTTGAGACTAGTGAAGTCAATGCACATCCTCCACTCGTTGGTCTTTTTCATCACCAGAACCGGGTTAGCCAACCAATCCGGGTGAAATACTTCCATGATAAAGCCGGCTGCCAATAGCCGAGCGATCTCTTCGCCTATAGCTTTCCTTCTTTCCTCATTCATTTTCCTCAAACCTTGTTTCACGGGCCTGGACTTGGGATCCACATGCAAACTGTGCTCAGCCAATTCTTTAGGGATACCCGGCATGTCGCTAGGTGTCTAGGCAAACACATCTGCATTCGAGCGAATGAACTCCACGAGCGCTCCCTCCTGCTCTTTTCCCAGGTTAGACCCTATGGTAAACTGCTTAGTAGAATCCCCTTCGACAAAATCTATCTTCGTGGTGTCTTGCGCTGCCTTGAATTTTTCTCTCTCATCCTCAGTATTCGGCTTTTTCAAGGCTGTTCTATCGTCCGGATTTACTTGAGACCGGTAATATTCGAGCTCTTCCTTCCTGCATGCCTGCTCGGCCATAACTGAATCTCCTTCGTCGCACTCGGCCGCTATATCCCGGTTCCCATGTATAGTGATGGTCCGTTTAGGACCCGGGATTTTCAGCTGCAAATACACGTAGCACGGCCTAGCCATGAATTGGGCGTAAGCCGGCCTCCCCAACAGCGCGTGGTAAGGACTGCGCAACTTGACCACCTCGAACGTGAGCCACTCCACTCGATAATTATCCGTCGATTCCCCAAAAGCAACTTCCAAGGTGATCCTTCCCTCGGGGCTCGCCGAGTGACCCGGTACGATCCCGTGAAAGATTGTCGAACTTTTCTGCAGCTGGGACTCTTTGAGACTCATCCGTAAGAAGGTCTCCCAATAAAGGATGTTGATGCTACTTCCACCGTCCATCAGGACCTTCTTCAGCTCGTAACCATTAACCTGTGGAGCAACCACCAACGCCAAGACTCCTGGACGCTCCACTTTTTCCGGATGATCTCTTCTACTCCACGTTATCTCTTGTTCTGCCCATCTAAGATATCCCGGCGCGGCTGATGAAACCGAATTTGCCGCTTGCTTTGATGTCTCTTTGTTCCTGCTAGAAGTTCCTGTAGTATGCACATGATATTGTCCTTTTAAGTTAGTCGTTCGTACCGTGCCGACGAAGATGTTGATCCGGCCGATCGTCAATATAAATCCGGACTCGAGGTGATCCGATTCTGGCCCCCAGCCGGAACCGTCCACCAACTTTTCTTCTTCGTGGTCGATGTAGATTTCGCCAATGACAAGATTCTTCATGCCCTTCCGAGCTTCTCCCGTGATGTAAACACCTTTGGACGCAGGCCCCACGGTGGGCGCCAACTGTCGTGGGATAATCACGGCAGATGTTACCAGGGGTAACTGATCTTGGGGCAAGTCGACACAGGTGTTCGGGAGAGGGTTTAGCTCAAGAGAAGACATGGTACAACTTGATCTGACAGCCGGCAATCGAAGTCGCCGGATCTCTATTCTCGATACAACAACTCGATTTAGGGTTTACACTGGATACTCGATATCACACGATATTGCTAGGGTTCTTAGATTTCTCTGCAAAACTATACCTGAGGGTCGGTTTATAAAGCACCCGTACCCCCTAACTTATTCGGCAAGGCATATTCCGGATCCTACATGAACACGGCGCACTAACCATAACTTTCCTTTACAATAGCCCATAACCCGGGCCGTTAAGCCCACAAGTTTGGGCCTCCACAAGCTTCTTTATTCTTAGCCAAATCCTGCACGCCATCCTTCGGGCCGGGTTATTTCCTCAGAGCTTGGCATACCGGGTTAGCATCCCCCTGTCAGAAAGGAAGAGAGAAGAAGGGATGGCGGCGGTGGCTTGGGGAACTAGGGTTAGCAGGTGGTCGAGGTAGGTTAGATATAGGGCAGAGGGGCTTGTACGGCAGCACATCCGGGATGGGGCGCTCGATCGGGTGGAGGAGGGGAACTGACAGCGACAGTCGTCGCTTCCGTACGAGGAAGAAGACCACGTGAGAGGGTATGGGCCAGAAAAAATAAGAAGTGGGCTGGGCTTAGGTAGAGGTTAGTTAGCTGCTGCTCCTTTTTCTCTTTTGTTATTTTTTGTTTTACTGTTTTTTTTTTGTAACAAAAGCAAATGGAAGCAAAACATGAGGGTTTGGGTAGTAAAAATTCTAGGAAAATTCAGGTTAGTTATTTAGGTTAAAAGAAAACAAATTCCAAGATTGGTTTGCAGAAAGGTGACATTTTAAAATAGTGTTTGCATTTGAAACCCAATTTGAAAGAATTTTTCAATATTAAATAAACCTTATTTAAAACAACATTTTTAATAGGGTTTCCCCTAAGATTAATTTGATTGAAAATAGTTGATTGGCTTGTTAAAATTTATAAGTTCCAGAGTGTTCTGTTTGATGCATTTGATTTGAATTTGTGCAATTTAGAAATTAATAGTTTAATATTGAAAACAAGGATTTTAATAGGGTGAACCCTATTGATTAAAGTAATTAAAATGAGTTTGATTGTTTTGGAGATTTGTTATAAACTCAAGTTGATTGATGTTTTAAAGATTTGATTTGAACTTGAGATGATTTGGAATTATTGATTGAATTAATTGATTGATTATTGGTTTGACTAAAACCACCAAAATAATGAGTGACCAACATGGAATAAAAATGGAACAATTTGGTTGTTTTCACTTGTTATTTTTATTCCAAAAGTTGTAACAGAACAAGTATGAAAACATTGTTTGAGTAAGGTTTGAATTTGAGTTGTGAAAACAGTGGAAAACAAATGCAACAATTTAGAAACAAGAGCAAACAACATGGAAACAATATGATGACATGATGCAATACTTAAGTAACAAGAAATCAAACATTCTAAATGGTAGGTTTTCATACTTGGGCTGTTACAAAACGCCCCCCCTTGAAGGAATCGCGCCCCGAGATTCCTACTGAGAAAAGAAAAGATCCAGACACTTCTTGGGAAGATCCTCTTGAGCTGTGACACATGAAACACATCGTGCACATTGGATAGACATCAGGGAATTTGGAAACCACCGGAACAATATTAGTAGAGGTATTGGTTTTGTATGGAGGATGTATAGCTGGATAGAATTTGATTCATTTGGAGAGTAGATTATCTGTAATAAAGGTGGAACAGAGTTATTGACATCAATGGAACACCAAGAATAATCATCAATGTCAGAATCATCAACATGAGAGTAACGAGGAATATGTGGCCTCCCATTAGAATTGGATTGTTCTTACTTATCTTGGAAGTCAACATTTGAGATTCCGGGGAGTGAACAGAGTTTTGATTGCTTAGTGGAACCAGAATTTGGGTTGTATGATGTGGAAAAGATTGTTGACACAAAGGAATGTGATGCTCCGGTATGAAACAACACTTTAGCTGGAATAGAGTTTAGCAGATGCACGGGGAAACTTTGATTAGACGCCGGTAGAAGAATTGAAGTGGAAAACAACAACAAGATTTCAACGGACGAAAAGGATGTTGAGAAGAACAGGATAACGAAGCAACACCGGGAAAAACGAGACCAAAACTCCTGAGGTACTACGGAAAAAAAAACCCATCCGGGCTTCTAAAGGATCAATATCTACTGCTTAAGGAATAGAGGATCTGCTTCCGGGGCCTATTTGCCACCGTTCTCAATCGTGAGTAGGCAACATGATAAATCATGTCACAACCACCTCCATTCCTATGGTCTAGTAGATATAACCATCCTAGAGAAACCAGAATACGTGAAATCCTAACTTGAAAGTTCAGATGAGAAGGGAAAACAACGTTGCACTTCCTTACCAGAAAAGGGAGGGTGGGTGGGGAAAGAAGAAAAAGAACAGAATTCCTACTCTCACGTTTCATTTTGTTCCTATATAGCTACAAAATAGTTTCTAGACTCAACTGCGACCAGTAAAAAGGGATCCTACAGGCAGACAGGCTCTGATACCATTTGTCGCACCCGGACTTCTAGGGGATACTCACAGTCCGTTAAACAGTAGATAAATGGCTTACGGGGCATACCGGCACCCGCATCTCAATATGAGCAGGCCAACACGTGAACGTGTGACAACCATTATCTTACTATTCATCGTCTGCGCAAACCATCCCATAGAAATCCAGACACTTCCATTGACGTACTTCAAACATACACACATTGTACGTCAACGGCGTTTGAACAAGTGATATCACAACAGATCTCTACGACACAAAAGATTGAAATAAGCTGCAAATGGCTCTCATTAGAGTAGAGATAGCAAATAGAATCATTCAGAGGGCACCTGCCCCAACAATACATCATTACAATACAGCGGAAGCATTCAACATGTCTGAGTACAGACAAGAACCAAATAGGCCTAAGAGGCCGGGAACAAACAGACGGAGCCCATCCACGAAGTCTCGGATCCTGCCCGGGACCGCTATCTACTCGTCAGCAGTCTCGTCATACTCCACGTAGTTGCCACCATGTAGATCCTCGGAAACGTCGGTCTGCGGAAACCACAGCCCCAAAGGGGTCAGTACATAAACGTACTGGCAAGCAAGACTCACAATTCACCAAAGTGTAACCCGTCAACACCAAGCACAGATGCCTTGGGTTCAACGGAAGAGAGGGGATATAAAAGATGCTGCAACGGGCTGCGCTAACCAACTACAGAGATTCTACCACTTCCGGCTAACAGAAAGGAGATAAGATCGAGGACTGTAACCAACTGAAAGATAACTGCAAACAAACCCATCCTGGATCTCGCCCCTTATCCAAAGAAGCAATCCGAGGATAACTCACACAGTTGTAATAAAGGTGAATCAAGTTATTGTGTCATCAACCTATTACTAGTCAAGTTATTAATCATTGGGTGTAACATGTTTGATCATTATGTTTAAGTTGTCCTGAGTACTTGTTAGCCAGTACTTTCACCAAGTAATCCATAACCGCGGAAAACACGGCTTCTCGAGAAGATTATCCCTGCAGGGTTGCACCAATTTGGCCGTACACGCAAGAATAACCCGCCAGATGGAAATGCACTTCCACCAAGCGGGGTACTCTACACAACCAACCATTCTTCGCATCAAGCCCAAAGCACCTTGGGCGCACGGCTAATCGAGCCCAGAAGAAAATGGACCCTCATAGCACTCTAAGAACGTGTCCCCCTATATGCCGACTATGAAAGTTCCACCCTGGCCTGGGCTCGCAAAAACATGCATGCGGCAAATGGAAAACACGAACTAAATGAGGCGATTTGGACGAGATGCGAATCAGGTCAAGTTGAGGGGGGCGCCCATACTCGCTTCCCACATGCGGGTAGTGCGCTCATCATGGATCAGTAGACAAGACCCTTTTCCTATTAGGGTCGACACTAGCAGGCCTCAAAACCTCTCATGGGCCTCCTGCCGGTGTCTTATCATCAAATTTATTATTAATAGCAACATTAGCATGATTGATTGATTAAACATCGAGCCCCCAGAACATAATGAAGTAGTAACAGAAAGTAACGGGTAACAGACTCGAGCAACACAACCTAAGCATGCTAGGAAGACACTGGCTCAAACAATGGGTTGTAGGAAGGGAGATGAGGCAATATCAGGGTTAAGGGATTCATGTGATGGGTTCGTAACAGAAACAACTACTACTAAGGCTAGCAGAAAAGAACAACGGAAAGTATCGGTAACCAATGTTGAAAGGAACACAGTGGTTCATGTGAGTGATAACTTGCCTGCAAAACCCAGTAGCCTGGTACTGAGCTAACTCCTTAGAAGGGGTGTCGTAAGTATCGTCGGTCTCAACGTCGTCGTGTATCCGAGAAGAAGCAAACAAGCAATGCAGAAAGATAAACAATCAATATCATGGCATAGTGCACAAACATGGGATGATGCATGTCAAGTTAATGGTTGCATCAAAATGAACTAGATAACATGATAACACAATTTAAATGGACCCATATGCAATTGGATTGCAAATGGCAAGAGTCCATGAATTAAGTGGAAACAAATGATCTACAATTTAATTACCATGTGAAAGTGGATTACCATGATGCATGCATGATGATAGCAACATAATAACAACAAATAACAATGAAAGATGCAAGTGAAAAAGGATTGGAACAAGTTTTGGAAATCATTGATTAAGTTTGGAAAGTTTGGTTACTTAAAACATGTCACACAAGCAATTGGTGTTTTCAACAAGTTAAATTGTTCAAAATAGATAACAAAGTTTATAATTGAAAAGAAAACAAGATTTTAGTTGGAATACATGTTTCACTTGTTGAAAAAGGATTTCAAATAAATTATTTAGGAATTAAACAAGTTTAAGCAAGAATTAAATGAATTCAATTCAAACATGAACTTATTTGAATTTTTATTTGTTCAAAACATGAAGTGAAGTTCATATTTGACAAGGTTATGTTTTTATGGTTTGAAAACATATTTTATATGTCCCAAAAGAATTTGTTTTGATCAAGTTATAAATTTAGCAATATTAAATGAATTAAATAAGATTTAAATTATTTAACCAAGTTTAATTATTCAAATCATGAAACAAATTTTATATTTGGAAAGAGGGTTTAATTTTGCATGGAAAACATATTTCATTTGTGGAAAGTGGATTTAAAATGAGCAAGTTATTATTTTGGCAATTTTAAATGCAATAAACAAGAAACAGTTGTTTTCGGCAATTTAAATTATTCAAAACAGCAAACAAAATTTATATTTGGAAAGTACATGAAAAATTGATTGGAAAACATATTTGGTTTGTGAAATTTGGAATTTTTATGAACAAGTTGTGAATTTTGCAATTTTAAGTGAATTTGACAAGTTTTCAAATATTTACACAATTTAAAATATACAAAACAGTAAACAAGTTTTATATTTGGGTAGAACATTTAATTTGGTATTGAAAACATATTAAAAATGTTGAATTTGGAGTTGGGATGAATTTATTATGCATTTTAGAAGATTGGGTGCATAATTTGTGCAGGGCTAGAATTAATTTCCAGGGGCCTGTTGGTGATTCTGTGAAATATCTGTGACCAAACACATGGAAAATAAAAAGAAGTGGTTTATCTGCAGGGGGTGGGATTCGATCCCCCCACCTCCTGGACGCGCCAAGGGAACAACACCACTGGGCTGGTGCACTGCGTTTGGATAGAAGGGATACTCGGGAGGGATAAGGTGTGGCATGCGGTTTTGTTTTTCTGAACTTTCTGAACTTGTTCGTGCGGTACTCGACAGGGACCAGCGATGCAGCGGCAGCTCGCCGTGGTCTCGCCGGAGGGCCGTGGGGGCGAGGGCCGGGTGCGGTTCAAGGGAGTAGGGCGAGGGGAGAGGGAAAGGAGGCGAGAGGAGGACGGCCTCACCTTGGCGCGGGTGGAGGCGATCGGAGGCGGACAGGGAAGGTCGAGGCAGTGGCGAACGCCGGCGATGGCGCGGCCGCGGCGGTGGATTCCAGCAAGCGGCGAGGGGGGCGGTGAGGTCCAGGGATCGTGGCGGTTCCATTCCACTCCTCAGATGTTCCTCGAGACGACCCTAGCTACCGGCGGTGAGGGAGGCAGTGGTGGCTTCAGGTGGTGTTCGGTGTGGACTTTCAGAAGAACAGAAAGAACAGAGAGGGGAAAGGAAGAGAGAAGAAGGGATGGCGGCGGTGGCTTGGGGAACTAGGGTTAGCAGGTGGTCGAGGTAGGTTAGATATAGGGCAGAGGGGCTTGTACGGCAGCGCATCCGGGATGGGGCGCTCGATCGGGTGGAGGAGGGGAACTGACAGCGACAGTCGTCGCTTCCGTACGAGGAAGAAGACCACGTGAGAGGGTATGGTCCAGAAAAAATAAGAAGTGGGCTGGGCTTAGGTAGAGGTTAGTTAGCTGCTGCTCCTTTTTCTCTTTTGTTATTTTTTGTTTTACTGTTTTTTTTTGTAACAAAAGCAAATGGAAGCAAAACATGAGGGTTTGGGTAGTAAAAATTCTAGGAAAATTCAGGTTAGTTATTTAGGTTAAAAGAAAACAAATTCCAAGATTGGTTTGCAGAAAGGTGACATTTTAAAATAGTGTTTGCATTTGAAACCCAATTTGAAAGAATTTTTCAATATTAAATAAACCTTATTTAAAACAACATTTTTAATAGGGTTTCCCCTAAGATTAATTTGATTGAAAATAGTTGATTGGCTTGTTAAAATTTATAAGTTCTAGAGTGTTCTGTTTGATGCATTTGATTTGAATTTGTGCAATTTAGAAATTAATAGATTAATATTGAAAACAAGGATTTTAATAGGGTGAACCCTATTGATTAAAGTAATTAAAATGAGTTTGATTGTTTTGGAGATTTGTTATAAACTCAAGTTGATTGATGTTTTAAAGATTTGATTTGAATTTGAGATGATTTGGAATTATTGATTGAATTAATTGATTGATTATTGGTTTGACTAAAACCACCAAAATAATGAGTGACCAACATGGAATAAAAATGGAACAATTTGGTTGTTTTCACTTGTTATTTTTATTCCAAAAGTTGTAACAGAACAAGTATGAAAACATTGTTTGAGTAAGGTTTGAATTTGAGTTGTGAAAACAGTGGAAAACAAATGCAACAATTTAGAAACAAGAGCAAACAACATGGAAATAATATGATGACATGATGCAATACTTAAGTAACAAGAAATCAAACATTCTAAATGGTAGGTTTTCATACTTGGGCTGTTACACGACCCATGCGCCAGCTGCCCTGATATAGGGGACTCGTAATCGTGGTTTTAGCCCGCGAAGCAATTCTTGATTTTCCCTCTCCACTTGTCCATTGGCCTGCGGATGAGCTACTGACGCGACGTCAAGTCGGATTCCATTGTTGCCACAAAACTTCTCCATCTCACCAAGGGACATGTTGGTTCCATTGTCGGTAATTATGCTGTGGGGATACCCGAACCGGTAGATAATCCTCTTCAGGAACTTGACTGCTGTGGCTGATTCGCAATTAGTAACTGGCATAACCTCAACCCACTTGGTAAAGTTATCAATAGCCACCAAAAGATGTGTTTTCTTGCATGGTGACATATGAAAGGGGCCAACCATGTCCATACCCCATACAGCGAACGGCCAAGTTAACGGGATGGTCCGTAACTCCATAGCCGGCACATGGGTTTGGCGAGCGTACCTTTGACATCCGTCACACCTTGCTACCAATCGCATCGCATCTGCTAGAGCCGTGAGCCAGAAAAATCCGTGTCGATAAGCTTTAGCCACGAGAGATCTTGTGGATGCGTGATGTCCACAGTCGCCTTCATGTATTTCCTTGATAATCTGTCGGCCTTCTTCTGGCGCTACGCAGCGCAAAAAGACCCCTGTTGCGCTTCTCTTATATAGTTCCCCGTTGATGATAGAATATCCCTTTGCTCGCCTCAAAATTTGCCTTGCTAATACCTCCTGCTGTGGTAGCTCGCCTCGCGACAAGTAGGCCAAAAACGGTTCTGTCCATTCGGGAACAGTACGAACGGTTGCCACAAGTCCTGAATCCGGGTCTTGGTTTGCCAATTCCTCTTCTGACTCGGTTTTAACTGATGGTCGCCATAATTCATCCAGGAAAACGTTAGGTGGAACCGGCTCTCTGCGCGAGCCGAGTCTAGCGAGCGCGTCGGCTGCCTCATTCTTTCTTCTGTCTATATGCTCCACCTCATACCCGGAAAAACATCCTGCAACCCTATCAACTTCCCTGCGGTATGCTGCCATAGTTGCGTCCTTTCTATCCCAAGTTCCTGACACCTGCTGCACTACGAGGTCCGAATCTCCGAAGCACCGTATCCTCTTGACGTTCATCTCCTTAGCTGCCCTTAGACCGTGCAATAGGGCCTCATACTCGGCCACGTTGTTGGAACAGTCGAAGTGGATTTGTAGTACGTAACTTAGTTTATCTCCTTTGGGTGACGTTAGCACCACCCCAGCTCCTGATCCCTCGTATTGCTTAGATCCATCGAAGTGCATGATCCATGATTCGGAATTCGGAACCGTTGTAGTCATGCCTGTATGTGTCCAGTCGTTAACGAAATCAATTAAAGCTTGGGATTTGATTGCTGACCTGGGTTCGTAGTTGATGTGATAATCCCCCATTTCTATCGCCCATTTGGCTATTCTTCCCGTCGCGTCCGAGTTTCTGATGATATCCGACATTGGTATTGAACTAACCACTGTTATGGGGTGTGCTTGGAAATACGGCTTCAATTTCCGGCTAGCCATAAAGACCCCGAACACCAACTTCTGCCAATGTGGATAGCGCTGCTTTGCTTCTGATAATACCTCGCTGACGTAATAAACCGGTCTCTGAACCGGGTAACCATTCCCCTCCTCTTTGCGTTCTACCACAACTACTGCGCTGACGGCTCTGGGGCCAGCTGCCACGTATAGCAACATAGGCTCTTTAGGACCCGGCGCCGCTAGTACTGGTGCTTCAGATAACTGCTTCTTTAGTGCCTCAAACGCCTCATCCGCCTCTTGATCCCACACGAATTTATCTGATTTCCGCAAGAGCCGGTACAAGGGTATTGCCTTTTCTCCGAGTATGGATATGAATCGGCTCAAGGCTGCTACGCAGCCCGTGAGCTTTTGAACATGCTTCAAATTTTCCGGTTTTTTCAGACTCTGGATGGCCTTGATTTTATCCGGGTTTGCCTCGATTCCTCTCTCGGAAACTATAAAGCCGAGTAATTTCCCGGCTGGAACTCCGAACACGCACTTTGTCGGGTTAAGCTTCATCTGGTACCTCCTCAAGTTTTTGAACGTCTCCTTTAGATCATCGATAAACGTCTCCGCCTTCCTGGTCTTGATGACCACATCATCCACATAGGCATGGACGTTGCGTCCGATTTGGTCCTCGAAGCACTTTTGAATACACCGTTGGTAAGTTGCACCGGCGTTCTTCAATCCAAACGTCATAGTTTTATAACAGAAGGCCCCAAAAGGGGTTATGAATGATGTTTTCTCCCAATCCTCCCTCTTGAGCTTAATCTGATGATACCCGGAATATGCGTCCAGGAAGCATAACAGATCGCTTCCAGCTACTGCATCTATAATCTGATCTATCCTTGGTAGCGCGAACGGATCCTTTGGGCAATGCTTGTTGAGACTCGTAAAATCAATGCACATCCTCCACTCATTGGTATTTTTCATCACTAGAACCGGGTTTGCCAACCAATCTGGGTGAAATACTTCCATGATAAAGCCAGCTGCCAATAGCCGAGCGATCTCTTCGCCTATAGCCTTCCTTCTTTCCTCATTCATTTTCCTCAAACCCTGCTTCACGGGCCTGGACTTAGGATCCACATGCAAACTGTGCTCGGCCAGCTCTGTAGGGATACCCGGCATGTCGCTAGGTGTCCAGGCGAACACATCTGCATTTGAACGAATAAACTCCACAAGCGCTTTCTCCTGCTCTTTTTCCAAGTTAGACCCTATGGTAAACTGCTTAGTGGAATCGCCTTCGATAAAATCTATCTTCTTGGTGTCTTGTGCTGCCTTGAATTTTGCTCTCTCATCCTCGGTATTCGGCTTTTTAAAGGCTGTTCTATCATCCGGATTTACTTGAGACCGGTAATATTCGAGTTCCTCCTTTCTGCATGCTTGCTCAGCCATAACCGAATCTCCTTCGTCACACTCGGCTGCTATATCCCGGTTCCCATGTATGGTGATGGTCCGTTTAGGACCCGGGATCTTTAGCTGTAAATACACGTAGCACGGCCTAGCCATGAATTTGGCATAAGCCGGTCTTCCGAACAGCGCGTGATAAGGACTGCGCAATTTGACCACCTCGAACGTAAGCCACTCAACTCGATAATTATCCGTCGATTCTCCAAAAGCAACCTCCAAAGTGATCTTCCCCTCGGGGCTCGCCGAGTGACCTGGCACGATCCCATGAAAGATTGTCGAACTTTTCTGTAACTGGGACTCTTTGAGACTCATCCGCAAGAAGGTTTCCCAATAAAGGATGTTGATGCTACTTCCACCGTCCATCAGGACCCTCTTCAGTTCGTAACCATTAACCTGTGGAGCAACCACCAACGCCAAGACTCCTGGACGCTCTACTTTTTCCGGATGATCTCTTCTACTCCACGTTACTTCTTGTTCCGCCCATCTAAGGTATCCCGGCGCGGCCGACGAAACCGAGTTTGCCGCTTGCTTTAATGTCTCTTTGTCCCTGCTAGAAGTTCCTGTAGTATGCACATGATATTGTCCTTTTAAATCAGGTGTACGTACCATACCGACGAAGATGTTGATCCGGCCGATCGTCACCATAGATCCGGACTCGAGATGATCCGACTCTGGCCCCCAGCCGGAATCGTCCACCATCTTTTCTCCTTCGCGGTCGATGTAGATCTCGCCCACGACAAGGTTTTCCATGTTCTTCCGAGCTTCTCCCGTAATGTAAACACCTTTGGACGCAGGCCCCACGGTGGGCGCCAACTGTCGTGGGATAATCACGGCAGACGTTACCGGGGGTAACTGATCTTGGGGCAAGACGACACAGGCGTTTGGGAGAGGGTTTAGCTCAGAGGAAAACATGATGCAATTCGATCTGGTAGCCGGCAATCAAAGTCGTCGAGTCTCCGATCTTGATACAACAACTCAATTCTGGGATTACACTAGATGCTCGATATCAGGCGGTATAGCTAGGGTTCTTAGATCTCTGCCTAAACTAGACCTGGGGGTCGGTTTATAAAGCACCCATACCCCCTGGCTTATTCTCCAAGGCGCATCCTGGATCCTACCCGGACACGGCGCACAAACCCTAACTTTCCTTTACAGTAACCCACAATCCGGGTTACCGGGCCTACAAGCTTGGGCCTTCACGGTTTCCTTATCCTTAGCCGGATCCTGCACAGCGTCCTTTGGGCCGGGTTACTCCTTGAAGTTTGGCCTACCGGGTTATCATCCCCCCATCAAATTCCACTCTTGATCCATGATCCTCAACTAATACTTTCCGAATACTTAACGACACCTTTATAGTCACCCTGTTACGGTGTGACGTTTGATGCCATCAAAGCACTCTTCCGGTATCAGCGATTGACATGATCTCATGGTCTAAGGAATAAGTTACTTCGTATGTTTGACATAACAATGTAAACTAAATGACTTGATCGCATTGCTATATTCTCTTTGGGTATATGTTCATCACATCATTCTTCTAATGACATGACCCCGTTATTAATAACATCCAATGTTCATGATCAGGAAACCTTGATCATCTATTAATCAACGAGCTAGTTAAAAGAGAGGCTTTACTAGGAACCATTGTTTGTTTATTAAGCACACATGTATCAACGTTTCCGGCTAATACAATTCTAGCATGAGAAATAAACATTCATCACAAACAAGGAATAAGATAATAACCATTTTTTTATTGCCTCTCGGGCATATTCCCTTCAACTCCCAGCACCGCACACGAGTGAAGGCCCTTCAGCTTCAGCTTGTAGCCAGCAAGACCAGAGTTGAAGAGCTGGAGGAACAGTTACACGCTTCCACGAGCACTTAGGATTGCTGCAGGATGTTAGGAGTTATGTTGTTTTTTCCACCCCAGACGCTTGTTGTGTTTGTGTCCGTGTCGTGTGAGCTCCGATGTTAGAGCGTTGTGTGTGCCAGTTGTGCTGTAAGCCTTATGCTTTCGCCGTATGAACCTTTAAGCTAAGATATGCTTGTTAGGACTCGTTTTCACGTGCGTGTTAGTCTTTGATTGAGTTGGCGATTGTTTCTTAGATATTTTCTTGTTGTTGTGTTCCCTATCGTTCTCATCTTTGTTAAGAGCCGGTATGTGTCACGAGTTTTTAAAACCAAAACCCCCTTTAGTTGCTCTCGTCTTATACCGTTCTTTGTATTCAGCATGGCCAGCAATCTACCTCCATCACCTGAGCCGATAGTTGCTCAACTGTTTGCTCTGTTGAGGGAAGAAAGTGAAGCCGCTCGTGCTAAACGCATTGCCACCCATGCTGCCCTGGAACAGTTGACTCGGCTTGTCATCACCAACACTGAGAATACTGCAATCCTTATGAGAGGATACCAGCAACTGCTTGCTGGAGAGAGCCGCAAACGGAAGATAGTGACGCCAGAAGAAACTAGTTCATGGGTGACTCGCAACGTTTTGCCTGCGATGCCACAATCTTCAAGGAGACGTGTGAAAGTCAAGCCTAAACACACGGGTTGTTTTTCATGTGGACGGGAAGGACATTTCGCTCGTGATTGTTCCAAGAAGAACCGTATTCTAGTTCATCCCGAAGAAACCCAAGAGACCCTAGGTCCAGCCCCGAAGAAACGCAAGAACCTGATGAGGGGACCTCGAGACCAAGATGATGTTGCATGAGCACCTGCGACTCAAGCCATAGCCAATGGTACGTTTTCAAACCAATCCTTTGAATCCCCTTGTTTGTTGTCGTCGTACCCTGAAAAATCCGACGTAAATGGGACACTAGAAGTGTTACGTCGAACTAAATAAAATCTTAAATAATTAACGATACTAACAAAATCTCATCTAATTTTAGTATAACACCCTACAGAAACACCCTACAGAGTTGGTAGAATGGCTTCATCTAATTCTAGTTCAAGACCTTACAGAATTGGAGACCTTACAGAGTTGGTAATATAACCTCATCTATTTTTAAGCTTAAGACCCTACAGATTTGTAAAACCCTACAGAGTTGGTATCTAAAGCCTAATATCTACAGAGTAACTTACATAATTGATATGTTATAGAGTTGGTACCACCTGTTTTAAAAGACGTATGATCAACTTTTTCAAAACCAAAGAGAAAGGTGCCCTAGGATGATTCTATAGCTGTTTTGAAGGAAGTGAAAGGTTGGAAAAAATATTGGATGGATAAACTATGATCGTTACTAGGCAACAAGATCTCTAGTATATATATTTTGGAGGAACCAGGATTTCGAATATGAGATGGTGGAAAACACATTTGAGGTTTAGCTTAGGAAGGAAAGATTGAGGATCATATGATTTTAGTGAAGTTGAATTATGATATAACATCCGGGGATAACCAGTTGTGGACCCCAAAGTTGTAGAAGTTATCAGTAACTAAGATTTGTAGTTGTTAAAGGAATGATTTGAGGTTTAGAAAGATTGATGGTAGTAAAAGATCATGTTGGATTGGGATATATGTATGATTAAAGATGGGCTGGATAAATATTGGATTTGATATAGGGTGAGATTTGTGGATATAAAATGATGATGTTGGATTTTAGGAAAAGTCAATATGACTTGGATTTAGTAGATGATCGTTCTTGATGATATATTCTCAGAGCTTGTCACGCTCTATTGAGATTGTTTGGGGAAAATGATTTAACAGTAACCAGGAGATAAGAATTTGGAGTATTCGACAGGATTTGTAGGAGTAGTACAGAGTTGATATATGATTGTTGAATTTGATAGTTTAGCTTTAGCAATATGATCTTGGTAAAATACCTTTGAGGGAAACAAATGATTTGAGATTTAGATTATATTAAGAGGAAGATTGTGGATTTTTCCTGGATTGTTGGAGATGAGCAATAGAAAGCTCGTGCTAAATAAATATTGGTGGTTATCTGGTTGATTGATCTAAATATAAATGAAAGAGTTTATGACCCAAAGGAGAAATAGTCGCAAGACAATCTTATTAGAATGGAAGCAAGTAGACCCTTGTATGAAGGATAACCCATGGTTTGATAGCATGGTTTTGAGGAACACTAAGTTTGCGGTTCGGAACATGGCACCCAAACCTTTGATAAGAAAAAAAAATTGTGGGTAGATTCTGGTAAGATTAATCAAAGGGGGGAAGCCCCTGCGAATAATGTTACCGGTCACCAACACATGTTTTGTAAACAAATCATTTAACATTGTTGTTTTGACCATACCCTCTTTTCGCTTGCCTGCGAATCTCGGGACGATATTCTTTTAAGGGGGAAAGGTCTGTCACACCCCAGTTTTTGGATTCTTGTACTGTGCTCAAGAAGACAAAAATTAGGGCAAACAATTTTTTTTAAACAACATGATTGTTTGAAATCACATATGTTTATGACCCTAATAAAATTTGCAACACAAGTTTTGTTTCTTTATAAAACCCATACCAAATGTTTCTGAAAACATTCCTATTATTTTTCCTGATATTTTTCCCTGATGTTTTCCTATTATTACTTGAGTGGATTTTTATTCCAAGACTTGGATCAATCTTGTTTGCATCTTAAAAAAAACTTTTAACTTTGTTGGATCCAATAAAACAAGTTTTCAAAATGATATATGAAAGTTTTCTTTTAGGATTTCTATGGAAAACATTTCCTGAAAATAAAGCCAAGTACCTGTTTTCTACCTTTGTTTTCACTAAGCTATAAATTGTTATTTTTTGATTTCTTGACTTTCAATTAATCCTTGATATATGTAATAAAAAACCATAAGCTTAGTTTTATTTTTTGAACAAATGAAAATTATCATTTGCTTGTTGATTTTGTGGTATAAAATTAAGAAAGAAAGGGCATTTTTAAGAAACAGATAAAAACAGAAAGTATACCTTTCTCCACATTGTTTTTATGGCCTTAAACTATTTCAAAATTGTTTTCAAAAGATGTTTCTGAAAGTTCATAACATGGTTAACAAGTCCATACCTTGAAAACAAATTTTGGAAAAACATTTGAACCTTGAAAACAAACTCAACCTTTTGAACTTTTCATCTGTTCCCAATGTCGAATCTATGACTCAACAAATCCCTCGGGTGAACCCATAGGGTTTTGAATAGGAGAACCCATGAGCGCTGGTGACAATCGTCGGCTAGACAGGGGGCACGATTTACCCAGTTTCGGGGCCCTCGTAGAGATAAAACCCTTACTCCTGCCTCTGTCGATCTGTATTATCGAATAGATCGGTTACAATGGTGGTTGCTCAAGTTAAGATTACGATCTCGAGCTCAAGGCTTAGGTGGTGCGGTGTTGCTTGGTCCTCTCTCGGTTGTTCTCCTAGCCTTATATAGATGGCCAGGTCTCAAACCCTACCCGGGGAGGACTCGAACTCTAACCCTATGTCGGTTACAAGTTTCCTATCTTAGCCCGCGAGGTATTGTGGGTGGGCTTCAAGTGGGCCTTCTAGAATACTCCAAAGTCTTCCCTTCTTGGGATTTAACCTTGGGCCTAGGACCGGGGTATCCTTACTCGCAGGGTCCAAGGTCCTCCCTTCGTTAGTAGCCCCCGAGCGTTTGCTCGATTGGGATTTTTCCAGTCGAGTAGATGGTCAGATTTTTCGTGTTGCTTTCTTTCGGATAACCATTATGGTCGTTTTCCGTTTGGAGGGTGTATACCCTGTGCAATGAGCTTTTTATACCCGAGTATCGAGTGATGAAAGTGCCTGTGTTTTATGGCTGTTTTTCGCAGAAGGATGTGGCGCAGCAGCTTGGCTCTCCCAAAAGATCAGGGCCAATTAATTGCAACTAGGGAAAAAACTGTTCTGGCCTACACAGATTCGAGACCTCCGACTCGAACCCGATGAGGTGATGATTGCGACTGGGCCGTGGAGGTCTTACCGAGTCAAACTTAACCTATGGGGGTACCCGGCGCATCCGCTAGGATTTTTTTTCGTGTTGTTGACACGGAATTTTACCGGAGGACGCAGCTTAAGTGTGATTCCAGGCCCTCAAGAGAGTCTTTTGGGTCTTACCTTCATATTCGAAAGAATATGGCATCCGGATGTGCCTAGTCGGCTGAACAATCCAGGTTCGTGGTGTGTAGACATCATGTGAACGGGTGGCAAGATCTGCACACCCGCAGAGTTTTAGGTCTGTGGTTTCCCGAGTAGGAAAACCAAGCTATTTTTGTCCATACGAAAGAGTTTTCGTGTTTGGAGTTTTGTGCCCATATGAAAGAGTTTTCGTGTTTAGGGTCTTTGTTTTTCTTGTGAAAGAAATTTCACGTCACAATTTGTCCATACGAAGTTATTTCGTGTTTCGAGCTTTCATTCGAAAGATTCGCCAGCTTGATGATGTACGCTATGACGTCATGGCGCACTTTATCCTCCCGATGGGACGTGACGGAGCGAGAACAGAAGTGCTGGCCCACCCTGTCAGCTTTTTGACCGGAAACGAGACGTCGTTCCCGGTTTTTACGCGAACTACGCGCAGTAAATGCGCACGATCCACTGTTAGGATCGTGGCACGAAACAACATCCGCCGCCCTTTCGTTTCGCCTTCGCACGCGGCAGCTGCGATGGATTCCACGTGGCTCAACGAACGGTCAAGATCGGGCGGCTCTGTGTATAAGTATGGGCCTTAGGTGAAACGGTGAAAATTTCCCCAGCCTTCGTCTTCCTCAGTCTTCGTCTTCCTCGTTCTCTACCCTTCTTCTCCGCGAGCTCGTACCAGCGTCCATGGCAGGAGGCAAGAAGCGCGGGGCCTCCGTTTCTTCGTCGAGGGCGACGGAGGAAGTTCTCGCGCCACCCGCACCACGCTCGGGCGACTGGCGTTCGCCCAACACCACGAACAAGAGCATCAAGGTGATGCAGAGGGAGGGGTTGCTGCCTCCGGAAGCCGACAAGCGGGTGCGCCTCGGCAAAAAAGAGGAGGTACCCAATCCCCGCGCGAATGAACGCGTGGTTTTTGCGGATCACGTATCACGCAGGCTCTCCTTTCCTCTTCATCCCTTTCTCGTGGCGTTGCTGTATGTCTATGGCATACAGCTCCACGATCCCTCCGAATGCAGTGCAGCACATCTCGTGCTTCATTTTACTATGCGAGTGCTTCTTGGGCATTCGCCCACATTGGGGCCTTTGGAAGACCCTCTTCAAGGTGCGTGTCTTCCGCGAGAAATCGCCGGTAGAGACGGGGCTGGGCGAGCGGCTGCGCACCGGCGGCTTCGGAATCCAGGCGAATTCGGACAACAACTACTTCGGGATGCACTTCATCGACTCTGCCCAAGGGTGGAGAAAGAAGTGTTTCTACTTCATCGACAACAGCACGGGTGGATTTCACGAGTTCCACCCATTCGCTGTCCTAAAGAGGCAGAAGTCCTGGGCGCATAAGCTGTCGGCTAAAGAGAACCAGGTTGTCACCCTGCTACTCGCCAAGGTGTCCGCCCTTCGGGACCAAGCCGCTGGAGTTATGCTGAACGGGCTGCACTTGGCGAGCATTTTCCTCAAGCGCAGGATTCAGACCCTGCAGGACAGGCCTTCCACGATGTGGGAGTACCAGGGTGCTGAAGACCCTAGTCGCGTAAGCCGTGAAGAACTCTCGAATGCCGAATTCGAGAATAAGATCGCGGCCATCACCAGCTTGAAGGTGGGTGAAACCTTCCCCGACTGCACTGTCGCAGCCTTTGAGGCGTCAAGGCCTCCACCACCAGAAGTAAGTTTGCGCATTCCTTTGTCTTCGTTTCTTTCATGCTCGAAAGTTTTATCGACTGGAATTTTTCTTCCTTTTCTTCTTCTGTCTTCTTTTTGTAGAGCTTAGCAGTGGTCACCTGCAACCCGCCAATCTCTGGGGAGTAAGCCTCAGACTTGTTGGCGAGTAACCTGGATGGTCCAGCCGACACCAGCATTGCTAATGCCTCGTCGAGTTCAGAGCATGACTCCTCGGATGACGGGGAGGAATCGGGTAGCGATCTCCTCCACCGCAAATGCCGCCGAGTGGAGAACGATGAGGCCACCTAAAAGGATAACTCCTTGGATAAGGAATCGCCCGGGAAGGTGCCTCTTACCGTGACTCCGCTAAGTAGGCGTGCCCCTTCCCCTTCATTTCCAAATATCCAAACCGCCTGGAATGCGGATATGTTGGATGACGAAGATGACGACGAGTAAGTCTTTGGTCCCTTGTTCTAGTCGAACATTTCCTTTTTGTTTCTTATGATAAATTATTCTCCTTCATGGCAGTCTCCAATCCATCAGTCCTAGACAGTTCGTCTCTTCTCTTCCTCCTGAAAAGAGGAAAAGGGCTGCTGCTGCGGGTGAAACCCCGACTGCCGACACCGTTCAGAATTCACCAAGTGCAGCCCCCACAGCGGCGACTACGGAATATAGAATTCCTAGTTTTGCTGCTGGGGCCTCAACTCCGAAGGAAGTGTAGGGCAGCTCAGTGGATCCTCTCTCCCCAACTCAAGGCCAGGTAAATTTTGCTGTTTTCTTCTTCATACAGTACTTCATTTATTTGGATTTTTTATCGGGTGCACGACAGTGCTCCCGATGGGAGTAGCCCCCGAGGCTGTAGTTGATCGCATGCGATTGGCTACAGGCTCAAAGATGCAAGTTTTCTCTCTTCTCTTTATTTTATCGGGTGCACGACAGTGCTCCGGATGGGAGTAGCCCCCGAGGCTATACTCGAATGTTTGCAATCGCGCATAGGCTCAATCTTCTCTTCTCTGATTCTTCTATCTTCATGCTTTTTTTTGCAGTCACTCCTCGACTCCCTTGTGGCCGTTGGTCGCCGCGTTATCCTGGCCGAAACGGAATGCGGAACCCTTCGATCGGATCGCGATCGACTTGCGGCCGAAAACGAGCTCCTTCGAAGTAAGTTTATCGACCTCTTTTATCTCATCTTTTCGGTTACGCCAATTTCTTCGATTCTGAGACCCATTGCTATGCAACTCAAGTTGAAATTATGAAGGCCGAGAAGGCGGACGCCTCCACTCGGGCAATTGCTCAGGAGGCTCAGTTGGCGGCTGCTCGACAGGAGCTCGAGTCCTCTCGCAAGCTGTCGACTGACCTCGAAGGAAGGCTTGCGGGCGCCCAGGACGCTCTGAAAAAGCTGGAGGAAGCTGGCACCAAGGCGGACTCTGACCTCGTCGACTTCCTTCGCCCTTTGGCCCAGCGTTTTTCGGGTAAGTTGCATTTTGTCCTTTGTTGTCTTCCGATTTTCTGGTAGGTCCTTGGATTTTAATATTTCTCAAAGAAGGTCTTCTGGGCGTCCCGCTGGAACTGCCTGGGGTCCAACGGGTGGATGCTTTGACCGATTCCCGTGCCCAGCTCAAGAAGCACGCTGAGGGGATTTGCACCCTGATCGGCGATGCCATTCGAGTGCTGACGCAGCTTCACGGTCGTCTTTTGGTCGATGCTGTGTCTCCGCCTACGCTGGGCGATCTTCTGAAGATTTTCCTGGAGCGTAATCTCCTTGAAGCCTACGCGGTTGCTCAGTCAGAGTCTGGGGTGAAGACTGCCATCCAGTTTGCACTGGCGCACAGAGTCACGGGCTTGGAGGCGGTGTACTCGGACCTTCCCGTCGATCCTTCTACGGGCAAAAAGGTAGCACTTTGTCGTTTTGGCGATCCAGCTGGAGTCCTCGCCCAGAAGTTATCTGAGTTGATCGCCCGTGCTAGTCGTAGGGGGAGCACTGCCGCGAGTGGCAGCATGACTGCAGCTCCTTAGTATATTTTCCTCGTAGTTCGTTCTTTCGATTGTAATCAACCTTGGGATGTATTCCCGTATTTTCATCGTTTAATCGATATGTTCTTCTGAGATGCTTCCTGTGATTGATTTGTTATGTGTTTTCTCCCGATGGGAGTAGCCCCCGAGCACCTGTCGAATAGGTGGTTGTTATATCTTGAATGGGGCATCTTATTCCTTCACTTTCCTTGTATTCTTCCAGGTAACCGGAGTTGCCGCGGAGTCTTCGAGTGGACTTGCTGCCCCAACGAATCCTTTTGTTGCCGCTGTTGGTACCTTTGCGGGCCTCCGTGACCGTGTTGCGGATGGTGAGCGCAAGCTAAAAACTCTGCGTGAGGTAGCGGATGTAGCCAAGTCAAAACAAAAACTTGCGGTTGAACGTGAGCAGTTTGTGATGGATTAAGTGGCAGCTGTCGCCAGGGATTTGCTCTGTAAGTAATCCAGCCCCCTAGCTTTCTGTGTCTTCTATATCCCTTTGATCGTGTACCTTTGTTTTTAGTTGTTCAGCCGGATGATAGGAGTGAGAAACAGTGGGTGGAGAACCACATCCTTCAGGAAGCTGGCAGTTCAAAGCCCCATGCGAATAACTTTTGGTCCGATCGGAGCCGGGGTTTTGTGTTTGCTACCGTGAAGTCTCGGGTTGTCCAGGCGAAGATGCTCGTGAGTTCCTTTCACGAGATTTTGATTGCTATGAATTCTGCTTTCTATCCGTTGGAGAGGGGTCCCGGAGATTGGAGCCATCTTCTCAGGATTTTCGGGCGAGAAGGAGAAATTCGCGAGTGTGTCCGCAATCAAATGATCCGCGGCTCGGTAGTGGCTCTTTCCTTCGTCTGGTTGTGGCATCCTGAGGTGAATTTCAACTCTGTAGCCAGGCTTCCTGATGGTCCAATCAACATTGCTCATCATTATAGGGTTGTTTGACCTGCATCAGAGGAAATCATTCGATTGACCTCGGAAGAGGTGGAACGGGTTTTGGCAGCTGAAAATACTCATTGCCATGTGTAATTGTAGGATGTATGTATCCTGTCGCTTTGTGTAGTTGTTGAAAACTGTTGTAAGGTTTCTACCTTGTATATATAAAATTCTTCCTGTGATGCTAAGTCAGGCGTAGCCCCCGTGTGTTTGTGGGGTGTATACTTGTTACTTTTAGCATGTAAGGATGGAGAACGCGAGTAGCTATGGTTGAAAAACCAGGTATGTTATTGCAATGACTGAGAAGTCATGTGTTTTCTTTCGAGCTACAAGATGGCTAATATAGCCTTATTTGTATGAGTAAAGTAAATCTAGGGGTAGAATTTGCGAAGTTGTGCAACATTCCAAGGTTTGGAGTAGATGCCTCCAGTCGTCGGGTTCTTTAATCGATAGGCGCCACCTGGGATAACTTCGTGTATTATGAAGGGTCCTTCCCATGGTGGCTCGAGCTTGTGCCCTTCCTTCTACTTGAGCCGTAGCACTAGATCTCCTACTGCGAAGGCTCCATGGCGTATTCGGCGACTATGATAGTTTCGCAGGGACTGCTGGTATACTGCGGATCTTGCAAGTGCAATATCACGTATTTCGTCGAGTGCGTCCATATCATCTGCGAGTGCCCTGTTGGAGGTTTCTTCGCTGTAAGAAATGACCCATGGGGCGATGAACCTGACATCCTCGGGAAGGACTGCTTTAGCCCCGTATACCATGAATAATGGTGTGTAGTTTGTGGATCGATTTGGAGTTGTGCGGAGGCTCCATAGCACGGAGGGTAGCTCTTCTTCCCAATGTCCCGTTGCTGGGTGTAGGCGCTCGAGTAGACGTTTCTTGATGCCATCCGAAACTAATCCGTTGGATCGTTCGACTTGGCCGTTGGTTTGCGGAAGAGCGACTGAAGCGAATTTGAAGATGATTCCCTTTTCTTCGCAGAACTGCTGTGTTTTCTTTGTCGTGAAGTTTCTACCATTGTCAGTAATGATGTCGTGTGGTACTCCAAATCTGCATACGATGAAATCGAGGAATTTGACGGCGCATTGGGCGCTAGCCGAGGTTACTGGCATAACTTTGATCCACTTTGTAAATTTGTCGACTGCGACCAGCAAGTGTGTGTATCCACCTGGTGTGGACTTGCGTAATGGTCCTACCATGTCCATCCCCCATCGTGCAAAGGGCCAGGCGATGGGTATCATATGTAATTTCGTAGCGGGGGTGTGTGGTTTGGGTGCGAATCGCTGGCAAACGTTGCACCTGTCGACCAGTTCCTTTGCGTCTCTGGCTGCTGTAAGCCAGTAGAATCCTGCTCGGAAAGCTTTTCCCATGATTGCTTTCCAGATAGCATGATGTCCAAAATCTCCTTGGTGGATGTCTCGCAACAATTCCTTACCATCTTCGGGTGCTATGCATCGTTGCAGTATGCCTGAGATGCTCTGCTTGTACATCTCGCCGTTGAGCACTCGAAAGGATTTGCTGCGTCTGATTATTTGTCGAGCCTCGCGAGGGTCTGCTGGGAGCTGTTTGGCGGACAAGTAGTCGAGGTATTTCTGCCTCCAGACTGGCTCGACCAGAAAAACTTGTCGCGAAATATTATGAATGAGCTCGATGATAGCAATTTGCGGGCTGACCTCTGTTTCCAATGCTTCGGGTGTTCCTGCAGTTTTCTTGACTTTAACTGATCGTTTGATCATCCGCTCGAAATATATCCCTGGCGGTATGGGTGTGTTTGTGGAACCCATGTTTGCCAGCCTGTCTGCTTCTTCGTTGCTGGATCTCGCAATGTGCTTCAGCTCGCATCCTTTGAAACTTCCTTCGAGTAGGTTGTACATGTCACGATAGGCGACCATGTTCTCCGCGATAGCGTCGCACTCCTTCATTGTCTGTTGCACGATGAGATTGGAATCGCCATAGATCATCAGTCAGGTGGCTCCGCACGCAATCGCCATCTTCATCCCGTGCAACATGGCCTCGTACTCGGCGTCGTTGTTTGATGCTGGATCATCGGGTGGGATGTCCAGTCGTAGGACGTACTGCAGCTTGTCTCCTCTGGGTGATATGAGGACGACCCCGGCTCTTGCTCCTTCGTTTCTCTTGGTTCCGTCGAAGTACATGATCCAGTTACTCGTGTATTCCGGCGGCCCGGGTGTTTGTAGTTTTGTCCACTCGCTCAGAAACTCCACAAGTACCTGGGACTTGACGGAATTGCGCCCTGCATAGATGATGTCCCAAGCACCCAGCTCGATGCTCCATTTTGCTATTCTTCCGGATGCCATTGGGTTGTTCATGATTGTACCGAGTGAGACATCATTAACCATTGTTATGGTATGTTCCTGGAAGTAATGCTTGAGTTTTCGAGCCGTGAGAACAACTCCATATGCGAGCTTCTGGTAGTGGGGGTATCGTTGTTTGCACGGCGAGAGCACCTCGCTGATGTAGTATATCGGTCTTTGGACTCCATATGCCTTGCCCTCCTGAGGTCGTTCGACCACGATGGCCGTGCTAATGACCTGATTTGTTGCGGCTAGGTATAGGTAAAGTGGATCCCTCTCTTGTGGTGTTGCGAGAATGCGCCTGCTCTGTAAGGATCGTTTTAGGTCTGCGAATGCCTGCTTAGCTTGTGCTGTCCACTCGAACTTATCCTTCTTCTTCAACAGCTTGTAGAAAGGTAATGCCTGCTCGCCCAATCGCGCCATAAATCTGCTCAAGGCGGCTAGTCGCCCTGCGAGCTGTTGGACTCCGCGTAGATTGGTGGGCTCCTTCATTGTCAAGATTGCTTGTATCTTCTCCGGGTTGGCTTCGATTCCTCTGGCGGATACCAGGTACCCGAGAAGTTGCCCTACTGGGATGCCGAAGACGCATTTTGTCGGGTTGAGCTTAATCCTGTATGCGTTTAGAGCGTCAAACGTTTCTCTGATGTCCTCGAGGAGTGTATCCTCCACTCGAGTCTTGATGATGATGTCGTCAACATATACTTGTACGTTCTTGCCAATGAGCTTGGCGAGGCATTTTTGCATGCAGCGCTGGTATGTTGCGCCTGTGTTCTTGAGCCCGAAGGGCATTGTCGTGTAGCAGTATACACTGCGAGGTGTGATGAATGCTGTCTTCTCCTCGTCTTCTTGCTTCATCCAGATCTGATTGTATCCTGAGTAGGCGTCTAGGAAGTAGAGGCGTTGACAGCCTGCAGTGGAATCCATGATCTGGTCGATTCGTGGGAGGGGAAATTTATTCTTGGGGCAGTGCTTATTCATCGACGTGTAGTCAATGCACACTCAAAGGATGTTGGTGTTCTTCTTTGGGACTAGCACTGGGTTTGCTAGCCAAGTGGATATCTTGATTTCCCTGATGAATTTTGCTCCAAGCAATCGGTTACCTTCTTCTCCAAGCAATTTCTGCTTGGGTTCTGAGAACCGTCGAGTGGTCTGCTTGATGGGCTTTGCGTCTTTGTAGACTTCGAGTGAGTGCTCGGCGAACTCCCTGGGTATTCCTGGCATATCTGAGGGCTGCCAGGCGAAAATTTCCCAGGACTCACGGAGGAGTTCGACGAGCGCGCTTTCCTATGCTGGCGAGAGGGTAGTTGATACAATCGTCGTTTTCGCAGAATCTGTCAGGTGCACTTGATGTTTTCGAGTGTCGCTGTTGGCGCTGAATTCCAACTCCGATGCATTTTTCTTTGTGAGGGGCATCACGGAGTGGTCCGTGGTCTTTGCTATCTCCTCTAGTTCTTCTTGCATCTTGAAAGATTTTGCGATCTCGTTGAACTCGATGTCGCACTTGTTGGGCTTCTGGAAATCTCCGTCGATGGGGATTACACCATATTCCCCGGGTAGCTTGAGCTTCAGGTACGCATAATGTGGTACAGCCATGAATCTTGCGAACGCTGTCCGACCAAGAATGGCGTGGTACTGTGAGGGCCAGTCGACTACTTCAAAGTCGAGGAATTCTCTTCTGTAATTGCGTCGATTGCCCAATACAACCTCTAGGTTGATTGTTCCGAGTGGACGGATCACTTTTCCTCGAACTATCCCGTGGAAGGATGTTTCTGATTCTGCGAGTCCCTCCAGGTTCCTGTTCATCCGGCGGAGCGTATCCGCGTAGATGATGTTGATGCCGCTGCCTCCGTCAATAAATACGCGAGCTAGTTCGTAATTACCAATTTGCACTTGGATTACTAGGGCGGCGTGTCCTGGTCGATAGTCTCACGGGGGATGGTCTTCCATGTAGAATGTGATCGATTGGTCTGCCATCTTCAGGTACTCGGGTCTTGTCGGTGGGGTTTGCACAGCCATGCATAGCTGCCGCGTATTTGTCTTCTGAGCTCTGCGGAATGGGCAGACTTTTTATATCATCCCTAACTGTCCAGCCGGGTTTGGGTACGCGTTAGCTCCGGCGTTTGGTGCGGGTGGCGCAGGTAGTGCGGCTAGCGCCATGTTCGGATTTCCTGGTGGAGGTAGGGGTTGTGGCGGCTGGAATCCTTGGTGTCCTCCTCCTGGAAGTGGCGGGTAACTTTGACTAGCTGTTGATCTACTTTTCTTCGATAAGGCCTTGTGGATGTCGATGAACTTCCGGAAATCCTTGAGGAGGTGTGTTGCCTTATTTTTGCCCGCGCGCTTATCTGTAAATAGATGTAGCGAGAAGTATGCGTCAAGGTCTTCCTCGGGAGTTTTGTCTTCAGCCTTTGGTTTCCATTCGCGACTTCCGCGGCGTCCACTATCGCGGTTTCGCATGAATTCTGCTGCTACCATCTCTTCCAGATCGTCGTGATCGTAGTATTTCCTCCTTTTCTTTCGACCATGGCGGTCGTCCTCGGGTGCGGGCGACGATGTCCTCTCGTTGCGCACTGAGTCTTCTCCATTAGCCCATCTGTCGGCTATGATCATCAGCTCCCCAATAGTCTTGGGTGCGGCTCGTCCCAGCTCTTCTCTGAAAGCAGTTCGTCGGGCGCCTTTTGCGAAGGCTTCAACCGCTACTTCCTCTGAGATGTTTCCTGCAGTGTTCCTGAGCGTGGTCCATCGGTGAATGTACTCGCGAGTGGACTCGCCGCTCTTCTGTTTGCAGGCTCGCAGTTCTTCGATGGTTGCTGGTCTCTTGTAGGTGGCCTGGAAGTTTTTGCAAAAGTCGAAGTGCAGATCGTCCCATGATGCGTAGCAGGATTTCGGTCATGCTTACAGCCAGCTACGTGCCGCTCCAACCAAGTGTAGGTTGAGGTACTGCATAGCCGTGTTCTTGTTCCCACGTTGGCATTTTACTGCCGTGAGGTAATCGTTTAGCCATGACGAAGGTTCGAGTGAACCATCGTATTTTGTTACTTCTGTGCTGAGCTTGAATCTCCTGGGTAGAGGCGCTTCGCGGATGCTACGGATGAAACACAACGCGCCGCAGGTCTCGTCATCCGAAGAACCGGACGAGGAGCGGACGCGGTTCCTTGCTGCTCTTGCCTTGTCCACCCTATTTTTCGCGATATCTGACCGTGCGTTGTATCCTGGTTGATCGCGATCAGTTTCCTTCCTTGGCTCCTTGCTGCGTTTTCGCGAGCGGCTGCTGTGATGTCGCGAGCTTTTATTTCTCGGGCTACCTTCGCTGCTGCTTTGACTATCATCGTGTCGCCGGGCTTCTTTTCCTCTACCACGGCGAGGTGATTTGTCTCTTCTAGGCGAAGCACTCCTATGCTTGTGTGATGCCTCCTTCTCCTTTTCCTTCTCCTTCTCCTGCTGTTCGGCAGCCTTCCTGTGATCATAGAAGGCAAGCCTTGCGGCTGCCATGCCTAATCCCTTCCGAACTTGCTTGAATTGTTCCGCTCGAGGGTCGTTTTCCCCCGGCTGATTCATTTGCATGTAAGTTGCTGCGGCTAAGACCGCGGCAGCAGGTTTCTGCGGGATGACGTTTCCTTCCTCGTCAACCCGCATAAGGGAAGGTCCGAGTGATCTGCTGATCCCGCCTAAAGACTCGGCGTCCATGGTCGCCGTTCTCGATGTGTGTCCCTTCCTTGCGGGTTGGGTGCCGACGGAAGGTGTTAGGGACAGCTCGGCTCGGCGCTGACTTGATTCATCCGCCAATCTTCTCTGTCGGTCTAGATCTATCCGAGCTTCTTTAATCACGATGGCCGCTCTCACTATGTGATAGTGGTAGGCGACCATGTCTTCGTGTGGGACAGGTGGCTTGCTCGTTCGGATGGCCTCTTTTGCTCGATCCCAAGCTTCACGTGAGACTCCGATTGCGCCGCGTTCTTCCGCGTTGTTTTCTCTTTCTGGGGGTTGTTCCGATCCTGCCATGCAGACCTGAGCCAGTCGTGGCTCGTGAATCCTAGGCGTAACTCGGAAAGCTTTCTGGACTTGAGAGGGTTCCTCTGTCGAGAGGGTATGGTAGTCGCGAGTCGATGGCTCCTGACTCAGATCCCGATTCTTCAGGGAAGTGGAGGATTCCGTCCTTGTTGGTGTAGAACTTCAAGCTCTCGAACGTCAAGGTGATGCTCTTCTCCAGGTTGCTGAATACTGGGCGTGATTCCGGCGAGTGAGGGGTGACCACGACAGATCCGATCCGAATAGGGTTGGTCGGAGTCTAGGTCGAAGGTTTCCAACGTGAGTTGGATGATGAAGCCGAAGATGCCGGAGATCCAACGCCCGCCGTTCCCACAGACGGCGCCAATTGTCGAATCTGTGACTCAACAAATCCCTCGGGTGAACCCATAGGGTTTCGAATAGGAGAACCCATGAGCACTGGTGACAATCGTCGGCTAGACAGGGGGCACGATTTACCCAGGTTCGGGGCCCTCGTAGAGGTAAAACCCTTACTCCTGCCTCTGTCGATCTATATTATCGAATAGATTGGTTTCAATGGTGGTTGCTCAAGTTGAGATTACGATCTCGAGCTCAAGGATTAGGTGGTGCGGTGTTGCTTGGTTCTCTCCCGGTGGTTCTCCTAGCCTTATATAGATGCCCAGGTCTCAAACCCTACCCGGGGAGGACTCGAACTCTAACCCTATGTCGGTTACAAGTTTCCTATCTTAGCCCGCGAGGCATTGCGGGTGGGCTTCAAGTGGGCCTTCCAGAATACTCCAAAGGCTTCACTTATTGGGCTTTAACCTTGGGCCTAGGACCGGGGTATCCTTACTCGCAGGGTCCAAGGTCCATCCCTTCGTCACCCAACACTTAGAAAATTTCTAAGTCCTAAACTGAATTTTCTGAATTTTCAGTGAACAGTAAGAGATACACTTTTGGACAAATGATTTCTTGATGTTTCTTTGCAATTTTTGAAGTGTGGCCTGATCTAACTTGTTGACCAACTAATGTACTCGAACCAGGATGCATTTGTAGTCTTCTAGAAGCCTTGTGCATTAAGGAAAAGGGAGAGAGAAGATGATGATGTGGATTGGTATGGAGACCCATGCTTTGACCTAGTTGACCTTGCCATTGCCTCCACTTGCACCCAAAGGCCAGGATAAGACCAACCCCCATGTGGTATGTGACTAGGACACCTAGTGCACGAGTGTGGGATGACCAAAACCCCCTAGGGCTTGCTCATGCCATTGAGTGGCATCAAACCGAGCTCCCCTTTATGCCCTTGTTGTTTTCACCTCGGGTATAAGTATCCCAAGCCGTGCCCTTGTGCCTCTGCCCTCCCTCATACCCCCTGCCTCCCCATGTCGATTAGGAACCAAGCCCAACCCCCTGGAGCGTGCACGGGCCCGTGCCTCGCCGCCGGTGACCACCTCGGCCACGACACGGTGCAACTCTGCCCGAGCCTCCTCCTCCCACCCCGATGCCCTTGATCGACTCCCCACATCCCCCTGAACCTCCCTGGCCAGATCCCGTGCCTTCTGCCCGTCGGAATCGTCGCCGCCGTCCGTGGACGCCGCCACGGACACAAGAATCGCGCCACCGCCTGGAGCCGCGCCGAGCACCAATGACCGTACCTCTCGACGCCCTCGACCTCCAGCAGCCTTCCTGAGCACACGCCACTCATCCCCGTTCCCTAGGTGAGCCTCCCGAGAGTTTTTCTCCGCCGGCCGTACGTGAGAGAGAGAGAGAGAGAGGAGTGAAGAGAGGTAGGAGACGACGCATGTGCCGTTGGATCCTAGATCCATGGCCACGCTTAAACGTGAACCATTCCCGCGCCTGCCCCCACGCGCGCAGCGCAGTTGGGCTGCATTGCCCGTTAGTTGGGCCGCGCCCACTCAGAACCAGCCCGTGCTGCCCTGTGCTTTTCTTTTGAAGTTTTAACAGAAACATGAGCATTTGCTTTGGACGTGTGAAACATACTAAAATGGAAAAATAAAATCTGATAAAATTCATGGACCTAATTATATGAATTCTTAACCACACAAAATTTGTAGATCTAAGATTGGACTATTATTTGGACACAAGGACTGTTTTGGCATAGAGTGTCTGTGAGAATGTTTTGAACCTAAATTTAAAAATACTTGACCAAAATGAACAAACTAAAATGTCCTAGATAGCCCTTGAGAAGATCTATCAATAGCAGTTGACCTCACCTCAAGGTGAGCAACCAAATGGAAATGCCATCCATGTTAATAAAATACCAGTAGGCTCTTCTGTGATTTTTAGAACGAGTTCAAAATTTTTTTTTGAAGCAAATCCAATTGGATGGGTTTGGTATTGACTAGATATATCTAATCCTAGCTTAAATTAAATTTTGAAGCCCTAGATTAATTTTTGTGGACAGATCTAGAAACAACAGCTTTTCTGTCTTTGTTTCTTTGTGTGTTTTTGTTGAAAATGGAATTTGTGTTTGATTCTATTTTGTTTCTATCTTGTATAGAGTTGTTACGACTTGTTATTAAGTTGTTTTCTTGCAGTACATCTAACTTAGAAAGTGTGTGCATGATTGGAAAACTCAAATAAAAATGGAACTAGCATTTGTTGTTTTCTAGTTTTATTCTTTGGAATTTTTGTGTGAGTTAGATCTTTGTGTGTTTGATTGAGTGAATTTTGTGTTATGTTTTCCTTAAGTCCAGTACAATTTTGGTACTGTTATTTTGATGGTGTTGTCTCCGTTAGCTTGCATGTCATTTTATAGTAAAGCATGTGTAAGTTTTGTTATTCATTTGCACAAGTCTTGTTTTCACTAGATTAAATAGCCTTATGTTATTTATCTTGTAGACTAATTTTGTCATGAGTAACCAGAGGATTAGTACCTCTTTTTCCTTGGTATTAGTGGGCCCATAACCCACTGGTTCCATTGAATCTTGGTTGAGGATGAAAATCCCCCAGCAATACACATGTGTGAAAGTAAAATGTTTTATTATATAATTGATTGTCATTTTCCACCATGGAAAATAGATAGTTTGTTTTCACTTATGCAAGTGAAAATCTTATTTCTTAGTTGTAAATACTAGTATGATTATATGTGATCTATTTGTTAGCATAATATTCCTTAGGAGTATCATGTTAAGAAATGTTTCACTATTGTGTGCTAAATTAAATTATTTACAAATAAAAAATTCATTGTGATTGATAGATTGTTTGTGGATGATTTAAAATTGAGTGTTTGGATTTTTGAAAAGGTTTAGATAACTTTTCATTAAGTGCATAGATACTGGTTGTGTAGCTTATACCATGCTTGCTTGCTAGTAATTAATTGGAAAAAACAGAAATTGCTAGAATTGGATTATGCGTGCTTAATGGTTGTTGCATAGAATTATTTTGATAATTGTGCTTACTAGCATGTGTAGGATTTGTGTACTGTTAGTAGGTGCATTTAAGTTCATAACTTGCTTGTTTAGAGTTATGCATCATGGTAGCATTATTTGTTTCTCTAGTATTGAACTAGGGTCACCACTAGAAATTGTGGTTTTGCTCTAGTAGTGTTATCTTTTAATTTGTGAGTTTTGATAGGAGTTTTGTTGCGTGATGATTGTGTTTTGGATTATTTTTATGACTTTATTCATTGGATTTTAGCTCCTGGTTGTTTGGTAAATTTTCATGATTGATGGATTCCATAACTTCAAGAAAACAATAACATAGTAAATAAATAGTCTTTTCTTTTGTTGTGTGTTTGCTTGTTGTTTGGATTTGGTTTGAGTGATTACCTTAGCATGAGGAGTGCATAGCTTGTCCTATAGTTTTCTCCTTGACAAATATTCTCCGGAGACGATTGCATTGTCGGCCAATTTCTACTCGTCATTTTCTCCTACTAGCAAAATGCCCGTGCGTTGCTACGGTAATTCAGGAAGGAAATATTTAGACTTTGACAACCTCGCGCCACTCAAGCCCCGGTCGGCAGCACCAGTATCTCCCCCACGTTCTACTACCATCCTCCATGTAGTGCCGTTGTCTTATGCGGAAACAACAAACCAAAGGGGCTCCTCTATAATAACAATGGTGACGAAAACCAACGTGTGGACACCACCGACCGGCCTCCTACACGCACAGTTGGTGCGAGTAGCCTATGCCGTCACTACCGACTGCCGGCATATCACGTATAAGTAAACGATAGAGCAGGCAACAAAGAAAGAATGACTAAATTATGATCAGCACTCCAATGGTGGAAACTCAGATATGGAATATTTATAGGTTTTGCATTGTTTTTATACCATCAAAGAGATGGGGCTAAATACACACGTGGGCGCACACACAAGATAAGCCCAACTAACCGATTATCGGAAGATCATAACTTTCAATTTGCAGGCCAAGAAGAAAAAAACCAGTTTACTAAATAAGCTCAGGTATGGAATTTTCAAGTTTCGAAAAAAATCTCAGCTAGTCATTCTCAGTTAAAAACCGAATATAAATACCAAATCAACGGAGCAACAGAAACATGGGCAAATGCGTCTTGACATTAGCGCATAAATTTATTCATTATAAAAATTAAGAGGCATAGTGGTATATAATGATCGTGTTGAATAGTTGATTGGCAATAAGATCTCAATAACTCATAAAAGATACTTGCCACTGTATATAAGATTCATAATAATGATTACCCACGATTATTAGGCAGCATGGAGTGGGATTAGGCATGCATGGTATACCTTCTAGAGGTAAAGAAGCGATGATATACGGGGCAGAGCATGATAGATCTCTCACTTGTTCGTCAACGCTGCGTTCAAGAGGATGCATCCCAGTCCCGGAGCGAGCGCGCCACAGATGGTTCGACCTCACACTGGTGCTGGCCGTGCAACCTCCGGTCTGTCCCGGCGATAGAGACAAAGCACGCCTGCAGGGATCGTGCCTGCACGCTGTCCCATCGACGGCGAGAGAGTGCCCCGGCAACGCGTGAGGCGTTCGCAGTACCGGCGAGCTAGAGGGTCAGCACTCAGCAACTGGCCCGGCCTTCACGGTCGTCGAGAGCGAGTGCGCTAGCAGCGCACGCGGCTTCCACATGGTTCCGGTGACGGCGAGCGAACGTGGCTGCCTAAATCCGTAAATTACCGAGCGTGCAAGTGAAGGAGGCATGCAGGGGAGAGTCGTGGATTGAACGCGTTCGCACCGTCGCTTGCCGTGTGTGGCGTGACTGGCCAGCCGCCCGGTCCATGCGAGCTGATCTCCATCAAAAGCGTCTTGCTCCAACAGTCGTTGTGGTACCGTACTCAGCAGTAACACGACTTCAAGAACGTACAGGTTGACCATTGGCCCGCTGTATCACCGCCTCTTCACCTCAAGAGGGCGGCTAACCTCGCCGTATTGATGTACTTGGAGCGATCTGGCGGTGACGGTGAAGGCAACCACGCCGGAGGAGTGGAGGACGGGAGGGCTGCCCCCTGACTCTGTGATAGCCATTGTTCGTCCTGCCGCTGCCGTTGTCCAGCTTACATCTTCGTCTGTATGATCTGCGTGCTGCTTGTCTTGCCTATGCGTGATTGTGTTGAAGCAGGGCTTAGGTCTTGCCATGTCCCAATTCATCCTCTCCACGGCACACATCGGGCCGGCAAAAAAATTTCCGATCAAAATCGATCCTCTCGAGGGCGCACATCCGCCGGCTCGAAAATTACCGATCCAAATCGACGGGAGGTAGGAAGAAGTAGAACGGAGGGAGACATTGACGGGGACATGTATAAGTAGAAGCCGAGTGGCGTGCGGCGGAAGATGAGATTTGCTCGGATTGAAGCCGCGGATGAACGTGATAGGCGTACAGGGTTGGTGTTCGACGATGTCTCCTTAGTTTCCTCCGATTCAGGAGATACCAAGTTGATACTTGGTGTTACCAAGCCCATAGCCACCATATGGTATTTGTTACCATCACAAATACTAGTCCCTAAGTGGACACCCTAAAATTGTGTTTTTACAAAACAAAGGCTTTATGAAAAAACCCGGAGAAAAGGCTGAGCCTTATTCACCGGAGGAATGTGGAAGTGGTCATTTTTTGGAAAAACGTGTTTTCAAAAATGACACATAATCTAGTCTTCGCCGGACAACCTTTACCGTACTACCACCCTACCCCAACATGGGCACGCGGCTTAACTGGAAGTTTGTCCTTGTTAGTGTGTGTTCTATCTCAATTGCTATAAGGGACGTCGTACCCTCGAACCGAATGTCGTCAAAACCCACAATGTTGAGACATATAAAGTGTGGGATTAAGTTTCCCTCCGGACGCATTCGTTGAGGCTCCCGTCTAAGCAGAGTGAGACTTGATGCCGGGGAGATTCCACTCAACTGAGAGATAGACACATTCTAGCTTGAACATAGTGCATGGTTAGGATCAGTTATTTGATGATCACATAATGTTGTTACAGTCCGTGGTTGTTCATGGCAGGTGTACTGGATCTGGTGGATGTGTACACCTCTGCAGAGTACAACTTTTTCGAAGAAGCCGCGTCCTCTGATATGGACAGTTGAATGGCCATGTAGCTAGTATTGTGTCAACGTTTTCAAAAAGGAGTTTCCAAAAGGGTGTTGAACTTGTGAAGTTCGGAAAGGAAGGAAATCTTGTACCGTGGAGGTACCGATGATGAAAATCCAGAAATTGTTTTACAAAAAGTTTTGCAAAGAAAACCTTTCTACTCAAAGCAAAAGTCTGGAAGCTGATTCCAAGACATTTGGCAAAGAGTAAATTTTCTTTTAACAAAAGTTTTACAAAACCTCTTGTACATGTGATATCTACAAGAGAAAGAAAAATTATAATATTTTCTTCTAAATTATCTTCTTCAACGAAGATACAGATTAACCTGACTGCAACTGTGGTGTCATACTATATGAACACCATTGATAGTGAACCCTATTTATAGCCTACCTATTCCACTAAATAAACATAATTGCATCTTTGGTAAGCTATATGATGGATGTCTTGCGGAGTACATTCAAACATACTCATATTAGTTTCGTCCCTGGTATTTACTTGCCAGACTTCGGGAAGGAGTCTCAAAAGGAGATCCACGAAGAGGAATATGGAGCTGATGGCTTTACGAACTAGGACCGTCTCCCGGTCAGCAGCCTATAGGTTAAGGCGTGACTTAGGCTCTACCGCGTTTTGTGTGTGTTTAGTTTTCCGCTGTGTGAGTTGTGTGTTGCCCTGCGTGGCATCCGTGTAGGCTTGGTCAAGTGACCATGTCTCTTTGTAAGTGTTTATGCAATCGTGTAATGGATACCGTATATGTGTACCAACCTTATATGTTGTTCACGACTGAATTGCTGGGATCGTGAATGCATGCATATTGGGGATGTCCTTGAACAGTGGTTCTGGGGCGGACCCTACAGCAAGAGCCACGCACGTAGGCGGAAGGCCCCGCCACGTAGGCAGGAGTGTAGCTCCTGATCAGTGGGCGCTACAGCGGAGGGTGTAGCGCCTGCGTGTTGGGCGCGACAGAAAGAGGTTATTTTTTCGAAAAAAAATCACACAGAATGCAGTCTGTGAATTAGTTTCACCACAAGGTCAACACAGTCCATTTTGCCAGATCTCCCAGCGCTGCTTTGCGGCGTGGGGCGAGAATTTGGATACATGAGGAAGAAGGTTGCCGCACGGGATCACTGTATTACTGCGTTTCCTAGGGACCTGCGGTAAGCACCGTATTCAGTTTAACATACGACTCCCTTCTCTCTCCTTCTTAATTGCGTGGACATGTCAGCAATTTGCTTAGACGACAATGCTAAGAAACAATCCTAGTTGGATCGTTGCGGCTGGCCGTAGTCTCTTAAGTTACTAATACACATATGATAACGTGGTAAGAAACAATACATTGGTACATGCCTAATGGTGATATCTTAGCTCGGTATCATAGGCAATACGCTAACGTGACACTATGTTTAATGAAGAAAGAGAATAAGATTGTACTCCCTCCGTCCTCAAATAAGTGTACCTCTATGACTGGCCTTGGTCAAAGTTTAAATTTTGACAAACTTTATAGAAAATAGCATGAGTATATATGATATAAAATCCATGTATCATGAAAGTACGTTTTAAATCGGATCAAGTGATACCAATTTAGTGTCATAAATGTATTTACGTTTTCCTGTAAAAATGGTCAAACTTTAAAATGTTTGACTTCCATAAAAGAAAAATGTACGCTTACTGGAGGACGGAGGGAGTATCTTATATAAGATACAACTCTTACACGGTATCATAGGTTAAAAAATCTTGCTAATCCAATCACCACAAGGATGAGGAAAAAATCATTAAATGCAAGTACGTTTAGATACAACTCTTAAGAAACCATGCATTAGAGATGTTGTCTCTTATAATTTTTCGTCAGCTAAGATATCACGCTAAGATACGGTGTATTACGGAAGGCCTAACTTAGTACTCCCTCCGTATCAAAATATAAAATGTTTTAGCATTTTTTAGACAAAACGTATCTAGACATGTTTTAGTGTATAGATTCATGTGTATCTTGCACTAAAACATGACTAAATACGTTTTACATCTTACATTTTGATACAGAGAGAGTAGTAACATAGATGCCACGTTGAACAAAAAGCCGATGTGGCAAGTATTTAATGAGAAAAGAGAGGGTTGTGGTACGGTGTGAGTCTATAAGCTAATTAATAGAGCTTTGCATGACACCACATGTTGGTCACTGCCCACTATTGAGGTGGTAACATAGCCTAGGATAAGATGTATGTTACTAGTCTATGTTACTCCCCATTGTGACCAGCCTTAGAGCATCGCTACGCTTTCGGTGCAACGGCGGTTCCCAGCAAATTTGGGACTTGGTTCCCACCTAAGAGCATCTTTCGTCCCCCAATAGGCGTCCTGAGGGGGCACTGGAGATGGCCCTTTGGGGTTATCCGGACGGGAAGCCGACTTTGGGGTGCGGCGCTCCCCACTCATAGTCCCAAACGGCTCCCAAAATATAATTTTAAATAAAACTTGAATTTAAACTTCGATTTCGTTAAAAAGATTAGGAAATTGCACATAAGTTTGAAAGAAAATTAAACTAAAACTTAAAAATAAAACTAAAGTCGACGTGTTCACTGTTCGAACACGTAGAAATCTTCTCCTTCACGTTGTAGCCGCCATTGTCGCTCCTGTCACTAGTAGGAAATAGGCTACCAGTGACGAACCATTTTCAGCTACCGCTGGCGAACATGTGTTCGCCAGCGGTACCACGCCAGTGGTAGCTGGTTACCGCTGGCGAACATCACTTTGCCAGCGGTAGTACATGTTACCGCTGGCGAACAAAGCCTTGTTCGCCAGCGCTATGTTCGCCAGCGGTAGCTCCCTCTGTTCGCCAGCGGTACTGGTCCGCCAGCGATAGAAGCCTACTTCGCCAGTGGTACTGTTAGCCAGCGGTAAGTAATTTGTTCGCCAGTGGTAAGTTTCCCAGGTTTGTATTTTTATAATTTTTTTTGTATAACAGTTTGTATATTCTGATATTATACTATACAGGTCCAAATACATTCAAATTCTGCAATTTATAAACTTCACACATATAAATCACTGTTAGATACATATGCATCCATCCATAACGAATTTAACGCATCGATAACGAAATTAACACATCGATACATATGCATCCATATCCAATTCTCATAAGTACGAATACAACACATTGATCTCAATAACACGTTTATGTCGGAAGATTTCGAACCCAAAATATAGCCATCTAATTAGTTCAACGATTACAAAGGTATGACGACATCTATACAACGTACGCGCGATATAGGGATCAATCGCGAAGACTAGATATACGGTCGCCTCCGCTTTAGCTTCCGCCTCCGCTTGCGATCTTTCGCTAGGGCCAGCGCGCCGTCCACTTCTTCATCTCTCTGTAGACCAAGATAAAAGCATTAGACCGGCAAAGGAAATCACAAGTTCTTATTAGGAGCAATTCGTAACGAATCGAATACATACCGTCGATCATTTCTTCCTCGATGTTGTGATCTTCTGTTTCTTCTCCGGCGGGAACGGAAGAGCACCTTCTAACGAGTTGAATGGTCTCTCGTCAGTCTGCTCTAGCACACATTGTCGCAACTCATTGTTAGATGGTGGGGTGTTCCAGTGGAAGGTAGATCCTGAAGTTACTACATCCTTATAGATGATTGTGCAGAGCTTGCGCTGGATGCGACCAAAGTTTTGTCTGTACTCAGCATCAGACCATTCCACGATGCTGCGAGACCATTTGTCCACAGCAGACATGTATTGCAGACTATGTTGGTCCTTCACGATCTCCGTCATGTGTTGGATGAGGTACCATGCCTCCATTTGGCCGCCTGGCGCCTGCTTGGGGCAGGGAAACTCTGTTATGTGTCTGAACACATATTTGCCTTGAATTTGTTTCTTACTGTCGCAGAATCCTTCCCCCCTGATGTAGCCATCCATAGCATCATTGAGAACAGACTTGATGAGGGTGTAGTTCTTCTCCTTCATCGTACTCCCGGAGTCGAGATATACTGCGTGCGCGTCTCTCGGGTAGAGCATGATGAGGGTGCCGTATTTGTTTCTGCGCAAAACAGGAGAGTCCATATATATAATCCTCAAAAATTGTATATACGCAAACTTATGTAAAGATGGGAAATATAACTTACTCAGGAAAGTAGGGCACGAGGGTGATCCTCTTGTTCATATGGTTAGTGAGCAACACTTGTTCGAGGTACTTTGTCGCTTTTGCCCTACCCCTGGGGTTGTTCAAGTACATGTCGTGCATGTAGTAGGGGTCTGCTAGCCCGATGTTTTTGACATTCTCTACGGATAGCTGATGCGCCAAGCTGAGCGTAAACAGACGGACGATTGACGAGTGGAGTGATTTCATGTGGAACATCCGGAAAATATCGTCAAATCTAATGATGATCTTGTTTGCGTTGCCTTCAGTGACAAATCCCGCCGTAGATGGCACCTTTGCGACCAAAACCGGCAGCGTTGGATTTTTCTCTTTCAGAAGCATCTCCTCCATATATAGTACACCGTCATGGACGCTACGCATATCACCTGACAGCAATGCGACCAACCTTGGCGGAAGCATCGGTTTGCCCAACTGATGGATCTGATGCCAGTCGGTTATGGGTATCCTGTCCAATACACGTCCTGTCTGCGGCTTAGACTTGGTCCCCTCCACCGGTTGGCTCATCGATGCAACGGCAGAACTCTTCTTAGTTCTTTTCCGTGTCGTCTTCTTAGGCTGACTCTTATGAAATACATCCGCTACCGCCTCTTTGAGGGCATCCTGGCTGATGACTTCTTGCTCGGGGACTGCCGGCTCTTGAGAAGAGAAAAGACGCTTTGTGCATCGATATTTATCCGCTTCCTCCGCTGGCAAGAGAAGTTGATCAAGATCATCCAGGCCGGGCGCCCCCTCGTAAGGATCATCGACGAGGTAGTCATTCGGGTTCTCATCTTCGTCGCCGTCGTGCTGCACGGACTTTGCAGGTGAGAAATCCTTGTGTTGGCTCGGGTGCCCCGACCCCTGGACCGGTGTTGGAGTGTTGGCAGGAGTACTTTCCAAACGAATTAGTGATTTCGGCCAGGTCAATGGCCAAACCAAGCATTGCTCCAGGTTCAACTCGCTGTCGGCTGCGGGTGGTTGGTTCGGAGGATCGAGAGCACCGCAACCAGGGAGCACCCGACTTAATGTCACTCTGAACACGACCTCGGGCATACGAACGCCGTGGGATACGCGGTTCAGAGGTGTGATGATTTTTCCTTTGGCGACGTCCTTTAACTCGCCGTTCACATTAAGGAGCAATGTGCATCCCGTCTCGTCGGCCTGCGAAACGTCGCGCGATCGTTGTTAGAGACTGATGCCGTCACGAATCAAGTCATAATATATAATTAAGCAGTGCACGTTGAATTACCGTGAGGGCATTGAGCTCGGACAAGGGGGATGGACCGCTAAGTGTCGGCGGCGGCGTTGAAGAGATGTGGCGGGGCGGCGACGGATCTTTGCGACCTTCCGGTTGAGGGTTGGGGGCCGGCTCGTTCCGCGCAGCAGACGCCACGACGGGGGCCACGTTCTGCGGCGCCACGACGGCGGCCACGTTCTGCGGCGCCACGACGGGGGCCACGTTCTGCAGCGCTGGCTGCACCATTTGGGCTATGTTTATCTGCGGGAGCGGCCCTTGTCCTCCACCTAGCATCCACGGCGCTAAGGACTGAGCGACGGTCGAACAGATGGTAGGGAGGAGCTCATTGAGCCTCTCGTTCACAAGCTCGTCGACCGTCTTCTCCGGGCCCTTGTTCCGCTCCTTACGCTTTTCCTTGGTGTCGGGGTAGTAGTGCGCATGCCGATGACCCTTTCCGAGGCCATGCACACGGCCACGACGCGGCTTCTTGTCAAGGGGCACTCCCTTCATCGCGTTAAGCGCCCTAATGAAAGGGGTGTCATACGGGTCCTTGTTCGTCGTCGCCGAGGACCCCCCCGTCAGATTGAGATAGGCGTTCTTTTTCTTCTTCCTCGAGATACTTATTCTCGAGCAGCTTGACCTTCTCGTTCAACACAAGATCGCCGGGCTTTTTGGGATCTTCCCTATAATGGGCCCTGACAAAATTTCTCACCTGCGGGTCGGTGATCTTGTCAAACGGGTTCGGCCCTTCTCTCTTCGAATCCTCCTTTTCCCATACTTTCTGCTTCCCAAGGTAACCCCGGCTTCCGAGATTGTGAGGGCCAATGTTCTTTTTTCGCTGTTCTTTCCCCCATTTACTCAGCGCAATCCTTTCCGGTTTGAGTTCGTCGATCTTGAATTGGGCCAAGTCTTCCTCGGAAATGGAGGGCCACATCTTATGGATCTCATCAAAATCCTTACCCTTCGCAAGCATCTCCCGCAAACTGGATCTCCAAGTCGTAAACGCCTTGGCGAACTTTCCCAGTGCTAAGGAGTTGACCAGATTCTTCTTCAGGTCCTGTTTGTCGTAAGGATCCGGGAATTTGTACCTTGTGTGCAGCTTCTCAATCAGCAGGGCGGCATTAGCCTTGTTTTCTTTAGCTCTGAGGTGCTCCATATTAACGTTGCCGAAGTCTCGAGCTATGCAGCCTATCTGGTTTCCATAGCCCTTGGCATAACTCTCCGGCTCGAGGGGAGCACCGCTCTTGGGGTCCACTTCCGTGAACTCTTCCCGCATGGTGGCGAGCATGTTGTGCCGCCTCTCTTTGCGCCTAGCCGCCGCCTCGCTACCGGAGGCGGTATCCCCGGTGCCACTACCGGTTTGATCACCTTCTGCGCCCGATGTATCGTTGTGTGGCTCTAGCTCCTGGCGAACGGTTTTGTCCATCTCGTCGTCTGCATCGTCGCCCTCCATCTCTAGATCCGGGTGCGGATCTACGGGTCCGCCTCCGGCGCTTAGCATAGAAAGCCACGCATCGTCGTTGTCTCCGCCGTGTCCGAGACCAGAACCACCCGCCTCGTCGTTGTGAGCCATATCTAAGGAAGGAGAGAAAACCCTAAATAAGTTCAACAAATCCTACAATTTAGACGATGTATACCCCATATGAGTCCAAATTTCTCGGACACTCTAAGTTGTGATATTTTTAGCAAAGATCATGCCAAAATTCTCGGAAAATTTCGGCATGACCTTTGCTAAAAATATCACAAATGGAGTACCCAAATTTGCCGGAACGGAAATTAATCAACATTCCGGCAAATAGGGACTCACGTGGGGTACCTGCACATAAAAACCCACCCCTCATATAATAGATCCCACCCCTCATATTATCATCGTCATCCACACGAAGGTGGGCACATATCCACACGACCACACACCATCTCCACCATCCATCACCACCATCCATCATCACCACGCCATATCCATCACAACCATCCATCACCACCATCCATACACCACCATCCATCACACCAACCATCACCACCAACCATCACCAACCACCAAAAACAATTGTGACATAACATGGGCACAAAACTATGATTTATGTTAAGATATATAAGCACATGGGCCCAAAGTAATTAAATTTAAATTCTGCAAACTAACAGTAACTAGAAAAGCATAAAAAAAGAAAATTAAGAAAAACTAGAAAGTGATGCCACAGTTGACAGCTGAGGTTAATTCTGTTGCATCAAAAAAAACCAGCTGGGAAGTAGCAGCTGAGCTTAATGCAGCCCATAAGTAGTAGTGACCAGTAAGTGATAATAATTCAGCTGAGAGAGATTGACCCTAAGTACACTCGCTGCTGGTCCTCTGTTTGTTCCATTTTGATATAATATGTTGTACACATTTAATTCGAGTACCTGGAATCACTTGACCAAAATTCTGTGATTTTTATGCATGTTTCTATTTGCATGACAAGGGATACCTTGGTTTCAGATCTTGCTTTTCAGAACATTAAATAAGTTCATGTGAGAGTGAACAACACCGACAATTTCAAATGGATATTACACATGTTTCTGAATATTAGGTACCTTCTGTTTGATCCTTATAGCAGAACAAAATTTGGTTACGTAGGCCATGATTTAGTAGGTCCATATGTGATCTAAACTAGTATCCCTACTAAATATTGATAGTGTTACAGCACTAGTAGTTGATACACTCGATATAACACCAGTAATTGGATTATGTAGAAGGAAAATCATAGCAACTCGGATGCAAGCGATAAACATGATCAGATTAAGATGTCACCAGTTTTGAATCCACCTGCTCTCTTTAAACCCCAAAGGAGAACAAGTGGGTTAACTAGATACTAGTACTACAGAGAGTAGAGACCAAATGTCCATTTACTAATCATTATCTAGAAGAAACATACTAGTCTGAACTTCACCAAACATTACGAGCTTCAGGTTTATTTTGTGGCATGGAGATCGACCACTTAACATTTCTTTCACTAGTTGACACGAAGACGACACTTCCTTCACTAGTTAGAATCTCAGCTATATTCTGGATACACACAACACACTGGAATGGACTAGAAATTACAGTATCATACATATGAGGGCTCACTGCCAAGGAAGAGAGTAAAACCATTCATTCTGCTATTATTTTTCTATTTCACCTACTTGCTTCTTTTAAAATGCAGAAGGCTAGGATACTAAAAAGGGGGCAGACACTATCAGGTAGCAGCAGCAGCAGCAGTTAGCAGCATGTAGCATCAGGAGCTACTTATTAGCATCAGCAGCAGGTAGCAGGTAGCAGCATAGCACTAACAGAATTAAGCAAGCAATAGCAGGTAGCAGCATAGCAGTAGCAGGTAGCAGCATAGCACTAGCAGCATAGCACTAGCAGGTAGGAGCTACTTATGTACATAATTGAAACTGAAACAACATGCAAGGGGAATATACAACATGTTGTGTTAATCTGCAGACCCTATGCACATAATTGAAACTAAAACAACATCACATTAGTGAATAAAAAGAGACATATACCTAATTAAATCGTGTCTGAAATTTAGGGGGATGAAAGTGGGACAGATGTATGAGCACAATTGTGAACATTTCAGATGAAAGTGGGATTCCCTTTTATTTTCTGCAGTGCACGCACCCAAATTGACTTATGTTTAGGAACAGATGGAGTATTTCTTATTTCTCCTAATATTGTTACCTTACAAATGTAACCTGCAAGCACACATTGTTGAGGGGTATAGATGTTTTTCTAGCTAGAAGTGGACTGTTATTCTACCAATCAAATACACCTTCATTATAGAAGAGCAATATTATGTGTTCTCCGACTGTCACCTAAAATACTCGTGAATCCCGTGTTAAGTCTATCCCAATCACTTGGTTGTCCAGAGGCATCAAAACATATGAATAAGAGAATCAAATTCATGGTGCTAGACTATACTGGTTGATCTTAACTCTGCTAGGTGGGAAGGGGAGCCTTTTTGGCCGTCCAAACACAGCAGGGAATCTAACCAAGTGTGTGTGTGTGTGTGTGTGTGTGTTTTTGCACGAAACCAAGTGTGTGTTGTTAATGTGTGTATTGCTGCAAACGAAAAAGTATTATTCTTCGGCAGCTAGCTTAGCTAATGCTACTACTGCTAGTAAACTGGACGTCAATGGGGGACAGAAAGCTAAGCACATTTCACCTCAAGATTCTCACTGTCTTCTGCTTTGCTCATTAGCCAGCTAGTAATTAAAATTCTTCTCTAATATCTATCGATTACAGCTATGCAAGCACATATATACATGCACTTTGCTCCTTTTCTGTGCTGACATCGAGCTAGTCAGGTTAGTGGAAACGAGTCCACCATCACACATCACAAGTACCAAGCATGGAAATGGGAGAGTACTCACAATTTCATCGCTAATTTGTCTCCCTGCCTTACTAATTTAATCATCCAAGAAAAACATGGGAGAGCTAGTCAGGTACTATGTATAAAACAGGGATACTGTGAAGCAATTGGTGTTGTATCTAAGCACAGGTTCTCTATTAATGCTCTACAGAACTAATAGAATGTCAATGTTTTTTGGGATTTGAGGAAACCAAATAAAACAAATATATAGAACATAAAACAACTAGCAGAGTAGTAGAATTTTTCTACTAACAAACAATGACAATGATCAAGACAATACTAGGTTTACACGAACCACTGCAAAAAGTTTAATGTAATCACAGAAATCCAATAGAAAAACAGTACCTGTTTCTTGCAGAACAGGTGTCGAACACCTTCTGTGCAAGGTTGAAGAGAGGGCAGCAGAGGCAGTAGGCCGGCGCCGCCGCGCTAGGAGGCAGTAGGGGCGGCAGAGTGGAAGAGGAGGGAGACGTAGGGGAGGTGGAGGCCGGCCGGCGTGGCGTCGATGGCCGTGGAGGGGCGGCGCAGCGTGCAGAGAGAGGGGGAGGGCCGATGGAGGGAGGGGAGGGCGCAGTGGTGGAGGGAGGGAGTGGAGGGGAGGGCGCAGTGGTGGTGGAGGGAGTGGAGGGAGGTAGGAGAGGGCCGGAACGCGCGGTGGTCGCCGGAGACAGGGACTCGCCGGAGCTACAAAGACTCGCCGGAGATCTCAGACGTGCGCGCGCGGTTGGGTTGGAAACGATCGATTGAAAAAACGGCTAAGTCCCGCGGCCTCCTGTGTACCTCTCTGTGGGGGCTCCGCTGGTGAACATGGCTGCTGGTTCGCCAGCGCTATGCTACCGCTGGCGAACAAAGGTTGGTTCGCCAGCGGTAGCATAGCGCTGGCGAACCAGCATCCACGTTCGCCAGCGCTACATTTTTTTTTTCTTTGAAATGATTTACTTTATTATTTTTTCTTAATTTTTCTTGAAAAACATTACTGTTTTATTTCAAACACATTACAAATAATAATGTTTTATTTTGTTTTCTTTATTTGTTTAAATTATTCAAATACATTTCATTTATAATAATTCAAACACATTACAAATTAATTTCAAACAAATTACAAATAATAATGTTTTATTTTGTTTTCTTTATTTGTTTAAATTATTCAAATACATTTCATTTATAATAATTCAAACACATTACAAATTAATTTCAAACAAATTACAAATAATAATGTTTTATTTTGTTTTCTTTATTTGTTTAAATTATTCAAATACATTTCATTTATAATAATTCAAACACATTACAAATTAATTTCAAACAAATTACAAATAATAGTGTTTTATTTTGTTTTCTTTATTTGTTTAAATTATTCAAATACATTTCATTTATAATAATTCAAACACATTACAAATTAATTTCAACACACATTACAAATAATAATGTTTTATTTTGTTTTCCATTATTCCCTTTATGTTTTCAATTAATATAAGTCCACACATTTGAAATACAGATATATACATAGTTTCTCAGTGTTTGATCTTTTTGCCTTTTTTGGTCGAAGTTGCATAATTTAACCCCACATTATGACTTCTTCTTCTGAATGGAAGACCATGCCTAGGTAGCGTAGTTCTGCTTCTTCTTGTTGTGTATGTTGCATGACTATCATCATCATCTTCTTGATCATCGTCAATATTTGGGTCGCCGAACGTGTCGAACTCGTCCTCGTCAACGACTCCATCCATTCCGATGATATTTCTTTTCCCTCTCCTCACGACAACACGGCTAGGCCTTGCGGGGTCTGTTATGAAGAAGCATTGGGACACATGCTTAGCCAATACCCATGGCTCATTTTGCGCTGTGACATTCACGCTTGATGAGGTTCCGGCTTCGGGAATAACCATGGTTGTAAAGTATTGGTCTTCTTTTCTGACGGTCGACATCCTAGCCCATCTGACGCGGAGTAGTTAAGCTCCCATATCTCCTCGATCCTTCCATAGTATCTTAACTTTTTGTCACCGGTGTAGGATTCCATCGTTACCCCTGAGTTTTGATAATCGGAAGTTTTGTCTTTCTCCTCTGTGTAGAAGGTGAACCCGTTGATATCATATGCTTGAAACGTCGCTAGGTTGGGAGCTGGGCCATGTGCCAAGGCGTACAATAGTTTATTTTTCGCACAATCCCTTGGCGGTGGATTAGCGACGATCACATCTTTAAACCAACGCAAGAAAGTGGAGTTATGCTCTCTGATTATTTCTCCTTCGGTCCTCCGCTTGCCTTGTTCACTGTACTTTTTCATAATCGAGCTCTTGTGTTTTTCCACCCAAGTATCGACCATGTCAATGTGTTGGAGAGCTACTAAGTTTGCCCTGTTAAAGTCGGTGCGTCGACAAGCCCGATCCACATGCACTTCTCTACGTCCATTTTTGTGACCTACTCCATCGAGCTTGCCAATGTGCTTGTTTCTGGGCAGACCAACTGGGTCCTCCACGTCCATATGATTCGTGCAGAAAGAGATGCACTCTTCGGTGAGAAAGCCCTGAACGATGCTTCCGTCCGGACGAGCTCTGTTGCGAATATATCCTTTGATGACCCCATTCATCCTTTCAAACGGCATCATGTTGTGCAGGAACAACGGCCCGAGATGGATGATATCGTCCACGATATGGACCAACAGATGAACACATATGTCAAAGAATGATGGTGGAAAGTACATCTCAAGCTCGCATAGTATCACGACAATCTCTTCCTGCAGCCTTGAGATCTGCTTCCCCGTGATCGACTTTCGAGATATAACGTCGAAGAAGTTACAGAGGCCAAACAGGGTTTCCCGGACGTGTTTGTCCATTATTCCGCGGATCGCAACCGGAAGTATCTGCGTCATCATCACGTAACAGTCATGAGACTTCATCCCGCTAAACTTTTGTTTCTACGCGTCGAGGAATCTGCTTATTAGCCCTGAGTAACCGCTAGGGACTTTGACTCCGAGAAGGCACATCATCAATTTTGTGATCTCGTCCGGACTAAGAGTGAAGCAGGAGGGGGGCAGTAATAGTCATTCCTCTTAATAACCCTTTTGGCCTTGCGACCATCCGTCTCCTCATCACACGATTGATCGCCGTCGTCATCATCCGGGCGTCCCCCCTGAAGATCTACCCTAATACCAAAATATTTCAGGTCGTTTCTTGCTTTCACCCCGTCTTTGGTCCTCTCCGGCATGTTGAGCAGCGTGCCAAACAAACTTTCAAACACATTCTTCGTGATATGCATCATATCAAGGCAGTGAGGCGTATCGAGAATGGGCCAGTATGGCAAGTCCCAAAACACCGACCTCGTCTTCCATACATCCAGAAGCGGTTTTGGCGCCTTTTGCTTCTTTCCCGGCTCTGGGCATTCCTTCCAATCATTCAGCAAATTGTAGATTTCTTCGCCGCACCTCTTACGTGGAGGTCCACGGAGCTCATCCTCACCATTAAAAAGGTCTCCTCGCCTTCTCCACGGGTCTTTGTTGGGTAGCCACCTTCGATGGCCAACGAAAACTGTTTTCGAAGACCCAGGATCTTTCGGAAGTTGCATAAACGTGGGGTCATCCATGCACCTCATGCAACCGTTATGTCCGTGGCACACCTGGCCCGCCACATATACGTAGCCTAGTAGGTCGTGAACCGTACAGAGTAAGACAGCTCTCATTGGGAAATATTGTTCACCGAAGGCGTCCCATGTGTTCACCCCTTCCTCGGCCCATAGCGTTTCCAGCTCATCTTTAAGCAGCTTCAGGTATAGATTGATGTCGTTGCCTGGTTGTTTCGGCCCTTGAATTAGCATACTCATGTGAATATACTTCCTCTTCATGCACAACCAGGGAGGGATGTTGTACATCCATACAAACACGGGCCAGGTGCTATGGGTGCTGCTCTGGTTGCCAAACGGATTGAGTCCGTCGGTGCTCACACCCAACCTGATGTTCCTTGCCTCCGCCCCGAACGTTGGATATTCACAGTCAATTGCTTTCCATTGACTTGCATCTGAAGGATGTGTCAGAATTACTTTTTCACTCCGATTTGGATCTTTCAAAACTTTATTCCTCCTTTTCGCGTGCCAGCGCATGAGCTCTGCTTCCTTGCGGTCCGCGAAATATCGTTGCAGACGGGGAATGAGCGGAAAGTACCACACAACTTTCCGAGGAGCTTTCTTCTTCCCTTTCTTGTATCGAGCGGCGCTGCAAACTAGACAAATGGTTTTGTTCGCGTCCTCTTTCCGATAAATGTAGCAATCGTTGATGCACACATGGTATTTTTCGTGAGGTAAATCAAAGGGGCACACGACTTTCTTGGCCTCGTCGCAACTTTTAGGACAGGTGTTGCCCTCTGGAAGGACATCGTGCCAGTATTGCAGGCTTGCATCGACGCTTCTGTCGCTCCATTTGTATCTCGCCTTCATCTGCAGAACATCGAGGGTCACTCTCAGGCGGGACTCTCCCGGACCGCAGCCTGCATACAACGGTGTCTTCGAGTCTATCTCTAGTTGCGCCAGCTTCGATTGCTCTCTAGCAGCAGATATCGAGTTAGTCGTCTTTCTCAAAAGCAGTTCTTTCAGATGAGGGTCACGCACAACTTCCGTTAGGGGTGTCCCTGTGTCCTCGTGATCTTCTTCCACGTCTTGTTCAACATCTTCTCCATGATCATGTGCGGGGTCATGAGGCTGATCTTGGTCCTGCTGTAGTTGGTCCTGCTGTAGTTCTAGTCGATCGTTGCTATTGTCCTGTTGCACATCATTTCCTACCGCCACCGCCCCATGGACTTCATCATCTTCATCATCACTTACCCACTGACTGTTATACCCATCCATGAAACCATACCTTAGGAGGTGACTGAGCAAGTCTCCGGTAAAGGGATTGAGCAAGCCCCCTAGTTTGCACTTTCGACATGGACATCGTATCTCCTTGCGGCCATTTTGTAACATGTCTTCTGTCGCGTGTCTCAAGTAACTATTCACGACACGTTCACTCTTAACGACCACCATTATATGTCGCCTGCACGAGAGCGCGCCGATATAATTAATATTAGAACCAAACATAATATATATATATATATTTCGATATTCACGAAAAAAATCGACATGACCTTCCTACAAATTGGAGGTTAGAGGAGTGCCAAACTTTGCCGAGACGGAAATGAATCAACATTCCGGCAAAGTGGCAACTCATTTTCATATCAAAAATTTCACTTCATGTCGTATTCACGAAAAAATTCGGCATGACCTTCCTACAAATAGGAGGTTATTAGGGAGTGCCAAACTATGCCGAGACGGCAATGAATCAACATTCCGGCGATAATTGGCTACTCAATTTCATTCCACAACAAATTGCGCACACATGCATTTATCGTCTCCATCACACGACCATTGTTGAATCCGGTGAAATTTCACACATATTGCATATCGCGTGTATCCGGACAAAATTTATATACAAACTCATTTAATTATATATTATCATTCATCCCACCTCAAATGAATAGATGGCTACACGATGATATCCGGAGAATTTTGGAGCTTTGGAGAGAAAGGGGGTAATTCTAGATCTAGATGGCTAGGGAGGGAAATTTTTGGGTAGAAATGGTGTTAGGAGGGAGATAAACATATATATACCAACTAAAATAAATTTAGTTGGTTCAAAATAGAGTAGGAGGGTGGAGAAATAGGCATAATTTCGAGCTAGAGAGAGAAGAGGGGACAAGGGTGAAGAAGGGAGAGTGGAGGGGAAAGTGGGTGTGGTGGGGGTACCACTTATGGCAGATCTGCCAGAATACCGCTGGCGAATAGGTGTTGTTGTTCGCCAGCGCTAACATGCGTCCTGGGCCCACATGTTACCGCTGGCGAACAACAACACCTGTTCGCCAGCGGTATTGAGCGTAGCGCTGGCGAACCCCAAGCCCTGTTCGCCAGCGGTAAAATGAGGCAGCGGCTGTAGCGCGCGCAGGTGGGGCCCAGCCTTAGCGCTGGCGAACCCCAAGCCCTGTTCGCCAGCGGTAGTATTAATAGCGCTGGGCAACAGATATTTCTGTCCGCCAGTGTTGTTAGCGCTGGGCAACAGAAATTCTTGTTGGCCAGCAGTATGCTGGTGGCTATAAGCCATTCCCTACTAGTGTGTCGCCCGAAGAGGGAGCCTGGTTGCTCGGCCCCGCCCCATGGTCGTTGGCCACCGGGGAGTAGCCACCGCGGTCGTCCCCAGGTCGATGATGCCATTTGTTGACATGAACAAACACCTCTCAATTTTTTTTTACTTTTGTTTCATGAAAAATGAAAAGCTCTAGCGCGTGTGAATCCCTGCCTCCCTCTACGAATGGCCAATCCTTTACTTATAGGAAGAGTCTCCACCATATTCTTTGAGCACCTTCTTGAGAGCATAATTGTCATTCTTAGTGTGATGTGTTTGTCCCAAAGCACTGTTGATTGTGATAAAATCTTGATACTTTCATCTTTTGATATCTTTACTTCTAGTCTTCTCTTGAACTTCAGAGGTGCCCTGGTATTTATGTTTTGTCCCACACATAAGGGAAAGCGAGATACCACTTTATCATATCCTATTATGAATATAACAATCTTGCAAATAGTTATGCTTCATGTTGTTTATTATTAATATGTAATTATCTCTTCATGGTTTGCATAGCTATTAAGTGACAGTATCTTGCATGTATCTTATATGAACATAATTAAGTATTTGATCATATAGTGAGTATATTTACATCATATGAAACAAATGTGTTCGTAAAAGTTCTTTTATCGCACTCGGTTGTTAACTGAATTGCTTGAGGACAAGCAATAAGCTAAGCTTGGGGGAGTTGATACGTAAAAAATGTATCTACTTTTCCGAACACTTTGCTGATGTTTTCCCTCTAAACTTGTGTGTTTTGAATGCAACTAACACGGACTAACGCTGTTTTCAGCAGAATTACTTTTGTGTCTCGTTTTTGCGCAGAAAATAACCTTTTAGGAAAATACTCCGAAACGAAGGGAAAGTCCATATTTTACCCGAAGACTCTTTGAGCCAGAAGATGAGTCGGAGAGGGGCAAGGTGTTTCCCTCACCACCCCTAGGCGGGGCCAAGGTGGGACCGCGTCTGGACATGGTGAGCCCACCTCGGGCGCCCCCTCGAACTCCCCATTCGACTACATATGCCCCGAAACCTAAAAACCCGAGAGAGTTCGATCATTTTCCAGAAAGAAGTCTGTAGCTCCACCGCCATCGAGAATCCTTTTTCGGGGTTCAGAAACTCCGCTCCGGCACCCTGCCGGGACAGGGAATTGGAGGAGATCATCGTCATCTTCATCACCAACGCCTCTCCATCGACCTTCCATGTTTCCCACATCCATGTGTGAGTAATCCCCCACTGTAGGCTGAAGGAGATGGTAGGGATTGGATGATATTGTTCATGTAATAATGCTGTGATTGTTAGGGCATAGTGCATAGTATCCTCTATTAGTGCTATTGACATTGTTGCAACTTGTTATGCTTAATGCTTGTCACTTTGGGCCCGAGTGCCATGATCTCAGATCTGAACATGTTATTGAATCACGATGATAATTATTGTTTCTCTATCATAACTACAAGTTGATTACACATATGATTGTCCGGAACCCGAGGCTCCGAAGTGACAGAAATTGGGACATCCGGAGGGGATGGCTGTGATGTGAGGATCACATGTGTTCATGCAGTGTTAATGCTTTGCTTCGGTGTTCTAGTAAAAGGAACACCTTAATTACCAGTAGTTCCCTTGAGGCCCCACTGAAAATGGGCTGGTAATACAAAAGATGTTGTGCAAGTTCTCATTGCGAGCACGTACGACTATTTGCGGAACACATGCCTATGGTTACTTAGTTCTTGGATGATTTATCTGCAATGCCCATGTCTTGATTATTATATGAATTATCTTATCCATGAAACGCCCGTTCATCTATCCCTATGCCTACAATATTTAATACCGCTGTTTACTTCAAACACTACTGCTGTTGTTTTCATTTCGCTGCTGCTATTATTTCACTACAGCTGCTACTATAAAACTGTTGCTACTGATAAACCACTGCGAACAAGTCCACTTTCAGGTGTAGGTGAATTGACAACTCACTTGTTAAGGCTCACAAATGTTCTTTGGCTCCTCTTTTGTCGAATCAATAAATTTTGGGTTTTACTTCCCTCGAAGACTGTTGTGATCCCCTATAGTTGTGGGTTATCACGTCGCCTCGTACCTCGCCATTGAGGCAAGGTTAGTCGGATCTTGATGGTGTGTGGACACACGTTCGTTGGGAGACCTGATACGTCTCCAACGTGTCTATAATTTCTGATGCTTCCTGATGGTATTATGCCAATTGCTACATGTTTTATCCCTTCTTTATAGCATTTTTACACATTTTCTGGAACTAACCTATTAACAAGATGCCAAGTGCCAATTCCCTGTTTTCTGCTGTTTTTTATTTCAGAAAAGTTGTTCTAGAAATATTCTCGGAATTGGACCTCACAAATCCCGAAGTTCCTATTTTCCCCAGAGGCTTCCAGAAGTCCAAAGGAGACCCGGAGGGGGGCCCTAGAGCCCCCACACCATAGGCTCACGCGGGCTCCACCTGGCCGCGCCGGCTAGTGGTGTGGCCCCCTCGGGAGCCCACCGAAGTTGCCCTTTCGCTTATATATTGCCCCCGAGGCATAAACACTAAAAACATCGACCTTTCCCAAAAAATACATCCGTAGCTCCACCGCCACCGCCGACAAGTTTCAGGGGACAAATCTCTGTTCTGGCACCCTGCCGGGACGGGGAAGTGCCCCCCGAACCATCTCCATCGACTCCACCACCATCTCCATCGTTGTTGTTGTCTCCTATGATGAGGAGGGAGTAGTTCACCCCCGGGGCTGAGGGCTCTACCGATAGCTATGTTGTTCATCTCTCTCTCCCATGATGTGATATATATGTGATTGTGAGCTTTGTAAACTAGTTTAATTCGTAGATGTTACTCTTCATCTTTTTGCTACTCAAGTGCTATATTAATATGAACTTTGGTGTCACCTTGTCCCGCGATGTGAAGGTGACAATGTGCACATCGTGTGTGTCTCCTCTATGAATTGTGGTGTTTGTCTAGTACCATCTAGGGCGCTCATAGTGACAGCGTGGGGTTAACTAGACATGGGAATGCTTACTTTAAGGAATGCTTTTTTGCAGCCTCACGCAATGATTAGTGTTCATTATTTGTTATGAGATCTCCGTAAACACTTTGATCACGGTGTAAAGGTGACAGTGTGTGCACCGTGTGGTTTAGCATTATATTTATATTTTGTGTTGGATAACCCTATGAAATTGTGGTGTTTGCGTGGAACCATCTCAGTCCCATGGTGATAGCATGGGGGTTACTTAGTCGAGAAAGTGCTTACTCCGAGGAGTGTTGTTAAAGCCCTACGCATGGATTGGTGTTGTTATTCGACTGGATAGTGGTTAAGAGTAGCATAGTGAAGAGAAGATGGTATCTATTAATTCAATTATGTGATCATTGTTGAGAGTGTCCACTAGTGAAAGTAGTATCCCTAGGCCTTATTTCCAAGCATTGAAACACCGTTTTCCGCCTGTTCTGCTACATGTTTGCTTGCTTCCATTTTTATTTCAGATTGCTATTATCACTTATTATCATCCATATTACTTGCATTTTACTATCTCTTCGCTGAACTAGTGCGCCTATATACCTGAGAAGTATATTGTGCGTTGCAACATGAGAGAAGAAAGATTAATTTAGCTGCTTGGTTTATTGTTTCGTGGCACAAAACCGGCGTATTATTCTGATGCGTATAATGTTTCGTACTAGAGGAAAAAACTCATTTTGTTCTCCGTTTTAGTACTTATTCTAGTTTGATTTGGCAATGAAATATTCGGAGAAAAATAACCACCGCATGTTGCCCAACTGTGTGCTTCTTGGAGGAATCTCCCGGGCACTATTTGCTACCCTGTTTTCACTATCGTCGGCGGCACATTTTTTCCGGATTTGCCACAGGCGCAAACCTGTATCGTGCTTCATCTCTGCCCCCGCGTCTACCAATAATTTGATGGTCTGCTTCCCAACGCTATTTCCGTCCCTCTCTTTCAGCAGAAATAGATAAAAAAGATAAACATACCCAATCGTTACAACATAAAAGAAAAATCAACTTATTGTAAAAAATAAAATTCATGTGCAGACAAAAAATTCATGAGAACTCAACATGCCATGAAGAAAAATTCAGCAGACAATTAAAGCCATCGGAATTAGCACACAAATCTTCCATGCAATACCACACATGATGTTTGTTCAAGAATATGCAACGGCGATCTGCACCGTAGTCGTACAGAAACATTTAAAAAAAATGAGAACGCACCAGGGTTACAACTTCAAAGCATCTCACGTACTATGTTCATGAAACATTTGAGATGAACACACATCAGGAGTTGCAGCTTTCATCTCACATACTATGTTCAGGATCTTCACAAGCATAGCAGCAGGAAATTCAGAATTAATCGGAACTCACAATGGATTATAGTTGTTTAGATACATGGAATTAATAATTGTTAGTATAAGTTTTGGATAGACAAAACCACAAACTTTGCCTAGTTTAGTACTCCACTGGATAGTTTCCTCAGTTCCAAGCCTCCACTGGGACAACGGATCCAATTATCCATCGGCAGGGTAGAAATTCCTGTGAGAGGCATTCATGGATGTGCTGAAACTGGAAAAAGAGGTGATCTGAATTGTGAAAGATCTCTAGTTTCTGTATTAGTTTTACGATTGGGCGACCAGAGTATAGCTGGATCAGGAGGGGATTGGCACTGCTCATGTTAGGATAGAGAAAAAGGGGGAGGACTCGCCAAGGACTCTGCGTTCTCAGTTCCTTTTTTACAGCCCCGTCCTTCTTCAGCCCACGCTGCAACAGCCTCCGAGGATCTGACCCATGCCGTTGCAAGGTACAGAGGGGGCCGTCGGCGGGCAGCGGCGCCAGAAAGCAGGGTCTTATGGAGACGCATGATTGCGCGAAGAAGAGCACATGGCGAGATGGCCCAGCCATACATGGTACTTGATGCTGGCCTCCGACGTGAGGCCGACGACCGGCAAGAGCGACGGGCAAGAAGAGGAGCGCTACGCATAAGCTACCGACGGTGCCGAGCCGCCGCGCCGCTTTCTCCAGCTGCACCTGCCACCTGAGAACGTTGCACGTAGGGGCCTGCCGGCGAAAGTTTAGTCGTGGTGGTGTGGGGCTTCCGACTACGGGGTCGCCGTTGTGGCGCGGGGGTTTCCGGAGGAGACGGAAGTCGGAGAGCTGTGGGGGCTTCCGGCAGCGGGGTAGGTGAGGCGGCGCGGGGCTGCCGGCGGAGGTGCGGAGGCGGAAAAACCTTGTAACATCCCTGATTTTTGGAAAATCCAAAAATCACTAAAAATTGTAACTTTTTGTTTTCATGTTATGCAAGTCACCAAAAACCAATGATAGGAAAGAGATAAAAAGGAATCAATGCATAAATCAATGAGATTTGAAATTAAGAATCCATTATTACCTCTAACCGTTTAATGCGTCAAAATTATTTTATGGGAATAACAAATATTTATATTGATATGCAAATGTTATTACAAGTTTTAACCATAAAGTGATATTCATAAAATGTTTTGATTTGAAAATAACATAAAATAGGACTTGAAAACAATATGAAGGTTGTGGAATTTTTTCTAAATTCTATTTAAACCACTTCTATAATTATTAATTTTCCCCATTTTAAAAATGGCATTAAGTACTATTAGTGATTTAAATAAAATTACAAAATATAAAAATTGAATTGTGTTGGAAACATAAAAATAATGTTTCTATTTGGTAGATAATTTAATTACAAATTTTTAAAAATTTAAATAAAGTTCTTTGGGTTTATAAAACAGAAATTATAAGAGATATAAGAAAAAAAAGATAAATTGATGATGTCACCTCGTCATCAAGATCCTGTCGTTTCTCTTCCTGACAGAAACAGCGGAAATCAATTCGATTGATTTCGTGCGTTTCTCTGTGAGATTAAACGCCGAGACCATCTCCCCTTAAATCCCACCCCTGCTCTCCATTTCCCCTCATCTCCCTATGTAAATCGTGCCCCCAGGCCGACCAGATTGCTCACTGGAGTTACTCTCGGCCGCCGCCGTATGTCATCTCCTCCGGCATGGTGAGACCCCTTCTGCGCCAGAGACTACTCCCTTTCGTCTCCCCTCATCCGCGCGCACATTCTAATGCTCTTCTCGTTTCCTTTTGCACCATGGAACGGCCCCGCCATGCAAGGCCGAGGATTGCCGGCAGTGCGCCGTCTCCATCCGTACGTAGCAATCACAGGAGGGAGTCCCCGAGTTTTTCATCGTCTACATCAGCATCTCCGTACCATGCTGAACGTCGTGGTGTCCCTCCCGAACCCAGGGATCCACGGGATCGCCGTCTCCGTCGACTTCCGAGCATCTGCACCGCCCCGCGGCCATTTTCCGACGACCTTCCAGCAGACCGAGGTAACCCTAGCCCTCCCCAGCCTTTAGATCTGAATCGAGCAGCTCACAGTAGATCACTTAAACGAACCGGTACCGGCCAATTAGAAGGAGCCACGTGTGCGCCAGTCAGCCGCGCGCCGATAGCTTATCCACCGCTTGGCGCAGCGTGAAACCGGCCCAAGCCCAGTCCCTAACCGTCGCCCGACGCGACAGATAACACCTTTTCGGCCCAGCCTTTCTCTGGTTTTATTTCCGAATAAAAATAAAATTGTAATATTGCAGAATAGTCCCTAGAATTTAGAAACATCATATCTTTTTAACCATAAGGCCAAATTTAGCAAACTTCGACTTTTTGGAATCAGAACAATGTGTAGAATATTTTATTACTGTTCAAATTCAAATTTGAAAAACTTAAATTGGTTCAAATTTAAATAAGCTTGTTTGATGAGTTTTGGCATAAATCAAATTCTACAAATCCAAAAAATGCAAATAAAATATATTTGGAAATCTTAGGATGTGTAATTTCATACCCTCTGTCCCAAAATAATTTTTGATCAAATTAAAATTGAACTTAAAATTAAGTTGCTATTTGAGTATTTTTTGACATAGAATCAATTCTAGAAATAATTAGAATATGTTCCCTTAAGAAAATTTTCTCCTTTTGGTAACCATGTACCAGAGAAATCAGTACCTAAGCCTTTTGGACAACCTTGAACCATTTCCTTGTAAGTTGGACCAAAAATCCATCTTAGTGAACCAGTAGTTGTTTATGCCTAAGATTTTGTTTCTATTCTTTCTACCATTGTTTGTTGTGGCTATTTTGGAGCCAAGACCAAGTACCTAGTGTGTGTCAATCACATATAATACCAAGTAGTGAACCTAAAACACTAGTACCATAGTTTTCTATCTACTACTACATTCCCCTATTCTTGCTTCAAGAATCCATCAAGTTAGCAAAATGGAAGACAAGACTCAACCACAAGAAGGAACTCCATCTTCAACTTGGTGGCAACATGAAGAGGTAGAAGGAAGATGATTGAAGAAGTTTTGAAGAGAAGACTTAGACTCCACAACAACTATAAGCAACTCAAGAAGTACAAGTGTGAAGAAATTCAGAAGAAAACATCTCCCTCTCTCTTTCTATCTTTCTTCTTATATTCTTTCCAATTTGACTTAGTGGTATTTGTTCCCATCCCATACCTAAACCAAGTAGTGAAGTGAAGATCATGAAGATTTATCAAGAACAAGAGAATCTTCACAACAAGAAGGAAACTACAATAGAAGCATGAAGATGAACTTCAAGAAGACAAGCATGCGAAGACTTGGAGTCATCCACACAAGTTGAAGAATAACAAGTTGTTTTTGCCCAACCATTGACCCAAATGGAAAATCCTAAGACTTTATCTTGTTTATCTATTGTTAAGAAGCTAGTTGAACCTAGACCTACCCTAAACCAAAATGGAAATACTTACTTAGAGTACTCAAATGGTTTGATGAAAACAACTAAGTGTTACACTTTGTAATGTGATACTTTAGTTGAAATAGTGAGATCACCTTGGTGAACTCTTGGTACTTCTTAGATAAATATGTTTTCAATAAAGTTTGATCACTACAAACTCAACCTAGACATCCTTAGTTAACTCTTGGAAATCCCTTAACAAGTGTTGAGCAATTAGGGAATGGATCTTTCAAACTCAAACTTTGAACTTGTCCTAGCCAACTTGGTCCAACTCCTTTGTTATGTTATTTGCTCTGGTTTGCTTTCTCCACCTATGTGTTTGATTTCTAGGATGCTTGTTTATTTTGTTATTATGTTTTCAATGAATAGATTGTACGGAGAGAAACAGTCTTTTGTGAAGAGAGTGTGAATATCTTCACCAAATTCAACAAGGCAAGTAACACACCATAAACTACCCATTATTTTCTATATGCATTAGTTGATTTTGAGTAGCATGCATGATAGGAAATTTTACTAAGTTATATTATGCTATGCTATTATCCTAGTAGTGTGTAGCCATCTCTTTTACCCTTGTTATTTTGATAGCCTTAGAACTTAGTAGATGCTATGCAATGTTACAAATTGTTTTACTAGATGTTGAGGAAAAATCCTAAGTATAACTAATGAATGAACCACCTGGGTGGAAGTGGTAAGACTGGATTATGTTGAGTGTTTCCTCAGGGCCCTTGTCTAAGGGTTATTCCACTTGAGGTTGTCACTTGTGGATGGCCACCCAGGAACAAAGAGATTACCATGTCCCTCTAAATCTAGTAGCTTCCCGTCCAGCCTTTTGACAATATGGGCTCTGTCTTGATCAATTAAGTTGTGAGGGTTCAGCCCAGGCTTGACAAGCAGATGTAGCATAATTATAGGTGGAACGGGTCTTGCCGGTGGGCTCAACTCCTTCTTCTGAAAGGTCTCGTCTCAAATTCTCTCCTTTCCATGATGCACTCCGGGTGTATAGGATGTTTGGGATAATTGAAGACAAAGGGTGAAAGTGCACAACCTCTGCAGAGTCAACAAACTAAGATCTTAGCCGTGTCCCCGGTCATGGAAAATTTGAGCAGCTGGACAAGGAATGACGAAAGAATCTCATCATGCCAACTTCATAATAAAATTTTGATGGGTGAACAAGGGTAGGAGTTTACCCTGATTTCTATCAGAGGTACTCCTTAATTTAGTTAAGGTTCACGGGTTTGTATCAGTGATACCTGTTATAGATGAAATTTTTTTATGATAAAAAGATAGGAGAAAACTGGCTTTATGCAAACTTAGCCAAAACTCAACTCAGCCAAATAAGCATGTAGTATTAGTATTGTCATTTATATCCACCATAGTGTTACTTGCAAATACATTAAATTGTATTGACTCCCTTGTGGCTGCATATTCCATATTGCAGATGTTTCTGAACACGAGTGAGGATTTCGTTTAGGATCTCGAGACTATCGCCAACATGTTTTGCCTGTGGCACATGAAGAAGATGGGCTGAATGTTGTACTACGTATTTCACTCTATATCTTAGTTTTCTTCTAGTCTTCTAAGACTTGCAAATTGTAATACTATTTTGTAGAGACTGGATCATGCGATGTAATAGAATTTGATGCATTTGCATGATATTTCATTTTGTACTATGGTGCTAGCAATTGATCTAGGGATTAGCACAATAACACATGTGTCCTTACATTATTTAAATGTGGGAACGCTACAAAATGGTGTTAGAGCAAAGTGTTGCCTGTAGGATTTGAGACCCTTAGGTTCGGAAAACCCTTTTGATCAAATTTATTAACTCCTTTGAGTATTTTCAGATCCTAGCGGCATAGTGAGATGAAGCGGCCCAGACCAACATTACATGTCCACGTACATGAGACCGGTTCCCTGATTGGCTAGCGGGTGCCAGTATCTCTCACTATAGTGAATATCCAATTTGCAACAAGTTGTTAATAACCCATTGATCACCCTAGGATTGAAAACTTTCTATGTTCAAACTTTCTAAAAACAAAACAAACATCTTAATCTTTCTCATATCCTCTCACCTATTATTCACCTTCAAAAATTTCTAGATGACCTACTTCTTGAATATCATCAAGGCATGACTGTTGATGACCATACCAAGAAGTGCGAGAAGTATTTTCACCACATGAAGACCTGCACTCAAGAATTATTGAAGAACTTGAAGAAAAACATAGACTTCACAACAATCAAGAACACCTCAAGACATGGAGAGAAGAATTTGAAGAAAAACTCAGGAAGATATAGATGAGAACACCAATGTAGTTACTTTGTTAGAACAACGTTAACGTGTTAGAGTGTTGATCATACCAATGAGTGTGGTATGACAATATTAGTTTGTTTTCTAAAACCTTGTTGTTTGGTGTGAAGATTGTTTGTTAGATGTTGTTTGTAAGATGAGTTTCCTTGATCTGTTGTGTTGGGATAGGAATTTCTTTAGTCTCTTTCTAATCTCTACTCAATCATGCTAAGCCAAACCAAAACCCATACCCATTTACCAACCATATTGGGCTACCATATGAAGTTCAACAACAACCCTTTCACCCATGAATGTCACAACCAGTACCCTACCAAGAAACAAACCATCCTATTTAAGGAGGTTAGCCTCAAATTATCCTTTTGTGTGAAGGAATAATCACATCCTTGATGAAGCCAAATGTATACCAAGGAGCAACAAGCCAAATCAACAAGTGAAGATAGACAAGTGGAAACAATGTTGCATGAGCTATGAAGATTTCAGAGCCAACTACACCAAGAGAAGAAATAATGAAGAAACACAACTATCCAGTTTGTGTTACATAAGAGTTTTACGCAACCCACTAGTTGAGAAATGATAGTTTAGCTCAAGTTTGTCTTACAGAATGGAAACTTTCTGTTAGACAAGTGAGGTGACCTAGTGTTACTAAACAAGATTCATCAATCCAAGTACAAGGTAATGATTGAGTGCAACATGGATTGGCCCCCATGGTGACTACTCACATTATTTACTATTGCTATGAGGAATGTTAAATCTGAGTGACATACCTATTAGAGAGACGACGATGTTAAACCTGAACTATAGAATGGTACAATACAATAATGACCCTATGTTAGTGTTGCTGAAAACGTACTATTTTCGGTGAGGATCAAGCCAACCTTGGAGCTATCAAGCAATGGAAGATTTTTCGTACCATGAGAGTTTCGTTAGAAATAGCATGGTGCTTGCTTCAAGGATGACACAACAAGATGGAAGATTGCCAAGGACATCAAAAGACCAAGTTGAGAGTGACCCAAAGAATTTTGATTGACCCAAAGACTGACCCCTCAGTGTCAAAGGTAGTTCAACATACCTATGTTGGTCTACAACTCTACCATGAAGGAAAGTTATACTCAAGCCAATCTCAAATCAATCTACACTCCAATCTAATGAAAATAGACTACCCACAAAATATTTCTTTTAAGGGTGGTAGACCACCCAGTTGTTCTGGAACCAGATACCCAAATCTAATCTTTCTTTCTAGCCTTCCTAAATCTCGAGACGAGATTTCTTTTAAGGGTGGTAGTCTGTAACATCCCTGATTTTTGGAAAATCCAAAAATCACTAAAAATTGAAACTTTTTGTTTTCATGTTATGCAAGTCACCAAAAACCAATGATAGGAAAGAAATAAAAAGGAACCAATGCATAACTCAATGAGATTTGAAATTAAGGATCCATTATTACCTCTTAACCGTTTATATGGCTCAAAATTATTTTATGGGAATAACAAATATTTATATTGATATGCAAATGTTATTCCAAGTTTGAACCATAAAGTGATATTCATAAAATGTTTTGATTTGAAAATAACATAAAATAGGACATGAAAACAATATGAAGGTTGTGGAATTTTTTCTAAATTCTATTTAAACCACTTCTATAATTATTAATTTTCCCCCATTTTAAAAATGGCATTAAGTACTATTAGTGATTTAATTTTAATTACAAAATATAAAAATTGAATTGTGTTGGAAACATCAAAATAATGTTTCTATTTGGTAGATAATTTAATTACAAATTTTTAGAAATTTAAATGAAGTTGTTTGGGTTTATAAAACAGAAATTATAAGAGATATAAGAAGAAGAAAAAAAAAGATAAATTGATGACGTCATGATGAAGTCACCTCGTCATCAAGATCCTGCCGTTTCTCTTCCTGGCAGAAACAACAAAAATCAATTCGATTAATTTCATGCGTTTCTCTGCGAGATTAAACACCGAGACCATCTCCCCTTAAATCCCACCCCCTGCTCTCCATTTCCCCTCACCTCCCTGTGTAAATCGTGCCCCCAGGACGATCAGATTGCTCACTGGAGTTACTCTCGGCCGCCGCTGTATGTCGTCTCCTCTGGCACGGTGAGACCCCTTCTGCGCCCGAGACTACTCCCTTTCGTCTCCCCTCATCCGCGCGCACATTCTAATGCTCCTCTCGTTTCCTTTTGCGCCATGGAACGGCCCCGCCATGCAAGGCCGAGGATTGCCGGAAGCGCGCCGTCTCCATCCGTACGTAGCAATCACAGGAGGGAGTCCCTGAGTGCTTCATCGTCTACATCAGCATCTCCGTACCGTGCTGAACGTCGTGGTGTCCCTCCCGAGCCCAGGGAGCCACAGGAACGCCGTCTCCCTCGACTTCCGAGCATCTGCGCCGCCCCGCGGCCATTTTCCGATGACCTTCCAGTAGACCGAGGTAACTCTAGCCCTCCCCAGCCTTTAGATCTGAATCGAGCGGCTCACAGTAGATCACTTAAACGAATCGGTACCGACCAATTAGAAGGAGACACGTGTGCGCCCAGTCAGCCGCGCGCCGATAGCTTATCCACCGCTCGGCGCAGCGTGAAACCGGCCCAAGCCCAGTCCCTAACCGTCGCCCGGCGCGACAGATAACACCTTTTCGGCCCAGCCCGTCTCTGGTTTTATTTCCGAATAAAAATAAAATTGTAATATTGCAGAATAGTCCCTAGAACTTAGAAACATCATATCTTTTTAACCATAAGGCCAAATTTAGCAAACTTTGACTTTTTGGAATCAGAACAATGTGTAGAATCTTTTATTACTGTTCAAATTCAAATTTGACAAACTTAAATTGGTTCAAATTTAAATATGCTTGTTTGATGAGTTTTGGCATAATTCAAATTCTACAAATCCAAAATTTGCAAATAAAATATATTTGGAAATCTTAGGATGTGTAATTTCATACCCTCTGTCCCAAAATAATTTTTGATCAAATTAAAATTGAATTTAGAATTAAGTTGCTATTAGAATATGTTCCCTTAAGAAAAATTGCTCCTTTTGGTAACCATGAACCAGAGAAATCAGTACCTAAGCCTTTTGGACAACCTTGAACCATTTCCTTGTAAGTTGGACCAAAAATCCATCTTAGTGAACCACTAGTTGTTTATGCCTTAGATTTTGTTTCTATTATTTCTACCATTGTTTGTTGTGGCTATTTTGGATCCAAGACCAAGTACCTAGTGTGTGTCAATCACATATAATACCGAGTAGTTAACCTAAAACACTAGTACCATAGTTTTCTATCTACTACTACATTCCCCTATTCTTGCTTTAAGAATCCATCAAGTTAGCAAAATGGAAGACAAGACTCAACCACAAGAAGGAACTCCATCTTCAACTTGGTGGCAACATGAAGAGGTAGAAGGAAGATGATTGAAGAAGTTTTGAAGAGAAGACTTAGACTCCACAACAACTATAAGCAACTCAAGAAGTACAAGTGTGAAGAAATTCAGAAGAAAACATCTCCCTCTCTCTTTCTATCTTTCTTCTTATATTCTTTCCAATTTGACTTAATGGTATTTGTGCCCATCCCATACCTAAACCAAGTAGTGAAGTGAATACCATGAAGATTTATCAAGAACAAGAGAAGCTTCACAACAAGGAGGAAACTACAATAGAAGCATGGAGATGAACTTCAAGAAGACAAGCATGTGAAGACTTGGAGTCATCCACACAAGTTGAAGAATGACAAGTTGTTTTTTCCCAACCATTGACCCAAATGGAAAATCCCAAGACTTTATCTTGTTTATCTATTGTTAAGAAGTTAGTTGAACCTAGACCTACCCTAAACCAAAATGGAAATACTAAATTAGAGTACTCAAATGTTTTGATGAAAACAACTAAGTGTTACACTTTGTAATGTGATACTTTAGTTGAAATAGTGAGATCACCTTGGTGAACTCTTGGTACTTCTTAAATAAATATGTTCTCAATGAAGTTTGATCACTACAAACTCAACCTAGAAATCCTTAGTTAACTCTTGGAAACCCCTTAACAAGTGTTGAGCAATTAGGGAATGGATCTTTCGAACTCAAACTTTGAACTTGTCCTAGCCAACTTGGTCCAACTCCTTTGTTATGTTATTTTCTCTGTTTGCTTTCTCCACCTATGTGTTTGATTGCTAGGATGCTTGTTTATTTTGTTATTATGTTTTCAACGAATAGATTGTACGGAGAGCAACAGTCTTTTGTGAAGAGAGTGTAAATATCTTCACCAACTTCACCAAGGCAAGTAACACACCATCAACTGCCCATTATTTTCTATATGCATTAGTTGATTTTGAGTAGCATGCATGATAGGAAATTTTACTAAGTTATATTATGCTATGCTATTATCCTAGTAGTGTGTAGCCATCTCTTTTACCCTTGTTATTTTGATAGCCTTAGAACTTAGTAGATGCTATGCAATGTTACAAATTGTTTTACTAGATGTTGAGGAAAAATCATAAGTATAACTAATGAATGAGCCACCTGGGTGGAAGGGGTAAGACTGGATTATGTTGAGTGTTTCCTCAGGGCCCTTGTCTAAGGGTTATTCCACTTGAGGTTGTCACTTGTGGATGGCCACCCAGGAACAAAGAGATTAATATGTCCCTCTAAATCTAGTAGCTTCCCGTGCAGCCTTTTGACAATATGGGCTCTGTCTTGATCAATTAAGTTGTGAGGGTTCAGCCCAGGCTTGACAAGCAGATGTAGCATAATTATAGGTGGAACGGGTCTTGCCGGTGGGTTGAACTCCTTCTTCTGAAAGATCTCGTCTCAAATTCTGTCCTTTCCATGATGCACTCCGGGTGTATAGGATGTTTGTGCTAATTGAAGACAAAGGGTGAAAGTGCACAACCTTTGCAGAGTCAACAAACTAAGATCTTAGCCGTGTCCCCGGTCATGGACAATTTGAGCAGCTGGACAAGGAATGACGGAAGAATCTCATCATGACAACTTCATAATAAAATTTTGATGGGTGAACAAGGGTAGGAGTTTACCCTGATTTCTATCAGAGGTACTCCTTAATTTAGTTAAGGTTCACGGGTTTGTATCAGTGATACATGTTATAGATGAAATTGTTTTATGATAAAAAGATAGGAGAAAACTGGCTTTATGCAAACTTAGCCAAAACTCCACTCATCCAAATATGCATGTAGTATTAGTCTTGCCATTTATATCCACCATAGTGTTACTTGCCAATACATTAAATTGTATTGACTCCCTTGTGGCTGCATGTTCCATATTGCAGATGTTTCTGAACACGAGTGAGGATTTCGTTTAGGATCTCGAGACTATAGCCAACATGTTTTGCCTGTGGCACATGAAGAACATGGGCTCAATGTTGTACTACGTATTTCGCTGTATATCTTAGTTTTCTGCTAGTCTTCTAAGACTATGCAAATTGTAATACTATTTTGTAGAGACTGGATCATGAGATGTAATAGAATTGGATGCATTTGCATGATATTTCATTTTGTACTGTGGTGCTAGCAATTGATCCAGGGACTAGCACAATAACACAGGTGTCCTTACATTATTTAAATGTGGGAACGCTACAAACCTAGATCTCTGGCTCGCCTCTGTTCTCCCCATGAGGTACTGGGGAGGGATTGGCGTTGCGGGGCTTCCTGGATTTCGGTCCGAGGGTTGATTTCCCAATTTTAGAGGGGCCAAACTACAAAACGTCCAGCGACGAGCGACGTACGACGTACCATGTCGTTAGGAGAAACTATATAGTTGAGATTATCATCCATATTACTTGCATTTTACTATCTCTTCGCTGAACTAGTGCGCCTATATACCTGACAAGTATATTGGGTGTGTTGGGGACACACTAGACTTCTTGTATCTTAATTGCAGGGTTGCTTGAAAGGGATACCTTTGACCTCTACCTCCCTGAGTTTGACAAACCTTGGGTGATCCACTTAAGGGAACTTGCTGAAAGTACACAAAGGTCAACTAGAGGGGGGGTGAATAGGTGGCCTACAAATTTTAAGTCTTTTTCAATTTTAGTGGGGGCTTTGGGAAGTTAATAACTTGGCTATCTAGATGTGCAACTAAGTAGACACCCTATGTGAAAAATCAAGAGTAGCAACGGAAGTAAATGCAAGGCACAAGATAACCACAAGTAAAAACACGGAGACAAGGATATGATTCTCGTAGTTCCTTCTTAAAAGAAGTACGTCTACGTTGGAGAGGTGGGGAGCCACCTAGGTGCTCCTCAATAGCACGTATGTGCACACCTTATTCTCCTTGAGCTTATACGGTGAGGGAGATTATCGTTTCCACTAGAGGTCGACTTGAAGGCATTGACCAAACCTTTACAAGTGGTTGAGGCTACTCCACAAGTGATATGGAGGCTCTCAACAATCCGAAGCTTCTTGCTACAAGGTGGAAGCTACAAGCACTAGGGTTTCCCTTGGATGACAAGGCAACCAAGAGATTACAAGATCCCAAGTGGTATGGTGTGGGAACACAATTTTTGGCTAGGTAGAAAGATAGATCTAGTCCCCCTCCATGAGATCCTTGAAGGGCATCGAGTTTGGTTGGAGGTGGAGGGAGATCGGGGCGTTTTGAGCTCTTCAACAATGGAAGAGAGAGAGGAATGGACGAACTTGCTATCTAGAGGAAGAAGACATCTATTTACAGGCTCCTCCAATTTCTGACCGTTGCAGTGCTCCAGGGCCGGAATATTCCGGGGTTAGCACCGTAAATTTACGGTGCAGCAAGGCAGGATATTTGAAATGTCCGGGGGGCGGAAATTTGAATATTCCGGGTCCGGAAAATTCCGCCCAATATTCCGCCCCCATCTCTGTGCACGGGCAGCAGCACCGCGCTGAAAAACTGCTAAGGACCAGGCCGGACATTTGAATATCCGGGGGACGGATATTTGAATAATCCGGGGCCGGAAATTTCCGGCCAATAATCCGCCCCCATCTCTGCGCGCGGGCACCTGAGAAATCTCCCAAAACTTCTAAGGACCAGAGGGCCGGAAATTTGCCCCGGAATATTCCGCGCAAATATCCGCCCCACCTTCTGTGCGCGGGCAGTAGGAGAAATACTTAGTCGTTGTGAAGTGGCCATAGGGGCCGGATATTCCGCCCCATATACACCGGAAATTCCGTGGATAGCAGCTGAAAGATCCGGTATCATTAGAGATAATTTTCAGAATTCCTCTTTGAACTTTTTGAGTGCATTTATCAATAATCATCTGAGAGGCCAGCTGCATATACTCAAACAATATTGTTAGAGAGATGATACCCGCGTTGTTATCATCACCAAAATCATTAGAGGGATCATGAGCTTTCAATCTCCCCCTTTTTGGTGAGTGATGACAACACGGGTATTTGCATAGGGATAAATTAACAATGCGATGGAAATTAAACACGACAGATAGCATATATAGGAGACATGCCTCCTAATAATAATAGTTTACACAAACAAATCCACGAATAACGAGCACGATGAGACGAAGTTTGAAAAGACGCACGAAACGATAAAAAATTGATAAAGAACGAAACCCACCCTAGCAAATCCCCGCGATCACTAGATCTTCTCCCCCTTTGGCATCAGGATAACAAAAAAGAGAAAAGAGAGCACTACGTCCCATAGAGCAAACTCTAGGCCTGGGTATCTTCTTCTTCCTCCTCCTTGCTAGCAGACGTAATGTCCTCATCATCATCCACTCCCAGATCCCAGTCGACGTCGCGGTTGTTCCAGTTCTTGTATGGAATCTTGTTAGGAAGAGGATCTGGCACATTGGGAATGTTGAGAGTAGTCATGATGGTGCGCTGATTCTCCTGGATGTTGCGATGCTCAATATAGGCATTGTAGTTCTCCTTGTGGATGCACACATTCATGCACATCACCTTCTCAATGGCACGAGCGAGCCATGAGTGCTTCTTGGTGCCTGGTGAAGGTGGACGCATGCGAGGATCACGGTGACCCTGACCCGTGGCACCAACATCATGAGCAGCCTGCTGAGTGTGGGCGGCCTTCTTGTACAACCTGACATCCTTGTGGTCATCACAATCTAACTCCATATCATCACGGAGTTCCGCAGGATAGCGAGACTTGACGAGCTTCATGATGTAAGGAGCATATGGGGGCACTTTGCGGTTGAAGAGAGCAAAGTGGATCTCGTTGAAGATGAATTCCATCACATCAATCTTGTGACGCTCAGTATCTGTCATGTCTCCCTCAGTGAAGGTCAGGTAGGAGTGGTACATGAGGTTAACCAAGCCACCACGAATCTCATCATTATTACCCGCTCTCGGGACAATAGTCTCTCTGAAGATACGCAGCAGGATGTCATAAATGGGGAAGAGACCCTTTGTAGAGCCCACAGTACCACGAGGACCATACAACTCAGCTAGCCTGTTCTTCTCATACTCCATCCCGTGAATATGCATGTGAGTACCCTGAGGAGTGTTGAGACCAGCGAAGGGATATCCAAGCTCGGCACCAAAATCATGGAAGTTGGCGGTGAGCAGGTGAGGGCCATACATCCATGACATCCCAATATCCTCAGACTCATCAAAGACCAGAGTGGAGAAGAACTGCTGGATGAAAGTGATGTTGTAGGAGCATTGGGTCTCCATGAGGTGACGTAGACCCAGAAGTTCAGCCAGATGGACAGAGTTGTTGAAGTATGCGGGATTGGCAGCCATGTGTGCAAAGTTGATGAACTTCATGGGGCAAGCTGGCTTGCTCATCACAGTGTACACTTTATTGAAGAGAGTCTCCTGCTCAACGAGCCAGAAGCATGAGTCAATGGTTGGGTCTTGAGGACCTTCAGTGTAACAGGCCTTGGCCCTCCATGCCTTGAATTCAGAGATAGACATGGTGGCCAAGTTGAGAGTTGCCTTCCCCTGCTGCTTATTGGCCTTGCGAGCTGCCTGGTAGCATCACGTTCACGCTCATATTCCTTCTCAGCATCCCTCTCACGATGGTGGATCTCCGCCTCATCCACTAAAGTGCCTTCACCATCTTCACTCAAGTGTCGGTACCTCTTGCGCGAGCTAGTCACCTTGGGAGGCCTAGATCTTGAACTATCTGCGGGAAAAACAAGAGAAAATGCAAAGAAAACAAACATAAAAAGATTAGAATGGTGGCTAACAACTTGTGGAAGTGGGAGAACAATCTCAGTTAGAGATTCAGGGCAGGCCGGATATTCCGGTTTGGGGCGGAAATTCCGGAGGGGCGGAAATTCCGGCCTCAGGTGAAATTTCCGGGGGGGGCAGAAATTCCGGTCCTGGGGCAGAAATTTCCGGCCCTCGAGATTTCGCACCAAATCTAAATCTAGGGCCTGCCACGAATCTAAAACAACGAGGAAGTGCAATGAGGGGAACACTAGGGGATGTGTGATACTAGTATATGGACGTTCCTCCCAAAAACACAAGGAATATGAAAGAACATGAGATCAAATCATCCGGTAACCCTAGATTGTGGAGAAAACGAAGCACATACCGGGATCCATGGTGGAGGAAGGGATGTGCGGTCTCTTGATCCGCAAAAGGAGACCGTAGGATGAGGAGGCGAGGCGAGATGGCCTCCCAGACGTCTCGGAGGCGGCGTCTACGGTTGGGGGCGGAGTGGAGGCGAGGGGAGGGAAAACAGTCAGAAACAGCCAGATTAGGGACACTTGTAACACATGAGGGAGACCATTTTTGTGAGCCAACAAAAACTTTTTAATGCCCTTGTGTAATCCAACATCATGTATTTAACCATGGTTACATATGCAATGCAAGCAAATTTGATTCAAAAATCATTCTCTTGTTTTCTGATGTTTTCTGATCATTCTGGATTGTTTTCAATTTGGTATCTTTGTTATTTTCAATCAAAATTCATGTGGCAATATTGTGCTCAACTTATTAACAACACTTAGGTTGATTAGAATCAAGAAAACAATTTGAAAAAAGTTTAATCCCATGTTTTCCTTAAGTTTTTGTATTACAAACCATTTCTGAAAAATAAGCCAATTAGGTGTTTTTCACCCTTGTTATCTATTCTAGGGATTCACATTTTGTGTTTTCTTGGCATGGATGTGATCTCTATTATATGGACTACCAATTGGTTAACTTGGTTTGAAAAATAGAATCACATAAACAATCAATTGCTTGATGTTTTTGTGTTAAGAAAATAAGACAGATTTTGTGATTTTTGGAAAACAGAGAAAAACCCAAACTAGCTATTTCTCCACCTTGTTTTCATGGTGCATATGAACTTCAAATTTGTTTTCTTTTTCTATTTATGAAAGTACTAAAGTTGGTTAACAGAACCATACTTGGAAAACAAATTTTGGATAAGATTTGGTTCATGAAAACAACTAAAACATTTGGCTAATCCACACTGCAAACCAACACTTCGAATTTTTTTGAAACTGAAACTGATTTTTTTTTAGAAACAGTGAGTTTGCTCGATTTTCAAATGATCATATCTTTTTATTGGTTCAACCAAATGCTGCAAGGTTTTGAGATTCTAGAAGCCTAGTCAGCACCCATGCTTTTGAACCCTTAGCCACCAAGTTGATCTGACCACAGAGGGAGAGAGAGAGAGTGGAGAACAGAGAGGGAAACGGGAGGGAGAGGGATGGGCACGGCCTGACAGGCTCGCCCTTGTCGCGTGCCACAGTGCCGCCTCGCTGTTTTTCCTCGTTTTTCTTCAACCCTTGGCCATTGACCCGCCTAGTCGTGCCCCTGACCACGCCCAAGAGCCGTAGGGCATGGACTGGGCATGCCAGAGCGCGCACGGGCCCGTCTCACTGACGCCCGTGGCCACCCGGGCGGGCACCACTGCCGCCAGCCCCTATAAAGACATGCCAAGGCCCTGCCCTCGCTACCACTTGCTCACTCTCACCCACTCACCCTTCCCAGCCACCGCAATGAGCTAGAGCATCCCTAGCTAGCCGGAGAACGCCGGAGAATCACCGAGGCCACCGCGGGTACTCGAGGTGAAATACTCGCGCCCCAAGCTATCCCCACTCTCTCTATCACTTGAGATCGAACCCCCACCCTCTGTAGACCGTGCCTGACACTCCCCGTGGTTCCTCGTTTGCAGGGACGCCGGAGAGCACGTCGGAGCCGCCGCGGGACGTCTGCACGGCGCCGTCGATTGGAGCTACCCCGAGCCAAGATCCTTGCGCCCCTGCACAGCCCCGAGCATCTGCGACCTCATCGACCACTCTCCGCGGTTCTGCAACCCCCCTAAGTGAGCTATTTCACGCTAGCTCGCCGCCGGCCGCGCGCGTGCTCGTCGGAGAGGAAAAGAAACGAGAGAGAGAGAGAGGCGATGACCGTGCGCCGTAGATCTCGAGATCTACGGTCACGTTTGAATCTCGAATCGGTGCGCGTCTTCGCGTGTGCCGTGGAAGCGAGGCGGGCCTCAGAGCGCAAATGGGCCGCGCGCCCGTGTGCTGCTCAGCCCGCGGCTATTTTATTTTTCTATTTTTCTAAATGATATGAATTTCCTGTTTTACTTTAATCGTGTGAAGACGTGTGAACGAATTCTTGAACGGATGTAACTTGCAAAACTGGTTTTGAACGTCGTATGAACGAATGGAAAATGTTGAACCGAGCACTGTCTGTTAAGGAAAAAATAAGATAACTTTTTATTGGAATGGTTAAAATGTGCAAACTAAAATTCCATAAGTAGCCCTTGACTATATCTACCAGTAGAAATCGACCTCGCCTCAAGGTGAGCTATCATTGGAAAATGACATTCATTTTGGTAAAAGTACAGTAGCATGTTCTGTGATTTTTAGGATTTATTTTACAGCACCTTTTGATGTGAATCCATTTGGATCTGTTAGATGTTGGTTAGATCTATGTTATCCTAGATTTGTGTGATTTTTAGAGCTCTATAATTAATTTGGCAACAGATCTAACAAATTGTACTTCTCTGTTGAAAATAAATTGAGTAGTATTGTTTTGTAAATAATTGCTTGCTACTGTTATTCTGTTTTATAGCATGTTTAAATGTTGTATTTAGTGTTATTATGTTGTTTTCTCACAGATCCAACATGGTAGAAATTTATGCATGTGCATGTTTAGGATTTGTTTGAAACTAGTATGAGCATAGGGGTGGTATCTATTTTATTCCTATTAAATTTTGTAGATGGAAATGATTAGCTAGATTTTTGCCCAAGTTAACATGAGTGTTTTCACATGGATCCAGTAACATTTTGGTACTGGTTATCACTTGTTTTCATCTCTGTAAGGTTACATTTTTTTCTTTAGAGATGCATGTGTAGGGTTACTATTTATTGCTAGTAGTAATGTTTTCACTAGAATATCTTGTACTCCCTCCGTCCCAAAATATAAGGCGCGTTATTTTTATGGGAGTCTTTGATGGTCAACTTTGACCAAAAATATATAAGAAGTTATATGGATTGAGAATGTACAAATGGTAACGTTAAACTCGTTTTGTAAAATTCTTTCATTTTATATATATATGTATACTATTTATGTGGACTGTTTATATGGAAAAATCATGGTCAAAGTTGGATGGCGTGGACCAGTGAAATTAAAGGGCGCCTTATATTTTGGAACGGAGGGAGTAGTATTTTTACTTAGAATATTTTTGGTTTCCACAAGTTTGACCAGAGGCTAAATACCTCTTAAATGACATGGAAAACTTAGTGGAACACCCACTGGTTCCATCTCATTTGGTTGAGAAATGATTTGTCTCAACCATAGTAGTGTAGTGATACTAGTAAATATTATTGTTTTTGATGCATGCTTGTGTGGAATTATTTTATGAACTTGTGTGCTATTTATGAGTGTGCATTGCTTGTTGTATGTAAAGTTGAGTGTTATTGTTTTCTTGGTAAGGTTCTGATTGAGTGTTCTTATTTTTATTTTACGACGGTAGAAACCGAAGAAGAGGTAGTTGGAGCAGGAGGTTATTACTACCACTCATGTTGTCATCACAAGCAAGATCCTCGTTTCCTCCAAGGCAAGGCATCCTTAAAGCTTGCTGTTATTTCCCACTTATCATTATCTATCATGCATTATCTACTTCTGAAGTTTTAAAAAACTTGTTTACAAAAAATTATTTTATTGAGTGAATACTATTATTAATATTATATAATATATTATCACCTAGCCATTACTCAACTTGGTGTTACCAAGCCCTTTAGCCACCATAAGGTATTTAAATACCACCTAAGATAATAATCTTGCGTCCCTAAGTAGACCCTTTTAAAATGTGTTTTTGCAAACAAAAAGGAGTTATGAAAAGTCCATGGTGGAAAGGCGGGACCTTGTTCGCCGGGGGAGCTAAAGAGCGGGTTTCAAATGTTTTACAAAAGGCACATAACCTAGTCTTCGCTGGACAACCAAGAAGTACTGCCACACTACCCTAACATGGGTACGAGGCCTATCTTGATGTTTGAACTTGTTAGTGTGTGTCCTATCCCAAGATGCTATAGAGAGGATGATTCTCTGAACCGAAATGTTGCCAGGAGGGAGAAACGGGACGTGCAAAGTGTGGGATTAATTTCTCCTCCGGTTGCGACACTTGGGTCCTCTGTTTGGCGATGTGCGACATGGTGCCACGGGGAATAAACCTGATTCAAGGGATAGCCATACACTAGCTTGTGTCAGAGTGGACAGTTAGGATCATTCTTCTGATGCTTGCATATCGCTGTCTCGATCCATGGGTGGTCTATGGCAGGCGTTTGGATCTAGTGAAATGTGTACCACCTCTGCAGAGTAAAACTATTCAGAATAGCCGAGCCCTCAGATATGGGCAGTTGAAAGGCCATGTAGCTAGTATTGTGACAAGTTTTCAAAAATGTGTTTTTTAACAAAGACTTGTACCTGAGAGGTACCGACGAAGGATTTGGACATGTTGTTCCAAGAAGTTTTGCAAAGAAAACCTTCTTTTAAAACAAGTTTATAAAACCTCTTGTACATGCGATATCTACAAGAGAAAGAAAAATTATATTATTTTCTTCTGAAGTATCTTCTTCAACGAAGATACAGATACAATTACCGCAACTATGGTGTCATCTTAGATGTACATCATGGGTAGTGAGCCCTATTTATAGCCTACCTATCCACCATATAAGCATGATGCATTTTGTAAGTGTATAAAGGATGACTTGCTGAGTACATTCAAAAGTACTCATATTGGTTTCGCCCCTGGCTATTTACTTGGCCAGACTTTGAGGAGACACCTTTGGTGGAGGAATACGAGGAAGGATACTATCTCGACAATTATGCGAACTAGGCCCGGCTCCTGGTCAGCAGCCTGTCGGTGACGTCGTGACATGGGCTATCTACGTGTGTTTTCCTTACGCTGTGTTTGTGAGTTGTGAGACTTGCATGTCCCGCGTGACAGCTAATAAAGACTTGGTCATGTGACCATTGGCTTGTACGACTGTTGTTATTCGTGTAATGGATAATGTATCTGTGTACCACTTCGTATGTTGTTCACGACTGAATTTCCTGGGATCGTGAATGTATGCATATGAGGGGTTCTGGACCTTCCGGTTTGGGGCCTCTACACCTCCCGTCGCCTATTTATAGCCCCCAGCCGTGCAGGCCGGATTATTCCGGTATTAGGACCGGAATATTCCGGGGGGCGGAGATTTAGGCCGGAATATCCGCCCCAAATATCCGGTGTGCCTTCTGCGAGCGGGCACGCTGGATGTTTGGGGGTATTTTCAGGTCAATCTCGAGCCCCGGAAATTTCCGGGGCTTAAGACACGGAATATTCCGCCCCCCGGATATTTGCACCGGAAATTTCCGCCCAAATTTCTGGGGTGCCTTCTGTGAGCGGGCACCTTGGAAATGGGTGAAAATTTCTGAGGCAAATGTGTGGAGGCCGGAAATTTCCGGGCCCTAGGCCGGAATTTCTGGGGTTCCCGTGCCTTCCGAGGTTTTTGTGGAAAAGGATAAAGGAGTGAGCCTCCAAAACAAAACATGAACAATGTCGATGAACACACAAACACGAACAGAACCAACAAAGAACACAAAGAGAAATGTTGGTGGCCGAAGCCACCGTGATTGAGTGTACACCAAGGAGCCGCAAAGATGTATCTTGGGCCCAAAAGTATGACTCACGTTGAAGCACCATAAGTCACAAAATGACTAGATATGCGCGAAGTTTTGATTGTTTTGCGCATGATAGGTGGAGTGTTGGTTCATGAATTGAAATACACCCCCCCATGTCCATGCCTACATCTATACTAAATAGCACACATAGTGAAGGTAATTATGCAAGGCTTCAAGAGAAGTTCGACACATCAATAACATTTAGTTCATTCCTGAAACCCCGAAATTTTGGTTCATCAAGGGCCTTCGTGAAGATGTCCGCGAGTTGATCCTTGGTCGGCACATAGGAAAGATCAATATCACCCTTCTCAACATGATCCCGAATGAAATGATGCCGTATCTTAATGTGCTTCTTCTTGGAGTGAAGAACGGGATTGTAGGCGATCTTGATGGCACTCTCATTGTCGCACAAGAGGGGTACTTTGTCAAAGTCGATCCCATAATCTCGCAATGTTTGCCGCAACCATAGTAATTGAGCACAACAACTCACCGCGGAGATGTATTCGGCCTCGGTGGTAGAGAGGGCGATGCAATTTTGCTTCTTGGAAGACCAACACACCAATGAGCGACCAAGAAATTGACAACCGCCGGATGTAGATTTCCTATCCGTCTTCTCGCCCGCATAATCCGCATCCGAATACCCAATGAGCTAAAATATTGAACCCTTGGGATACCAAAGACCGAAGTTTGGGGTATGAACTAAATATCGAAAGATGCGCTTAACTGCTTCAAAAATGACTTTGTCTCGGAGAGGCTTGAAACCTTGCACATTTACCTACACTATACATGATATCGGGTCTAGATTCACATAGGTAGAGCAAAGAGCCAATCATGGAGCGGTATACCTTTTGATCTACCTCTTTACCATTTGGGTCGGATTTCAAGTGAATAGTCGTGGACATAGGAGTCTTCATAGGTTTGTCATCATGCATGTTGAACCGCTTGAGCATGTCTTGAGTATACTTGGCTTGCTTGATGAATGTGCCTTCGGGATGTTGATTGATCTCAAAGCCAAAGAAATACTCTAACTCTCCCATCGTAGACATCTTGAATTTATCCGTCATAAGCTTGCAAAACTCATCATTGAATGCGATGTTAGTAGAACCAAAGATGATATCATCCTCATAGAGTTGGCATATGATCAAGTCAACTCCAACCTTTTTGGTGAAAAGGGTGGGATCAATTAAACCAACATTGAACCCATGATACACTACAAACTCTTTAAGGTGGTCGTACCACGCACGTGGAGCTTGTTTAAGTCCATAGAGTTCCTTATCGAGTTTGTAGACATAATCGGGGTGGTTGGGATCCTCGAAACCCGGAGGTTGCTTGACATAGACCAACTCGTGGATGGGACCATTCAAGAATGCACTTTTAACATCCATTTGTTGTATTTTAAAGTTGTGATGAGAAGCATATGCAAGCAAGATACGAATAGATTCAAGACGAGATACGGGAGCGAATGTTTCACTGAAATTGACACCTTTGACTTGAGAAAAACCTTGAGCTACCAATCTAGCCTTGTTGCGAATGACGATGCCGTCCTTGTCTTGCTTGTTCTTGAAGATCCACTTGGTGCCGATGACGTTCTTGCAATCTTTGGGTCTTGGCACCGACTTCCACACCTTGTTGCGCTCGAAGTTGTTGAGTTCATCGTGCACAGCTTCAAGCCAATCTTGATCTTCAAGAGCTTCATAGACCTTCTTGGGCTCAATATGAGATACGAAAGCACGAGCCTTGCTAAAATCCGCCAATTGCCTCCTTGTGACGACCCTTCCACGAACTTGTCCAAGAATCATGTCCTCCGTGTGACCGACACGAGCAAGATTATCTAGCCTTCTCTTTGCCCTACGAGCTAGCATCTCCTCCAAAGTTTCCTTGGATATCACTTGATCATCACCTTCATCATCGGAGTATTTTCCACCTTGATTTTGTTCATCAACGGGAGGTGGATCCCTTATTTGCCGAGTTGTATCATCACCATGAGTATCTTGTTATTTTCCTTCATTGTGAGCTTGGCCTTCATCATGAGCTTGGCCTTGAGTGTTAGCTTGGCCTTGATTGATCGAATGATCTTGATCGTTAGCTTGGAATTGATTTGAAGCATGAGGGCTTGGTGCATCTTGTTGGGTAGCTTGAGTATCAATGGGTGTAGTCAATGGCTCCACTTGAGTGAAGCATAGTCCTTCTCCCTCCGTCATCCAGTAACCCTCAATGGGGATTATTTCACCAATCCCCATTATTCTTATGACGATGAGAGGAATTGCATATCCTACACCACCATGATCTATACGCCCCCCTTGGGACCCATTATCCTCATCAAACACCACCTCTATAGCTTCTTCAACTTGTCCGGTGGACTTGTTGTAGACTCTATAGGCGTGAGCGTTTGTGGCATAACCAACAAAGATACCCTCATAGGATTTAGTATCGAATTTTGACAAGCGTTTATCTCTCTTACGAATGAAGCACTTTCACCCAAAGACCTTGAAGTATGAAACATCCGGCTTCTTTCCCGTGAGAATCTCATAAGGGGTCTTGTTCAAGATCTTGCGGAGATACAATCGGTTGCTAGCGTGACAAGCGGTGGAGATGGCCTCGGCCCAAAAGTTGTAAGGAGAAGAGAACTCCGCAATCATGGTTCGAGCCGCATCCAATAGTGTCCGATTCTTTCTCTCCGCCACACCATTTTGTTGAGGGGTGTAGGGAGTGGAATATTGATGAGAAATTCCTTCCTCGCTAAGAAATCCCTCCATGGTGTAGTTCTTGAACTCGGAGCCATTGTCACTTGGGATAGCCATGATGCTTGTATTATGTTGGCGCTCCATGAAAGTGATGAACTCGATGACCCGCTTTTGAGTCTCACTCTTCCTCTTGAAGAAGTACACCCAACAATATCGTGAGTAATCATCCACAATCACCAAGCAATACTTCTTGCCTCCAAGACTATCATATGATAAGGGACCAAATAGGTCCAAGTGAATGAGCTCGATGATTCTTGAGGTGGTGATGTTTGTCTTGGTGGGGTGAGCTTCTCCATGTTGCTTTCCAAGAACGCAAGAGCTACACACACGATCTTTGGCAAACTTAGCATCTGTTAGTCCTAGAACGTGATTGCCACTTTGTAGGTCATGCAACGTCCTAATATTGGTGTGGGCTAACCGGCGATGCCATAGCCAACCCACATCAACTTTAGCCATTAGGCATGTCCCGGCACACATGTCTCCTTTAGAGAAGTCCACTACATACATGTCGTTCTCGACATGGCCAACAAATGCTACTTTAAGAGTCGTCTCCCAAGTGACAATAACATTCTCCTTATTAAAGAACAAGGTAAAACCGCTTTTAGAAAGTTGAAGAAGCGAGATGAGATTATAGCCAAGGGACTCAAAAAGGAGGACATTCTCAATTGACAAGTCATTTGAGATTGCCACCTTGCCTCATCCCAATACCTTTAGTTTGGAGTTATCACCAATAGTAACACAATTAAGATGAGGTAATGGAGGATGAAGATCACTCATTGCGTCATTGCTTCCGGTCATATGTTGGGATGCACCACTATCCATCGTCCATTTGCTCGAACCGGAAGCACTCCCCTACAATAGATTAGTGTCTTGATTTAGGTACCCATCGTTGAATGGGTCCTCTTTTGTTAGCGACAAAGGTCTTTGGAACCCAAATACTCCAATGATAATCATCACCATAAGAAGTACCAACATATTTAGCATATACATGACCATCTCTAGATTTCATAAGAATATAAGATGGGTTGTATTTCCCGGCAAAGTCATTATGAGTGGTTCTCCCCTAGAGGTCTCACCACCCACAATGGGTTGGTCTCCTTGTATTTGGCCACCTCTCCCTCCTTCACAAATCTTACTTCTTGTGAGGGAGAGGTGACTTTCTTCTTGTTCTTCTTCTTGTTCTTCTTCTTGTACTTCTTCTTTGACTTGGCAACATATCCAAGTCCCTCCTTTCCATTGTTGACTCGTTGTGGAGCAACCTCATGGAGATTCTTCTCACTTCCTACAAGATTAGTCACACTACAAGAATTTCTAGGAAAGACATTTAAGCTGGTAGATGAGGATGGCATAACTTGCTTGTTTGATTGTTTAGCTACAAGATTGTCACGAGATTTGGTTAACTTGTCATGAATTTCTTTAAGATACATGAACTCCTTTTCTAGTTTATCAAGACGAGTACCAAGTTCCTCGTGTGCAATTCCTAGCTTCAACTCTTCATGTTCAAGTGTTTTAATGATAGCAAGAGATTATGCATTATCCTTCCTAAGCTTAGAGACACTCATGGCAAAGTTTTCTTCAATACTAGATAATTTCTCCTCAAGAGAGGCACGAATGGAACGCTCATTCTCAATAGCTTTTTCAAGCTCGTGTTCATTGCAAGTGTGACCTCCATGGCTTTCCAAAGTCATGATAATCTCCTCCTATTCATCTACAAGAGAGTTAGCCACATCAAGTTGCCTCAAGAGGGTATTCACTTTTTCCTTAGTCTCACCTTTAAGGCTAGCTAGCCAAATGCCTAACTCGTTAGCCTCACCATCCTCCTCACAAACATTCTCAACACAATCCAATAATGAAGGAGGGTTAGTGATAATGGTCTTGGAGTTAGGAGAGCATACCGAAGTGGCTTTTGCCATAAGACATGTAGGTCGGGTAGCCACAATCTCATTGGGGGATTCAAATAGAGAGATCGAAGGAGATGACGTGGCAGCCATGGCGACGTGAGAAACTCCTACCACTTCATCTTCTCCTTCATCTCCGGAGATATAGGTCTCTAGGACTGCCCCTTCTTGAACATAAAGGGCCCTTGGCATTCGTCTAGCGAAGTTCTTGTTTTGTGGAGCCTTTGCCTTGTTTTTGCGAACAAGCTTGCCTTCATTTTATTCTCTGAGCTCAAAAGGGCACTCCTTCACGAAATGGTTTGCGCTACCATAGTTGTAGCATGTCCTTGGTCGCTCTCCCTTCTTCTTGTTGTTCTTGTTTCGTGGAGGTCTTGGAGAGCCGACCTTGTGAGCTTCCCATCTCTTCCAATATCCATGCATAGCAAGAGCAATGCATTTGTGAGCTCCGGTGTAAGTGTCCTCATAGTCTTCCTCATCATCATCATCTTCACTTTCATCGACTCGAGCCATTGCCTTTAACTTCAAAGCAAGGGTGCGTGACCTTCCCATTCCTCTAGAGCGAGCTAGAGCATCATCCGCACTCTTGTGTGATAGAGAGATGGCGATGAACTCACTAAGCACACCAATAGAATTGAGAGTATTGTAGTCCGCTCTTGTCCGGATGCTAGTGGATAGATTCTTCTCAAAGGGTGTAATGGTTTTGACAAATTTCCTCTTGATCCACTCATCGAAGATCTCTTCCTTTCCAAAGTCTCTCAATTGATTGGCGAGAGTGACAACTCTTCTATATAGCTCTTCGGGAGTCACATCCTCATGCATGACGAAGTTCTCGGAGTTTATAATGGCCACGTCATACTTGGAAGATTGGATGCTAGAATTTCCTTGAAACAAGGTGTCAAGTTTGTCCCAAGCTTCCTTGGCAGTCTTGCAACTACGAAGGTGTGTGAAATACTCCCTTGGGAGAGCCTTATGGATGATGACAAGTGCAGTCTTGTTGAGTTGAGATTTCACATCCTCCCTCGGAGTCAAGTTTCTTGGTTCATGAGGATGAAATCCACGAGTCACGCTCCTCCACAATGCGGTACACGATCCAAAAATATGGGACTCCATTTCAAACTTCCAAGAAGAGAAATCATTAGTGTTAAGCATGGGAGGAATTCCAACATTAAGAATGTGTGGCATGGAAACAATTGGGTGGATGGAGTCATAGTTTTGCGGTGGTGGAACTTTTGAATTGGACCACGAACCATTAGCCGTTTGAGACTTGGAGCCACCGGCACTCTCCTTTGCTTTGGCTTTAGCCTTTTGTGCGGCTTTAGCCTTTGCTTTGGCAATGTTTTCTTCGAGTTCGGAATCGTCTGGAATCGTTTCCTCATCCGAACTATCCTCATCGGAGATGTGGGGAGAGTGAGAGGACCCCTTAGGTTTACCCATCATGATCTCCATCATCTTCTTGATGGAGGGAACCTCCGAACCTAAACGAGAGCTAACCTTGGACAATTGGGTTTGGATGGTACAAACCGTTGTCTCTATGTTAGCTATAGTGTCGGCCATTTTGGAGAGCTCCTCCTTAGAAGATTCGGGATCATCTCCGTTGACCATGATACTCTTAGGCGGTTAAGCCCGATAAAAGAGCCGAGGCTCTGATACCAATTGAAAGTACACAAAGGTCAACTAGAGGGGGGGTGAATAGGTGACCTACAGATTTTAAGTCTTTTTCAATTTTAGTGGGGGCTTTGGGAAGTTAATAACTTGGTTATCTAGATGTGCAACTAAGTAGACACCCTATGTGACAAATCAAGAGTAGCAACGGAAGTAAATGCAAGGAACAAGATAACCACAAGTGAAAACACGGAGACAAGGATATGTTTCCCGTAGGTCCTTCTTAAAAGAAGTACGTTTACGTTGGAGAGGTGGGGAGCCACCTAGGAGCTCCTCAATAGCACGGATGTGCACACCTTATTCTCCTTGGGCTTCTCCGGTGAGGGAGATTTCTCATTTCCACTATGAGGCCTACTTGAAGGCGTTGACCAAACCTTTACAAGTGGTTGAGGCTACTCCACAAGTGAGATGGAGGCTCTCAACAATCCGAAGCTTCTTGCTACAAGGTGGAAGCTACAAGCACTAGGGTTTCCTTTGGATTACAAGGTAACCAAGAGATTACAAGATCCCAAGTGGTATGGTGTGGGAACACAATTTTTGGCTTGGTAGAAAGATAAATCTAGTCCTCCTCCATGAGATCCTTGAAGGGCATCGAGTTTTGTTGGAGGAGGAGGGAGATCGGGGCGTTTTGAGCTCTTCAACAATGTAGGAGAGAGAGGAATGGACGAACTTGCTATCTAGAGGAACAAGTCAGCTATTTATAGTCTCCTCGAATTTCTAACCGTTGCAGTGCGCCAGGGCCGGAAAATCCGGGGTTAGCACCGGAAATTTCGGTTCAGCAAGGCCGGATATTTGAAATGTCCGAGGGGCAGAAATTTGAATATTCCGGGGCCAGAAAATTCCGCCCCCATCTCTGTGCACGGGCAGCAGCACCGCGCCGAAAAACTGCTAAGGACCAGGCCGGACATTTGAATAATCCGGGGCCGGAAATTTCGGGCCAATAATCCGCCCTCATCTCTGCGCGCGGGCACCTAAGAAATCTCCAAAAACTGCTAAGGACCAGAGGCCGGAAATTTGCCCCGGCATATTCCGGGCAAATATCCGCCCCACCTTCTGTGCACGGGCAGTAGGAGAAATACTTAGTCGTTTTGAAGTGGCCAGAGGGGCCGGAATATTCCGGTGCAAGGGCCGGATTTTCCGTCCCATATACACCGGAAATTCCGGGGATAACACCTGAAAAATCTGGTATCAGTAGAGATAATTTTCTGAACTCCTCTTTGAACTTTTTGAGTGCATTTATCAATAATCATCTGAGAGGCCAGCTGCATATACTCAAACAATATTGTTAGAGAGATGATACCCGCATTGTTATCATCACCAAAATCATTAGAGGAATCATGAGCTTTCACTTGCTGCTGTTCTACAAACCTCTGCACTTGGAGGCCGAACACTGTCTACAAGAATAGAAGTGTGCGTAGACATCAAGCTCTTTTCTGGCGCCGTTTCTGGGGAGGTAAGGTAAAATGTACTCACATCCTCGGGTGTGAGTGCTCGAAGTTATTTCCTTTAGATCCTGCAATTATATCTTTTTGTTTCTTGTTTTTATTTTCACTAGTTAGGCTTAATGGAAAACAACAAAAATATGAGAGAGCTTTATAATTTCTATCTTGAGTTTGGACATGAAGTGTTTGAAGATAAAATTAAAAAACCTATGGAATTTTTTGCATAATAGTGATAGCAATGTTATTAGTATGAATTCTTTGAACACCATTATTGCTAATGCTATTGAAAAGTCTAAGCTTGGGGAAGCTAGTTTTGATGGATATGATATTTTTAGTCCCCCAAGCATGAAGGAACGAATGTACTTTGATGATACCTTGCCTCCAATATTAGATGATTATAATTACTGTGGTATTCTAATTCCACCCGTTTACAATTATAAATATGATATTTTTCATTCCACCTACTATTGAGGAGAAAATTAATTATGATTGCAAAATTCCTCCTATATTTGATGATTATGGTGATGAGAATAATAATGATAGCTATTTTGTTGAATTTTCTCCCACTACGATTCATAAGGATGACTATGCTTATGTGGAGAGTAATAATTCTTTTATGCATGTGGCTCATGATAAGAATGTTATAACGGATATTTATATTGTTAATTTTATTCATGATGCTACTAAAAGTTATTATGAGAGAGGAAAATAATTTTATGCATCTCAACAATATTAAGTTTCCCCTCTTTATATTGAAATTTTTTAAGTTGAATTTATTTTGTCTTCCTATGCTAGTCACTTTGTGATTCGTTGACTTTTTTTTTCTACAAGATTCTTTTTTCATAGGAAGTGGGTTATACTTAAATTTGTTTTACATTTGCTTCTTGATGCTCTCTTTTGTTTCAATTCATATTTGTCATGTGAGCATCTTCTGAAATTATCATGCCTAGCTAAAAAGGCTTTAAAGAAAAGCACTTCTTGGGAGATAACCCATGGTTTTATTTTTGCTTTGTTTTCCTCCGTTTTCTTTGAGTCAAGGGGTTATATACTTCTGTAGCGACTCCTTTGTATCTTTCTTTTCATGATTTAGTAGTGCCAAGTAAATTTTCTGACGAAAGTTGGAGTTGGTTTTCGGATTTCTGCGCAGAAAACAGATTTCTGCGCAGAAAACAGATTTTTGTTGTCCACTGTAAAACATCTTATTAAATCCTGGAAGATCAGAATGATCTGAATTTTTTGTGCTTATTTCTCAGCTCATTCCGCAACTTTTCTTAGTTGACCACTTTTTGATTTGATCAACAGAAGATTTTCGAAAAGAAATCATCTTTACCTGCTGTCCTGTTTTGACAGATTTCTGCCAATAATTGCATTTGCATCTTAATCTCTTCTTTTGGTGTTCTTTTGAGAAAAAGAGTTTTAAAACAAGTTGTGACAGTAGCTAATGTCTTTATGAGTGTTAGTCTTGTGTTGAAACAGACCCATGTGAATTTATTATTTTGATTTGCACTAACGTTGCGAATGAAGATTGTGAGAAGTTTGGTGTGAAGGAAGTTTTCAAGGGTCAAGAGAAGAGGATGATATGATGTGATAAAGAAGAGTGAAAAGCCTAAGCTTGGGGTTGCCCGGTGGTACATCCCATCAAATTCCGAGAAGACTGAAGCGTCTAAGCTTGGGGATGCCCAAGGCATCCCCTTCTTCATCGACAAATTATCAGGTCACTTCTAGTGAAACTATATTTTTATTCGGTCACATCTTATGTGGTTTACTTGGATAGTCTTTTATTTTTTCTTTCAATTTATTTTTATTTTGGCAATAATCTTGGTTGGACCCAAGCATTCTTTTATTGGAGAGTGACACGCATCTCTTATCAGAGATGTTAGTTTTAGTAGTTTTCTGTGAGTACTCTCATGTTTACTTTCTGTAGCATAAAGAGTATTTTTGTTAAAACATATCTTGTATGGTGCTTGTTGGGAAAAGAAACTGCTGCTTGAAGTAGAATTTATAACGGTGCAAGTAGAAGCTTGTATAGACTGTGAGTAGAACTTTTTCATGCCATGCTAAATGTTATTTTAGTTTTAAAGCCTTGTGGTTATTTAGTAGCATGAATATCCTCAAAAAGTTGAGAGTGTTTAATATGCCATCGAAAGATTCATGAGTTGTTCTTGTCATAGTAAAGCATAAATTTATGGTATCCTCTTTCAAATGTTTTATTTGGTTGACTTGGCGCATGCTCACACCATGTTTATGACTATGAATCAGTCACGGATAGCCTCCATGACCATTTAGTTTTTGAACTTGTGATACCACTTATGCTTTGATAATGATGTTTATGTCGCTATAAATGATGATGGCGCTTATGCTCTCTTGATTTGTCCCTCCGAGTCTTTTGCTAGCCTCCACCTATACTGAGTATGAGCTCTACTTGTGCATCCAACTCCCTAAAACCAAAGTTTTCCCATTGTGTCCACCATACCTACCTACATGTGGTATTTCACTTCCACTCCAAGTAAATTTCTCATGTGCTAACTTTAAAACTTTCATAATTACTCATGTTTTGTGTTCTTGTTTTTTCTCATGAGGACGTAAATAGAGAATCTTTATCTCACTTGTTGATTGGATTTCACACCCTGGACTAGTGGCTTCACCCGCTTATCCAATTGATAGAAGAGCTGCAGCGGGGTGCCCAGCCCCAAATTAATACAAACAAATTCTCTTCACTATTTTTGCCCCTGAATTATCAGTCAAAGCATAATTGTGTAAACAAAAGAGAAGGAGGGATGACCTTCTACCCAGATGCGTCCTTCACATGGGAGCCGCTCTTGTGAAATCTAGTTGGCTTGTGACGTACTGTATTTTCTGTTTACCATTCGTTGAGAGTAGCATACACCTCTCTTAAAATATAGACACTCCTCCATGGTATGTGATTGTTGGCAGGCACCCGAGGATTCGGTTACCCATGGTTTGTGTAAGATGGATGGGAGGAGTGTCAAACTTTTAACACCTATGTTTAATAAAATAAAAGCTCTAGCACATGAGTGATCCCTGCTTCCCTCCGCGAAGGGCCTTTCTTGTACTTTTATGTTCAGTCTCCATCTTCTAACTTTATGCACAGTTGAGAGAGCATTTTTGCCTTTCTGAGTTTTATGTGCATTTGTCCCATAAACATCAATAATTGATTCATGATGCGCTATTGTTTGTTCTCAAATTATTTTCTCTAGTCTTCCTCATGAACTTTGAAGGTGTCCTGGCATTTATATTTTGCCCCACTCTTAAGGACTAGCGAAATACCACTTTGCCATGCTTTCTCTATACTTGAAACAAACGTATATCTTTCTTTGCATTATTATTCATGATCTTTTATTTGAGATACTCCTCATGATGCAAAGTGATTGCTATGCTTTATTATTAAAGTTCTATTTATGATGTTTGTGTTTAAAGTTCTATGATCTCAGCTTACATATGCTTCTACATTATGATGATCAAGTTGATGTTTCCTCATAAATTATTTTGTTTTATCATTTACCTACTCGAGGACGAGTAGGAACTAAGCTTGGGGATGCTTGATACGTCTCCAACGTATCTACAATTTCTGATGCTCCATGATGATATTATGCCAATTGCTACATGTTTTCTCCCTTCTTTATATCATTTTACACGTTTTCCGGGACTAACCTATTAACAAGATGCCAAGTGCCAGTTCCCTGTTTTCTGCTGTTTTTTATTTCAGAAAAGTTGTTCTGGAAATATTCTCGGAATTGGACCCCACAAATCCCAAAGTTCCTATTTTCCCCGGAGGCTTCCAGAAGTCCAAAGGAGAACCGGAGGGGGGCCTAGAGCCCCCACACCGTAGGCTCGCGCGGGCTCCTCCTGGCCGCGCCGGCTTATGGTGTGGGCCCCTCGGACGCCCAGCAACGTTTCCCTTTCTCCTATATATTCCCCCCGATGCATAAACCCTAAAAACATCGACCTCTTCCACAAAATACATCCGTAGCTCCGCCGCAGCCACCGACAAGTTTCGGGGGACGGATCTCTGTTCTGGCACCCTGCCGGGACGGGGGAGTGCCCCCCGGAACCATCTGCATCGACTCCACCGCCATCTCCATCGTCGTTGATGTCTCGTATGATGATGAGTGAGTAGTTCTCCCCCGGGGATGAGGGCTCTACCGGTCGCTATGTGGTTCATCTATCTCTCCTATGGTGTGATCTATATGTGATCGTGAGCTTTGTAATCTAGTTGTATTTGTAGATGTTACTCTTCATATTTTGCTACTCAAGTGCTTTATTAATATGAACTTTGGAGTCACTTTGTCCCGCGGTGTGAAGGTGACAGTGTGCACATCGTGTGTGTCTGCTCTATGAATTGTGGTGTTTGCCTATTACCATCTAGGGCGCTCATAGTGATAGTGTGTCTCCTCTATGAATGCTTTTTGCAGCCCTACACAATGATTAGTGTTCATTATTTGTTATGAGATATCCGTAAGCACTTTGATCACGGTGTAAAGGTGACAGTGTGTGCACCGTGTGGTTTATCATTATATTTGTATTTTGTGTTGGATAACCCTATGAAATTGTGCTGTTTGTGTGGAACCATCTGAGTCCCATGGTGATGGCATGGGGGTTACTTAATTGGGAAAGTGCTTACTCTGAGGAGTGCTGTTAAAGCCCTACGCATGGATTGGTGCTGTTATTCGACCGGAGAGTGGTTAAGAGTATCATAGTGAAGAGAAGATGGTATCTATTAATTCAATTATGTGATCATTGTTTAGAGTGTCCACTAGTGAAAGTAGGATCCCTAGGCCTTATTTCCAAGAATGAAACGCCGTTTTCCGCTTGTTCTGCTACATGTTTGCTTGCTTCCATTTTTATTTAAGATTTATATTATCACTTATTATCATCCATATTACTTGCATTTTACTATCTCTTCGCCGAACTAGTGCACCTATATACCTGACAAGTATACTGTGTGTGTTAGGGACACAAGAGAATTCTCGTATCTTAATTGCAAGGTTGCTTAAGAGAGATATCTTTGACCTCTACCTCTCTGAGTTCGATAAACCATGGGTGATCCACTTAAGGGAAACTTGCGGCTGTTGTACAAACCTCTGCACTTGTTGGCCCAACACTGTCTACAAGAATAGAAGCGTGCGTAAACATCAAGACCCCAAGAGGAAGGTATGATGAGTACATCAGAAAGTTTTTTCCTTAGTAAAAAACCAAGGTTTAATCGGACAAGTAGGAGAAAGAAATCGCTTCTCAAGGTTGTTGACAGCTGATGTTGGCAGGACGCACTACTAGGCTCAGCAGCAACGTGGAATCTGCACACGACACAACCAAGATACTTTTCCCCAATGAAACAGTTAGGTTGGCAATCTCACCAGTCTTACTAAAAGCAAAGGATTGGACGTATAGTGTCGAAAATGATGTTTATTTGCAGTGAATGAAATGAGTACAATGTTTGAAGTCAAAAATAACAATGTTTGCAGTAGGTTGTATTATCAGTGTAAAAGAATGGACCGGGGTCCACAATTCACTAGTGGTCTTTCTCCATAATAGATAAATAACATGCTGGATGAACAAATTACAAATAGGAAATTGACAAATAGAGAATGCGCCATAATGCATATATGTGACATGATGACTATTATGATATTCATTTGGGCATTACAACATTGATACATCGACCGTCATCCAACGACATCTATGACTAATAATCCACCCTCGGGACGTCATCAGAGAAAACTTTGGGTGTTAAGTTGCAAGCAACATATTATTACATTAAGTAAATTGCGTAATATAAACAACACAATTATCCTCAGACAAAGCATTGTTGTTTTACCCCTAGTGGAAACATCACATCCACAATCTTAGAAGTTATTTCCACTCTCCCAGATTACTCGATGCATGAACCCACTTTCTAGCATAAATATTCTCTCTTGGAGTCACAAGAATCTACTTGGCCAGAGCATCTACTAGATACGGAGATCATGCAAGATAACAAATCTATATCTCTTATAAAGCAAAAACCCACTAGAGGGTCATTTAATTTGTCTATCTCCACATGCGAGGTAGCCAGGTCACCAAGTTTACCATAGCCGTTCGATCACTCATATCCACGGTCACTTTAGTTTGTCTCGATCATGACGTCCCACGTTACGAAATTGTTCCCACGTAAAAAAGGCCACACGTGCAGGAGCCATTCTAGTTCCCCGATTCTCTCTCTTTAATTTTGTCTCCTCAACTCCCGAGTCCCCACCAATTCCCTTATTTTATTTCCTTCTGATGCAATGCAGACATGGCGCGACCCGCCGGCAGGGTTGTCGTATGCATCTGGCGTCTACTCTGTGTCTCCATCCCTCCACGTCCACCTGCATATCTAGTGTCGCTTGCCTCCGGCCTCCGCCGGCCTCATCGCTCGTCTCGTTCGCAACTTACCGTTAGCATCTGCAACTCCCATGTTGCTAGACCTCACCCATGGCGTCCACAGCCATATCGCCGGCGAGCTCAGCAGCACCTCTCCGTCGGCATCCACGCTCTTCCCCTACGCCTCCACCTCGCCCCTAGTGTCTTGATGGTGCAGGTCTTGCACTCGTTGGGAAACCCCACGAGGAAGGTATGATGAGCACAACAACAATTTTCCCTAAAAAAGAAACCAAGGTTTAATCGACCAGTAGGAGGAAGAAGCAATCTTTGAAGGTTGATGCAGCTAAGGCGGCAGGGCGCACTGCCGGTTCAGCAGCAACGTGGAACCTACACAACACAATAAAATAACTTGGCCCCAACAAAGTAGTGAGGTTGTCAATCTCACCGTTTTTGCTGAACACAAAGAGGTTAAACGTATGGTATGGAAAACAATATGAGAACATTATGAAAACAGTAGCAGCAGTGTGAAAACAGTGGAAGTAGTGTGAAAACGGTAGAAGCGGTGTGTATATTATCAGTATGAGAAAATGGACCGGAGTCCATAGTTCACTAGTGGTGTATCTCCGTGAAACATAAATAACATGTGTGGTGAACAATTACAGTTGGGCAATTGACAGAAATGAAGGCTGCACCGTAGTGCATATGCGAGACATAAAGATTACTATGTGATTCATGTGTGCATTACAACAAAATATATAAACCGTCATCCAACTGCGTCTATGACTAATAATCCACCCTTTGAATATCATCCGAACAGATGTTGGGTATTAAGTTGCAAACAATAGATAATCACAATGTAAACAAAGTAAACACTGTTGTTTTCTCCCTAATGGCAACAACACATCCTCCATCCTTCATGTTTCTGTCACTCGAGCACAGATGCAAAGGAGGCATGAACCCACTATCGAGCATAAATACTCCCTCTTGGAGATACTAGCATCTACTTGGCCAGAGAATCTACTAATAACGGAGAGCACGAAACATCATAAATAACGTATGCATGAAGATAATCTGATAGATTGATAATCAGAAGACATAGCATTCAACATTTATAGGATCCCATCAAACACAACATATAGCATTACATAAAGATGATCTCGATCATGTAGGGAAGCTCATAAGATCTAAACATGAGGCATAAGGTGGAGAAGACAACCATCTAGCTAACTATAGACCCGTAGTCCAGGGATGAACTACTCATGCATCACTTCAGAGGCGGGCATGGTGGTGTAGACCCCTCCAGTGATAAATTTCCCTCCCGACAGGGTGCCGAGGAGAGCTCCGGAACACTCCCAATCTCGGGATGACGATGACGGCGGCCTTGGGTGTTTCTCCGGAAAAAGTGGTATATATTTAGGGTTCACATATCGGGGGGATTATATAGGCAAAAGGGCGATGGCGGTGGTCGCCCGAGGGGCCCACACCACCCCCAGGCGCGGCCAGGGGGCGCCGCCCTATTGTGTGGCCCCCCTCTGGGCCTCTTCGGGACTCTGTGGAACCTTCGGGAATTCTAAGACTTACAGACTTCGAATTTCCAATTCCGAGAATATTTCCAGAACAACTTTTCTGAAACTAAAAACAACAGAAAACAAGGAACTGGCTATGTGGCATCTTGTCAATAGGTTAGTCTCGCGAATTCATAAAAATGGCATAAAGTGTATAGAAAACATGTAGGAAATAACATGAAAACAACATGGAACATCAGATTTTAAGGATACCTTTATAACATATCAACATCCCCAAGCTTAATTCCTACTCGTCCTCGAGTAGGTAAACGATAAAAACACAAAATTTCTTAGGTGACATGATACCAACATAAACTTGATCATCAATAATGTAAAAGCATATGTAAGTTGAGATCATAGAACTTCAACAGAAGCATGATAAATAAAATTTTAACAATAAAGCATAACAATCACCTTGCATCATGAGAAGTAACACAAATAAAAGATCATGAATAATAATGCATCAAAACTTATATGTTTGTTTCAAGTATAGAGAAAGCATGACAAAGTGATATTTCGCTTGTCCTTAAGAGTGGGTAAAACCATAAATGCTAGAACACCTTCAAAGTTTATGAGGAAGACTAGAACAAATAATTTGAGAACAAACAATAACACATCATGAATCAATTAATAATTTTTCTGGGACAAATGCACATTAAACTCAGAATGACAACTATGCTCTCTCAACTATGCATAAAGTTAGAAGATGAAGACTCAACATAAAAGTAAAAGAAAGGCCCTTCACAGAGGGAAGCATGGATCACTCATGTGCTAGAGATTTTTATTTTATTAAATAGAGATATAAAATGTTTGACACTCCTCCCATCCATCTTACACAAACCGTGGCTAACCAAATCCTCGGGTGCCTGCCAACAATCACATACCGTGGAAGAGTGTCTATTTTTTTTAGGGAGGTGTATCCTTATGTCAACGAATGGTAAACAGAAAATACAGTACGTCACAACCCAACTAGACTTCACAAGAGCGGCTCCCAATGAAGGACGCATGTGGGTTGAAGGTCATCCCTCTTTCTCTTTTGTTTACACAATTATTCTTTGACTGATAAATTAGGGGCAAAAACAATGAAGAGAATTTGTTTGTATTAATTTAGGACTAGGCACCCCGCTGCCAGCTCTTCTATCAATTGGATAAGAGGATGAAGCCACTAGTCTAGGATGTGAAAGTACAATCAACAAGTGAGATAATGATTCTCTAATTACGTCCTTATGATCTAAAACAGGAACACAAAACAGGAGTAATTTTGAAAGTTTTAAAGGTAACACATGATCGGCGGTTAAATACCACATGTAGGTAGGTATGGTGGAAACATTGGGCATACGGGTTTTGGGAGTTGGATGCACGAGTAGAGTTCATACTCAATACAGGTGGAGGCTAGCAGAAGACTTGGAGCGACAAATTGATCAAAGCATAAGTGGTACCACAAGTTCAAAAACTAAATGATCATAGAGGCTATAGGTGACTGGTTTGTAGTTATAAACATGGTGTAAATAATTCGCCAAGTCAACCAAATAAAACATTCAAAGGAGAACACCACAAATTTATGCTTCAATATGACAAGAACAACTCATGATTCTTTCAATGGCACACTAAACACTCTCAGCTATTTGAGACAAACCATGCTACGAAATAACCACTAGGCTTTAGAATTAAAATAACTCTACCACATGCAACACTTTCTTTTCCCAACAAGCACCATACAAAATATGTTTTAACAAAAACTCTCTAAATGATACATCAAACAAACATGAGAGTATTAATATAACACTACTAAAACTAACAGCTCTGAATAAGAGTTGCAAGAAAATCATGAGCTAAATATGAATTTTTAAAGTAGCTAGAATAAAAACTAAGAATACGAGCATAATGAGTATTCAAATGAAAAAGGGGAGCTTGTCTCTCTCCCAAACAAGGATGCTAGGTTCCAATGATATTATTGCAGCAAGGAAAACAAACGAAAACAAAAGAAAACTCAACGAAAATTAAAAGACGCTCCAAGAAAATTACATATGATGTGATCGAATAAAAATAAAGTTTCACTAGAAGTATACATGGACATCTCAGGCCTGACCCTATCAGCCCACCCGAAAATCCAGGGCCTAGGCCCTACGGGATTTCTCGTGGGCCGGGCTTGGGCATGAGTTTTGAGCCCACCAGCAGGGCCTGGGCTTGGCATATTGGGATTTTAAGGAAGAGGCCCGGCCCACGGCCCTAGTCTCTAAGGCCTTTGGTAGGGCTTGGGAGGGCCTGGGCTTGAAAACTAGGCTAGTTGTTAGGGTCTGGGAGGGCTTGGGCCTCAGTTTTCTACCATGAGTTTTTTTAGGCCCGACCCAAGCCCGGCCCGGCCCATGGCCAGATATAACTAGAAGTGACCTGATAAATTGTTGATGAAGAAGGGGATGCCTTGGGCATCCCCAAGATTAGATGCTTGAGTCTTCTTATAATTTGCTGAGATGAACCACCGGGACATCCCCAAGTTTTGACCTTCCACTCTTCTTGATCACATATATCACCCTCTTCTCTTGACCCTTGAAAATTTCCTTCACACCACACTCAACGAGTAATTCACATTAGAGGGTTAGTGCAACAAGAAAACGTATGTGGGTTATGTATTGATACTTTTAAACATTAGCTACATCCACTGATGTTTCTTGAAGCAAAGAAATCCACTTGACATAGTAAAAGAGAAAATGCAAGAAAAATGGCAAAATCTGCTAAAACCAGAAGAGTCTGTAAATACGAATTTTTTTCGAGGCACTTACTTTGCTCAAATAAAAAACTAAAAGAACGAAAAAGTTGCAAAATTAGCTGAGTAATAAGCACAAACAATTTCAGGTCATTCTGATCTTTCTGAGTTTTTTACGATTTTTTACGGTGGACAGCAGAAATCTGTTTCTTGCGGAGAAATCTAAAACCAACTCCAACTCTCGTCAGAAACTTTACTTGGCATAACTAAAACATGAAAATAAAGATACAAAGGAGTTTATACAGAAGTATACATCCCGTTGACTCAAATAAAACAGAGAAAAACAAAACAAAAATAAAACCATGGGTTATCTCCCCTAAGAAGTGCTTTTCTTTAACGCCTTTTAGCTAGGTCCAGAAAAGTGGATTCAAGTGTTTTCAAGTGAAGAAGAATCCAAATCGAGGTAAGGCAATTCCTCAATAATGCATTGTATTTTATCTAAATGTGTTTCATATGTTCCTCTCTTATAAGTCTTTGGTTTACTACTCTCATAAAATAAATTCTCAGGAACTATCCAATCAAAATTCTTTTCTTGGGCTTCATGCAATGGTACCAATTTAGAGGGGATTGGTATTTTCTCTTCCTTTTTCATTTTTAGGTTCATCTTTTTCGAGAGTACCAACAACATCTACACATGAGCCTAGTGTATTGAAACGATCAAAAACTTTTCTATCTTCTATAGCAACATCTCCAAATTATTTAAGTATGGTTTCTAAAAAAAATCGTTTTGCGATGTCTTCAATATTATTCAAGTTGAGGAACATATGCTGCAATATGGGATGAAGGTTAACAAACCTAGCTTCTAACATGTGAATTAAATAAGTTGCAGCAGTTTCATAATTTGGAGAAAGTTATACTATGGAATATTCCTCTAAATTTTCATGCTTGCTAACATGATTAAAGAATTCTTTAATGGTATCTTTTCCAAGTATAAAACCACTACCAACTAGAAGATATTTCAGGGTAAACTTAGGGAGCAACATGATGAAGAAAAACAATAAGGTAATAAAAATAAAAACTAGAATAAGAACTATTTTTTGTGTTTTTGATATAAAGAAACAAATAAGACAAAATAAAATAAACTAAGCAAAACTAAAACAAAGTAAAGAGATTGGAAGTGAGGGACTCCCCTTGGAGAAATTCTCTTCCTCCCCGGCAAAGGCGCCAGAAAAAGCTTTGATGGTGTAGGTCTTGCACTCGTTGGGAAACCCCAAGAGGAAGGTATGATGAGCACAGCGGCAGATTTCCCTCAGAAAGAAACCAAGGTTTAATCGACCAGTAGAAGGAAGAAGCAATCTCTGAAGGTTAATGCGGCTAAGGGGCAGGGCGCATTACCGGTTCAGCAGCAACGTGGAACCTACACAACACAATCAAATCACTTTACCCCAACGAAGCAGTGAGGTTGTCAATCTCACCGGTTTTTCTGAACACAAAGAGGTTAAACGTATGTTGTGCAAAACAATATGAGAACGGTATCAAAACAGTAGCAGTAGTGTGAAAACAGTAGAAGCAGTGTGAAAACAGTAGAAGCGGTGTGTATATTATCAGTATGAGAAAATGGACCGGCGTCCACAGTTCACTAGTGGTGTCTCTCCGTGAAAGACAAATAACATGTGTGGTGAACAATTACAGCTGGGCAATTGACAGAAATGAAGGCTGCACCGTAGTGCATATGCAAGGCATAAAGATTACTATGTGATTCATGCGGTCATTACAACAAAATACATAGACCTTCATCCAACTGCGTCTATGACTAATAATTCACCCTCCGAATATCATCTGAACAAACATTGGGTATTAAGTTGCAAGCAACAAATAATCGCAGTAAGAAAAGTGTGTAATGTAAACAATGTAAACGAAGTAAACACCGTTGTTTTCTCCCTAATGGCAACAACACATCCTCCGTTCGTCACGTTTCTGTCACTCGAGCACAGATGCAAAGGAGGCATTAACCCACTATCGAGCATAAATAATCCCTCTTAGAGTTACTAGCATCTACTTGGTCAGAGCATCTACTAATAATGGAGAGAGTGCAAGATAATAAATAACATATGCATGAAGATAACATGATAATTTGATAATCAGAAGACATAGCATTCAACATTCATCGGATCCTAGCAAACACAACATTAAGAGACAGTATAATGCATCCAGCTACGGCTGCTCACAACGTTTTGACATATATGGGCCTTATTTGTTGTCTGTTGGGCAGAAGTGTGCACCGGAATGGACTGGGCTACTGATACGCACCAATTCGTCTGCCCACTGTATGCTCTTCCCTTTAATCAGGCTGGCAAAAACGCGAAACAAATGAGTTGTGGAACTTATCTGCGTTTGGCGAAGGCAAAACAACGGCAGGGAAGGTCAAATGGTGGCGCCACCACTGTTTATTGGCACTATTGATGGCGTATCAGGTGCGCCACTTGCGTGCACGCTTGTCCACCTTCTCTCTTTGTTTCATCCTATAAGATGTCCATGATGATTTTCCTTTCCAATTCTCCTCTCCGCGTTGAGCTCTCATCGTTCGTCAGGTTCTTCCTTATGGTTAATAGGAGGAGTGCGAACTGGGACCTTCTTACTTCGCGAATGGAGCACATCGCTAGGTCAAGAGGCGAGCTCCTATTTATTGGTTCTTCTTTCTCACCAATCTTTCTCCAACCACCTTCAGCGGCTACAGTCCCTCTGATCCGATGACCAGACCATCTCGCTCGTCCTCAACCTCGATACTGAATGCATCTAGGAGCAGAGAAAGCCTAGGAGATGACGCAAACAACATCAACATGGTGAGCGGAATGTCAGTTTTCTCCTATTTTATTGATTTTTACGTAGTCTCTCCCTTCCCTCACTCCTCACCCTCAATGAGCTTTGCCATGTGTTTATAAAGATACATAATATAGTCTCCATAATTTGTAGAAACTAAACAAGAAATAGGTGAAGAGAATAAATACCACATGATGGCAATTCCAACCTACATCATGTTTCATATGGTGGAAAGAAAAGGAGCCTGCGGCCTATTTATGCTCGAAACATAAATACCCATTTCCATGATAGGTTGTCACCAAAGATCAAATGATAGATATGTAGCAGTAATAATAGTACGAATTTATGAATTAATTTTTCTCTCTTGAACCCTCGCAGGTTTCATGATTTATTTATACAGAATACATGGCGTTGCCTACTGCTTTGGATGGAATTTGGTGAATATTATTTTTCTGGAGGACTAATGCAATCACTCAATGCAAAATTATATTTCTATTATTCTTATCTGGTTGCTTGTTGTAGCTAATGTTGTCCTGTCAGGTACCTAAGAGTAGTCCGTGCAAAATTCCTATTCTTTGGGTATTTCCTTTTTTTTTGTTAAGAAGAGGTGCAAATCTTAAGCACCCAATGGCACACATATAATGAATCGGCACGCTGTACTTTGCTCTCTCATGCTACAGAAGCATGTTTTCTGAATCAAAGTTCTAGGATTTCTTATTCTGGTCATTATTTGCTCGATCACATTGCTTTCATCTCATAAATTAATCCATCCATAAAATATTAAGGAACCTCTCTAAATGCAGAGAATACGTTTTCTCCCCACTGGCCAATTTTAGTTCAGTCCATGTGGATGAATATTGGAGACTCAAGGTGGGTGTTCACGTTACTTTTCTCGACCATGTAATTTATGCCAGGGGCTACAAAAGGTTCTTTCTCAATTCTCACTACAATTTGAAATGAAACATGAATTTGCTAGACATTTACTACAAGCCTATTTCTCAGTCATCGCATCTCAAGAATGTGATAAATGTGAACACAAACATTTATGGGACAGAGGGTCAGTTCAAACTATTGGCATTGGGCATTGCCAAGCAGCTAGCAAATATGGTAATTTGGAAAATTCAATTTCAACCAGATGTGTGTATTGTCAATTTTTTCTTAAAATTTAAAGTATAGACGGGCACGGCAAAGCACGCATTTGGTCACTTTAATTTTTGGTGATCATGGATGTACATCATAAAAATAAAAATAATAATGTGCCTTACATGTTGGGACAAAAGGAGGATAACCGTGCTATGTCTACAAATTGATCAAAGGAAAGAAAGGGAATAATTCATAATTTTAGATGACCATATAAATAAGGATATGTAATTGCAAGCACTTTCTCTATTTTAATTGTGGTCTTCATTTGTTTCATGTACTTTTTCAGAAGATTTAATCCAATATGACTCAACCGGGACTACAGTCCTACAGTCCCGGTTCGCCAGGCCCATTAATCCCGTCCGGGCAACCGGGACTAGCTACGCGCGACTAAAGGCCCCCCCCTATAGTCCCATCTCTTACGGACCGGGAGTAAAGGCCTGTCCACGTGGGCGGGTGGCGGAGCCTGGGGTCGGAGGACATTTAGTCCCGGTTGGCCACATGAACCGGGACTAGATTTATTTCGTAATTTTTTTAATTCATTTGCTTTCTAATTATTTTTCTCACCTTTTTTCACTCCCTTTTTTTCACTCCTTTTTTCACTCCCTTTTATTCTCACAATTTGTATTATTTGCTTAGTGTCTAACTAAGATTATCTCTAGTCCAATTAGTTACTCATGGTCAAACTTCCCGCTCGGTCACCCATCCTCCCACTGCTCTAGCACTAGCACGCTTAACTTCCGAGTTTCATCCCGTCCCGAATCCAAGTGTTTCTCACGCATGTATATGATAGTTGTATCATATCAATCTTATTAACATGTTGGCCGAAGCCATATTTCTTTATTGTTTGAATTTCAAATAAATCTTTGAATAAACAAAAGTAAAGATGTAATTAATAATTTTGAATAAATAAATAAACATTAACTTTTAATTTGTATTATTTCTAAAAATACCAATAATATATCCAAAAAATTGAGAGAAATAGAACTAATTCATTTTAAAATCTTAAAAATACAAATAATATATCAAAAATGAAGAACAATAATACTAATTCATTTTAAAATCTTAAAATACAAAATATATATCAAAAAATAAGAACAATAATACTAATTCATTTTAAAATCTTAAAAATACAAATAATATATCAAAAAATGAAGAAAAATAATACTAATTCATTTTAAAATCTTAAAATGAAAAAATATATCAAAAATAAAGAACAATAATACAAACAATATTCATTACATGCATAGAGTCGATCACACATAACACAATAGAGTCGATCACACATAACACAAACATAGAGTTGATCACATTTCATAATTAACATATTATATATAGAGAGTCGATCACAAAAGATATCCATTACATATATATACTACTAATTAGATACCCATTACATGCGCATGCATACATCATCTATGGCCCCGCCGAGTAGATGCGGAACAACTCGTACGCGACATATGCATCTACGGCCGCATACTTGAGGTTCGTCATGCGCAATGGGGTCTCCTCCCAATAGTTGTGATTCTGCCGGGGGAAATCAGTCTTCATCCTTTCATAGGCCTGGTGGATGAAGGTGCTTGCCATGACAGCCATCCCGGTCTTTGGCCCGGTCAACTGGATAAGAGTCTGAAGATCAACGTAGTGATCTTCCGGTATCATAATACCGATGCGCATAAACTTCACACGGTCTTGCGTGATGTCCACGCTACAAAAGTCAAACCCCGAGTTGACAAGAAAATCAACAAGGTCCGGGCAATGCCTCGAACTACTGTAACAACAAAAATAGGATATGTGTTAGATATGTTGCAACACACGTATTGTTCACATGCAACAAAAAAACTCGAAGATGGAATGCAAGATTGTACACGTGTGCTATATACCTTGACCATTGGAAGACCAACACCGAATGCTTGAACGATATCTGGATGAGGGCAACATCCTTCTGATTCGCCGTGTACTCCAGATCGAGACCAAAGAACCGGTGTTCTTCGGGAGCATCAAAATAGAGATCGGCCAAATGACCGAGAGCTTCAGGCAGCCTCGCGCAGTTGTTGGTGAAGAGCACGTCCAAATCCTTGCCGCATGGTGTCTTCCCATTGTATCGCGTCCATTCAGCCATTTTGCGTGCGTGTGCTTGGATCGAAAGAGAGCGAGAGAGAGGAAGAACAGAGAGCGAGAGGAAGAACAGAGAGCAAAGCAGTGGAATGGCGCCCTCTGCCTCGCTCGCGAAATAAAAACCGCCGCGGGGGAGGCGAGACGCTTGATGTTTAATCCCGGTTGGCCACGGGAACGGGGAATAAAGGGCCATTGGTCCCGGTTGGCCACGGGAACGGGGAATAAAGGACCAATAGTCCCGGGCGGCCATGTCAACCGGAATTAATTCCCGCCACGCGTCGCAACGCGCTTCCCAACCCGCGACGTCTGACCTTCTGTCGCGGGTCTCCTCCCTACCCGGGACTAAATACTCATTGGTCACGGTGCGCAACGCTTGGGGACTGATGCTGGCATACCGCTTGGGGTCTGACCTTCCCTCACTCCTCACCCTCAATGAGCTTTGCCATGTGTTTATAAAGATACATAATATAGTCTCCATAATTTGTAGAAACTAAACAAGAAATAGGTGAAGAGAATAAATACCACATGATGGCAATTCCAACCTACATCATGTTTCATATGGTGGAAAGAAAAGGAGCCTGCGGCCTATTTATGCTCGAAACATAAATACCCATTTCCATGATAGGTTGTCACCAAAGATCAAATGATAGATATGTAGCAGTAATAATAGTACGAATTTATGAATTAATTTTTCTCTCTTGAACCCTCGCAGGTTTCATGATTTATTTATACAGAATACATGGCGTTGCCTACTGCTTTGGATGGAATTTGGTGAATATTATTTTTCTGGAGGACTAATGCAATCACTCAATGCAAAATTATATTTCTATTATTCTTATCTGGTTGCTTGTTGTAGCTAATGTTGTCCTGTCAGGTACCTAAGAGTAGTCCGTGCAAAATTCCTATTCTTTGGGTATTTCCTTTTTTTTTGTTAAGAAGAGGTGCAAATCTTAAGCACCCAATGGCACACATATAATGAATCGGCACGCTGTACTTTGCTCTCTCATGCTACAGAAGCATGTTTTCTGAATCAAAGTTCTAGGATTTCTTATTCTGGTCATTATTTGCTCGATCACATTGCTTTCATCTCATAAATTAATCCATCCATAAAATATTAAGGAACCTCTCTAAATGCAGAGAATACGTTTTCTCCCCACTGGCCAATTTTAGTTCAGTCCATGTGGATGAATATTGGAGACTCAAGGTGGGTGTTCACGTTACTTTTCTCGACCATGTAATTTATGCCAGGGGCTACAAAAGGTTCTTTCTCAATTCTCACTACAATTTGAAATGAAACATGAATTTGCTAGACATTTACTACAAGCCTATTTCTCAGTCATCGCATCTCAAGAATGTGATAATGTGAACACAAACATTTATGGGACAGAGGGTCAGTTCAAACTATTGGCATTGGGCATTGCCAAGCAGCTAGCAAATATGGTAATTTGGAAAATTCAATTTCAACCAGATGTGTGTATTGTCAATTTTTTCTTAAAATTTAAAGTATAGACGGGCACGGCAAAGCACGCATTTGGTCACTTTAATTTTTGGTGATCATGGATGTACATCATAAAAATAAAAATAATAATGTGCCTTACATGTTGGGACAAAAGGAGGATAACCGTGCTATGTCTACAAATTGATCAAAGGAAAGAAAGGGAATAATTCATAATTTTAGATGACCATATAAATAAGGATATGTAATTGCAAGCACTTTCTCTATTTTAATTGTGGTCTTCATTTGTTTCATGTACTTTTTCAGAAGATTTAATCCAATATGACTCAACGTCCATCTATGCACAATAATTTGGATCGTGCAAATTTTATCATGCGTCTTTATAGCCCAATTTTCACCTATTTGTATGGTTTCTTTCTTATGGTGGACGTGCGTGCATGCAAAAAAGTTTATCATGCGTCCGTTATAGACAATTTTGTCAACTATTTGTATAGTCATAGTCAAATTTGTCAACTATTTGTATGTCTTTTTCTTATGATAGATGGGCGTGCATCCGAATTGTATCATTCTGGGTTGTTATAGTCCAACTTGTCAACTATTTGTATAATTTGTTTATTAGTATGGACGGGCGCGGCAAAGCGCGCTTTAATGGTCTAGTGTAGCATTAAATAAAGATTATCTCGATCATATAGGGCTTCTCACGAGATCTAAACATGAGGCATAAGTGGAGAAGACAACCATCTAGATACTTCTATGGACCCATAGTCCAGGGATGTACTACTCACGCATCACTCCGGAGGCGGGCATGATGGCGTAGACCCCTCCGGTGATGAATTTCCTTCCCGGCATGGTGCCGGGAAGAGCTCCAGAACCCTCCCAATCCCGGGATGACGAAGACGGTGGCCTCGGGTGTATCTCAGGAAAAAGTGTTATATCTTTAGGGTTCACGTATCGGGGTGATTATATAGGCAAAAGGGCGATGGAGGTGGACGCCCGAGGGGCCAACACAATCCCTAGGCGCGGCCAGGGGGCGCGTCGCCCTATGGTGTGGCCCCCCTGTGACCCCCCTCCGGGCCTCTTCGGGACTCCGTGGAACCTTCGGGAATTCTAAGACTTCCATGTTTCGAATTTTCCAATTCCGAGAATATTTTCAGAACAACTTTTCAGAAACTAATAGCAGAAAACAAGGAACTGGCTCTGTGGCATCTTGTCAATAGGTTAGTCCCGAAAATCGATAAAAATGACATAAAGTGCATAGTAAACATGTAATAAATAACATGAAAACAACATGGAACATCAGAAATTAAGGATACGGTTATGACGTATCATGTCTACACAACCCGCTCCGCCAGTTGGGTTGTGCAGATCGGTGGGGAACGAACTTTCCGCCCTTGTCTCTCGCGAACTCCCTGGCGATCGCGAAACCCTAGGTGCTAGATCCATTGAGACGACGATTGCGATCGTGGTTCTCGAAATCTCTGTGCCTATTCTCTCAATATCATATCCCCCATCGCCCTCGGTGCGGATTCTTCGTTTTTCTAGGGTTCGGGGTGATCTAGGGGTGTTCCTGGCAACACTACCCACCCTTGGCCCTAGGGATGTCGGAGGTACGTACTGTAGGAAACCAGGAGGGAGAGGATCGGAGGATGGAGACAGTGGGGCGTGCGGCGCTTCTCGCCGATCCACAAAAGAGCGGTGTCCCTACGGAGCCGCACATCTTGGATCGGGGGAAGGAGAAGACAGGCTCGTCTAGCGACGGCGAGCACGTGGAGAAGATGATGGCGCAACTGCGTCTAACGGCCACCGAATCTCAGGCGGTGATGATGGATGATGTGAACGATCTCGGGCTGATCGATTCTGACAAAGCCTTCTTTGGGAAGGTTCTCTCCCCGAACGTTCTTCACATCCAGACGATCTCGGCGGCGATGCGACCAGCGTGGGGGAACCCTAAGGGGTTGTTCTTCCACCCTAGCGGCGAGAACCTCTTCATCGCGGAGTTTGCTGAGAAGTCGGATCGGGATCGGGTGATGGAAGGCTCGCCGTGGACAGTTGGGAGGCATGCGGTGTTACTGAAGGACTACGATGCGGACCTCTCGCTGCTGCAAGTCAATTTTGATAAGTTGGCATTATGGGCCAGGATATTGGCGCTTCCGAGTCGCCTGATGAACTCGACAAGAGGGATGGAGATTGCCAAGCCAATCGGCCACGTTCGTAAGATTGATGCGGATTCAATGGGTCGCTGTTGGGGAGGTTTCATACGACTGAGAGTTGAGATCGATACGTCGAAGCCAGTGCTACGGGTGGTCACGATTTTCTCAACAAAATTGCAGAAGACGGAGTGTTTCTCGATCATGTATGAGAGGCTCCCGCTGTATTGCTTTTCGTGTGGTCTCATTGGCCATACGACGTTGGCGTGCCCGTGCCCAGCTGAAAGGGAGGGCGATGGTCTGCTACCATATGCAGCTTCCAGACTCTCGGTGGATGAGGTGTTCAAACGGATGGGGCCTAAATCCGGATCATCAGGGGGCTCCTCTTCTTTCCCAGAAACCAAAGTACCATCGGGAGTTTCTGCAAACGATGGTCGTGCAAAAGAGAGGGGATTAAATGCTTCTCAGGCCAACTTCGGGGAACAGGAGGCTTCATCACCACTAAAAGGAGGGGGAGGAACGGAGGATGTGGCCGTGGCCGCACTGGGAGGACACAGGGCCGTGGCAGAGATGGAGTGGGCAAGGACCTGTTCAAAGCTAAGACAACCAAGCAGGTGGCTACAGGTCAGAAACGGAAAGCAACGAAGGGTCTTCTCAATGACCAACTGGCTCTTCAGGCCCCTCCGATTGATACAGATGCTCTCGCGATTGTGCTAGCTAAGCCAGCCCAGCTTGGCTCTGATGGAAACGTCGAGGCTGAGAGCTCGGACTCACATAAGAAACAACGGACCTCTACTGATGGATCGGCGGATCAGGCGGAGACTGCAGCGCAGTCCCGCCAGATGCAATGAGTATCCTCGCTTGGAACTGTCGTGGTTTGGGTTCGGACGCGACAGTTGGCGAACTTCGCTGGTTAGTGAAGACATTCCGACCCGAGATCCTCTTCTTGTCAGAAACCAAGATGTGGGATTCTAGAGCAAAGAATTTTATGTGGTCCTTGGGCTACAGCGGTTCTTTTGCAGTCAGTTGCGAGGGCCGTGGTGGCGGTCTTGCGCTATTTTGGAAGCAACCCTGGGCAATGACTCTCCGCGGTTTCAACAGTAATTTTATTGACATGACTGTTTCAGCAGAGGGAATGGAGCCGTGGCGAGCTACCTTTATTTACGGTGAACCTCGACGTGAGCTACGAAAGGTCTTCTATGACATGCTCTGTCGACTACGCCGTGAGTGGGATGGACCTTGGATTTGCTGCGGCGATTTCAATGAGGTTCTAGTCGGTGATGAGCATTTTGGCTCGAGGGGGAGGTCTGAAACTCAGATGGAGCTATTTCGTGAGTGTCTGGATACTTGCAACCTAGTGGATCTGGGCTTCACGGGGCCGAAATTTACCTGGTCGAATAGACAGGATGCTCAGTGTAACATACGGGTTCGGCTAGATCGTGCAGTGGCCAATGGTGCATTCTCTGATCTCTTTGAGTTTTGCTCGGTGGAGAACCTAATCACTACTACATCGGACCACTATGCTATATTGATCCGTCTTCGCGGCAATATGCCGAATGAGCACACTGCTCCAGTCACCCAGGCCTTCACGTATGAGGCAGCATGGCGCCGTGCTGCAGATTACGGTGAAGTGGTGACCTCGGCGTGGCAAAACCGAGAGGAGGGACAGTGTGCGCTCCAGGCCACGTGTTCGAACTTGTCACGTATGGCAGCATCGCTCAAGGGCTGGAGCAAAATGGCTTTCGGATCAGTGAGTAGACAGATTCGGAAGTTAGAAAAAAAGCTGCAGGGCCTTCGTCTGAACACGATGACTGACAGTTCCCTCGCGACGGAGAAGAGAGTGGAACAGCAGCTCTGTGAGCTTTTTGAACGAGAGGAATTGATGGCGCGGCAACGGTCTCGCGTTGAGTGGCTGCGCGAAGGAGATCGTAACACAGCCTTTTTCTTTGCCAAAGCATCGGCTAGAAAGAGAAACAACAAGATTAGTGTTCTTACCCGAGATGATGGTTCTGTATGTTCTGAACAGACCGAGATATTGGGGCTCGTTCATCGCTTCTATGAGAAGCTGTTCTCATCCGAATCTTTTCGGTCTATGGAGGAGGTCATGGATGCTATACCACCCAAAGTAGATGAAGCCATGAATAATGACCTGTGCACACCTTATACCGATGTGGAGATTAAGGAGGCACTCTTTCAGATGGGCCCCACAAAGGCCCCAGGGCCAGACGGGTTTCCCGCGTTATTCTACCAAACTCATTGGGAATTGATACATAATGATGTCTGTGATGCTGTCAGGGGTTGTTTGAGAGGTGATGAGATACCGGAGGGTTTTTGCGACTCCATCATTGTCCTCATTCCGAAGGTATCTAATGCTAAACATCTTTCAAAATTTCTCCCTATTAGTCTCTGTAATGTCTTGTACAAAATTGCTTCCAAAGTTGTGGCTAACAGACTGAAGAAGATTTTTCCTGACATTATTTCGGAGTATCAAAGTGCATTTGTTCCAGGACGTCTTATCACCGATAGTGCTCTTATTGCTTTTGAGAGTCTGCACACAATTAGACGCCAGAAGAACAAGTGACCTTATTTCGCGCTGAAAATAGACATGATGAAGGCTTATGACCGTATTGAGTGGGAGTTCCTTCATGGTTGTCTGGTTAAGCTAGGCTGTGCAGCTGATTGGATACAGTCAGTTATGCGGTGTGTCACCTTGGCAAGATATGCGGTGAAGGTTAATGGTGATCTTACTACACCGGTGGTTCCATCACGGGGCATATGCCAAGTGTAACATCCCAAGTATGAAAATTACCTTTAGAATGTTTGCTTCTTGTTATTTTATGCTTTGCATCATGGCATCTTAATCATTGCATTTGTTTTCCATTTGTTTTCCTCTGTTTTCCTTTGTTTTCCCAATTGAAATTCAAACAATATTCAAATGTTTTGTTTCATACTTGCTCTGTTACAATTTACCAAATAAAAGTTCAATTAAAACATCCTTTTTGTTTCCATTAAAAATGGAAAGCTCAAACTATTAATTTGTTCTTTTAATAATTCACTTAATTCAAATTGCATTCAAATTCAAATTAAACATCCAAACAGCAACCATTTTGAAGTTATGAAAATTACAAAACAAAATCAGTCACTTGTTTCGAATCAACTTGAATTTAAAAGCTTATTAAGTTGCTTAAGTCAATTATTCAATTAATATTAAAATTCCATCAAATTCAAACAAATTCACAAACAGCAACTAGTTTGAAATATTTGAAAACTAAATGTTGCAAATTGTTGCTGTTACATTAACTAATCTACACAAATTTTTTCCTAATTTTATAACCACTAAAACCCCTTTCTTTTCTTCCTTTTTCAAATCTGCAAAAAAAAAGAAACAGAAAGAAAAAAAAATAGAAAAGAGAGGGGTAGGGCAGGCAGTGGGCAGGCCCAGCCCACCAGCCGGCCCGGTACCCTTTCGCTCCTTCTTCCTCCTGTACGGCGCTCGATGCCGCTGTCCACGTCGCCGTACGGCGAGCAGGAACAGCCAGCAGCGCTCGCCCTCGGCCTATAAACCTACCCCCGAGCTCCCTGCTAGCCCTAGACCCCTACCCCTCTTTCTCCCTCGCGCAGCGCCGCCGTTTCCTCTCTCTCTGCCACGATCCTCCCTCTCTGTACCTGAACCCGATCGCCACCCTTCTGAATCGACGACGATCGCCGCCGCCATGCCAGTCCTTCCCTCGGGCTGAGCACGGGGATCAAACCCCCTCTGCCCCCTCGTTCCCCTCGACACCTCCACGACGCCGGGGACCTCTCGGATCTTCGCCGCCGTCCTCGCTACTGTCGCCGTCGGCCAGCTCCCCGAGCCTATGCTTCCCCGTCATCGCCGGTGAGCACCACCCCACGTCCACCTCCCTGTTCCCTCTCTGCGTCTCAACGCCAACACGCGCACGCCTACAGTCCACACGCACAACGCACACAGCAGCAGCGAGCGTAGTCTCGCCGGCGGCCACCGCGCAGCTGACAGCAGTTCAGTAACTGAACTGCAAGGTTCAGTTAACGCGCGACGGAACCTTATCCTCGTTGCGCGCCCTCTACTGACAAGGATCGAATCGCCACCGCAGTGGCAACACCGCAGCGCGCGCGCACGGGAGGCCAGGGTTCGATCCCTGCCTCCCGCAAATAAAATCCCACCTTTTTCTTTCGCGAGGAGCACTGACAGGAGGGCCCCCCATGTCAGCTGCTGTGCACACACGCGGGCCACCGTGGCCCAGGGACCCCTCTGTCAGTGACAGTAGATTGTTTTCTGCTTTTTCTTTTTAAGTTTAAGTCCTTTTCTTTTACAGATTGGTCCCTAACTTTAAAATACAAATAACTTTTAAATTCCAAATCCAAATAATACAAATAAAATATGTATTCTGCACCAAATTAAATTCTCTACATGGTTAAAGCATTTGTTTTCTATTTTGAATATTTCAAATGTATTCAAATTCCAAATTCAAACAAATCATTTTAAATTTGGTTAATTTCATAACTAATTCAAACTTATTTCAAATGTCACATAAAAAATATGTTTTCCATGCCATTTTGAACCACCTTTTCAAATATAAAATTTGTTTCATGTTTTGAATTATTAAAATTGGTAAAATAATTTAAACCTTGTTTAAATCATATAAAATTTGCTAAATTCATAACTTGCTCAAATTAAATTATTTTTTAACATATAAAATATGTTTTCAAACCAGGAAAACATAAAATTTTCAAATATTAAATTGGTTTACTGTTTTGAACAAATAAAATTTCAAATAAATTCACACTTGAATTAAATTCATTTAAATCTTGTTTAAACTTGTTTAATTCCCAATTAATTCATATTAATTCCTTTTTCAATAATTGAAACATGTAATCCACCCAAAATTTGGTGTACTTTCTAATTATGAACTTTGTTATCTATTTTGGACAATTTAAATTGGTGAAAACAACAAATGCTTGTGTAACACCTTTAAGGAACCAAAAATTCCATAACTTAATAAATAAAATTCCACACTTGGTAAACCTTATTTCAAATTGTTTCTATTGTTGTTTTCTTTTGTTCTCCTCATCCATGCATCATGCTAATTCACTTACACATGTTGTTTAGTTGTAGATCATTTAATTCAACCATAATTCATGGGCTTCCCATATGCAATCCAATTGCATATGGGTCCATTTAATTATGTTATGTTACCATGTCAGCTATCTTATTTTGATGCATCAATTAAATTGACATGCATCATCCCATGTTTGTGCATTATGCCATGTTATTGATTGTTTGTCCCTCTGCGTTGTTTGTTTGCTTCTTCTCGAATAGACGACGACGTTGAGACAGACGAGGTTTACGACACTACTTCTGAGGAGTTAGCTCAGTACCAGGCTGCTGAGTTTGCATGCAAGTATTCACTCACATGAACCATTGTGTTCCCTTCCACATTGGATACCGATACTTTCCGTTGTCTATTCTGCTAGCCCTATGAATCGTTGCTTCTGTTACGAACCTATCACATGTTATCCTTTAACCCTGATATAGCCTCACCTCCACACCTATAACCCCATTGCTTGTTGCCCGTGTCTTACTAGCATGCTTAGGGTTGTTTTGCTCGAGTCTGTTACCCGTTACTTTCTGTTACTATATTTCTTTTATGTTCTGGGGCTCGATGTTAAACAACAACCTGTTAATTTTGAGGTAATGCTAAATTGATGATAAGGCACCGGCAGGAGGCCCGGCGTGGTTTTGAGGCCTGCTAGTGTCGACCCTAATTAGGAAAAGGGTCTTGTCTACTGATCCATGATGAGCGCACTAACCGCATGTGGGAAGCGTGTATGGGCGCCCCCCTCAATTTGATTCGATTCGCATCTCGTCCAAATCGCCAAACTTAGTTCGGGCTTTCCATTTGATGCACTCATATGCAGGTACGAACCCGAGGCCAGGGTGGATTTTTTGTAGTCGGCATTTAGGGCGGCGTGGTCTTAGAGTGCTATGAGGGTCCCCCTTTTCTTCGTGGGGGCTCGATTAGCCGCGCACGCACAGCACGTGGTTCTTTGGGCTTGATGCGAAGAAGAGTTGAGTTGTGTTGAGTGCCCCGCTTGGTGGGAGGCATTCCATCTGGCAGATTATTCTTACATCTACGGCCAAATTGGTGCACCCCTGCAGGGATAAATCTTCTCGAGAAGCCGTGTTTTCCGCGGTTATGGTTGACTTGGTGAAAGTACTGGCTAACAAGTACTCAGAACAACTTACACCTAACTAATGATAACTCGACTAGTAATATTCCTATTGACACAATAACTTGAACCATCATTAATCCAACTGTGTGGTGAGTTATCCTCGGATTGCTTCTTTGGATAAGGGGCGAGATCCAGGATGGGTTTGTTTGGAATTAGTTGTAGTTGGTTACGATACGCTATCTTATCTCCCTTCTGTTAGCCGGAAGTTATAGCATGTATCTGTAGTTGGTTAGTGTAGCCCGCTGCCGCATCTTTTGTATCACCTTTTTTTCCTTTGAACCCAAAGCATCTGTGCTTGATGATGTTGGGTACACTTTGGTGAACTGTGAGTCTTGCTTGCCAGTACGTTTATGTACTGACCCCCTTGGGGCTGTGGTTTACGTAGACTACGTATCCGAGGATCCCCATGGTGGCTACTACGTGGAGTATGACGAGGCTGCTGACGAGTAGATAGCGGACCTGGGCAGGATCCGGGACATCGTGGATGGGCTCTGTCTTTTCGTTTCCGGCCTCTTAGGCCTATTTGGATTTTGTCTGTACTCAGACACTTTGGATGCTTCCGCTGTGCTGTAATGATGAATTGTTGGGACATGTGTCCTCTGGATGATTGTATTTGCTATCTCTTCTCTAGTGAGAGCTATTTGCAACTTATTTCAATCTTTTGTGTCTTAGAGATATGTTGTGATATCAGTTGTTCTAATGCCGTTGACGTACCATGTGTGTATGTTATGAAGTACGTCAACGGAAGTGTCCTGATTTCTATGGGATGGTTTACGCAGACGATGGATAGTAGAGAATGGTTGTCACACGTTTACGTGTTGGCCTGCTCACATTGAGATGCGGGTGCCGGTATGCCCCGTAAGCCATTTGTTCTACTGTTTAGCGGACTGTGAGTATCCTGTAGAAGTCCGGGTGCGACACCAAGGGGATCCTATCAGTCCATATTTGTTCTTACTGTGTACGGAAGGTTTATCTTTTCTTTTGCAGAAGAAGGAGGGTCTCGGGGAACTACAAGGATTACATAATGGTCGACGAGGCCCCTCTATATCACATTTGCTCTTCGCAGATGACAGTATTTTCTTTGCTCGCAGTGATGAACGGAGTGTGGACACGATCAAATCAGTTGTTGATACGTATTGTGAGGCATCTGGTCACAAGGTTAATCTTTAGAAGTCCTCGGTCTTCTTTGGCAGCAAGTGTCTCGACTCGATTAAAACACGAGTGAAAACTCGGTTAGGGGTGGACAGTGAAGTGTTGCAAGACAACTACCTTGGCATGCCCACGGAGATTGCACGTGCTGCAACATTTTCCTTTAACTTCCTCCCGGAACGGGTGTGGAACAGTGCCACGGCTGTTTCTAACAGACCGTTGTCGAGGGCAGGTAAAGAAACATGGCTGAAATCCGTGGCTCAGTCAATCCCAAACTACATCATGAGTTGTTTTCAAGTGTCTATTCAAACATGTGACAAATTGAGAAGCACTATTGCAAATCATTGGTGGGGCTACGAGGATGGACGAAAGAAAATGCACTGGCGTTCGTGGGAGTGGTTATCTTCTCCTAAGTTTCTTGGTGGAATGGGATTCCGTGATTTTCCTCTCTTTAACCAGGCACTCTTGGGGAAGCAGGCATGGCGTCTAATCACGGATCCAACGTCACTTTGTGCACGAGTTCTAAAGGGCAGGTACTTCCCTAACGGAGATTTCCTCTCAGCTTCTAAACCGCAGGGTTCTTCTTTCACGTGGCGTTCTATTCTACACGGGAGGGACCTGGTGCTAAGAGGAGCTAGATGGGGTGTTGGCAACGGTGCAAGAATATCCGTTTTAACTGATAATTGGATACCTGGATTCCCGCCGGGGACCTTTGAGCCTCTTGTGGCTCTCGAGGAGAACACAAAGGTATTTTCATTACTCAATGACAGTGGCGATAGTTGGGACCCTGTCAGACTAGCCACTGTTTTCCATGATGACCTCGCGAAGACGATCTCATCGATCCCCGTCAACAGACACAGTGGCGAGGACTTCTTATCATGGCCTCTGGATAGGTTTGGTAATTACTCAGTGAAATCTGCCTACCGGTTGGCCAGAACTGCTGCTTTCTTCACCAAAAGAGCAAGGACAGGCCAGGGCTCCTCGTCTGATCAAGACTCGAACAAGAAGGCATGGAAATCACTATGGGCGATCCAATGTCCAAACAAGATGAAGGTGGTTCTGTGGCGGATAGCTCACGACTGCCTGCCAACGGGTTTCCAACTTCGGCATCGTCAGATCCCAGCAGATAGCCGATGTTGCTTCTGTGGGAAGGAGGAACGAGTGGTGCATACCTTCCTTCGGTGCCCCTTCTCGATGGCTGTCTGGGAGTCGGTCTGCGACAATTTCCCGATGAAGCTACAACGACGGCGAGTGGAGGACGCTGGGAAGTGGCTGTTTGAGTTCCTGGATAGAGAATCACCCATCTCGGCAATGGCAATGGCTGTCACCTGTTGGCATATTTGGGAAGCCCGTAACGACACAAGGAATAATGGTGCTTCTCCTCATCCAGGCCGAGTTGCGGCAAATATCATTGCCTATGCCAACCTGATCCTGCAATTTAGTTTCAAGGAGAAGACGGATGGCAGGAGGAGGATCAACAAGCCGACGCCACGCTGGAGTCCGCCGGCGGCGGGCGTGGTTTGCATGCATGTTGACGCGGCTTTGTTCCCACGAGAGGAGAGGATGGGCTGGGGTGCTATCGTCCGAGACCACGAAGGAGTCTTCATCCTGTCGTGCAGTGAGAGTCTCGAGAACTACCCGGCTCCAGAGATTGCAGAAGGCAAAGCGATTACCCGAGCTTTGCTGATGCTTAAGGAACGTGGTTTCCAACAAGTGATTGTGGCATCTGACTGTCTTAGTCTAATCCAGCGCCTCGCTTCCTCGGTAACTGACCGGTCTCTGGCAGGCACAGTGGTCATGTCCCTTTCAACGCTGCTCTTTCAAACATGTTTCTCGTAATGCAAATGTCGTAGCTCATGTCCTAGCTCGTTCTTCGGAACGCAATTCGTGTAAAATTTCAATTGGTGTGATCCCTGATCTTATTAGGGCTGAACTTTGTAATGACATTATTCCGTGATCAATAAAGTATGATAATTAGCTCAAAAAAAAACCCGCTCCGCCAGTTTCCTTCGTCGTTACTCTGTAAGCTGTCGGCCGTCCGCACTCAAAAATTATTACTCGAACCCCGTCTGCTCCATTGCCCTTAGAACCACCGAAATAATCCAAAATTAATAACCTGAAATCCTGTCTTCTCCACTGCCCTATGGAACAACCGAAACGATCATGTTCCATCGTCGCTTCATGACCATATTTATTGCCAATTAATATCTTCAAAGCACAAAGTTTGTAACCGCTGCGTCCATCGCTCACCCAAATTAATTCATGATTAACCTTGCTATAATTCCTCATGACTTTTTGTCTGCATGTCCTCTATATATATACTCCTTTGCTGCTTCAAATTTGGCATTGAGATCCATCCATAAGCTCCCCATACCCAGATTCTGGTAACGAGGTTCCATGTCTTCCCCATTTTAATTTCCCATTCTCTCTTGGTGCTTCAGTTTCTTGGTACTGGTTTCCAAATCGATGGGAGCGCACACAACCTTTATGTTGCATGTTGCCTTTTATTCGGCCAACCTGCCCGATGCCTCTCCGGTCGGCCCATGGCATCCTGATTCAGTTAACCCTGCCCAATCGTCAGGATTCTCCACAGAGCTATCAGAAATTAGTATCTCTTCGATGAAGGGCATGGCTTGCAGAGTCGCAATATTGATAAATCTCTTACAGATTTACCCATACCCAATCTAATGCCGACGATGGGAACTCGAGCAGTTGAGATTACAACTCAAAGGTATCTCCGTCCCAAGGTATTTCATTTTCCTAGAACATAGTACTTCATATGTGGTATGTAGTTGTTCGTCCACTCTGGCGCTGACTAAACTTTCCTTGCATGCAGTATTTCTCAGCTCGGTATATATTTTTTTAAACGAGCAGCACGGTTCCACCATTCCATGCATGATTAAGGCTCGAGATGTTCTGATGCAAGTTATCTCTCCATTGAGTTGTTGTTGTAGTATGTGAGATTTTTTTCCTAAACTACCTTTATTGTGTGGATTAGAGTTTCTTAGCAATCTTGCTGGAAGGGAGGTGCACAAGTGGACTAATTTTGCTTCGGTCTGTGGTGAATACTTCATGCCAATGTATCTAGGTAGAACACCTTGGTAACTATAAGTCTATACGACTAGCATGTCTATTCATTTGGAGTTTGTGTTTCTCATTTTGAACTTGTAGTATGACAAGGTAATGAAAAGAATAGGTGAGTTAACTGATGTAGACCATTAGGGGACGTAAACTGCTTCTGATTTCTAGTCTACTGGTCAAGTGCGGTCAAGCCTGATCTCATAGATGTGCTTGGATGGTTCTGACATGAACTCAGTGGAATTTCGAAAAAAAAGCCAATCAAGCAACACCGCCACATTTGTGTCCAAGATTTTTACTATTATTATGTACATTTTTCTAATTGTTCGGTCTTAAGTATTGTATAAGCTACTGAATATTGGCATCTGTTTTGGTCGACCAATATAATTCTCCATACATTTAGAACTTGAGGAAAAACAATATGTGAAGTACCATTACCTTCAAATTAAGCATACTACACATGCCATTCAGTAATACGTGTGGTCATAGTACCTGTTGCACCAGATTTTCTAGAACCTATCCCATAGCATGTTTGTTTCTGCTCAAGGACATGGTTTTCTCTGAAATTAGGATTTTTCTTGATCGAAACCCACATCTTATTCACTGAACTCACATGCAGTTCTACATGAATTAAAATGTTACTCTATGATGCCAGCTATTTTACAAAAATAAATCTTTCCACATAGCTAATATATGATTTTGACCACACGGTATGCATAGTCGTGCAGTACTTAATTTCAACATTTTGTATGACCAATATTTTTTTCTAAAAGGTCCCGCTGCAACGCACGGGGTAACTTCTAGTAACATATATGATAGATCTATAATCAACTTAACATAGTATTCAATATTCAATGGATCCCAGCAAACACAACCTGTAGCATTACAATAAGATGATCTTGATCATGTTAGGTAGCTCACAAGATCTAAACATGATGGCACAAAATTGGAGAAGACAACCATCTAGCTATTGCTATGGATCCGTATTTCAAGGATGAACTACTCACGCATCACTCCGGAGGCAGACATGGTGATGAAGAGCCCTCTGGTGATGATTCCCCTCTCCGACAGGGTGCCGGGAAGAGTTTCGGAACCCTCCCGAAGTAGGTTTGACGACGGCAGCTGCTACGGAACTTTTCATGGATGTAGGCTCGGGTACTTAGGGTTTTCCCGAGGAAGGCAATATATAGGCGGAAGTGCGATGTCGGTGGGCGACCAGGGGACACACCACGTGGCCGCGCAACCAAGGGGGGTCGCGCCGCCCTATGGTGTGGCTGCCTGATGACCCACAAGTATAGGGGGTGTATCGTAGTACTTTCGATAAATAAGAGTGTCGAACCCAACGAGGAGCAGAAGGTGTTGACAAGAAGGTTGGATAGAGGATCCACTGTAAACACTAGCAAACATGTTTTTGGTGGTTTTTTGATATAGCAGGTAAATAAAGTGCAAGTAAATAAAAGAAAATAAATATAATTGCAGCGAGTGGCCCAATCCTTTTGAGAGCAAAGGACAAGCCGGTTGTTCTACTTATGATTACCAAACGTTCTCGAGGACACATGGAAACTTCGTCAAGTGTTTTCGTTTCATACAATTGATTTATATTTATTGTTTTGATAGGTGTTGTGTGGGTGAACCTATGCTAATGCACCGCCCAACTAGGACTAATACATACTTGTGATTAAAGCCCTTGCAAGCATCCGCAAATACAAGAAAGTAATTAAGATAAATCTAACCACATCCTTAAACTCTGGGATCCTACACTCCCTCGTGTATCGGTTTTCTAACGGGGGGTTAGGTTTCTGTCACTCCGGCAACCCCACAATTAGTAGCCAAATACACCATGCGTCCTCCTAGGCCCATAAAGGTGAAGTGTCATGTAGTCGACGTTCATATGACACCACTAGAAGAATAACACCACAATTTAAATATCAAACTATTAAAAATTACTTCAACATAATTCCACTACTAACATCTTGACTTCTCCCATGTCCTCAAGAACTAAAAAAAACTAATCACAAGAGATCATATGGATCATAATCAGAGGTAATATAATGATGAATAACAATATGGTCATAAAGTGCAAACACCGATAAATCTCACCAGCATCAACTACTAACAAGTAATCCACACCTGTAGAGAGATCTAGTGAAGAACAACGATATATAACCCTAATCGTTACAACGGGACGGAGATGGATGGTGAGGGTGCTGGTGTTGGTGACGATGATGATGACGATGACGATCTTGATGATGCCCGGACCGATGACGGTGACGATTGCGATGATTTCCCTTTTTCTGGGAGGAATTTCCCCGACAGATTTCTCCCTGCCGGAGAGGTTTACTCTCTCTATTGTTTTCCGCCCCGAGGAGGCGGCGCAATATTTCCTCGATGGTTCTGTAGGTCTTAGGGTTTCCTGGGGGTCAAGTACGCAAAAGAAGGCGGCGAGAGGTGGGCCAGGGTGGCCACACCACCCTAGGAGCAACCAAGGGGGGCACGTCCCCTAGTGGTGTGGGCCCCTGGTGGCCCCCCTTCGGGTCTCCTCGTGGCTGGCTCCCCCTTCTGGACTTCTAAGACTCCTTTGATGCCCTCCTTTTTCTTCCGATCTTCTGAAATAAGGTATCTTGACAGTGCCTTTTCCATCAGATTTCTGGTCCCAGTGTTTATTCTCAAATAATTATTAAACATGCAAAATAAGATGAAATAACATAAGTAATGCATCGTAATATGAAATGTATCAATGAATAACAGAAAATTACAATATAAAATAGTGATGCAAAATGAACGTATCAACTCTCCCAAGCTAAGACCTCGCTTATCCCCAAGCGAAACTGAACTCGGTAAACATGACCACATGTTTATGGAGTGAGGTGTCGATAAATAAAATACGGACAAGAAGCATCACATCTATAAATACACAAGTCATTCTAGACAACAACTTCCTCTCATATAATTCAACTTGAAACAAGTAGAGGGAATCACAATAAAGGTGCAAAAGGAAATAATAATTGGTGAAAGCATACTTTGTTCTTGGTCAAAGAACAATTAACAGACTGTACTTATCTTTCGATCAGAGTCTTTATATTAGAGCTTATATTGCAAAGTTTAACATGCTCAATCATAACAATCTCTTTGCAGTCATTGATAAATTTCATAGTGGTATTCATTCAGATAAGAACATTTTTACTAAACAAGGAAGGATAAACTACATGATTGAGTAAATCAATATATAGATGGATGGATCACAACAACTCAAATCCTTGCTTAAGATAGAAAGGAGTAGGTTTACTGACTCAACATAAAGGTAGAAGATAGGACCTTTGCAGATGGAAGCTGGGATTAACTCATGTGCTAGAGCTTTTCGTATGATAAATAGAGTTACTGAAAACAATTTTGAGAGTGGTGTATGTTTATGTCAACAAATGGCAAACCACAAAATGCAGTACGTCACAAGCCAACTAGACCTTACAAGAGAGGCTCCCATTGAAGGACGCAACTGGCATAGAAGGCCATCCCTCTTTCTCTTTTGTTTACATAATTATGCTTTGACTGGTAAATTAGGGGCAAAAATAGTGAAGAGAGTTTTATAGTAACCAATTTTGGGGCTGGGCACCCCGCTGCAAGCTCTTCTAGCAATTGGACAGGCGGATGAAGCCACTAGACTAGGTGTGTAAAGTCCAATCAACAAGTGAGATAAAGATTATCTATTTGCGTCCTCGTGAGCTAAAACAGGGGCACAAAACATGTGTAATTTTGAAGGTTTAAAGGTAGCACACAAGCAATTTACTTGGCGTGGCGGTTAAATACCACATATAGGTAGGTATGGTGGACACAAATGGCTCAAGGTTTGGATGCACGAGAATCATTCCCTCTGAGTACAGGTTTTTGGCTATCAAGGCTGGGTAGCAAGCATAAGAGTTGAGGGAAAACGAACAAGTATACATATGATAGAACCAATCATGCAATCTTCCTTGGAAGTACAAACAATACTAACTTGAGAATACTAATCTTATGATCCAAAAACAAAGAAAGATCATGGAATAATATATCTACATGCAACTCCCTCTTTTCTACTTAAGCCTCATAGTATTGTTGCTACCAACCAATGCTAAGTTTTCCAAAACCAACTAGATTAACGTAATGCTCCAATATTGATACCAATACTAATAACAAGATCAATCATATAACAAAAATTGCAATCTAAAATAAAGTGTAGAAGGTAAATGATGAAACTTCTCATTAATATTCCATAACGGTAACTCAAACCAAGGGATACATCGATAACCAACTAAAGGAGAGATTCTTCCATACTGCAAACCATCCTCTATGATAAGTTCTCTACTCATTATATAATTCTACTAAAAATTTAAAAATGTGAAAGATAAATGTGTGATACCGCAACACTCCCCCAAGCTTGGAACAAGCCAAGGGGATGCCAATAACAATGACAAATTATTTCTTCAGTGGCAGTGGTGAATTTTTCTCAACCAAGGCATGGAAACACTCTAGCATCTTGCGACATATGTTGTTCTCCTCTTGAAGAATCTCTACCTCCATCCTTACCGCTCGATATCGATCGCAGAAATCATCTGTGAATCGAAGAGCTTTCTCTACTCCAGGGATGGTGCTGAGATCTGGAACTGATGGTCTTGATCCCTACATATTACAAGAAGAAACACTTCCGGCGTTACTTGATAACATACTCTTTGATTCCCTCTTGACGCCCTGGTCCATGTTCTTGTGCTTGGGGCCTTGGATATCATCTTCCATCGGCCCCTTACCCTTGTTGTTGTTGGCGGAGGCCATGGTGCTTCTAAAACTGAAAACAGATCCTGGCAGAAACAGAACGAAACAGAAACACGACAAGAAAGCGATATACGGACTTCGAGGGGTCCGAGGGATTATATAGCAAAAATATGCGTAACAAAAGGAAGGTGCAGGTCGAAAATTGGTCGGAGAGGGGCTCCGGGGCTCCTACACCATAGGCTGGCGTGACCAGGGGTGGGCCCGCGCCCCCCAGGTGGTGTGGGTCCCTCGGGCACCGTCTCCCACTCTTCTTCGGCTCAGTATTTTTCATATTTTCCATAAATGATAAAAATAGAAGTTGGAAAGCAATACGCGGACTTTTTCTTAATAGAGTTGTTACCTATTCGAAAACGGACTATGCAGTTTCTGGAATCTTCCCTCTAATAAACTTCTCCGCAGTCACTACTTGAATAATATCAACATCTTCATCATAAGAATCTCCAGAAATATAATGTTTGAGTCTTTCCCCATTCACCACTTGTGTAGTGTTATCTTTGAGGGAACCAATTTTGATTGCACTTGAACGATGCACCTCTTCTATAACAAAAGGTCCTTCCCATATTGAGAGTAATTTTCCTGCAAAAAATCTCAGATGAGACCTATACAATAGAACTTTATCACCAACATGAAACTCTCTTTTAAGAATTCTCCTATCATGCCATTGTGTAACTTTCTCTTTAAAGAGTCTAGCATTTTCATAAGCTTCACTTCTCCATTCATCTAGAGAACTCAAATCAAGCTTTCTTTTCTTACCAGCAAGTTTAAAATCTTTATTAAGTTCTTTCACTGCCCAATAAGTTGTATGTTCTATAAGCCCATAAAGCATCATTTAACTTATGAGGCCAATTTTTCCTAAATTTATTAACAGTCTTTTGCAAGATAGATTAAATTTCTCTATATTATAGTTCTACTTTCCCACTGGTTAGCTGAGGCAATTCTATGATTAACATCATATTTAGTAAAAGTTTTTCTAAAACCACCACGAATCAAGTGAGAACCTCCAGCAGTCATAAGATATCTAGGCACACCAAACCTAGGGAAAATAACATCTTTAAGCATTTTTACGAGGTTTCACCATCATAACTCTTAGTAGGTATAACTTCTACCCATTTAGTAACATAATCAACAACAACAAGAATATGAGTATAACCATTCGAAGGAGGAAACATACCCATAAAGTCAAATCCCCGACAATTAAAAGGCTCAATAACAAGAGAATAACTCATATGCATTTCATTACGTCTAGAAATATTACAAACTCTTTGACATTCATCACAAGATAAAAAAAATTACGTGCATCTTTAAAGAGAGTAGGCCAATAGAAACCTGATTGTAGAACCTTTTGTGTGGTTCTATCTCCAGCGTGATGTCCTCCATAAGCACTATCATGAAACTTTCTCAATATATCTCGTTGTTCATGTTCTGGAACACATCTTCTCATAATACCTGAAGGGAATATGCCCGAGAGGTAATAATAAAATGGTTATTATCTTATTCCTTGTTTATGATGAATGTTTATTTCTCATGCTATAATTGTATTAACCGGAAATGTTGATACATGTGTGTTTAATAAACAAACAATGATTCCTAGTAAAGCCTCTCTTTTAACTAGCTCGTTGATTAATAGATGATCAAGGTTTCCTGATCATGAACATTGGATGTTGTTAATAACGGGGTCATGTCATTGGAAGAATGATGTGATGAACATATACCTGATGGCTAGGTTGAGACTCCAAGTGCAGAGTGTGTAGCTAGTGGCAAGCCTTCTTCCCCACGAGGGTGACTCGAGGGTTTATACTGAACTCTTGGGGAGCCAGTATTTCAGCAGTTGTCTTCCAAGCTTCCTCTAGGATCCTGCAAACAAGTAGAGAATTTTGTGCCCCCAACCTCACCAAGTGGTTGTCAAGCACAAGGTGTTAGACTTCTAAATTGCAATGCAAAACTGAAAGCAAATGTGCAATAATTAAATCTACTACTAAATGCAAATGAGAAAATAAATATGCAATGGATTGTTTTTGTATTTTTGTGATGCAAGTGGTGATGGAGATAATGTAAATTCGAATTGGAGATGCAAGTAAAGTAAAGTGCAAGTAAAGTAAAGTGCAGCAAACTAACTAGAGTGTTTTCTTATAATTAAAATAGGACCGGGGTTCATGGTTTCACACTTGCATTCTCTCAAATAAAGTAGTAGACGGTGGACCTAAAGAATTACATGTGAGATTACAATAACATGTTTAACATTGAGTACTTTCATATGGGCATCACGTCCTAGCATAGAGATCTCTACGGTCATATTGATCCCTCTTATACTCCACCAAGATGCGAAATAAATCATAACACCTCGATAATTAAGGAAAAACCAGAGTATAGCTTTAAGCAATGTGACATGAAGTTGAAGTAAGAACTTGCTAGATCTAGTCATGGAGATTGATTAGTGTCACTTCAAATCCCCGGTAACAAGGTACTCCTTTTTATCCCTAGTGAGGTAACTAAGAAAGGTTTAACAAAACCTAAGTGGATCGCTGAACTTCTGTCACTTTCACAGCACTAGCCACCCCCCGTTACTCCAACTAATGCACCTATCACCCCACACACGCTCTCAAGAACTAGATTGATCAAAGCTAGCAAATAAGAACGGGGTACATAAGATACATCTACTCAAATAACTCAAGAGAAACAATTGCAATCTCAGATTCAATAACTCATAGAAAAGATCCACCACATAGGAATTACAACGGTGCCCATAATCATGTGAGGCAGCTCATATGGATCTAATTAGTGAAGCACATAGAGAGAGAGAGATATAAGTGCTACTTCCATAAACCCATAGCCCTGGGGTGGACTACTCCCTCTTCATGGAGATGTCGATGGAGATGACGTTGGAGGGGTAGGAGATCACACCGGCGGCGCCCCGCCGGAGTTTTCCCCCTCCAGTCTAGAACTTCTGGTCTCTGTTTTGGTGTTTCGGTGTTTCGGCGGCGCTCTTCTCCGTAAGGGTACGGGGACCCTTTTTATAGTCGGTTTTAGGTCAATACGGAGTCGGTAACTCGAAGATGGAAGGAATTGGGGCCACAGGGGCCAAAAGGGGGCCTCTCACGCGGCCAAGGAATCTGGCCGCGTGGAGGGTCCTCTTTTGGGCTTCCTTGCCCAATTCTCGTGGATCCTTCGCCCACAAGTCTTCTCCTTCCAAGAAAATGACCCCCGCAGATTTTCAGGTGATTTCGCGGAAGTTTGCCCCCTGAAACGTCAAAAATATAGAAAACGGGGTTTTTGACAGGCAGGGTTAATTCCATAAAAGTTGGGGGACTTTGTAATTTAACCCTAAAATACTATAAAACATTGAATTATACCCTTATATGATGCAATATGTAATAGAAAACCATGTGAAAATATGCAAAATTCATCTATGCATTTTACATGCATCAATACCCAAAGTGAATATAGCAATGTGATCAAGTCATTAGGTTTACATTGTTATATCAAACATACGAAGCAACTTATTCCTTAGACCATGAGATCATGTTAATCACTGATACCGGAAGGGTGCTTTTGATGTCATCAAATGTCACACCGTAATAGGGTGACTATAAAGGTGTCGTTAGGTATTCGGCAAGTATTAGTTGAGGATCATGGATCAAGAGTGGGATTTGTCCATCCAAAATGACGGAGAGATATACTCTGGGTCCTCTCGGTGATATCACATCGACACCGCTTGCAAGCACGTGATATGATCACAAGGATGTTATATCACGGGAACGAGAAAAGAGTACTTGTCGGTAACGAGATTGAACAGGGTATGGTTGATACCAATGATCGAATCTCGGACAAGTAAAATATCGCGAGACAGAGGGAATTAGTCACGACGTTGATGGTTCACACGATCACGAGAGTCATCGTTGAATATATAGGAGTCATCACGGATCTCCACATCTCGTTGTTGATTATTGATCGGAGAGGAGTCTCGATCATGTCTATGTTATTCGCGACCCGTAGGGTGACACACTTAAGGTTCGATGACGCATTTGAGAGAATACTGAATATTGGAGAAAAGTTTGGACGAAATTGTTTCGGGGATATTGAAATAGTCACCGGAATTGTTTTGGGGAATATTAAAATAGTTCTAGGTGGTATATGGTAATGTCTGATTAACAAATAGTTCAAGGGGGTAAGTGTTAATGTCTATTAATAGGATTAACAAATATTAAAATAAACAAAAAAATTGTTTTTTTTATTTATTAAAGAAAACCGTTGGAATTTTGAGTGGGAATTGATGAGAGAATGAGTGAGTTGAGTGGAGACTCCACCCACATGATGAGGGGATAGGTGGAGGCACCAAAATTTCGTGGCTGCCTCCCCTCCTATAACTAGAGGGTATGAGATCCCTCTTCCTCACACACTTGGTGTCATCTCCATCTCCATCCTCCCGCTGATCCACCTCATGTTCATGCGCTTGGCGAAGCCCTGAACGAAGTTTTCTCCACCACACCACGCTATCGTGCTGCTGGTTTCCGAGGGATCCTCTACTTCCGATGCCCCGCTGGATCGAGGGAACGGAGGTCGTCATCAACCGTACGTGTGACCGATCACGGAAGCACCGTCGGATTGCGGTGCACATCTTCTCGCTCTCGGGATCAGTGTGAGTACGACTACGCCAACAACGAGATTTGATCTTGTAACGCTTTGTGTCTTCGAGGGTATGTTATTATTAAGACTCTCTCTATGACTGTTGCTTTCATCTCCTAGATTAGATCTTGGACTTTCGGGTGTCTATCGCGTAGGAAAATTTTGTTTTCTATGTAACGACCCCTTCAGTGGTATCAGAGCCGGATCTATGCGTAGATGTTTTGTACGTGTAGAACACATATGAGTATGTGGGCGTTGATGATCATGTTATTGCCTCCTTGAGTATTTTATGATTTTAGTGGCATAGTAGGATGAAGTTGTCCCACACTAAGTTTACGTGTACTATGTACGCAAGAGTTGTCTCACTTGTGGCTAAGGGGGTGTCTGTTTCTCCTACTATATTTAAGATCTAATCTACGAAGGGTTGGTAAAAATATGTTTATCAACGTTGTGGTTGATGTTCGTAGGTATGAACGGTTCTATCCTCGAAAGCCCTAAGCCACGTAAAATATGCAAAATAAATTAGAGGCGTCTAACTAGTTTTGTTGGGCATGTGATGTGATATGGTCAATGTTACAAATTTTATTATGAGATGATCTATTTTGTAAATTATTGATATGCCGGAAGGTATCCATATGGTTGTCTTATTATTGATGGACAATCAAGATTGGGGTGTCATGGTACTTGGTACCACGCCGGTGGAATGATGGAGATCATACCATAATGCACATGATGGAGATCAAGTGCAAGGAGGACCATATCATATCACGTTATCCTTACATGTGATGTCTGCGATGTTAATCCTTTTGTGCATCTTGTTTTGCTTAGATAGCAACGGTAGCATTATAAGATGATCACTCTCACTTAATATCAGGATAATAATGTGTTCTTCCTTAAGTATGCACCGTTAAGAAATTTCGTCGTTTTGAGACACCACGTGATTATCGGGTGTGATAGACTCAACGTTCGCATACAACGGGTGTTTACAAGCCTAGCATGTACAGACATGGCCTTGAAACACACGCAATAATACGGTTCTACTTGGCGAGCCTAACATGTACACACATGGCCTCGGAACACGTAACCGAAAGGTAAAGCATAAGTCATATGGATGATATGATGAACATGTCGATGTTCGCCTTTGAAGCTACATCATCTCACGTGATAATCGGTTTTGGTGTAGTGAATTTGGTTCGTGTAACCACTAAAGACGACTAAGAGGGATGTTTTTTTTTGTGTGGGAGTTCATGTTTAATTTTGAATTAACTTGAACTTATTTATCATGAACAACAAATCAAAGTGAATTTGCACAAATTGTAGTATTCATTGGCATCCACATAACCATCTTACACTTAGATTGTTAATTGAGATATAACTGTTATGATCTGGTAAAAATCATTTAAGATTGGTACCGTATTATTGAAATTTAAAATTGAGTCCTATTGTTGATTTTCGGTATTTCCTACCTAGCTCCATATGATTAATGATTGATTGATCTAAAGAGCAAATAATTCCTACTTAGAATCCAGAGTCATGGTTGTTTCCATATTACTTTATCTTCAAAAGAATGTTTTGTTGATGAACGTGATTTAGGAACTGGAAAGAGTTATTTTCAGAAACAATCAAGTGAAACATATATTGATATCCCGAAACTTACTTGTAGCAACATGTCTGAGTATAATTTAGCGTAACAATGTATGCTTATATTATTTGAATATATGCAATGATTGAAGACGCTAGACGTTTGAATATTCCAAGAAATTGGGCGCTAAACATTATCCTGTAAATTCCTTCCTTCTAGCTATAATAGCTTAATAATAAAATTGTTGTGATGGGATTGATTAAAAGTATGGGTAAAGTCGTTTACCTTACTTCGAGATTGCTAAGAGTGGAACATAGAAGAATACTATTAATATGGTGATATTAGTAGAACAATCAAACTCAAAATATGACTCAATGGGTGATAGTATATGACTAACACGCCAAAGAAAATGAGCTAGTACGACTAGCATTGTTTGATGTTGAATGATTCTTCTGTAAAGGAAAGGGAATATTAAAAATAGAATTACAAAAAGATATATGGCAGAAAAAGAAGATAACTGGAAAAGATCAGCTCAAGAGTATATGCTTGATATACAAGTTATAGATGTATTACTAGTTAACAAAGTATTTTTTGGGTATTTTGATACCACATTGGTTGGGATGAGTTGTCATACAAAGTAACGCAATGCAAGAAATACAAGGGCCTAAAAGGAACTAGTAATAGATGTGAAATCGATTATGACAAGAACAGAAATAAAGTGTTATTGTGTTCATTGTCGTATCGAACCAAACATTCAAGATTTATTTTAAGAACTTAATAAGTTATTATTATGTTCTGGTCTTTTGTGAGAACAAATGAGATTGTTCAAACTATGACCATATTCCATAATTGATGGATATGTTAATATAAATCATGTTGGTAAAGTAAACATCTATAAGACTAAATGCTAAACGTTGCAAGACGTAAAAGAGTTTCACTTAAATTGTGACACCACCATTTTTAGTTCATATCGGAAAGGAAAACATGAAGGAACTCCATATTGATGGACTTCCGGAGTCATTTTGTTTTGAATAAATTGACGCTTGTGAGACCTCTTCCAAAAGATGACTAGAATTCCGTTCTTAGGCCAAAGTAGAATGGACGACCAAATTAGTGGAGATTATACATATTGATGTATATAGTCCATTATGTGTAGTCATGTATGGTGGATTAATTTTTTCCTTCATAAAATTCTGTCGATGATTTGAGTAGATATGTGAGTATATCTATTTAAAGAGAATGGAGTTTGACATTTGAATTGGTTCAAATAGTTGTTAATATGAAGTAAAAATCAATGTAACAAGATAATCAAGTATTTATGATTGGATCATAAAGGATAAAGTTTGAGTTACAAGTTTAGCAAAACATCTGAGAAGTTGCAGAACTGTTCTACAACTTATACTTCTCGAATACCCCACATTAGTTTGGAGTATTCAAGAGACAAAATCAAACCTTGTTGGACATGGTAAGATTAATAAAAATGTCATTATAATTTTGTAGTTTATACATTAGTGACAATCGTTTTTCCGTTGAAAAGAGCACCATCATGATCCGTTGAAATTGACAACATGTAAGATATGGTTTGGGTAGTGAACCGAATTGTCATTTTCTTAAGTTTTGGTATGCATAGCATGTGTAAAATGTTCACAACCAAAATAGGATAAATATATGTTTACAAGGTCATCCAAAATAAAACATTGGGTATTTCTCCAATCACCGAACCAAAAGACAAATGTTGTTTGTCAGAAAGGGTTGATTTCTCGAGAAAGTAGTTCTTGCGAAATAAGTGAGTGGGAGCACAGTACAAAGTCAACAAGTTTGGAGAATCTTCGCTATCATGTCAAGAGGTGCGCAGCACTAGAAGTTGTTCTGGGGTTTGCTATTTTGACAAAGTAGAAGACACTACATGTTGTAGATACCTCGGATGAGTTTGTGTACTCAACCACAAAAATCCTAAAACTTTGTACTTAGACCAACTTGTGGTTTAAGAGTAAAGTGTTGTTTTGACAACAGAAGGACCTGGACCATATAAAGGAAGCAAATGATGGGCCCTGACTTCGTAAAGCTGACTATGAGTCGTTATATCCGCTATAGTATCCTTGTATGAATATCAAGTATGTGACTTGGTAGTCCTTTCGATAGGCATGATGCCTAACGATAACAAAAGGGTCTATATAGTGACAAAGACATGGATTTTTACATCCTTTGAAAGTTGTACTTATCGAAAAGGTTGTTTTCGACGAAGTTCAAAGAGTTGACTACTACAAGATTTTGATCTTCCGTAGTGATGCTTTAGTCTTTGCGGATAATTCTAGCAAAAGTTACATATTATGATATGGCGGTTGAATAACAAAACCAACTCTCCTCTCGAGGAACTTTGATCAAAGATGTGTACTTGACACAGTCTGAAAGTTCCGTAAAATTCAAAAGGTTGCTAGAAAGGTATGCACACTTAAATGGTTGAAGTGAGCATAGCGAAGTTGAAATCTTTACCTTAATGAACTTATCAAAATAGTTTGATTCCATCATGAACGACAAAGATGCTTGTAAAGTTACAAGAAATTAAGTGGGAGCGCTATGACATATTTCCAATACTTTATGTAGATGACATATGGTTGATTGAAAATACGTATGTTAAATCAACACGGTTAAGATTTTCATGTTGATAAAAGGCTTAGAAGATATTGGGCATCAATATCTATAAAAAAAATTGAAGCGCCTGATATGATTGAAGCCAAATTACATAGCTGAAATATTGAAGTAAGTCAATATTGAAACGACTTGAAGGAGTTCTTGTCACATGGAAAATAATTGAGCAAGATTCAAGTGTTTTGACACATGATGAGCATCATTGAAATTGAGATTTCTAAGTCTTGTTTCCATGCTATGTACACAACCAGATGAGTCATATGCTATAAAATGTTATAGCAGGATAATTCATATGATGATTAGACAACAGTGGGAGAGATCCTTGTGTCATTTTAGAAATGCTAAGGATATGTTTTCCTATGTAGTAATGATAAAATATTAGTTGTAATATGTTAACCAAATAGTCTTGTCATTTATTCAGGTAATTTTTATCTCAATTAAAATACGTGATGAAGGGTAGCAGAATAGGCTGGAAGAAAGTTCCATGCTGGATTTGAAAGAGTTTCAAAATTAAAATATTGTGACAGATACTACAACAAAGTCTAAAGTATATCGTTGTGTTGACAACTGATAATAAGCGTATTTTGTGTCAAGGAGTTCTTTATTGAACTTGGTGAATTTCCAAGAATGCAAACACTATGAAGCTACATTTTCACAATGTTAGTGACATCGGTTTAAGCCGGGGAATTAAGGTTTCACCGATTGACCATATATATACAAAGACATCTCATTAGAGAATGAGTGATGCGTGTAGATGCAAAGAACATGCAAACACAATAGGACCTGAACAGTTCAGATCTTTTTGATGATGTTTACCACATGAGAAGCATGGTAATAACACTGGAACGCCATATGTGTTAAGTGCTTACAGACTAGATTATTTGTAACATACCAAATTTTGCTACCAAAGGGTTGTGGTGTTGTGTTCATATCAAACATGCATGAAAACAAAAATTTAAACCATGTTGAAACAATTTAAATTGTGAATTTAAACGGTCTGACAAAAATCCCACAAATAGTACTTAAACTGGGTTCCAAAATTTTGTACTGAAAAGTAATTCAATTTCACCAAACAAATATATGGTGTGGTTGGAAATTTTGTGAGGTTTCCAAAAAGTATTTTTGCCAAATTTTCTGTTTACAAAAGGCCCTCAAAACGATGTTTTCTGTCCTGTTTTAAAAAGAGAAAAGGACCTATGTGTGAGTTCTGAAAGTTCCAGGGGGTTTTCACAAAACCGCCCTTTTATCGTCTTCCTCGCGCTAGTAGACGAGAAGGTCGACGACGCCACACCCCGCGCCACGTCCTGCTTGCTCTCTCTCCCGAGGGGATAAGGGTGAGGAGAGCCCTCCCCGTGCACTACTCCTCCCTCCACTTGCGCCCTCCCTCTCGCTCTCTGTCCCTCTGCCTAGAGCAAACCCTAGCTGAAACCCGACCTCGCTGTGATCCGTCCCCGCCAGCCCTATGCCGCCTCCCTCGCCGTTCTGAGAAGCCCGTGAGCTCCTCCATGACTCCCTCTTGCTCCTCGAGCTAACACGCAAGCCGGGAGTCCCTGGAGTCTCCCAATTCCCCCGCCGCTCCCCGCCACAGCCGCCGTCGATTCAGGACGCCGGGGTTGATTCCGGCCACGCCACGCCTCCTCGTCTGCCCCAACACCTTCACGGTGAGCTCCTGAGCATGTAGGTGCTCCCGCCTTCCCCTACCACTCTGGTTCCTCTCCCCGTCGTGCCCCGCCGTCCGCCGCGGCGAAAGGTCGCCGATGGCGAAGCTCCGGCGACCATTTGGTTGTTCCGCCACCACCCTCCAACTCATCATCGTTTCCTCTGATCCGTGCTGGCTTTCGATTTCTCGATGGCGCGCTGAATCGCAGGATTGAGCGAAGCTAGAGCCATTTTGGGCATTGATGACGTCAGCCCGACGTCATATTTCTGTTTTCTTTTTTAGGAGAAAATGTTTAAGAATTACAGAAAATGGTTTAATTTTGTAAATTCAATAACTATGGTTTTATAATTCAGAAAAAAAAAGTGAGGTACTAAAATGTTTAGAAAAACATAATCTACCCTTTTATATCAATTTCACATATGTTGGACAAAGGTCAAAAATGAGCATTTATTTAATGTTGTTTAATCATTTAAAAATGGAAAATAAGTTTTTATTCACTAAAATTAGAAAATTAAAAGTTATATACCAAAATGCTCAAAATGACAAATTCAACCTATTTATGATGTTTTCAAACCCATTTGAGCAATTAAAACTTGACTCACTTCTAGAATTGCCCGAAGTGCCCCTCCGGGGTCTATTTCGGGATAATTTCAAAAAATTGCATAACTGACATACGAACCCTAGCAACCCAACGAACATGTGTAGGGCTTTCTTTCAGTGCATTAACTTGCTCATGCATACATATTGTGCATTGCATCGATGCCATGTGTTGATTGTTGTTCTTCTTTTCGGTGTTGTTTCCCGCTCGGTAGAATGCGACTCCGAAGTGAAGACCAGCAACTCCAATGGCGAATACTTGATCTTAACCGACAAGTCAAGCACTTATTCCTGAAGCCTCTATCTGGTTTTCATATAACCAAGGAAAGCATAACCTCTTATCTTCTCATATATGTTTTCGAACAAAATTTGAATCTCGTACTTTGCATTCAATTCCAAAGTATTTGATGCTAGTAGATATTGTTCACCTATATACTGCATTGCCACAATATCCTGATCCACTGCTCCTAGCCGCCATAGATTTTCTTGTGTGCATCGCGAGAGCCTCATATCTGCTTCGCTTAGTCATACATGTTTGTTTACCTCTGCTCCATCCGGTTGATGAATCAGAGCCGCGATAATCTAGTATGATAAGATGACGTTATGAGATGAGCATTGTGTGGATAACCTGACTAAGGCAAGGACGGGAGGCCACTTGGGAAGCGGTTATTTGTCCTGTACTTGCCAACCCTAGGATTAAGGTCTCGCCGCGGAAACCAAGACTGAGTGTGCAAGCACACGCGCGAGCCAATGAACCTCGCTCGACTAACTAACTTGTTTGGACACATCCATGAGTCACGTAGTTTGCTATTTCCATCTGCGTGTGAGTCAGAAAACGATTTGGAGAAAAACTATGGCGTGACCGGGACAAGTGATGGACGTACACGGATCTTGATCCCGACTCACAGAACAGGTGCCTTCAGGAGGTGGCCAACTCCCTGTTGACGGGGTGGCCCTGTTTGGGTTGACTCATGGATAGGTTCGAGCAAGGTAAAGGTCGGAGCCAGCCACCCTCTACCGCGCTCCATGGAAGAGCGTACATGTGGCGCTAAGAGTCGGAGGGTACGTGTGGGTAAAGTGTACCACCCTGTAGGGATAAATCTTTCGGAAAGCCGTGTCCACGGTTAAGGACGACTTGGTGTAAGACACGAGGTCGTAGATAACTTGAAAGTGGCGTAAAATATCTTGACAATGATTGAAGGGTGCCTCCTCGGAGATGCCGGGAGGGGTGATCCTTGTAGTGTGAGAGTTTTTGGGAAATGATGTCGGTGGAATGAAAACATGATGATTTCAGTAGTTAAGTAGCTTCCTCATCTGTTTTGAAAACACTCCTTGAGACGTGCTATCCTTCCTCCACTTGGAAAACAAAGATGGCTTTACGCAAAATAACCTTCATAAAACCCTTTTCCGGAACATCAGATATATAATAGGTTAGCTAAGTCTTGTTGAGTACCTCCCGTACTCATGTTTGCTTCAACTTGGTTCAGGTGGAGTTCTTCACTTCGCTGGTGTTTCAACGTGGACATCGATGAGTAGTTTGGGGTTCCCAGGTAGCAGCCTGGAATCTATGGGCTGGGACGTCGCCTTATGTTGCGGCCTCTTAGGCCTTTTTGGTTCTTGTTGATTAGCAACATAATTTGCCTTCCGTTGTCTGATGTAATGTTGGGTCGTGTGACCTCTGCTTGTAAGCTATACTCTAGTAACACATGTTTAATAAAGCTTCATGTCTAGAGTACTGCTTTGATCGGTTGTTGGTTTCGAGCTCATTGTTATGCATTTTTGGCTATGCCTCCATAGTTGTCGCGGTCGAGGGGTTGTGGAGCTGATGATCCATGTCCGAGCCCGCCTGCCGATGTGATTCGTCCTGGGGCGAGGTAACCCCAATAACCCTCGATTGTTGTTGCACTTTCTGGACACATAGCATCTCTGTATAGCTTTGGTCCCGTTTCCTTCAGTTTCATTCGATTCGTGGACGCTTTGATATGCATAGTTGGTTATGACTAGCTTGGATACAAGGAGTGGTAGACTGGGGATCCGGACTACGTGCCGATGAATCCAGTCTGCCTGCTGTTGTTTGTTGCGTCCGGGGCTGGTAACCCTGAAGACCTTGTGAGTCCATGGCTAGGAGCACATAACAGTATGTATATCTCTGGGTCCGGGGTCTGACAGGTCATGGTATCAGAGCAGGACTGCCTGTAGGAAAACCTTACTGCTTGGGCGATGTTGAGTCTAGTGTTTGTGAAAACTACTTTGAAACTTCAAATGAGTTGTGAAAACCTTCTTAGGATTCTTTTTACTCCTTATCTGGTATCGCTCTAGTTCTGAGTCACCTTACCTTTTTTTATTTGAAAAGATTTTGCTATCTCTTCTAGTCATTCAAAACTCAGGTGCTTTCTTTGGCAAGGACGTCTTTTACCCAAGTTGACCTAGTGCTGAGTTTCTAGAGTCGTGCGTGTTCCATATTTCGTTATCTCTTAAACTAGGAGATTTCCTTTCCATCATAATCTCTCAAAGTTGTATGGATTCCACATACTCATGTTCTCAAGTCTCAAAATCCTGAACCCGGAGATTTCCTTTTCATCTCGAATGTATCTGTTATCCTCTGCTCAAATTCTTCCAGAGTTATGTTGTTCTCTAAAAGATACTTCCTGATTGCTATTCGTAGTGTCTTTCAAGACAATGAGATAGTAGTTACTCCTTTCTCGATGGTTTTAATCGTTGGACTTGAACCTAAGGCCCCGTAATGTGCTGATTGAAGTGTGTTGAATCATGTGGTTTTAATCATGTGATGTGTATGCTACCAGCACAGGATGCTGACCTTTAACCCAAGTTCCGTTTCTTTGGATCCTTAGGAATCTGTTCCACCTCAGGGTGGCTAGGAAATTCAACTTCCATAGCCATAGGTTTTCTTCTGAAACTAAAAGGGATCACAACAAGAGTGATCATCATAAAGTCCACATCTTTCTTCTTGATTAACCTATATCTCTCTTCTTAGCATGGGATTTAAGAATGAGTAAGACCGTGTGCATCAACGTGATCTTAGGATTTTCCCCTGAGCATGATTCTATCTTTCTAGTTGTTTTCAGATCTTTATCCGTTGTTTTGGTCACTAACTTGCATACCTGTGTTGGAGTCTTCCAATGCATTTGCTATTGTGTTCCGTTAGAACGCTCCACCTTGGAATGTCAAGAGAAACAAACTCCAGTACCTCGTTCATCTCTAGGACCAGATCAAAGTTTTGCAATTCGCAGAACTAAGAGGCTTCATCAGCTTCTATTATGTTCCACCTTCGAGTATCACAATCTTACCTATCAAGAGGTTGTGTTTAGTTTCATGACCTTATTGACAAAGTGGTGCTCTTACACATCTTTACTCACCCTTCCTCCATATTTTAATGCTTGAGAATGATGGGTCTGTGCATTGATGTGTGTATCAGATATTCTTAACAGCTCTATTGCTCTGAAAAATCTAAGAAACATTTGTATTATTCTCAGCACTATTGGTCACCCTATAAAGTTGACTGTGTTACCAAAACCGTTCATTCCGGTGCACATTCTTGCTCAAAGAGCTAGGTTCATGCCGAAGCTCTCAAGATCATATAAGTTGCCTTGAAGGCAAGGCTCCTTTTGAACTCCGAGACATACTGGTAGGTTGTGATATTCTGGTTGTCTTTCTAGAATTATCACTAGGTTTGTTACCTGACCGTGATGTCTAAACAAGGGGTAATTTGAAATACTCCTTTCTCCAAGAAATTCCGCTGGACACCCTGGACTAGTAGGTTGAGCTTAAACAACAACTTGGAGAGTTGAAAGGCAAAAGCTCCGCCTAACTTGATCCTTCGTTATGGGATGTCCATTTTCCTATATGTTGAAGCTTGTTAGTATCTCTTCGGGGACATGCTACCATCCTACCTTGATTTGATTTGGGATATCGTCAAATCAAGCTCAGATTCAAGGACTATCTTGATGGTGTTTTCACTCATGGTGTTTTGCCCGGAGTACACCTTCATGTCCTCTGGTCTGACCAATATTTTGGCTTGTTCATGTACCATATGAACCCTTCTCCTTGGAGTGTTTGATAAGGGTGTTGTTGAAACTAACGATGACACCCTTGTTTTCTCCATGCTTAATGAGGTTCATGTTGAACAATTGGCACTAATGTTGGAAACTTTTGAGAACTATCTTTGTGTCATCACGAAGTTGTGTTCTGGATGTTCGAAGTAACTTACCCCGATTCATGTGCTTATGGTGACAGTTGTTGCCATGGGTTCGAGTAAAGTTTTCTTGTTCCCTCGGGAATAATCCCAAGTTGGTCATGCATGTGTGGACTATGCTTGAGATGGTTGGTTGTTACCTCCATTCCTTGAGAAAGTTTACATCCACACCAAGCCACCGACTGATTGTAGAAGAAGTTTAAGAACTTCGTTATCTTTGTATCATCTTCCCAACAAGGACTCCGATGTGTTCTTCTGCAAGTAAGCCATGTAGGTGCAACCGTATTTCGTAAGTTGCTAATACATGAGTTCTACAATCTCGCTCATCTTCCTGAGCATGGCCTCATAGTCCATATCTTGAGAATCTAGTAAACGTATCTCGTTGGTAACCGGTGCAAGGTCTTCGATCAAACACGTTGAGTCTCAGACTCTCAGTTATTCAACCCACTAACAAGAGCTGAATCTCAAGCAGCAACAATGGTTGGTGTTTCCTCAAGGGTATTGTAAGGACCCCAGACCGGCAGTCTGAAACCCTACGTATGCATACATTCACGATCCCAGAAAGATCAGTCGTGAACAACATACACAGTTGGCATACATAAATACATCATCCATTACACGAATACATAAAGGTATTACACAAATGATCACATGATCAAGTTTAAAGCAACTGCCAAAAGGGCAGGCAACATAACAAACACAGCAGAAGACAAATAAAACACAACGTGGTTGAGCCCAAGTCACGACTTAACCTACAGGTTGCTGACCCGGAGACGATCCTAGTTCGCAAAGCCATCAGCTCCGTACTTCTCTTCATAGATATCCTTCGGAGGTTCCTTCTCAAAATCTGATAAGTAGATACCAGGGGCGAAACCATAATGAGTACATTTGAATGTACTCAGCAAGACATCCATCATGTCACTTACCAACATGCAATTATGCTTATATGGTGGAATAGGTAGGCTATAAATAGGGTTCACTATCAATGGTGTTCATATATGATGACACCACAGTTGCAGTCAGGTTAATCTGTATCTTCGTTGAAGAAGATACTTCAGAAGAAAATAATATAGTTTTATTTCTCTTGTAGATATCACATGTACAAGAGGTTTTGTAAAGCTTTGTTAAAGAATATTTTCTCTTTGCAAAACTTCTTGGAATCAGTTTCCAGAATTCTTGCTTAGAGTAGAAAAGGTTTTCTTTGCAAAACATTTTGTTTTGCATAACAGCATCTGGCCTTTCATCATCGACGATACCTCCACGGTATAAGTTTCCATTTCCTTTCCGAACTTCACAAGTTCAACACTTCCTTTCCAAAATTCCCTTTCAAAAACTTCCTCTTTTGAAAACATTGACACAATGCTAGCTACATGGTCATTCAACTGTCCATATCCGAGGACGCGGCTTCTTCGAAAAAGTTGTACTCTGCAGAGGTGTACACATCCACCAGATCCAGTACACCTACCGTGAACAACCACGGACTGTAACAACAGTATGTAGACATCAGATCTGATCATAACCATCCACTATGTTCAAGCTAGTATATGTCTATCTCTCGATTGAGTTTTGTGCTCCCCGGCACCAAGTCCCACCCTGCCTAGCCGGGAGCCTCAATGAATGCATCCGAAGGGAAAATTAATCCCACACTATATATGCCTCAACATTGGGAGTTTTGACGACATTCGGTTCGAGGGTACGACGCCCCTTATAGCAAGTGAGATAGCACACACTAATAAGAACAAACTTCAAGTTAAGCCCCGTGCCCATGTTGGGGTAGGGTGGCAGTACGGTAAAGGTTGTCCGACGAAGACTAGGTTATGTGTCATTTTTGAAAAACACCACTTTCTCAAAAATGACCACTTCCACATTCCTCCGGAGAACAAGGATCCGCCTTTTCTCCGGGTTTTTCCATAAAGCCTTTGTTTTGTAGAATCACAATTTTAGGGTGTCCACTTAGGGACTAGTATATTTGATGGTAATGAATACCATAGGGTGGCTTATGGGCTTGGTATTACCAAGTTTAACTACTGGCATAATAGTAACCTATATACTAGTATAGTAGTAATAGCCACATCAAAAATAGTTTTGATAATAAAGTTTTGGTAAAACTTCAGAGGTAAAACATGCATGATAGATAATGATAAGTATTGTATCAGCAAGCATCAGGATGGCTTGCCTCAAGTCTCTTAATGTCCCTGACCTTGAAGCAACTTGAACTTGACGCACAGCTCCACAACTGCTTCTTCTTCTTCTTCGCGTTCTAGCGTCGTAAAGGAAATAAAAGACACACACTCAGGTCTAAAGTACAAACAACTAAGCTAAGAAACACATACAGCAACAAATGTTCACTCTCGAGTTCTCTCGAAACGATAACGCGAAAACTATCTCACATAACTCTCACGGTCCAAATATGTCGTCAGGCACTATGTATGGTTTAGAAAACCATATCCCACATCATACCTACCATATATGGAGTGGTGTACCACTCTCATAATAGGATATACAAGAAGCTAAAAATATAGCTTGTGGGTGCAAAAGGTTAGGTTGCTAAGGTAAAACAAACAGACAGAATAATACCCATGGCAGTGGGTATTACTCACCACAAGCAACTATCACTTGATGTGTTCATGATTTTAGTTGGATGTTTTAGTTTCAAAAGATACTCTTAAACACAAGCATAACACACGTATAAACTCATGTTAAGGTAAAACATTCCAACAAAATCCAAACAACAAGCAAACACACCACAATAGAATAGACTATTTATTCACTATGTTCTTGTTTACTAGAGATTTTGGAATCCATCCATTATGAAAAATTAGCAAACAACCAGTACCTAAAAACAAGGATAACAAGTCATAAAAATAATCTAAAACACAATCATCACTCAAGGTAATATCCCTATCAAAAGCATAGAAACAGGACTGCACTGATAACACACTAGTGTGAAAAACCTACACAAGCATGTTATAAGAAAAACTTATATTCTACAACTATAGCACAAGAAACTAAATGATTCATGGCATCATAACAGAAGTAATAACTCCCTAAATATTCTATAATAAACTCATACACTTATGAAATAAAAGATGAAAATACTATAGCAAAAATCACCATTTTCTAGTGGTGACACTAGTTCATCACTAGAGAAGCAAACAATGTTACTATGATGCTTAATTATAAACAAGCAAGTCATGATCATGAAATGTACCTAATAACAGTACACAAAACTTACACATGCTAGTAAGCACAAACATCAAAACAATCCAATGAAACAACTATTAAACATGCATAACTTAATTCTAGCAATTTAGGTTTTTCTTAAACAATTACTAGCAAGCAAGCAAGGTATAACTTACACAACCAGTAGCTATGCAATAAAAGAAAAGTTATCTAAACCTTTTCAAAAATACAAACACTCAATTTAAAATCATTCACAAACAATCTATCAATCAAAAGGAATTTAGTTTATTTGCAAACAATTTAATTTAGCACTCAATAGTGAATCATTTCTTAACAAGATACTCCTAAGGAATATTATGCTAACAAATGGATCACACCTAACATACTAGTAGATCCTTATAAGAAATAAACTTCTCACTTGCATAAGTGAAAACAAACCATTATATTTTCCATGGTGGAAAATATCCTATCAACCACATAATTAAAAACATGTTAATTTCTCACATGTGCATAGTTGGGAATGTTCATCCCCAACCAAGATGCAATGGGACCAGTGGGTTATGGGCCCACTAATACCAAGGCAAAAGAGGTACTAAGCCTCTGGTTACTCATGACAAACATTAGAATAACAAAATAAATAAAACAAGGCTATTTATTTTAGTGCATACAAGACTAGTGCATAAGAATAACAAAACCTACACATGCTTCACCTTAAAAATACATGCAAGATATCATAGACAAAAGCATCAAAATAACAGTACCAAAATGGTACTGGATCTATAGCAAACATAGCACAAAAATTATCAAGACATTCACACAGAGATCTAGCTCTCACAATAATTCCAAAGAATAAACACTAGAAAAAATAGCAAATGCTACTCATGGTTTGCTATAAGATCACATGCAAGTTAATGAACATAATAGCATATAAATCACAGTACCAAAATGGTACTGGACTCACCACAATCATAGCACAAAATTAGGTAACAAGCACACAAGGAGTTGGTTCACACAAAACATCAAATAAATAAACTAGGGAAACAACATATGCTACTTCTATAGCCAAATGATATTGCAAACATGCACACACTTTGTAAGGTAGATGTATTGCAAGAAAAAAACCTAATAACAAGATCCAACACATCTCTACATTCTAGGAACAAAAATGAAGCCAACCAACCATTTCATTTCAACAAAAACAAACAAAGAAGTCAAAACAGAAAAGCTTCTGTTTCTAGATCTGTCCACCAAAAATAATCTAGAGCTCAAAAAATTAATCTAAGCTAGGATAAGATAGATCTACTCAATACAAAACTCATCCAATTGGATTTGCTTCAAAAAACATTTTTAAACTCCTTATAAGAAGTCTTGAAAAGCCTACTGGTCTTTTACCAAAATGGATGTCATTTCCATTTGGTAAACTGCGTTGATGTAAGGACAAGTCCTATGGATAGATCTACTCATAGGATACTCAAAACAGTTTGATTTGCCCAAAATGGATACAGATCCAAAAAGTTATGTCAAAAATGGCTAAACAGACAGTCTGTGGCAAAACAGGTATTGTGACAAAAATAAAAGTGCAAACTTGGATCTTCCAACGGGAAATGGTTAGGAAAACATAAGCCTAGTTCTGTGAATTTTTGTAGAAAATAATCTGCACGAAAACTATTTTTCACAAGCTCAAAACGACAGGCAAACTTCTGCAGGGATTTGAGGTTCCTCACATCGGTTTAAGAAAAATGGCCGGCGGCGATTTTGGAGCTCATGGAGCTCACATGGATGGCTCAAGGCTCCTCTAAGCTTGGGGATGAAGTGTGGTAGTGGGGGGTTGTGGAGGAGGGGCAAGGTGCAAGGAGATGGCCTTGGGATCTTTATAGAAGAGGGAATGAGGGGAGGGGCAAGATGGTCACTTCGGGTAGGTGTCATGCCATGGCATTGGGAAGTTTTTGGGCATTTGGTCATTTCCTTTTGAGTGAACAATGTGTCCTATGCAAGATCAAAGGTGATGCAAGCAAGTGGGACCCATTGTGTGCAAGTGGCAAGAGGAAAAGATCAAAATATCTAAGAGGTATGGGAGCCCATCCCTATCCTAGTCACCAATCTCTCTCCTCTCTTATTCTCATCCCTAAGGTCTTCTAGAAGGTATCCAAAGCATTTTGGTCGAGTTCAATAGTTGGTCAACAAGTTAGGTTAGGCCATGCTTCCAAAAATGCAAAGAAACATCAAGAAAAGAAGTGTGCAAAAGTGTATCCCTTACTGTTCATTTGCAAAATTCAGAAAAATCTCTAAGTGTTGGAAAACAGATCAAAAGTTCAAAAAGTTGAGTTTGTTTTCAGGGTTCAATTGCTTTCCAAAATTGGTTTTAAAAGTATGTATGTGTTAACCATGTTATAAACTTTCAGAAACATCTTTTAAAAACAAATTTGAAATAGTTTAAGGCTATGAAAACAATGTGGGAAAAGGTATACTTTATGTTTTTATCTGTTTCTCAAAAACTGTCTTTTTCTGCCTTAATTTCATACCACAAAAACAACAAGCAAAATATAGTTTTTATTTGTTCAAAAATAAAATTAAGCTTATAGTTTGGTAATATATATATCAAGGATTAATTAAAAGTCAATAAACCATAATACAACAATTTATAGCTTGGTGAAAACAATGGTAGAAAACAGGTACTTGGCTTTATTTTCAGGAATTGTTTTCTATAGGAAAGTTAAAAGAAAACATTCATAGATCATTTTGGAAACTTGTTTTCTTGGATTCCAACAAGGTTAAAAGTTTTTTTTAAGATGCAAACAAGAATGATCCAAGTCTTGGAATAAAAATCCACTCAAGTAATAATAAGAAAACATTTGGGAAAAATATCAGGAATATTTTTCAGAAACATATGGTGTTGGTTTTAGAATGAAACAAAACTTATGTTGCAAATATGATTAAGATCATAACACAAGTTAGTTAAAACAATCATGTTGTTGTAAAGATTACTTTGTTGGCCCTAATAGTTGTCTTCTTGAGCACAGTCCAAGAGTCCAAAAACTGGGATGTGACAGACCTTCCCCCCTTACAAGAATCTCGTCCCGAGATTCGCAGGCAAGCGAAAAGAGGGTATGGTCAAAACAACAATGTTAGATGATTTGTGGCAGAATACATGTGTTGGTGTTTTGTAACATTATTTACAGGGGCTTCCCCCCCTTTGATTTTTCTTACCAGAATTCACCGGTAAATTTGTTTTCTTTTCAAGGGTTTGGGTGCCATGGTCTAAACCTCGAACATATTGCTCCTAAAACCATGATATCCAACCAGGGGTTATTCTTTGGTCATAAGATTTATTTGCTTACCACTCAATGATCAATTAAATGGATATCCATCAACATATATAGTATGAGCTTTCTATTGCTCACTGTCCAAAATCCAGGAAAATCCACTATCTTCCTTTTACTAATATATTTAAATCTCAAAACATTTGTTTTCCTCAATGGTAGTTTATCAAGATCATAAAGCTATAGCAACTCTGAGTACTATCAACTCTAAAAGGTTCCTATCAAAAATTCCAAGCTCAAAATTGATATTTCCTAAAATCTACCATCATCAATTTATATCCACCAATCTTTCTAAACCTCAACCATACTTTAAAAACTAAAAATCTTAGTTATTGATAACGTCCAAATATTTGGGTCCTCAACTGGTTATCCCCGGATAATATCATAACTTCACTTCACTTTTTTAAAAAAAGATCATCAATCTTTCCCTCCTACGCTAAACCTCAAATGAGTTCCACTATTTCATACTGTAGAATCTGGTTCCTCCAACACATATATGCGGGAGATATTGTCGCCTAGTAATGATCATATCTTACCCATCTAATATTTTTTCCAACCTTTCACTTTCTTCAAAATAGCTATAGAATCATTCTACGGCACCTTTCTCTTTGTTTTTGGAAAAAGTTGATTACACGTTTTCTTTTTAAACGGTGATTTCAAACTCTGTAACATATCAACTCTATAAGTTACTTTGTAAGGTATTTGGTTTTAGATAGCAGCATAAAAAGAAAATTGGTGAGCCAACTCTGTAGGGTTTTATGCTCAAGAGATGAGGTTATATTACCCAGTTTGTAAGGTCTCCAACTAGAATTAGATGAAACCATTTTACTAACTCTGTAGGGTGGCACCAATTTGATGTGGCAAAAATTTAATTTACTCTGTAGGGTGTTATACTAACATTAGATGAGATTTTTGTTAGTATCGTTAACTATTTAAGATTTTATTTAGCCCGGCGTGACACTTCTAGTGTTCCATTTACGTCGGGTTTTTCAGGGTACGATCACAAACAAAACAAGGGGGTTCACAGGTGTGGTTTGAAACGTACCATTGGCTATGGCATGAGTCGCAGATGCTCCTGCAACATCATCTCGGTCTCGAGGTCCACTCATCAGATTCTTGCGTTTCTTCTGGGCTGGACCTTGGGTTTCTTGGGGTTCTTCAGGATGAGCTAGAATACGGTTCTTCTTGGGACATTCGCGAAGAAAGTGTCCTTCCTGTCTACAGGCAAAGCAACCCATGGTTTTAGGCTTGACTTTCACCCGTCTCCTCGAAGATTGTGGCATTGCAGGCAAAACGCTGCGAGTCACCCATAGACTAGTTTCTCCTGGCGTCACCATCTTCCGTTTGCGGCTCTCTCCAGCAAGCAGTTGCTGGTATCCTCTCATAAGGAACATAGTATTCTCAGCGTTGGTGATGGCAAGCTGAGTCAACTGCTCCAGGATAGCATGGGTGGCGATGTGCTCAGCACGAGCGGCTTCACTTTTTTCCCTCAACAGAGCAAACAGTTGAGAAACTGTCGGCTCAGGTGACGGAGGTAGATCGCTGGTCATGCTGAAGAAAAAGAACGGTGTAAGACGATAGCAACTAAAGGTGGTTTTGGTTTTAAAGGCTCGTGACATCTATCGGCTCATAGCGGATATGAGAACGGTAGATAACACGACAACAAGTAAACATCGATGAAACTAAAGCCAACTCAAACCAAGATTAACATGCATGTGAAAAACGAGTCTTAACAAGCATAACTTAACTTAAAGGTTCACATGGCTACAACATAAGGCTTACAACACAACTGGCACACACCACGCTCTAACAGAGGAGCTCACACGACACGAACACAAACACAAGCAAGCGTCTAGGGTGGAAAAACAACATAAGTCCTAACATCTTGCGGCAATCCTAAGTGCTCGAGGAAGCGCGTAGCTGTTCCTCCAACTCTGCAACTCGGGCCTTGCTAGCTTCAAGCTGGAACTTAAGGTCTCTCACTTGTGCACGGAGATGGAAACCAACAAACCTCATGGTCTTTCCTTGTGCCACGAGACGGCGCTCGGTAGCAGTGGAAACTCTCAGGTCTTTGGTTAGCTGGAAGATCTCTCTTCCTTGATTATCGAACTCTCCTCTGAGCCTATCAAGGGAAAACTGAGTGTTGTACAGCTGTCCCTCCAAGTGCTGGAAATGACGGGCAAACACAAAGTCTTCGGTGACATCAACTGGCATGTTGTCCTCATCGAGCCTCCCATAGTATCTATAGGGGGTGCCTTCAAACGTGCCGCGAAAGAAGTTCGCGAGTTTGGCAATGGTCAGCTGCATCACTCTAAGGATACCATCTTCCCAACTGTTCTCCATGACTTCGCAAGTGATCTCTGGGGTTGATGGTGCTCTCACTGGTGCACGGATGGTGCAGACGACCAACCAGGACATTTCTCGTCCATCCATGTGGAACTGGGCTCCCTTTAACTCAGGTAGGGGACGACCGATCAGGCGAGTCATCTTGATCAAATCCTTCTCAAAGCGGCGGTAGCAAGGTTCATGCGATCCCAGCCGGAAGGACTTGGTGAAGACAACTGCCATCTACACAAGATTTTAAAGGGGATTAAGTTAGGTAGCAGTGTGCAAAATTTTAAGATCCTTATTTCTCTTGTTTGGTCTTTTAAAAGAGGACATAGAAAGTGGAACGTTTAGCCAACAGGGCAAAACGAGTCTTTTGCAAACAGACAAACATAGAGGTTTTGGTCAGTAGTGGTTGGTGCATTCAGGCCTTTTCTTCTTTGAGGGTTGTCGTTGTTGGAGCTTTATCTGTTGGAGTGCATCACTGGTAGCAACGCTATCAGCTCGTGTGGCTTGATGGTCCTCTATTATTAGGTCCAATGGTGCTTTTATTGATGGTGGGGGAGATGGTGGTGGTTCACAACGAGTCGCATTATGAAGCGAAAACAAGTATAAGTCTAAGCAACAAATTCTTGTTTTTGAATGCTATACAAACAGTTTTGCTTGCAAAAATTTAACAGGCGGCGATTCAAAAACAAGAGCGGGGCAATCACAAATTTGCAAAATTTGAGCACCCCACAAACATATAGAAGCCTAGATGAACCAAATTCTACACCACACAATAGCACAAAGTCCTACGGACACACATAAGCAAGCCAAAACACACAAACAAGGCTCCATTGGAGCTACGTAGGGGGAGGCGACTCATGGGGTAATCGCTAAATTACTCCAAACTAGACTGATCCAAAATCCTAGAAGTGGCTGAAGAACTATATCTACTTCTGACCATCATCACTGTAGAGCTAGGCAATTATTTTGGTCTTCTCGGGACATCGGCAATTATACAAGTTTTTGGATGGAAACAAGATAATAGAAGTAAAGTTTTGATAAAACTTTTAACGGACTATGCAACAATTTGTTTTTGAAACCCCAACTATTTTCTGAACAGAAAACTTCAAAGACGAGAGATGTTTCAAAAACAGAGCGGAGCAGTTGCAAACAAGTAAGAAATAAACTCTTAACCGAGAGAGATACCAACTTTATAAGGCCCGCCCTTCGAACCACTGTTCAAGGACACCCTTGATATGCATTTAGAATCTTTTGAAAAGATCAGAAGGAGGGAAAATATACAAAAATTCCCTTAGACAAAAATAATTTAGATTGTAAATAGGTTTTTACTCAAAAATACTGTTCTTTCCTATCTGACGTCCATGCTAACTAAGGTCTCCTAAGGTCAGGATGGCTCTGATACCAACTCTGTAAGGACCCCAGACCGGCAGTCTGAAACCCTACGTATGCATACATTCACGATCCCAGAAAGATCAGTTGTGAACAACATACATAGTTGGCATACAGAAATACATCATCCATTACACGAATACATAAAGGTACTACACAAATGATCACATGATCAAGTTTAAAGCAACTGCCAAAAGGGCAGGCAACATAACAAACACAGCGGAAGACAAATAAAACACAACGTGGTTGAGCCCAAGTCACGCCTTAACCTACAGGCTGCTGACCCGAAGACGATCCTAGTTCGCAAAGCCGTCAGCTCCGTACTTCTCTTCATAGATATCCTTCGGAGGTTCCTTCTCAAAATCTGATAAGTAGATACCAGGGGCGAAACCATAATGAGTACATTTGAATGTACTCAGCAAGACATCCATCATGTCACTTACCAACATGCAATTATGCTTATATGGTGGAATAGGTAGGCTATAAATAGGGTTCACTATCAATGGTGTTCATATATGATGACACCACAGTTGCAGTCAGGTTAATCTGTATCTTCGTTGAAGAAGATACTTTAGAAGAAAATAATATAGTTTTATTTCTCTTGTAGATATCACATGTACAAGAGGTTTTGTAAAGCTTTGTTAAAGAATATTTTCTCTTTGCAAAACTTCTTGGAATCAGTTTCCAGAATTCTTGCTTAGAGTAGAAAAGGTTTTCTTTGCAAAACATTTTGTTTTGCATAACAGCATCTGGCCTTTCATCATCGACGATACCTCCACGGTATAAGTTTCCATTTCCTTTCCGAACTTCACAAGTTCAACACTTCCTTTCCAAAATTCCCTTTCAAAAACTTCCTCTTTTGAAAACATTGACACAATGCTAGCTACATGGCCATTCAACTTTCCATATCCGAGGACGCGGATTCTTCGAAAAAGTTGTACTCTGCAGAGGTGTACACATCCACCAGATCCAGTACACCTACCGTGAACAACCACGGACTGTAACAACAGTATGTAGACATCAGGTATCTGATCATAACCATCCACTATGTTCAAGCTAGTATATGTCTATCGCTCGATTGAGTTTTGTTCTCCCCGGCACCAAGTCCCACCCTGCCTAGCCGGGAGCCTCAATGAATGCATCCGGAGGGGAAATTAATCCCACACTTTATATGCCTCAACATTGGGAGTTTTGACGACATTCGGTTCGAGGGTACGACGCCCCTTATAGCAAGTGAGATAGCACACACTAATAAGAACAAACTTCAAGTTAAGCCCCATGCCCATGTTGGGGTAGGGTGGCAGTACGGTAAAGGTTGTCCGGCGAAGACTAGGTTATGTGTCATTTTTGAAAAACACCACTTTCTCAAAAATGACCACTTCCACATTCCTCCAGAGAACAAGGATCCGCCTTTTCTCCGGGTTTTTCCGTAAAGCCTTTGTTTTGTAGAATCACAATTTTAGGGTGTCCACTTAGGGACTAGTATATTTGATGGTAATGAATACCATAGGGTGGCTTATGGGCTTGGTATTACCAAGTTTAACTACTGGCATAATAGTAACCTATATACTAGTATAGTAGTAATAGCCACATCAAAAATAGTTTTGATAATAAAGTTTTGGTAAAACTTCAGAGGTAAAACATGCATGATATATAATGATAAGTATTGTATCAGCAAGCATCAGGATGGCTTGCCTCAAGTCTCTTAATGTCCCTGGCCTTGAAGCAACTTGAACTTGACGCACAGCTCCACAACTGCTTCTTCTTCTTCTTCGCGTTCTAGCGTCGTAAAGGAAATAAAAGACACACACTCAGGTCTAAAGTACAAACAACTAAGCTAAGAAACACATACAGCAACAAATGTTCACTCTCGAGTTCTCTCGAAACGATAACGCGAAAACTATCTCACATAACTCTCACGGTCCAAAACTGTCGTCAGGCACTATGTATGGTTTAGAAAACCATATCCCACATCATACCTACCATATATGGAGTGGTGTACCACTCTCATAATAGGATATACAAGAAGCTAAAAATATAGCTTGTGGGTGCAAAAGGTTAGGTTGCTAAGGTAAAACAAACAGACAGAATAATACCCATGGCAGTGGGTATTACTCACCACAAGCAACTATCACTTGATGTGTTCATGATTTTAGTTGGATGTTTTAGTTTCACAAGATACTCTTAAACACAAGCATAACACACGTATAAACTCATGCTAAGGTAAAACATTCCAACAAAATCCAAACAACAAGCAAACACACCACAATAGAATAGACTATTTATTCACTATGTTCTTGTTTACTAGAGATTTTGGAATCCATCCATTATGAAAAATTAGCAAATAACCAGTACCTAAAAACAAGGATAACAAGTCATAAAAATAATCTAAAACACAATCATCACTCAAGGTAATATCCCTATCAAAAGCATAGAAACAGGACTGCACTGATAACACACTAGTGTGAAAAACCTACACAAGCATGTTATAAGAAAAACTTATATTCTACAACTATAGCACAAGAAACTAAATGATTCATGGCATCATAACAGAAGTAATAACTCCCTAAATATGCTATAATAAACTCATACACTTATGAAATAAAAGATGAAAATACTATAGCAAAAATCACCATTTTCTAGTGGTGACACTAGTTCATCACTAGAGAAGCAAACAATGTTACTATGATGCTTAATTCTAAACAAGCAAGTCATGATCATGAAATGTACCTAATAACAGTACACAAAACTTACACATGCTAGTAAGCACAAACATCAAAACAATCCCATGAAACAACTATTAAACATGCATAACTTAATTCTAGCAATTTAGGTTTTTCTTAAACAATTACTAGCAAGCAAGCAAGGTATAACTTACACAACCAGTATCTATGCAATAAAAGAAAAGTTTTCTAAACCTTTTCAAAAATACAAACACTCAATTTAAAATCATTCACAAACAATCTATCAATCAAAAGGAATTTAGTTTATTTGCAAACAATTTAATTTAGCACTCAATAGTGAATCATTTCTTAACAAGATACTCCTAAGGAATATTATGCTAACAAATGGATCACACCTAACATACTAGTAGATCCTTATAAGAAATAAACTTCTCACTTGCATAAGTGAAAACAAACCATTATTTTTTCCATGGTGGAAAATATCCTATCAACCACATAATTAAAAACATGTTAATTTCTCACATGTGCATAGTTGGGAATGTTCATCCCCAACCAAGATGCAATGGGACCAGTGGGTTATGGGCCCACTAATACCAAGGCAAAAGAGGTACTAAGCCTCTGGTTACTCATGACAAACATTAGAATAACAAAATAAATAAAACAAGGCTATTTATTTTAGTGCATACAAGACTAGTGCATAAGAATAACAAAACCTACACATGCTTCACCTTAAAAATACATGCAAGCTATCAGAGACAAAAGCATCAAAATAACAGTTCCAAAATGGTACTGGATCTATAGCAAACATAGCACAAAAATTATCAAGGCATTCACACAGAGATCTAGCTCTCACAATAATTCCAAAGAATAAACACTAGAAAAAATAGCAAATGCTACTCATGCTTTGCTATAAGATCACATGCAAGTTAATGAACATAATAGCATATAAATCACAGTACCAAAATGGTACTGGACTCACCACAATCATAGCACAAAATTAGGTAACAAGCACACAAGGAGTTGGTTCACACAAAACATCAAATAAATAAACTAGGGAAACAACATATGCTACTTCTATAGCCAAATGATATTGCAAACATGCACACACTTTGTAAGGTAGATGTAATGCAAGAAAAAAACCTAATAACAAGATCCAACACATCTCTACATTCTAGGAACAAAAATGAAGCCAACCAACCATTTCATTTCAACAAAAACAAACAAAGAAGTCAAAACAGAAAAGCTTCTGTTTCTAGATCTGTCCACCAAAAATAATCTAGAGCTCAAAAAATTAATCTAAGCTAGGATAAGATAGATCTACTCAATACAAAACTCATCCAATTTGGTAAATGGCGTTGATGTAAGGCCAAGTCCTATGAATAGATATACTCATAGGCTACTCAAAACAGTTTGATTTGCGCAAAATGGATACAGATCCAAAAAGTTATGTCAAAAATGGCTAAACAGACAGTCTGTGGCAAAACAGGTATTGTGACAAAAATAAAAGTGCAAACTTGGATCTTCCAACGGGAAATGGTTAGGAAAACATAAGCCTAGTTCTGTGAATTTTTGTAGAAAATAATATGCACGAAAACTATTTTTCACAAGCTCAAAACGAAAGGCAAACTTCTGCAGGGATTTGAGGTTCCTCACATCGGTTTAAGAAAAATGGCCGACGGCGATTTTGGAGCTCATGGAGCTCACATGGATGGCTCAAGGCTCCTCTAAGCTTGGGGATGAAGTGTGGTAGTGGGGGGTTGTGGAGGAGGGGCAAGGTGCAAGGAGATGGCCTTGGGATCTTTATAGAAGAGGGAATGAGGGGAGGGGCAAGATGGTCACTTCGGGTAGGTGTCATGCCATGGCATTGGGAAGTTTTTGGGCATTTGGTCATTTCCTTTTGGGTGAACAATGTGTCCTATGCAAGATCAAAGGTGATGCAAGAAATTGGGACCCATTGTGTGCAAGTGGCAAGAGGAAAAGATCAAAATATCTAAGAGGTATGGGAGCCCATCCCTATCCTAGTCACCAATCTCTCTCCTCTCTTATTCTCATCCCTAAGGTCTTCTAGAAGGTATCCAAAGCATTTTGGTCGAGTTCAATAGTTGGTCAACAAGTTAGGTTAGGCCATGCTTCCAAAAATGCAAAGAAACATCAAGAAAAGAAGTGTGCAAAAGTGTATCCCTTACTGTTCATTTGCAAAATTCAGAAAAATCTCTAAGTGTTGGAAAACAGATCAAAAGTTCAAAAAGTTGAGTTTGTTTTCAAGGTTCAATTGCTTTCCAAAATTGGTTTTAAAAGTATTTATGTTTTAACCATGTTATAAACTTTCAGAAACATCTTTTAAAAACAAATTTGAAATAGTTTAAGGCTATGAAAACAATGTGGGAAAAGATATACTTTATGTTTTTATCTGTTTCTCAAAAACTGTCTTTTTCTGCCTTAATTTCATACCACAAAAACAACAAGCAAAATATAGTTTTTATTTGTTCAAAAATAAAATTAAGCTTATAGTTTGGTAATATATATATATCAAGGATTAATTAAAAGTCAATAAACCATAATATAACAATTTATAGCTTGGTGAAAACAATGGTAGAAAACAGGTACTTGGCTTTATTTTCAGGAATTGTTTTCTATAGGAAAGTTAAAAGAAAACTTTCATAGATCATTTTAGAAACTTGTTTTCTTGGATTACAACAAGGTTAAAAGTTTGTTTTAAGATGCAAACAAGAATGATCCAAGTCTTGGAATAAAAATCCACTCAAGTAATAATAAGAAAACATTTGGGAAAAATATCAGGAATATTTTTCAGAAACATATGGTGTTGGTTTTAGAATGAAACAAAACTTATGTTGCAAATATGATTGAGATCATAACACAAGTTAGTTAAAACAATCATGTTGTTGTAAAGATTACTTTGTTGGCCCTAATAGTTGTCTTCTTGAGCACAGTCCAAGAGTCCAAAAACTGGGATGTGACAGGTATTGACTTAGGTCCTTTCGAAAATCCGGCATGGTTGATGTTGTCGTTGACACAATTAGCCGGAAGGCCTAACATTGTAACCCTTTAAATCCGTAAGAAAAAACCATTCTTTGTGAGAATGATTGTGTGATTCATTCTACAAGTTTTCCCTCACCGTTCTTCCAAACCGAAGTTTAATTTTCACTTGATGACCTCTAGAAGGCTTGCATAAGTCTGATATTTGTATCTCGAACATCAAGGAGAACTTGGAAGTTGTTTTGTTCAACATCTCCTTGTTGATCCTCCAAACCTTCCTTTCCAGTGGAAACTAGTTCATCATGAAAATGTCTCGTGGTGCTTTGTAACCACCATTGATCAATTCCTTTTTTCAAGTTGTTGGTACTTGAAGTTCTGTTCATCGCACACATTGTGTGAATTTGTCAGTCACTTCAGCCATGGGATCTTAACCATGTGGTAAACGTATTTTTACGTCCAATCCACAATAGGAAAAATATTCCTCATTCCTTCCGGTGCTCCAATCCTCATTGGTTACTCATATTTATGGTGTGACCAAGAATTCTTTCTTTGTTACGGTGTCCCAACATTATTTGGTTACTAATCTTCTGTCATGAAGTAACATCCTGATTTGTGAAAACTATTTCAACAAACTTTGATGGACGGAAGTTCCATTATCCTCTTTGTCCACTCCGAAGAGTGAATATGATCTTGTATCAAATTTTCTCTGACGCACGATTATAGTGTTTTCTCATGTTCTCCCTCGTCACTGGTATTATGTTTTGATATCCAAGACCATCCTCTTGGTATTCTGTTTGAAGAACCTCGATCTCAAAAGTTGTTCAACCTTTCCCTTCCAAAAAGATTTAATGTCTTGTGCAAACCTCATATTCTAAATCCTTTCAAGAACCATCCTCCACAAACTTGAAACTTTCTCCTATTCCCTCCGACATCTTGATGTGTTTCATGCCTATTAACTCAAAAGTTCTCTACGAACGTTCCTGTCATGAGTTACCCATGAGATACTCGATCTTTATGAAGATCTTTTTCTAAGAGTTTTCCCTCTACCTAAGGTGTAGCCGCTGGATATATTTGCAAGTGCTACGGATCAACCTCTTCAAGAAGAGAACCGTAAGGTTCGAGAAGATCGTTCAAAACCGGTGTTCCTTCTTTCTTTCTCCTTCAGGAATCTCGGGACAAGATTCTTGTAAGGGGGTAGATTTGTAACATCCCAAATTTTGCTACCAAAGGGTTGTGGTGTTGTGTTCATATCATACATGCATGAAAAAAAAAATTAAACCATGTTGAAACAATTTAAATTGTGAATTTAAATGGTTTGACAAAAATCCCACAAATAGTACTTAAACTGGGTTCCAAACTTTTGTACTGAAAAGTAATTCAATTTCACCAAACAAATATATGGCGTGGTTGGAAATTTTGTGAGGTTTCCAAAAAGTATTTTTGCCAAATTTTCTGTTTACAAAAGGCCCTCAAAACGATGTTTTCTGTCCTGTTTTAAGAAGAGAAAAGGACCTCTGTGTGAGTTCTGAAAGTTCCAGGGGGTTTTTACAAAACCGCCCTTTTATCGTCTTCCTCGCGCCAGTAGACGAGAAGGTCGACGACGCCACGCCCCGCGTCACGTCCTGCTCGCTCTCTCTCCTGAGGGGATAAGGGTGAGGAGAGCCCTCCCCGTGCACTACTCCTCCCTCCACTTGCACCCTCCCTCTCGCTCTCCGTCCCTCTGCCTAGAGCAAACCCTAGCTGAAACCCGACCTCGCCGTGATCCGTCCTTGCTGGCGCTATGTCGCCTCCCTCGCTGTTCTGAGAAGCCCGTGAGCTCTGTCATGACTCCCTCTTGCTCCTCGAGCTAACACGCAAGCCGAGAGGCCCTGGAGGCTCCCAATTCCGCCGCCGCTCCTCGCCACGGCCGCCGTCGATTTCTGGACGCCGGGGTTGATTCCGGCCACGCCACGCCTCCTCGTCTGCCCCAACACCTTCACCGTGAGCTCCTGAGCACGTAGGTGCTCCCTCCTTCCCCTACCACTCTGGTTCGTCTCCCCGTCGTGCCCCGCCGTCCGCCGCCGCGGAAGGTCGCCGCTGGCGAAGCTCTGGCGACCATTTGGTCGTTCCGCCACCACCCTCCAACTCGTCATTGTTTCCTCTATTCCGTGGTGGCTTTCGATTTCTCGATGGCGCGCTGAATCGCGGGATTGAGCAAAGCTAGAGCCATTTTGGGCATTGATGACGTCAGCCCGACGTCATATTTATGTTTTCTTTTTTAGCAGAAAATGTTTAAGAATTACAGAAAATGGTTTAATTTTGTAAATTCAATAACTATGGTTTTATAATTCATAAAAATAAAAGTGAGGTACTAAAATGTTTAGAAAAATATAAACTACCGTTTTATATCAATTTCACATATGTTGGACAAAGGTAAAAAAATGAGCATTTATTTAATGTTGTTTAATCATTTGAAAATGGAAAATAAGTTTTTATTCACTAAAATTAGAAAATTAAAGTTATATACCAAAATGCTCAAAATGACAAATTCAACCTATTTATGATGTTTTCAAACCCATTTTAGCAATTAAAACTTGACTCACTTCCAGAATTGCCCGAAGTGCCCCTCCGGGGTCTATTTCAGGATAATTTCAATAAAATTGCATAACTGACATACGAACCCTAGCAACCCAACGAACATGTGTAGGGCTTTCTTTCAGTGCATTAACTTGCTCATGCATACATATTGTGCATTGCATCGATGCCATGTGTTGATTGTTGTTCTTCTTTTCGGTGGTGTTTCCCGCTCGGTAGAATGCGACTCCGAAGTGAAGACCAGCAACTCCAATGGCGAATACTTGATCTTAACCGACAAGTCAAGCACTTATTCCAGAAGCCTCTATCTGGTTTTCTTATAACCAAGGCAAGCATAACCTCTTATCTGCTCATATATGTTTTCGAACAAAATTTGAATCTCGTACTTTGCATTCGATTCCAAAGTATTTGATGCTAGTAGATATTGTTCACCTATATACTGCATTGCCTCAATATCCTGATCCACTGCTCCTAGCCGCCATAGATTTTCTTGTGTGCATCGCCAGAGCCTCATATCTGCTTCGCTTAGTCATACATGTTTGTTTACCTCTGCTCCATCCGGTTGATGAATCAGAGCCGCGATAATCTAGTATGATATGATGACGTTGTGAGATGAGCATTGTGTGGATAACCTGACTAAGGCAAGGACGGGAGGCCACTTGGGAAGTGGTTCTTTGTCCTGTACTTGCCAACCCAAGGATTAAGGTCTCGCCGCGGAAACCAAGACTAAGCGTGCAACCACACGCGCGAGCCAATGAACCTCGCTCGACTAACTAACTTGTTTGGCCACATCCATGAGTCACGTAGTTTGCTATTTCCATCTGCATGTGAGTCAGAAAACGATTTGGAGAAAAACTAGGGCGTGACCGGGACAAGTGATGGATGTACACGGATCTTGATCCCGACTCACAGAACAGGTGCCGTCAGGAGGTGGTCAACTCCCTGTTGACGGGGTGGCCCTGTTTGGGTTGACTCATGGATAGGGTCGAGCAAGGTAAAGGTCGGAGCCAGCCACCCTCTACCGCGCTCAATGGAAGAGCGTACATGTGGCGCTAAGAGTCGGAGGGTACGTGTGGGTAAAGTGTACCACCCTGCAGGGATAAATCTTTTGGAAAGCCGTGTCCACGGTTAAGGACGACTTGGTGTAATACACGACGTCGTAGATAACTTGAAAGTGGCGTAAAATATCTTGACAATGATTGAAGGGTGCCTCCTCGGAGATGCCGGGAGGGGTGATCCTTGTAGTGTGAGAGTTTCTGGGAAATGATGTCGGTGGAATGAAAACATGATGATTTCAGTAGTTAAGTAGCTTCCTCATCTGTTTTGAAAACACTCCTTGAGACGTGCTATCCTTCATCCACTTGGAAAACAAAGATGGCTTTACGCAAAATAACATTCATAAAACCCTTTTCCGGAACATCAGATATATAATAGGTTAGCTAAGTCTTGTTGAGTACCTCCCGTACTCATGTTTGCTTCAACTTGGTTCAGGTGGAGTTCTTCACTTCGGTGGTGTTTCAACGTGGACATCGACGAGTAGTTTGGGGTTCCCAGGTAGCAGCCTGGAATCTATGGGCTGGGACGTCGCCTTATGTTGTTCTTGTTGATTAGCAACATAATTTTCCTTCCGTTGTCTTATGTAATGTTGGGTCGTGTGACCTCTGCTTGTAAGCTATACTCTAGTAACACCTGTTTAATAAAGCTTCATAAATAAAGTGTTGCTTTGATAGGTTGTTGGTTTCGAGCTCATTGTTATGCATTTTTGGCTATGCCTCCATAGTTGTCGCAGTCGAGGGGTTGTGGAGCTGATGATCCATGTCCGAGCCCGCCTGCCGATGTGATTCGTCCTAGGGCGAGGTAACCCCAGTAACCCTCGATTGTTGTTGCACTTTCTGGACACATAGCATATCTGTATAGCTTTGGTCCCGTTTCCTTCAGTTTCATTCGATTCGTGGACGCTTTGATATGCATAGTTGGTTATGACTAGCTTGGATACAAGGAGTAGTAGACTGCGGATCCGGACTACGTGCCGATGAATCCAGTCTGCCTGCCGTTGTTTGTTGCTGCCGGGGCTGGTAACCCTGAAGCCCTTGTGAGTCCATGGCTAGGAGCACATAACAGTATGTATATCTCTGGGTCCGAGGTCTGACATTATTGACTCTAGTGCAAGTCGGAGACTGAAGGGAATATGCCCGAGAGGCAATAATAAAATGGTTATTATCTTATTCCTTGTTTATGATGAATGTTTATTTATCATGCTATAACTGTATTAACCGGAAACGTTGATACATGTATGTTTAATAAACAAACAATGGTTCCTAGTAAAGCCTCTCTTTTAACTAGCTCGTTGATTAATAGATGATCAAGGTTTCCTGATCATGAACATTGGATGTTGTTAATAACGTGCTCATGTCATTAGAAGAATGATGTGATGAACATATACCCAAAGTGAATATAGCAATGCGATCAAGTCATTAAGTTTCATTGTTATATCAAACATACCACTACTAGGGAAAAGCTTAGCCGTGACGCACCTTTTTGCCTATCCGTGACGCACCGGGGCGCGTCACGGCTAGCACGCCGCGCCTATGGGTTTAGCCGTGACGCACGGGCCTGGTGCGCCGCGCCTATCTATACCCGTGACGCACCGGCCAGGTGCGCCGCGGCTACTTCCTGGCGCGTCACGCCTATTTATGTAGGTGCGCCACGGTTATCAACACAGGTGCGTCACGGGTAAGGTAATGCCTCCACGGCTAAGTGCGCTGATGCGCCACGGGTCCCCACATCGGCGCGTCACGGCTATACTCCCAGGTGCGTCACGGGTACCCTTTTTGGTGCGTCACGGCTATAGTATGCTGTATTTTTTAAAAACTAGCAAAAATGCCCGTGCGTTGCTACGGGTTGATTTTCTGCGTCTATGATTTTTTTTTTTAACTTCCGAACGCCTTCCGCAACCACCATTCCGAACATGCTCAATGCTGGGCGCGAGGTGGCCGAGTAGGGCTAGGTGTCAGCTTATGCCGTTGGGTGCAAAACCGTGGAGCTCGCTGAGAATACGCTTGATGAAGAATGACCAACCCCTAGCGTAAAGTGTGCCCGATGGCGTTCGGCATTGGCAAGACGACGATTAGTTTGGCGACACTCGATTGGCGAAGGTGTCCGGCATCGGAAAAACGGCGATTAGTACGGACTGATTTTTATTTTTACACGTCATAAGTGGGGTTTGCTCTCTATATTTCTCCATTTGAAGAGCTCTCATAAAAATTATTGCTTCAATCCGTACCCACATTTCGATGGAATTTCTAATTCTCATACTATATCTTTCACAGATCTATATTTTTTATTTTCTTTTAACTACCTAATGTATATAACAAAGAACGGCTTGTTCTCGGTGGACTCCATGTACAGGGCTATGATCCAATCAGACTTGCCAGTCGATATTTTCAAAAATGTATGGCGTATGAAGGTACCGCTGAAGATTAAAATCTTTGCGTGGTATCTTCGTAAGGGAGTCATACTTACAAAAGATAATCTTGTCAAACGTAATTGGCATGGGAGCTCTAGGTGTGTTTCTTGTACTCATGATGAGACAATTAAACACTTACTCTTTGATTGCACATTTGCGCGTTCTATATGGTCCGCTATCCAAATGGCTTCGAATCTTTATCAACCTACTTCCGTTGCGAACATATTCGGCAACTGGTTAAATGGGGTCGATAAAAGTTTGAAGACTATTATTAGGGTAGGAGCGCTTGCCGTTATTTGGTCGCTCTGGCTATGTAGAAATGACAAGATTTTCAATGATAAAATTTTTTCTCGTATGCAGGTTCTATTCAGGAGCACAGGTATTCTCCGTTCGTGGTCCACATTACAGCGAGGGGAGTTACGAGGCCTTTTTACGGAGGCATGTGCACGACTGGAGCAGGTGGCGAGGGATATTTTTATCCCACATGGATGGCCACTTGATCTACGGATAGCGGCTCCATAGCATAGACAGTCTACAGCGGTTGTTTTGTAGTATTGTCGCTCTGTTCATTTTCAGTTCCGGATTTCGGCTGTGTGCATTTTACGATGCAGAGGCCGGGTGTAATGCTTGAATCTTTTTGAGTAATAAAGCCCTTTATCAAAAAAAAAAGGTCATTCACCCAAAAATAATAATTACAGGTAAAAGGCACATAAAATTAAATCAGTAACAATTCAATATCTATTTTCATTAGTATCATTTCAGTTGACTTAGTCAGCACACAAAGCATTTATCTATCCTCTCGTGGATTACCTGCAAGAAGATACTGATGCCACGCTTTCCATTGAGTGTGCCGGGTGACCAAAACGGACGTCTGAATATTCAGACCGAACCAACCTCAAAGAAAGTGTCCTGACCATGCAAAAACCACATACACAAGCATCTGCTCGTGCACTGGAGTTCCATAGTAGAGTAGCTGCCTGTCCTACCCAATGTTCGGATCATCACCCTATATATGCACGGTCCGGCTAGAACCAACGCAGCCGCCACCGATGATGCACTGGCACCGGCATTGGAGGACAGCAAATTGCCGAAAGGGCCACGTCATCCTTCCACCCAAGCTCAGCTGGGACACTTCTACCCTTACACCGACCACCTCGTCATCGTTATCGCGCAAGGGGATGGGGAGAGAAGAGATGCCTCACAACTATTTCGCTCCATGCCTCCGTTGCACCGGGAGGCGGCAAGTTCGTCACATCCGTTTCGCTCCATGCCTCCATTGCACCGGGAGGCGGCAAGTTCGTCCAGGACGACTGGCATCGCGGAAATTGCCGTCACTTCACGTGGGTTGTCTGGTCGTTTTTTGATCGATGGGCAATGCCGGCAAGGCGACGGCATGGACAACGCGGGCGGATGGCTCCTGATACGGCGGACATAGTCACATAGCATCAGGAGCTCAGATGCATCCAGACACACGCGTACACAAGTATGAAGAGATCTCACGTATGAAGCATTGAAGCTAGCAGGTAAATTGATATGAGCTGCAGACTTTTGCTGTACGTGGATGCATGTGAAGGTGAACCAGCTGATGGACGGTGTGGTGGTGCGCGGTCTGGCACGCTGGCACCAAGCTGAGCATGGAGGCGTGCGACTGTAGCACAACTGCTTGCCGCTGTCGGCAGGGCGGAGGTAAGTTACATGCGTGAGTCGATGAGAGATGGGGGCGACGGTAAGTGGAGGCACGGGACAGCAGGCAAGTGTAGGCCGCAACATACAAACTGTCGGTTGTCAGTTTGCCGATTCGTGTGGTTGACCGTGGGTGTCTCTTGCTGGCCTGCTGTGTGCAGCGCAGGCTGTGTTGGAGGCGCATGCACGGGCTTCAGTACAGGTTGTGTCGGCGGCGCATCTGCAAGATCCAGCGCGACACTCAGTCCGAGACCAACTGCGTTAGCATCCGCCGTCACCATCACGGGCACCGGCGCCGATGAGAGAGAAGGCAGGGACTGCAGTTTCGGCTTGTCGAGGATGTGGAGGATGACCGTCTTGCAGTGGCATCTGATAATCGCGTGCTATACTGGAACGGCGGCGTCGGCGCACTCCGTGGTGATGATGTCGTGCATGGTGCGGCGTGGAGGCGTTCATCTCGGTGGCGTCGGCGCCGAGCAGGAACGCATCAGCGCTGAACCTCTCCGTCGCCTCGTCCCCCTATGTGCTGATCACGATCATGTTGCGGCTAAACAGACAGTACGCCAGGATGTTGGGGCATAGGAACTCGTCTCCGATGTGTTGAGGGCGGGGACAGAGGATCAGCCGAGGAGACTATGAAGCCCGCAAGGAATAGAGCTTCTCGAGCACTCTCGGTTGTTGGTTCTTTGCCGCCGTCAGCTGGTCGCCAGTGGAGATCAGGAGATGGATGGAGGATAAATCTCATTGGCTTCGCTTCCTGAAGATAGATCGCGGGATAATCGATCTATATTCCTGAATCGATATGTTCCTACGGGAGCGCTAAAATGGTTGAGGAAGTCGTGTTTGACTTGAAATTTGATCTGTTCGATTTCACAAGTTTGGCTGCGTGAAAGGAGGTTATGGAAGTATTCGTTGGAGCATAGGATATCGATCTCTACTCATATTGGGACCATCGCTTGCAGCTGGCACACGAGAAGCCCAAGTAGCAATCAGCCAAGCAGTTATTATGTAGGAAACGGAGGAAGCGACAACGCCAAATTAGCAATCAACCATGTATGAAAGGAAACGGAAAATGCATTTTTTGACGGACGAAAAACCTACGAAGTTACGGACAAAATTTTGAAAGGAAAATAGATATTTTGGTGGAAGGGCAAAACAGTAAAACACCAGGTTGGACCGGAAGAAGCCTTACTCTCTTTATTATTAGGTAAAGATACGCAGTACCGTATTTATACAGGTATATACAGCTCAAATACAGAGGAATCTCAGTAGACAAAATGTATCAAAACAGTTCTTTGACAAACAAGTTATATATCATAGTTGATCATACTGCTTAGAATTCGTAATAGCATCAAACCGTTGATTATGAATACAAAGTGTTTATCATAGTCAAATAGATACAAGTGACCTACATCACACGGTTAATCATCGGGACCGATTACATCGATTGATGATGCTTCATCATCGGGACAAGTGACCTATCTAGTCGCCGATAACCTAATCATCTAGCTAGGAACCATAGCATGACGAGCGAGGCGACGGCGACAAGAGCGGCTGCGATGGTCTTCATCGACTTGTTGTTGTTCTTCTTGATCTTCTTCTGTTCCTCCTCGAGATGGATGAACCACCTAGCTTCCGCCGCCACTCTTGTGTTGTAGGATTTGTAGGCATTCCCTTTGAACTTGTTCACCTGCTCGAAGCAGTCTTCCCAGTGATCGTAGACTCCTGGAACCCTGCCTCTAAACACCACGTAGCACCTCGGCATCTGTAATGACAAGAAAGAAAAACAAAAACAATATATAGTTTCAAACATGTCTGCAATAGTAGTAAGTGGAGAAATATGACATAAATAAGATGAAAGTTAAACACAAAGGAACAAGATGATCATCTTTTAAACACAATCACAAACACAAAAGATCAAACGAACATCACAAAGTAAAACTGCAATAATAAAAAGTAAGATAATCAAGCCATGTACGATTTATATCCGTAACGATGTGTGCCTCATATTTAGGGTGGACACATACAAGCGGCCTTGATGGAACTGGTGCGCCAAGTGGGATGCACAAGATCCTAACTTTGTGAAAATCACAAGGCGCACCAGACCACCAAGGCCATCTTAGTGTGAACCAACTCTTGTAATCATCGGCATTTATTTATTCCCACCAAGATAATCAAGCGATGTACGATTCATAACCGTAACGATGTGTGCCTCATATTTAGGATGGACACATACAAGCGGCCGACAAGTGGTGCAGCTGCGCCAAGTGGGATGCACAAGATCCTAACTTTGTGAAAATCACAAGGCGCAGCTGACCACCTGGGCCATCTTAGTGTGAACCAACTCTTTTAATCATCGGCATTTACTTATTCAAAAGATCGAACGACCATCACAAGTAAGACCGCAATAATGAAAAGAAAGATAATTAAGCATTGACATAATAAAGCATCTGTTACACGATGGACGATTCATAACCCTAACGATTGAGTTCGACTAATTTCCGAAAATGTAGCAAGCCTTACAATAGTTCTCACTCCTTCTGACTCATCCTCCCAGGGATTACAACGGGACATCCCTCCTGAGTGATGAAGGGCCTGTCGTCACAGGCAGTTTCTAGGTAGGTATCTATGTCGCGGTTCGGCATGTTGAACCGACAGTAAAATGTCCCACTCTTGTTCACCACTTCATGAACGATTTTCGTGGCGAAGCACTTCTGGATATCATATATCTCTTCTCTAACCTTGTCATCGCCGACCATCGACAAGCGGGAGGCCCATTGTTGGACTTGACTAGGCAGGGTAAGGAACTGTTGATCCCGTACGTACGCCCGCATATGATGGAGGACATAGTAGGTGTCTCGATTACTGCCTGCCGGCTGCTTGACGCACGCGAAATTCGTCGTGTGGGTGAACACCCGAGCGCCCTGAACGACCTTCTCCCTAGTGATTATGCCCCCCCTTGCGTGGTAGCCGGTGAGAGCATTATCCAAGACTTTCTTCACTATGGAGTAGTCTTTCTTCACCGCACTCCCTGAGTCGAGATACGTCGCATGCGAATGACTGATACAAATGCAAATGAGTGTGCATTGTGTATATCTGCGCGGAACAATCCAAACAACAAAGTGTTGGAAAGGAGCGATGAAAATCTAAAGAAAATCCCTTTCGATTCGGCTAAGAATATTGACTTACCCGGCAAAGTAAGGCATGAGGATGTAATCCTTGGTCCGGTTCGCCAGCATGAAGTCCCGAAGATATGTCGACGCGACTGCCTGGTTGCCAACGGAGCACAACACGTCGTGGCGCATGTAGAAGGGGTCCACTATCGCGATGCCCGGTGTACTATCCCTGCAAACTTGCACCGCCAGACTGAGCGAGTATAGGCGGACCATGGAGTAGTGCAGCGGATTGCTATGGAACATATCAAAGATGTCCGAAAACCGCAGTATGATCCTATCCGCGCCGGTTGATTCGACGAAGCCCAAGTCCTTTGGCACCATGGCAACGAAAACCGGGTATGATGGATCCTTGCTTTCAACAAGGCGCGTTTCAAGAAAAAGAATGCTGTCATGCAAACTCCGCATATCCCCACTTGCGGCCTTGAGCTTGCTCTGGCTAAGCATAGGCTGACCAATCACATGCATCTTCGTATGCTTCGATGTAGGTGGGCCGTCATGAACACGGAGCGGCATCTTAGCAGGCTGGCTCGCGGACTTTGCGGCCTTGGATCTAGGTCCTCTTTTCCGCGCCTTCGTCGCTTTCGGAATGACCTCCTTCTCAATCTCCTCATTAGCCGCCTTACGGATTGTGCTAGGGCTGAAAATAACTCCTCCCTTCGCACTTTTCTGAGTCTCGGTGCAGGGGCCGACATCTGGAGCCGTGTCTTCCTGAGAACCGAAGAGACGCTTGCAATTCGATTTATCCGCAGGAGGAGCCTCACCACGAGCCTCCGTGCTATGGTAGGGTTCTTCTGGAGGAGGAGCAACGTAATCTCCGCCATCAAAGTCATCGGCGATGAAATCCATGGCATCAAGATCAAGGTCATTCTCCTGGTCTTGTGCCATCTCCATGTCACGGGTAGGCGACGGCGCGGCGACGGTCTTGCCATGGCTCCGCTCCGGAGCTTCTAGAGGGGTTGTCTTCGAGGTGGTGGCTCGCGCCGGTAGTTCTAGAGGCGATGTCCGCGGGGTGGCGCCCCTCTTCCCCAGGCGAATCTGGCTCTTCGGCCATTCCATGTTCCAAGGCATGCACTGGAGCAGCGTCAGGGTATCGGGGTCATCTTCTGCTTGGTAGGGTTGAATGGGAGGCAACAAGTCGTCGTAGCCCGCCAGCACCCGAAGCACTCGAACTCTATATACGTCTTCGCGCATCGGCCTGTTGTGGAACCTGCGGGTTGAAGGTTGAACGATCATACCCACAGCAACATCCTTCAACACGCCGTCCACTGTGTGTAAGAGAGTGCATGGAACGTCGTCGTTCTGCGGAAAACATGCAGGGCGTCAGAGAGGCCAGTCTAAGGCAAAGGAAGATCGACGCTCCAACGCTTAACTATTTACCTGGCTGGCGAGGGCGTCGAGCTCCTCTAGTGGCGAGGGGCCAACGACGGCGGCGGGCGTGCTACTGTTGACTGGCGAGGGAGTATCGGCGGCGGGCGTGCAACCGATGGCCAGGCGGCGGTTGTTCGTTGGTGCACGCTCTTCATTCGGCGGAGGACCGCCCACTGTGGGCGTGCAACGGATGGTCAGGTGGGTAGAGGCGGGCGGAGTCACTATCGGCGCCGTGGTGTAGGCGGGCGGAGTCACCAGTGGGTCCGCCATCGTGGCGTTGGCCGGCGAGACTCTGGACAAGTCTCTTGAGTTGCTTCCCTGCATGCTAGGCACCGGGCACGGCCCCACTCGACCTCCGTCATTCCATCGAGTAACCGTATCGTAGATGGTAGGCAAAACGTTGCCCATTTGTTCTGCCAAAGCTGTTTTGACAATATTAGGAATATCAGCAACTTTGGCCTTGAGGTCTGCAATCTCGCGATCGCGGGCTTCGTCACGTTGGATATCTTCGATGGTCCTCTTTCTATTCCTTCTCGCCTCCCTGGGCTCCTTGAAGTACTCTCTGAGCTTCGTCGTCGTGCCCAGGCCACAAACTCGGCCACCTGACGGCCTTTTGTGCTTTTCCTTCCCCTGCGTCACGTTCACCGCCCTATTTAAAGTGTCGTCCCACGGGCCGTGCAGCCTCAGCATGTCCGACGAGGTTCGACCACTATCGATTTCTAAGTTCTGCACAATTAGCGTGAACCGTTTAGAATTCCACCAGTACAATATAATGCAATCGACTAGATCGTCGAGAGCAAACTAACTAGGGTGGTGTATTTACTTACCAAGTTGTCATACAACGCCTTCACCTTCTCATCATCGGTAGTATACTCATTAGCTACCGGGTCATATTTAAACCGGACCCTGATGAAGTTTTTTGTCCGCGGCGAGTACTTTGCGAGAGGGTCAGGGATGCCCTGTTCTGCACGTTTGGCGTCCTCCTTCTCCCAATTGGGAATCGCCGCTCTGTAACCGCCGCATCCCAGTTTGTGGGTACCAATGTTCAACTTCCGCATCCTCTGCCCCCAACCAGCGTTAGCTCTGGCGACTTCGCTCTCGCAAATTACCTTGAAGTCCCGGAGTTCAGCTTCGGTGATTCTCGGCTCAGTCGCTAAAACATCCTCCAAGCTATTTTTGCTGTCCAAGACCTTAACCTTCACCCGGTGTTTCCAGTTGGACAAGGCGGTGTTCATCTTACCAATGGCGCAGTGGTTGACCTTATTCCCCACCAGATTGTCGTTATTGTACTTAAACGGCTCGTCTGGCGGATGCGGGTACAAGTATCGTCCGTGCAGCTTTCTAAAGAGAATAACCCGATAATGTGCATTCTCTTTTTTCCTTAGATCATCAGTTAAGATCCTGACAGTGTCCCGGACAATGCAACCAATTTGGTTGCCGAATCCTTTGACCACCGCCTCGGGCGCGACTGGATACCCAGAGCTATCAATTTCCGTGATCTCTTCACGGTAGGTGCGGAGAGTGTTAGCTTTCCGTTTTCTCGTTGACGTCCTCTTCTTCTTGGCTTTGCTACCACCATCTGTCTGACCGCCGGCATCAGTGGTGTCATTTCCGCCGGCGGCGCCACTAGTGGTATCACCGGCGGCGCCACTAGTCGTGGCGTCATTCTCCTCGCCACCGCTAGTGTCCGCGTCAGCCCAGGCATCCGCCGTCGGGTCGTATTGCTCATCTTCTTCATCGGTGATTTGCCAGAACGGCTTAGAACCGCCGGCCTCGTCGTCGTGTGCCATGTTCTGAAGGGGGAAATTATTGGTTAATCTAAAGGAAACAAAAAATCGACATACTACTCGATCACGGGAAAACGGCTAAGTCCTAAATTCACGGGAAAATTTCGGCATGACCTTTGCTAATTTTCTAACACTAGAGTGTCCGATTCTCGCCGAAACGGAAATTAATCAACATTTCGGCGAAAATGGGCAACTCATTATTTGAATTCCCTGCAAAGTTTTAAACGGCTCGATGGCCGGACAGATTCTTTAGGCCAACACCAGCACAATTTTTATTATCTGCAAGATTTTATCCAACACCAGTACTACAACACCAGCACCAGTCCTACAACACCTCCTAGAAGATCATTTTTTATCCATCAACACTATATTACCAGTACCAACACCAGTACCTGCGAATTCACATTCAAGGTAGGTGCCTTTTAGAGTAATAGTATAAATCTCCACTTTTCTGTTGGTTGACAGCTCTATTATGCTACAGAAACCACAATGGCAAGCAATTTTTGCTTTGCTTCTGTGGTAGTTCATCCTGACATATGATCCATTTCAATATTTGGTCATACAGAACATGTATAGCAATAAATGTACCATCATCGTTGAAGCATTGCAAAATTAATAATTTAATATACTAGCAGCTTCACTAGTTTCTTAACTAAAGCATGTTAATATAGCAGCAACAGGTTTATTCACCTTAATGGAAATATTATGCTACATAAAAACACAAGAAGTGCAGTAACACAATGAATGTTTCTGTACAGCAGAACAGGAGCAGAAAAGAAGTTTTTGTGAGGCACGACAGGATCAATCATGTGTCCCTTGAGCTCGACATGGTACAGGACGATCTCCTCATCAAGCTGACAGTAACTAACAATGCTATGCAGATTGACTAGAGACTAAACAGGTGTTTCCCTGATTTGACCATGCCACTTTATGCATTGGATAAACCATACAGAGCATCAAGTTCATAACCATATAGAATAAAATTAAGAATGCACACACAGGACAGGATGCTCACGAGAGCAACAAATTTGTCAGAGAAAGAAAATACCTACAACCTACCAGGCTGCATAATCTGAACAACCTAAACAACAACAATTTCAAACATCCATGTTAAAAGTTGTAGGCTGCAAACTAAATGTCAGCCATACCGATTTTAAAAGGGTTGACATTTTTCTAAGAAAATGTTTTGTTACCTACATTCGGAGCATCCAACTGCCAACCTTATGTTATACACAGAGAAACAGCCAACAGCAAGGAGGTTAACTACAAAAAGTCCCCGGATTTCAGCTTGAAGAGAAACCTATCACGAATAGCAGCTTGAAGATTAACCAGGTGTTCTGGTCCGTCAGAGAGCGTCAGGGTGGGTCAAGAATAGCAGCCAGGACATGGGCAACAGGTTCAGCTACGAGGAGCTCGAGGAGGAGGGGGTGGCTTACCTGGGCCCGGCTCGGTGTAGTAGTTCACGCTGGGGAAGACGGCGGCCTTGGCGTCGAGGAAGAACTGCTCGGAGTCGTTCACGCTAGGGAACACGGCGCGGCTCCTTGTACTCCTCCTTGTCGTGGACGGCAGCAGCGGCGCGGCTCCTTGTACTCCTCCTTGTCGTGGACAGCAGCAGCGGCGCGGCTCCTTGTACTCCTCCTTGTCGTGGACGGCAGCAGCAGCGCGGTGGTTCAGATCAGAGATGCAGAGGCGAGGTCTCGGTGGTGGTGGGCGGCGACTAGAGGGAGAGCAGAGGCTAGGGCTAGGGCTTGCGGTGGTGGTGGGCGGCGGCGAGAGGGAGAGCAGAGGCGAGACGAGACGGCGAGACGGTGTTGGTCGGAGGCGAGACGGTGGTTCAGATCGAGAGATCGATCGCGATGTGGATGTGGAAGAGGAAGAGAAGAGAGGGGAACGGGCCAGTCAATAGGCGGAAGGATAGCCGTGACGCACATCAGGAAGATGCGCCACGCATCGCTTACGCGTGACGCATCAAATAGATGCTCGTCGCGCATCGTGTACCCGTGACGAGCGCAGCAGAGGCGCGTCGCGCATTACTTACCTATGACGCAGCGATGAGAGGTGCGTCGCGCCTATTTCTGGTGTCTATTCAAAAAGCATGCGCGCTGGTCTATAGCAGAAGCAGCTGCTTAGTCCAGTGGCTTACACCTTTGAAACTGCTCCATTGCCCCAAGTTCGAGTCCCACCCCCCATTTTTTTCAAAAAATGATTTTTTCCTTAGGAAATAAATCAATATAAGCTCAAAATAAATTCAAATAAATCAATCTGAAATCAAGAAAGATCAATTTAAACATTAAGTGTATATATATTACATCGCGATCACTGCCTCGAATGCATGCAAACACACGACACATATATCGTTGTTCTTAGAGTTAGCGTTTTACAATTTTCTTTCCCTTTTTTGTCGCGGTTGAGTAATTCAGTCCCGGAACACCGTGACTTCTTCGGTGGAATGGGCGACCTGTAGGTAGCGTTGTCCTGCTTCTTCTTGTTGTGTATTTCGTTCCATCGTCATTGTCATCTTCCATTTTCGGGTCGCCGTACTGGTCAAAGTCTTGCTCGTTGGCTACTCCATCCATTCCGATGATGTTTCTTTTGCCTCTCCGCACGACAACACGGCTAGGCCTTGTCGGGTCAGTAATGAAGAAGCATTGGTCCACTTTGTTAGCCAAGACCCATGGCTCATTTTTTGCGGTGACATTCGTGCCGGATTTGGCTTCAGGTATCACCATGGTGGTGAAATATTGTCCTTCTTTCCTGACGCTCTTTGCCCATGTGACACGGAACATTGGCACCTTCTCTCGCAGTAGTCGAGTTCCCATATCTCGTCGATCCTACCATAGTATCTTTCTTTGACGTCACCTGTTAATGATTCCATCGTTACCCCCGAGTTCTGGTATTCGCAGTTCCGGTCCTTATTTGCCGTGTAGAATGTGTAACCATTGATATCGTATGCCTGATATGTCATGAGGTTATGTGCGGGGCCTTGTGACAATGTGAGTATGAGTTTTTCTTCTTCAGAATAAGGCGTCTCCGGTTGATCGGTCATAATCTTCTCCCTGAACCACTGTGTGAAATGGATGTTGTGCTCTCTGATTATTTCTGCTTCGGTCCTATGTTGTCCCCGGTCACTGTAATACTTCGCGATTAGCAATTTGTGCTTTTCCAACCAAGGATCGACCACTGTTAGATGTTGTAGCGCGACTAGGTTTGCTCTGTCAAAGTCGTTGCGTCGGCCCTGAAAGTCGACATTCATTTCGCGCTGGCCCTCGCGGTGTCCCCATCCACCGAGCCTGCCAAAGTGCCTGTTTACGGGCAGACCAGGGTTCTCATCTTTGTCTAGAAAATTCGTGCAGAAAGAGATGCACTCCTCTGTCAGAAAGCCCTTGGCAATGCTTGCGTCTGGACGGGCCCTGTTGCGGACGTATCCTTTGATGGAACCATTCATCCTTTCGAACGCCATCATGGAGTGTAAAAACGGCGGCCCGAGCTGGATGATATCATCCACGACATGGACAAGGAGATGCACCATAATGTCGAAGAATGCTGGCGGGAAGTATATCTCAAGCTCGCATAGTATCACCACGATCTCTTCCTGTAGCCTTGCGAGTTTCTTCACGCCAATCGACTTTCGAGAGATGACGTCAAAAAAGTTGCAGAGTCCAAACAGCGTTTCGCGGACGTGCTCGTCCATTATCCCTCGAATTGCAACTGGAAGTATCTGCGTCATCATCACGTGACAGTCGTGAGACTTCATTCCGCTGAACTTCTGCTTTGGTACGTCTAGGTATCTGCTTATCTTCCCCGCATAACCGTAAGGAAATTTGACTCCAAGGAGGCACTTGAAGAATTGGTCGATCTCCTTCTCGCATAGCGTGAAGCACGAAGGGGGACAGTAATATTCCGTCTTCTTGGCCTTTTTGCCCTTGCGGCGACCTTCCGTCCCATCTAACACATCGTCATCGTCATCGTCATCATCATCCGGTTTTCCTCCGTGGAGCTCGCCCCTGATATTCAAAAATCTCAAGTCGTTCCTTGCTTTCGGCCCATCTTTGGTCCTCTCCGGCATGTTTAGCAGGGTGCCAAGCAGACTCTCGCACACGTTTTTCGTGATATGCATGAGGTCAAGGCAGTGGGGTGTGCGGAGAATCTTCCAGTACCTCAGGTCCCAGAGAACAGACCTTGTTTTCCATACACCCTCCAACGGCGCCGGCGCCTTTCGCTTCTTTCCCGGCGCAGGGCACTCTTTCCAGTTCTTCAACAGCTCGTCGATTTCCTCGCCGCTCCTTTGACGTGGGGCTCTTCGCATCTCAACTTCATTGTTGAACAGATCTTTGCGTTTTCTCCACGGGTCATCCTTGCGAAGCCACCTTCGATGCCCCAAGAACACGGTTTTCGATGACCCGGGGTTTCTCTCTAGCTGGAGATACGTAGTGTCATCCATGCACCTAACGCATGCACAGAATCCGTGCGCCACCTGCCCCGCGACATATCCGTAACCGAGGTAGTCATGCACCGTCGTGAGGAGCGCGGCTCTCAATGGGAAAAACGTTTCTCCATAGGCGTCCCACGTATTGGCTGGCTCGTCCCATAACGTGGCTAGCTCCTCTTCCAACAACTGGACATACAGATTGATGTCGTTACCTGGTTGTTTCGGCCCTTGAATAAGCATACTCATCTGTATGTACTTCCTCTTCAAGCACAACCAGGGGGGTAGGTTGTATATACATACAAACACGGGCCAGGTGCTATGGGTGCTGCTCTGGTTGCCAAAAGGATTTAATCCATCCGTACTCATGCACAACCTGATGTTCCTTGGATCGTCGCCGAATTCGGGGTATTCGATGTCTAGCGCCTTCCACTGGCTAGCATCTGAGGGGTGTGTCAGCATCGTGTCATCATTCTCTGGATCGGTTCCATCATGCTCTTCTGGCTTCTTCCTTTCCGCGTGCCATCGCATGAGCTTCGCCTGTGTGGGGTCTGCGAAATACCGCTGCAGACGGGAAGTTATCGGAAAGTACCACACCACTTTTCGAGGAGAGGCCTTCTTCCCTGTCTTGTATCGAGTTGCGTCGCACACCGGGCATATGGTTCTCTCCGCGTCCGCGCCCCGATAGATGATGCAGTCATTAATGCAAGCATGGTATTTCACGTGAGGTAAATCCAGAGGGCACACGACTTTTTTCGCCTCCTCGATGCTCGTTGGACACTTGTTCCCCGTGGGAAGACGGTCGTGCCAGAATGCCATGTTCTCATCGTAGCTCGCATCGGTCCATCGGTGTTTTGTCTTCATCTCGAGGGTCCTTAACGTTACGTTCAGACGGGTATCCTCGCTCACGCATCCTTCATACAATGGAGTAACGGTGTCTATCTCCAGTTGCGACAGCTTCGATTTCTCTCTAGCAGCAGCTCGGGTGTTGCTAGTCTCCTTGAGAAGCAGAGCTTGGACATGAGGGTCCCGCACCCAGTCCGACGACGATGTCACGACATCTTCATCATGATGTCCTTCGTCTTGATTATGATCATGTCCGACATCTTCATCACGATGTCCTTCGTCTTGATTATGATCATGTCCTTCATCTTGATCATTATGTCCTTCATCATGTCCGGGCGACTCTTCATCTTCATCACTTGTCGGGTAAAGAGTGTAGCCATCCATAAAACCACGACGGATAAGGTGCGACTCCAAGTCACCAGAATCGTATCTGATCAAGTGTTTCAGTTTGCATCTTCGACAAGGACATCTTATCTCCGTCATGCTATTTCGAAACATTTCGTCCGTCGCATGTTTCATAAATCTAGCCACGGTGCCTGTGCTTATATGCATGGTTGCCTACATAGTAAAAAAAGATCAAATGAAAAATTAATTAGAATCAAATTACGTAATATATGGATATATGATGCATGCACATGGCCGTCGTCGACGGAAAAATTCGGCATGACCTATGCTAAAAATAGGACATTCTCGGAGTGCGTGGTCGCCGAAATGGAAATGAATCAACATTTTGGCAACACATGTCAACTCATTTTTAAGACATCCACAAATTTCATCAAAAATACGCAACACAATTGCGCATTTATGTATATATGCAACCATATATATGAATCTTTTGTCATCACGACGACGCACGCGGCGCCGGCACACGTACATACATACAACACATATACATATCGTCCCTCCAACAACTCACCAACTATAGATCTTGCCGACACGAGACCGAGAGAGAGTATGTTTGTATGTGGCTATAGAAAGTGAAAAGATGGAAGGGAAAGTGGTAATAAAGTGAGAGATGGGGGTGGAGACAAATGTTTACTAGATTCACCACACATATGTATCAAAAAAATTAGGTTAAATAAGTTTTAAATGGTGGGAAAATGGGGGAAATGAGGTGGTGAGGGGGTGGGGGGCGACCAGATCTAAAATGGGGTGGAGATATGGGTGGATGGGAGGTTGGGGGTGGTCCCAAACCACTTAAATTCGTTCCAGGTATACCCGTGACGCACATGATACTCGGCGCGTCACGGCTATGCTGGATAGCCGCGGCGCACGCAAGAGTGGTGCGTCACGGCAATAGATGCCATCGGTGGAAACGATACCCGTGACGCACGTCTGTCATGTGCGCCGCGGCTACGCAACATAGCCGTGACGCACCTTTCAGGTGGTGCGTCGCGGGTATGCCTCGGAGGCTCGCCACCCCGGCCCCACACATACGCGCGACGCAGCTTCCAATTGGTGCGCCGCGGCTATTGCTTTACGCGCGACGCGCAGAATAGTGGTGCGCCGCGGGTAATAGGCGTGACGCGCCAAACTGTATGTGCGTCACGGGTATCATCACTCCTATAGCCATTTTCCTAGTAGTGTACGAAGTAACTTATTCCTTAGACCATGAGATCATGTTAATCACTGATACCGGAAGGGTGCTTTTGATGTCATCAAACGTCACACCGTAACAGGGTGAATATAAAGGTGTCGTTAGGTATTCGGAAAGTATTAGTTGAGGATCATGGATCAAGAGTGGGATTTGTCCATCCAAAATGACGGAGAGATATACTGTGGGCCCTCTCGGTGATATCACATCGACACCTCTTGCAAGCACGTGATATGATCACAAGGATGTTATATCATGGGAACGAGAAAAGAGTACTTGTCGGTAACGAGATTGAACAAGGTATGGTTGATACCAATGATCGAATCTCGACAAGTAAAATATCACGAGACAGAGGGAATTAGTCACGACGTTGATGGTTCACACGATCACGAGAGTCATCGTTGAATATATAGGAGTCATCACGGATCTCCAGATCCCGCTGTTGATTATTGATCGGAGAGGAGTCTCGATCATGTCTATGTTATTCGCGAACCGTAGGGTGACACACTTAAGGTTCGATGACGCATTTGAGAGGATATGGAATATCGGAGAAAAGTTTAGACAACACCGGAATTGTTTCGGGGAATATTGAAATAGTCACCTGAATTGTTTCGAGGAATATTGAAATAGTTCAAGGTGGTATATGTTAATGTGTGATTAAGAAATAGTTCAAGAGGGTAAGTGTTAATGTCTGTTAATAGGATTAACAAATATTAAAATAAAGAAATAAATTTTATTTATTTATTTATTAAATAAAATCCTTGGAATTTTGAGTGGGAATTGATGAGAGAATGAGTGAGTTGAGTGGATCCCACATGATGAGGGGAGAGGTGGAGGCACCAAAATTTCGTGGCTGCCTCCCCTCCTATAAATAGAGGGCATGAGATCCCTCTCCCTCACACACTTGGTGTCATCTCCATCTCCATCCTCCCGCTGATCCACCTCATGTTCATGCGCTTGGCGAAGCCCTGAACAAAGTTTTCTCCACCACACCATGCCGTCGTGTTGCTGGTTTCCGAGGGATCCTCTACTTTCGCTGCCCCGCTGGATCGAGGGAACGGAGGTCGTCATCAACCGTACGTGTGACCGATCACGGAGGCACCGCCGGATTGCGGTGCACATCTTCTCGCTCTCGGTATCGGTGTGAGTATGACTACGCCAACAACGAGATTTGATCTTGTAACTCTTGGTGTCTTCGAGGGTATGTTCTTCTTAGGACTCTCTCTATGCCCGTTGCTTTCATCTTCTAGATTAGATGTTGGCCTTTCGGGTGTCTATCGCGTAGGAAATTTTTGTTTTCTATGCAACGACCCCTTCAATACCATCTACTCCATTTTTATATAAGTGTGGGTCATCCCAAAAATAATGCCCCAAATCATAAAAGAATTTCATTCTTTGTTGAGTTGTAAATGTTGGAGGCAAATACTTGGAAACAATAAATTTAGCATAATCTTCATACCAAGGACTATCTTGGGAGTTTACCTTTATCGCAGCCAACTGCTCATTTGGAAAAATATCATTAACCGGAATAGGTTCATAAGCAATGTTATCCAATCTAGACAAGTTATCAGCAACAGAATTTTTAGCACCCTTCCTATCCACGATATGCAAATCAAACTCTTGTAAAATCAGCACTCATCTAATAAGTCTAGGCTTAGCATATATTTTTCCATAATGTATCTAATAGCAGCATGATCAGTATGAATAGTGACTTTTGAATCAACAATATAAGGTCTAAATTTTTCACAAGCAAAAGCTACAACTAAGAACTATTTTTGAGTGGTAGCATAATTTTTTTGAGCAGCATCAAGAGTCTTACTAGCATAATGAATAACATTCAATTTCTTATCTACTCGTTGTCCAAGAACAACATCTACAGCAAAATCACTAGCATCACACATAATTTCAAAAGGCAAATTTCAATCAGGTGGTTGAACAATAGGAGCAGTAGTTAAAGTCTTCTTTATAGTTTCAAAAGCTTCCTTACAATCATCATAAAAAACAAAAGGTACATGTTTTTGAAGAAGATTAGTAAGAGGATGTGATATTTTAGAGAAATCTTTAATAGACGTCCTATAAAAACCAGCATGACCAAGAACACTACGAATACCTTTAACATCCCTAGGACAGGGAATTTTCTCTATTGCTTCCACTTTAGCTCTGTCAACTTTAATAGCTCTTTCAGAAATTTTATGTCCAAGAACAATTCCTTCATTTACCATAAAGTGGCACTTCTCCCAATTAAGAATAAGATTAGTTTCCTCACATCTCTGCAAAACTTTATCAAGATTGTGCAAGCAGTTATCAAAAGTGACGTAACCTAGGGTTCCCGATCTTTCGATGAGAGAGGGTAACTACGATTTGTGTAGTACTTGACCCTCACGATCCGGCTACGAACCGTATAGGGAGAACCGTACACGACTGATATCCACGGCAATCACTGAACCAACTCCACGATGTTATCGACCGAACCAATGGCACGATCAATCTGTCCACGAAGGAATTTTCCTGCGAGCAAATCGAAGAACAAGCAAGAAAATAATTGTATGAGCAATCTAAAATTGTGGATATGGTAGATGAATAATAGTGTCAAGACAAAGTTAGAGTTCCCAAAGAATGCCGACGGTCGCACTAGCCGCTACGAGCGTGGACAAATAAAATTTGCACAATGGCTAAACTTCTCTGAACAAAACCCGAGAAAACACTAAGAAAGATTGTCTATTTATTGGCGGCCGGACAGAAAAGTTTCTGCGCGTGTTATTCCGTACGCAGTTGGGCTGGGGTTGAATCATAGACAGCCTGGAGTCCTGACGCGTCTGACGCCGACCGAAGCTGGCTGGCCCAAGGCCTAAAATTCCTGCGCGTGCAATCCTCGAAGAAACCTAGGCGCGTACAGCTGCGCGATCGGGTAACAAAAAAAAATCGAACAGAAAACGGGTACGGTACATCGCCTCCAGCCGGCAGCCCTATCCCACCTCTCCGTGTGCTCCTTTCTTCGCCGCCACGAATATCCCGCTCGACATCTCCACGCCGGAGGCGGTCTACAGCCAGCGCTGACGGCCGGGCTTCCTCGGCATCGCCCAGAAGAGAATGGCGGTGCCCCTCCTCCAAGAGAATCAATTGTGGATTGGGTAGGGTCGTCTCCTCTGATGGGAAGAGTGCATGAAGATGCAGATACCAAAGACATGGAGCTCGCCATTAATTTGTTGGTCGTGTGAAGGACATGCCACTGAACCGATTCAATGATGCAGTTACCTCTCTCGCAGGTGATGAACTGGGAAACAGGAGCCTTCTCCTAGAGAAGAAAGAAAGACGGCATCCGGCCATTGGGCTGGGACAGCAATCAAGTCAGACAACGCAAGAACAGCAGGACTGCTAACTGGCACGGATAAAATTGCGGAGAAGAAAGAAAGACGGCGTACCAATGTTGTACTCTCTCCGTCTCAAACTAATCGTGTTGAATTTGGCAAAATATGGATGTACATATTTACTAAAATACGTTTATATCCGTATTTAAAAAAATCCATGGCAATTGATTCGAGAAGGAGGGAGTATATGTTTGGAGAAATGAGCACATTTATCTCACGTGACTTTCTTGCTCTTGCAATTCCCGAATTCATGTTTTTTTTTCGGGTAACTAATAAGACTTGGCTGTAGCTTGCTTGATATTTTTCAATAGCATTAGCAAGCTTCGTTTGGAATATTATTTTTCGTATTGTTGTTTATATTTACCCAGTAAGCTATGAATATAGCTAGCTGGGTTTGGAGTTGCATTTCCTAGAACATGTTCTTTGGTGCTTAAAATGTACTTTCCTTTCCTTATCATTGAAGTATTCAACAGAATAATGGTATGCAAATTTGAAAGCTTCCTCACATATTGTTCGACCTGGAGTTTTCTGAAAGGTACAAAATTTACTAAAACCAACAGAGGTACAAATGATCAATCCTTTTCATTATCTTTGATACAAGTACATAAATTTTCTCTGCAACTTATTTACAATATCCACATCAGTTCTATTGTGGACATCTGCCTCATGGGAGCAACTAGGGAACCTATTTCAATATTCTGGAATTACCTGGCCAGAGGTCATAACTTCATCTAATTCGCAAAAATATGAGTTTGTGTCCTCCCTCTATATTAAACTAGAATGATTTTAATTATTGAGTGATGACTTCACATAAATGGTAATTTGTGTTTTGTTTGATATGTTCCGGAAAATAGGATTCTAAGTACAATTGGATATTGGAAATGATATACCTATGAGATATACTAATATTTAGTGCACATCAATTTCCCAAGATTTACATATATAACGAAAGATGCAGAGTTGAACTTAAGAAAACTAGCTAAACTTAATACTGAATTTATACTTTTCCACGACCTAAAAAAGATTAACCCGTTGCAACGCACGGGCACTTTGCTTGTGTGTGTGTGTCTATATATATATAAGTCATAACATACCGGTTTGTTTTTCTTATCTCCCTCATGAAAACATATACGCACACGTTCCAGTTTGTTTAGCCATATCCAAAAAAAAAACGTCGTCAGCCTCAGCGAGCCACAGGTCGCACGTCTTGTGCGCATGAAGCCGCAAGGCCCAACAAGGAATGTAAACAAAAAGCTTGGTACGCCAAAACCTGAGCACCAGTCGGTACCTAATAAGAAACGGAACAAATGGGAGATTATTGTGTAGGAGACCTAGGGTTCCCTAGGGTTGGCGACTCGGCGGCGATATTCCGTTGAGGCTCCGGTCCCGTTTTCTCTCCGCCGACAAGACCTTCTCCCAATCTCTCGGGCTGATCCAGGGGTTGTCTAGCACAGCTACCCGGCCTTGGATTGAGGGAGGAGGACTCGAAGGGGGAGGGGTAGATCGGTTTTCTGTGGCTAAACCCTAGCGTTGAGTCATGGCGTCGGAGGGTACCAATGGGAAGCAGGGGGGTCTGGAGGTGGATGCGTTGCTGAAGAGTTTGAAGTTGTCGGAAGAAGAGCAAGACGGGGTCTTCCTCGCGAAGGAGGCGAGGGGAGCTCTCCCGGACGTCAAGTGGATGGCAGTGGCGAAGGTTTTGACATGCAAGGGATTCAGCGACGAGTCCTTGAGGAGATCGTTATTCGCGGCTTGGAACACGACAAGGGAGGTTAGATTCACACGCATTGGCAACAACATGTACGTGATTCAGGCCTTCTGTTTGGGGGATTGGAGGCGCATTATGGAAGATGGCCCGTGGTTGTTTCGCGACTGTGCCCTAATGGTGGAGGAGTATGATGGTGCATCCACTAATCCGCCGGTGCCTGATAAGGTGAGAGTGTGGATCCAGATACACAAGATACCACCACTGTACCGAACGGAGGAAATCGTCAATCAATTGGCGGCTAAGGTGGGGAGGGTAGTTAAGCTGGAGATGAAGGCAGTCCCAGGGGGAGCAGGAGAGTTTCATCGAGCTCGAGTGGAGATTCACGCGGCAAAACCGCTGTTGCGTTTTGTCACTTTATCCCCAGAGGGGGGGGGGGGCGAGCATGATACTGCAAGTTAAATTCGAGAAGATGCCAAAATTTTGTAAGTTCTGTGGCAAGATGGGGCACAGCGAGCTTGAGTGCGGATCGGGAGAGTTCTCTGAGGGGGAGTTGCAGTTTGGGGACTGGATGCTTGCTCCTATGGCATCATGGCACCCAGAGACACCGCGTGTACGGGGGGGTTTTACATATGATCGCCCGGCCGGTGGGGGAAGAGGAGACCGAGGGGGAAGGACGATGGGGCGTGGCCGTGCTACCCAAGCTGGACGTGGTAGCTCTGGCAGTACAGCAGGAAGAATGGCTGAGGCAGTATGGAAGGAAAAAGGAGAGGCCCAAATATCTGAAAGTTGGTCACGGAAAAGGTCATCCGATGACGCTGGGTTTGAGAAGGACACCGAGGCACTCGTCGATACTGCGTCCAGCCCACTGAAGCTTGGCCCAGGAAAGAATGAAGGGAGGGGAGAAAAGCCAAAGGCACAGAAGATGCTGTTGCTGGAACCTGCAGACAAGATTATGGAGGAGAGGAAGGAGCCAGTGCCTCCACCACCACCGGCTTACATTCCTCCCAAAGATCTCAAGCGGCAAAGGAAGTTGACGAACACGGGAGGGAAGGAGAAAACCTCACATTCTGAAAAGGCGGGCTCCGTGGAGGAGTACCGCCAAGCGCAATGAGTTGCGGTGGATGGAACTGTCGCGGTTTGGGTAGCGCGGCGACAGTGAATGAGCTTCGTGCGTTTGCACGACGAGTTGCCCCCACCGTGTTATGTGTGCTAGAAACTCAAGTGCACAGATCAAGGGTGGAAGGACTTAGCAATACGCTAGGGTATGACAGGGCTTTGGCTGTTAGTAGCTCTGGTCGGAGTGGAGGGCTAGGGATTTTCTGGAATAAAGAAACAAACATTGAAATTTTACCGTATTCACAGTACCACATTGATGTTATTATCACAGAGATCGGATGTGATCCGTGGAGGCTGACGTGTGTTTACGGGGAGGCACAGACATGTCAAAGGTACAAGACATGGGATATGATTAAATTCATAAAATGTTCATCGAGTCTTCCATGGGTTTGCATGGGGGATTTCAATGAGGTTCTTCATAGATCAGAACATGTGGGGGTGCAGGAGAGGAGCCATGCTCAAATTGAGGGGTTCCGGGAAACGATTGATGTGTGTGGACTTCGTGACCTAGGGTACGAAGGAAGGAGTTGGACTTTTGAGAAGAGATTTGCGGGAGGCTCCTTTTGTCGAGTCAGGTTGGATAGGGCCCTCGCAACGGCTGACTGGAGTGCCAGGTTCCCTATGGCTACGGTGCAAAACTTGACGGCGGCGTCATCCGATCACGGTCCCATCCTCCTAACATGGGCTAATCGTGGTAGTGTAAGAAGGGGGCGGGCCAAGTTCAGGTATGAGACCATGTGGGAAACTCATAACGGGTTTAAACCAATGATCCAAGAGGCGTGGCAGGCTGAGGTGGCCACTAACCTGGAGGAGTTCCAGCGGAAGATGGGTAGATTATCGGGGCAGTTAAGTCAGTGGAATAAGCATACCTTTGGGAGTGTGAAGTTGGAGCTGAGCAAACTGAATAAAGATCTGGAAAGGTTGCAGTCGGTTCCTGGTCGGTTGGGGCCTTCCCGAGAGGAGATAAAAATTACAGACAGAGTTGTAGAGCTGAGTAATAGGGAGGAGATTATGTGGCAACAGAGAGCCAGGGTCCAATGGCTGACAGCGGGTGATAAGAATACCAAATTCTTTCACCTGCGCGCAAGCCAGCGGAAGAAAAAGAACAATATTTCGAGGCTGAAGAGGGAGGATGGATCGCTTACTGAAGATAGAGTGGAGTTGGAGGGCCTCACCACGCGTTTCTATAAGCAGCTGTACACATCGGAGGGGACAGAAAATATGCACGTGGTACTCGATACGGTTCCGACCAAGGTTTCGGGTGCCATGAACGATCTTTTGCTGCGGCAGTTCGAGCAGAACGAGGTGAAGGTGGCTCTTTTTCAGATGTTTCCAACGAAGGCCCCAGGCCCCGATGGATTTCCTGCGCATTTCTTTCAGAGGCATTGGGAGTTATGTGGAGGGGAGGTGACCTCGATAGTATTGAGAATACTGAGAGGGGAGGATGATCCGGGGCTCGTCAATAAAACCTTTATAGTCTTGATACCCAAAGTGGCTAGCCCGGAGGAGTTGGGACAGTTTCGTCCAATAAGCCTATGTAACGTTATTTACAAGATAGCCTCAAAAGTCTTGGCAAATAGACTAAAGGAGATTTTACCGGAGATAATTGCTGAGGAGCAATCGGCGTTCGTGCCGGGCCGCTTGATCACCGATAATATTATCACCGCTTACGAGTGTCTTCATTTCATGAAGCGGAAGAGAGCTCGGGAGTCGCGGTGTTGTGCTCTCAAGTTGGACATGCGGAAAGCGTATGACAGAGTCGAATGGAGCTATCTGCGAGCAATCATGCTAAGGATGGGTTTCAATCGGCGATGGGTGGAGATGATCATGCGGTTGGTAACTACTGTCTCGTTTTCAGTCATTTTTAACGGTGATCATTTAGAGAGTTTCCTTCCTTCTAGGGGCATCCGGCAGGGTGATCCCATATCTCCGTATCTCTTTTTGTTGGCAGCAGAGGGCCTGTCGTGCCTATTAAAATCAAGAATTCAGTCATCGTGCTTAAGTGGAATCAAAGTGGCTCCGTTGGCTCCAGTGGTCAATCACTTGTTATTCGCAGATGATAGCCTGCTGTTCTTCAGAGCGAGAAGGGAAGATGCTACAGAAGTGAGGAGAGTACTGAACAGCTATTGTGTGGCATCAGGCCAACGGCTCAATGAGGAGAAATCTTCGATTCATTTTGCTAAGGGATGTCAGCAGGGCTCAAGGAATGAGATCATGGAAATTCTAAATGTGTTCAACATCTCATTGAGTGAGAAGTACCTGGGCATGCCATCTGATGTTGGGACTTCTATTAATGGGGCGTTTAAATTCCTGAAAGATCGTATTTGGAAGAGGGTCCAAGGTTGGATGGAAATGTTGCTCTCGGCAGCAGGAAAGGAAGTGCTAATCAAGGCAGTGGCGCAGGTGATTCCCACGTACTCGATGGCATGCTTTCGACTTCCGAAGGGCTTATGCAAACACATAGACGGGCTGCTTCGGAAATTCTGGTGGGGCAGCACGGGAGGGAAACGGCGTACGTGCTGGGTGTCTTGGGAGGAGATGACTCGACCGAAGTCCCTAGGGGGGTTAGGGTTTAGAGATATTGAGCTTTTCAACCTAGCCCTCTTAGCTCGCCAAGCGTGGCGGATTCTTCAGGACCCGAATACGCTGAGCGCGAGGATCTTGGCAGCGGTGTATTACCCGCAGGGAGAGTTCTTGGATGCATCTGTGGGCAGCTCACCTTCAAGAATATGGAGAGCTATCTGTGACGGGAAGGAGGTGATGAAACAAGGTTTGATCCGTCGTATCGGTACGGGGGAGACGACGAGTATCTGGAATGAGAACTGGCTTCCAAGAGATGGCAGTCTTAGGCCGATTGCTTGCCCTAGCGACGAGCCTCCTGACTTGGTTAGTGACGAAGGCATGGATCCTGGGCCCTACGAATAAGGACACCCCCTCTCACACCTTCTGATCAAGGCCCGACAGGAAGCGCCCTTGGAGTACTCTAGAAGGCCCATGAAAAGCCCACCCGCATCAACTTGCGGGCTAAGTTAGAGATTGTAACCGACTCAAGCTAGGGTTTGTATCCTCTCCGGGTTGGACTCGAGACCTGGCTACCTATATAAAGCCAGGAGAGCCCCAAAGGAGAGGACCAAGTATTACCGCACGACCACAAAAGCCTTGAAACTCGAGATCTACTCTCGATTCGAGCACCTGTAATCGATCTAATCGTCTAATATAGATCAGCAGAAGGCAGGAGTAAGGGTTTTACCTCTTCGAGGGCCCCGAACCTGGGTAAATCTCGCCTCCCTGTCAAGCCGACGATTCCACCAGCGCCTATGACATCTCCTAGTCGAAACCCGATAGGGTCACCTGAGGGATTTGCGGAGCCAGAGCTTCGACAATTGGCGCCGTCCGTGGGGAGCGCGGGCGCTGGATCACCGGCATCTTCGGCTTCATCGACATCCAACTCCCGTTGGAAACCATCGACTACGGCTCCGAACAATCCTGTACGGATCGGATCCGTCATAGTCACGCCTCACTCGCCGGAATCGCGCCCGGTATTCGAGGATCTGGAGAAGAGCGTCACCCTGACGTTCGGAAGCTTCAACTTCATGGCAAACAGAGACGGAATCCTCCACTTCTCGGATGAATCTGAACCCGAATCTGGAGCCGTCAACTCACGCTTCCTTATGGAGAAAAGCGGCGAGTCCATCCGCTTCAACACGATCGACTACCACGCACTCTCGACAGAGGAACCCTCTCGAGTGCGAAGAGCCTCCCGATCTGCGCCTAGGACGCACGGGCCACAACTAGCCCAAGTCTGCATGGCAGGATCGGAACAGCCCTCGGAAACTGAATATAGCGCAACCGAGCGCGATCTAATCGGCGTCTCGCGGGAAGCCTGGAAAAGAGCAAAGGAATCCATGCGAAAGAGTCAGCCACCCGCAGCAGGTGCTACGCAGGAAGACCTAACCGCCTACCACTATCACCTAGTGAGAGCGGCCTCAAACATCAAGGACGCCCGAGCAGATCTAGCCCGTCGCAGGAGAGCGGCGGATGAGTCAAGCCTACGTCGAGCCGAGCTGTCCCTTGCTCCTTCGGTCGGCACCCGACCCGTGGGAAAAGGACCCGCAGCATCAACAAGGGACCACGAATCCATGGCTGGGACCAACAGGTCTACCACATCTTCTTTCATGAGGGTTGACGACGACGGGAACGTCTACCCGCAAACTCCAGCCGCCGCAATTCTAGCCGCGGCCACCTACATGCAGATGAACCAGCCAACGGACAGCGATCCTCGGGTGGAACAATACAAGCACATCCGCAAAGGTCTAGGGCTGGCTGCCGCGAAGCTCGCCTCCCACGATCGCAAGGAACAGCTGGAGAAGGCGCGACAAGAGAAGGACAAAGACAAAGACGCGCCCCGCAGGCATAGGAGCTCCTCTCCGAGAAAGGATAAATCGCCACGTCGTGGCCGAGGAAAAGAAGCTCGGCGCCGCGGCGACAGCCGAAGCAGCAGCGACGACAGCCCGAGAGACAAAGATTCGCGGCACCACAGCAGCCGCTCGAGAAAAAGAAGTAAAGAACCAAGAAAAGATAGCGACCGCGACCGGTCCGGGCACGACGCGCGATCCGATCTCGCCCAGAAGAAGGTGGATAAAGCGAGGGCTTCACGGTATCGCGAACGCTCCTCATCCGGGTCTTCGGACGACGAAACCTGCGGAGCACTTTGCTTCGCTCGCAGTATTCGCGAAGCACCTCTACCCAAGAGATTCAAGCTCAGCTCGGAGGTGACAAAATACGATGGCTCACTCGAGCCCTCCCAGTGGTTAAGCGACTACCTCACGGCAGTAAAATGCCAACGTGGTAACAAGAACACGGCCATGCAATACCTCAATTTGCACCTGGCCGGAGCGGCCCGCAGCTGGCTGGAAAGAAGACCACGATCTTGCTATGCATCATGGGACGACCTGCATCGCGATTTCTGCAAAAACTTCCAGTCGACCTACAAAAGGCCAGCTACAATCGAAGAACTACGGGCTTGCAAACAGAAAAGTGGCGAATCCACGCGAGAATACATCCAACGGTGGAACACACTCAGGAACACCGCAGGGACAATCCCTGAAGAAGTGGCGATTGAGGCCTTCGCCAAAGGAGCAAGAAGAACCGCGTTTCGAGAAGAACTCGGCAGAGCTGCGCCCAAAACCATAGGGGAGCTCATGGTCATAGCCGAAAAATGGGCCAACGGAGAAGACGCGGTACGCAATGAAAGAACATCGTCGCCCACACATGACGAAGACCGTCATGGGCGAAGAAAAAGAAGAAAATACTACGACCACGACGATAGAGAAGAACTAGTGGCGGCAGAGTTCACGCGAAGTCGCGACTCCGGTCGTCGTGGAAGTCGCGAATGGAAGCCAAAGGAAGAAGAAAAATCACCCGAGGAAGACCTCGATGGATACTGCTCGCTACATCTGTTCACAGACAAGCGCACGGGCAAGACTAAGGCAACACACCTTCTCAAAGATTGCCGAAAGTTCATCGGAATCTCGGACGCGCTAGCCAAGAAAAGATTCGCTTCCACCCAAAACTATCCACCGTTACCAGGAGGTGGACAACAATTCCAGCTACCACCACCACCACCTCTACCAGCCAACCCAAACATGGCACTTGCCGCATTGCCAGCACCACAACAGCAAAACACGGGAGCAAATACATACCCGACTCCGCACGGACAACTCCTTGGGATGATACAGAAGGTATGCCCCTCTCGCAGAGCTCAAAAAACTAACTCGAGACAAATATGCATGGCAGTGCAGACGCCACCAACGAAGCCCGAGTACCTGAAGATGGCCGAACAGCCAATCACGTTCTCAAAGGAAGACCACCCGCCACGAGTCTATCGACCAGGACACGCCGCCCTTGTCATTCAAGCTCAAATTGGCAATTATGACCTGGCCCGCGTATTCATGGACGGCGGCAGCGGCATCAACATCATCTACGCGGATACACTCCGTCGAATGAACAAAAACCTGGACGGCCTAACGGAATCAGAAACATCCTTCCACGGGATAGTTCCGGGCAAGGCAGTACGTCCACTCGGAACAATCAACCTCGAAGTTGTACTGGGCTCCCCACGCAACTACAGAAGGGAATTTCTGGACTTTGAAGTCGTCGACTGGCCCTCGCAGTACCACGCCATTCTTGGTCGAACAGCGTTCGCCAGATTCATGGCCGTACCACATTACGCATACTTGAAGCTCAAGTTACCCGGCGAATACGGTGTGATCACCATTGACGGAGACTTCCAGAAATCAGATAAGTGCGACATAGAATTTAATGAGATCGCGAAATCTTTCGGGATGCAAGAAGAACTACAAGAGCTGGCAAAAACCACGGATCACTCCGTCATGCCACTCACGAAGAAAAACGCGCCTGAACTGGAATTCAGCGCCAACAGCGACACTCGCAAGCATCAAGTGCACCCGACGGATTCCGCCAAAACCGCGATGGTTTCCACAACCCTCTCGCCAGCATAGGAAAGCGCGCTCGTCAAACTCCTCCGTGAGTACTGGGAAATTTTCGCCTGGCAACCCTCAGATATGCCAGGTATACCCAGGGAGTTTGCCGAGCACTCACTCGAAGTCTTTCCTAACGCGAAGCCCATCAAACAGACGACTCGACGATTTTCAGAACCCAAGCAAAAGGCGCTGGGAGAAGAAGTAAATAGGCTGCTAGCCGCCAATTTCATTAGGGAGATCAAAATATCCACCTGGTTAGCAAATCCGGTGCTGGTCCCCAAGAAGAACACGGATATCCTTCGGGTGTGCATCGATTACACGTCACTGAACAAACACTGCCCCAAGGACAACTTTCCTCTACCACGAATCGACCAGATCGTGGACTCCACAGCAGGTTGCCAACGTCTCTCTTTCTTGGACGCCTACTCGGGATACAACCAGATCCGAATGAAAAAGGAAGACGAAGAGAAGACGGCATTCATCACACCACACGGTGTATACTGCTATACGACAATGCCCTTCGGGCTGAAGAACGCAGGCGCAACATATCAACGTTGCATGCAGAGATGCCTTGCCAATCTCATTGGCAAGAACGTACAAGTATATGTCGACGACATCGTCATCAAAACTCGAGTAGAGGACACACTCCTCGAAGATATTAAAGAAACATTCGACGCCCTTAATGCATATCGGATCAAGCTCAATCCAACAAAATGCGTTTTCGGCGTCCCTGCAGGAAAACTCCTAGGATACCTGGTATCCGCCAGAGGCATTGAAGCCAATCCGGAGAAAATACAAGCCATCCTCACCATGAAGGAGCCCACCAATCTACGCGGAGTCCAGCAGCTCGCAGGGCGATTGGCCGCCCTAAGCAGGTTCATCGCGCGATTGGGAGAGCAAGCGTTACCCTTCTACAAACTACTGAAGAAGACGGACAAATTCGAGTGGACCCCTGAAGCTAAGCAAGCATTCGCAGACTTGAAGCGGTCGTTGCAAAGCAGGCGCATCCTCGCAACACCACAAGAAAGGGAGCCGCTTTTTCTCTATTTAGCCGCTACAAACCAGGTCATCAGCACTGCAATCGTAGTCGAACGACCTGAAGATGGCAAGGCATACGGAGTCCAGCGCCCAATATATTACATCAGCGAAGTGCTCTCGCCGTGCAAGCAGCGATATCCTCATTACCAGAAGCTTGCGTATGGAGTTGTCCTCACAGCCCGAAAACTCAAACACTACTTCCAGGAACACGCCATTACAGTGGTTAACGATGCGTCACTCGGGACAATCATGAACAACCCTATGGCATCCGGAAGAATAGCGAAGTAGAGCATCGAGTTGGGTGCCTGGGATATCACCTACGCAGGACGCAATGCAGTCAAATCTCAGGTTCTCGTGGAATTCATCAGCGAATGGACAGAGCTACAAACACCCGGACCACCCGAGTACACAAGCAATTGGATCATGTATTTTGACGGGTCCAAAAGAAACGAAGGGGCAGGAGCTGGAATCGTTCTTATCTCGCCTCGTGGAGACAAACTGCAATATGTCCTGCGACTAGACTTTCCACCTGACGACCCAGCATCGAACAACGACGCAGAATATGAAGCACTGTTGCACGGAATGAAGATGGCGATTGCTTGTGGAGCTACCCGGTTGATGATTTATGGCGATTCCAACCTCATAGTGCAACAAACAATGAAAGAATGCGACGCCGTTGCTGAAAACATGATCGCGTACCGCGACATGTATAATATACTCGAGGGAAGCTTCAAAGGATGCGAGTTGAAGCATATCGCAAGATCCAGCAACGAAGAGGCGGATAGACTGGCAAACATGGGTTCCACGAATACACCCATACCGCCAGGGATATACTTCGAACGGATGGTCAAGCGATCGGTCAAATTGAAGAAAGCTGCAGAAACACCGGCAGCGCCAGAAACGGACGTCAGCCCGCAGGTCGCGCTTATCGAGCTTATTCATAATATATCACGACAGGTTTTTCTGGTCGAGCCAGTCTGGACGCAGAAATATCTCGACTACCTGCTCAATAAACAGCTCCCAGCCGATCCGCGCGAGTCTCGACAGCTAATCAGGCGCAGCAAATCCTTTCGGCTAGTCAACGGAGAATTGTACAAGCAAAGCATCTCGGGAATCCTTCAGCGGTGCATCGCACCCGAAGACGGCAAAGAGCTACTCCGGGATATACACCAGGGTGATTGCGGACATCATGCTAGCTGGAGAGCAATACTGGGAAAAGCCTTTCGAGCAGGATTCTACTGGCTAACAGCAGCAAACGATGCAAAAAACCTGGTCGACAGATGTGGCGCTTGCCAGCGATTCTCACCCAAACCGCACGCGCCCGCCACAGAGTTGCACATGATACCCATCGCCTGGCCCTTTGCCCAATGGGGGCTTGACATGGTTGGCCCACTGCGCAAATCTACTCCAGGAGGGTACACACATTTGCTGGTCGCAGTCGACAAATTTACCAAATGGATCGAGGCTATGCCAGTGACCTCGGGTAGCGCCCAATGCGCAATCAAGTTCCTCGATTCCATAATATGCAGATTCGGGGTGCCACATGACATCATTACAGACAATGGTACGAACTTCACTGCAAAGGAGACTCAACAGTTCTGCGAAGAGAAAGGAATTAATCTGAAGTTTGCTTCGGTCGCCCATCCGCAAACAAACGGTCAAGTCGAAAGATCCAACGGCTTAGTTTCAGCTGGGATCAAAAAGAGATTGCTCGATCGGCTACATCCCGCTGCAGGTCATTGGGCAGAGGAGTTACCCTCCGTACTTTGGAGCCTCCGCACAACCCCCAATCGATCAACGCAATACACACCATTTTTCATGGTATATGGGGCAGAAGCCGTCCTCCCCGAAGAAGTTCGATTCAGCGCCCCACGAGTTGTAGCCTACAGTGAAGAAACATCCAACAAAGCACTTGCAGAAGATATGGACGCACTCGACGAAATTCGGGACATTGCACTCGCAAGATCTGCAGTCTACCAACAATCACTGCGCAATTATCACAGTCGCCGCATACGCCACAGATCATTCGTGGTTGGCGATTTGGTGTTGCGGCTAAAACAAAAGGAAGGGCACAAGCTCGAGCCACCTTGGGAAGGACCCTTCATCGTACACGAAGTAATCCCAGGAGGAGCCTATCGACTGAAGAATCCAGAAACTGGAGGCATCTATTCCAATCCATGGAATATCGCGCAACTGCGCAAATTCTACCCCTAGGTTTATTTATTTTACAACAATAAGGCTATACTAGCCAATTTTGTAGCTCGAACACATGACTTCTCAGTCATAGCAATAAATACATGGTTCTCTCATCATATTTACTCGACAGCTTCCAAGGTTACAGGTACACACCCCATAAAATACACGGGGGCTACACCTAAAACTAAGCATCACAGAAAAGAATTATCGAGTACAAGGTTGCACACCTTACTACAGTTTTTACAAACTACAGATAAACTTACAGGATATTCACATCCGATAAAGTCAGTCGAAACGCTGAGCATTCCTAGCCGCTAAGATCCTATCTACCTCTTCGGATGTCATTCGGATAATCTTCTCGGCCGCAGGACGAACAGCATCATAGTACGGCGCAATATCTTCGATTGCATAATCCGGAAGCCGGGCTACGGAGTTCAAGTCTATCTCAGGATGCCATATTCGGACAAACGAGAGAGCAACAACCGCGCCGCATGACATCTGATTGTGAACGCACGCGCGAACCTCTCCTTCTCGTCCGAATAACCTGAGAAGATAGCTCCAGTCTTCGGGGCCCCTCTCAAGTGGATAAAAAGCAGCATTCACCGCAACCAGGACCTCATGGAAAGAACTCATGAGAACTTTCGCCTGGCGGACTCGAAACTTCAAGATAGCCATCACAAACCCTCGACTGCGATCAGACCAGAAATTACTCGCATGAGGCTTTGTGCTGTTAGCTTCTTGATGAATGTGGTTTTCTACCCACTGCTTTTCTTCCCTGTCATCTGGTTTCACAACTAAGAAGCAAACGCACTTAGTAAGCTAAGAAACACAGAGGAGGAAAATAGCATGGGGGCTACACTACTCACATAGTAACTCCTTTGCAATCGAAGACAGTTCGCCAATCAGAAATTGCTCGCGCTCAGCCGCCAATTTCTGCTTGGATATCGCCACGTCAGCTACCCCGCGCAGCACTTTCAGCCTGCGCTCACCCTCCTGAACCTTATCACGAAGGCCAGCGAGAGTGCCCACGGCAGCCACAAGTGGATTTGCTGGACTACCACGTCCACTCGAAGATTCAGCAGCAGACGCAATTGCCTGGAAGAAGTACAAGGAAAGAAGTGAGACGCCCTACTCGAGTTGTTTCCAGTCGCACATCTGACTAATCGCTCGGGGGCTACTCCCATCGGGAGGCAAAGTATAGACGACAAGGATAAATTTTAAATGCAAAGCGCTTCGATTAAAAGACCAGCAAAGGTACGGGAATATATCCCAAAATTCATTACATCCAAGCAACAGAAACAAAAGGAAAACAAAAGTCTACGAAGCCGCGTTGGTGCTGCCACTAGCAGCGGTCGACCCTCCCTTCTTCCGAGCAAACATCTCAGATAATTTCCGAGCAAGAACAGTGGCTTGCTCAGAAAAACGAGATAGCCGTACCTTCTTGCCCGTGGAAGGGTCGACCGGCATGGACGAATAGGCCTCCTCCAGACCTTCAACTCCGTTCGCCAGAGCGAACTGAATCGCAGTCTTTGCGCCAGCTTCCGATTGAGCAACCGCAAAGGCTTCCAGGAGGTCGCCTTCCGAGAAGACCTTCGACAACTCGCTCAGCGCAGGTGCAGGAGTACCGCTGGCGACAAGACGGCCATGCACTCGTGCCAACGCTTTGGAAGCATCATCAATCAGGGAAAATATTCCCTCAGAATGCCTCCTGAGCTGCGCGAGAGTGTCGGTCAGCACGTCCACCCGCTGAATCCCAGGAATCTCCAGAGGAACATTCAGAAGATCTACAGACAGAGAAAATAATGCTTAGCAAAAATCAGCAGAATGAAAAGTTCAAAAACCCAAGATACTTACCCGCAAAGCGTTTGGCGAGAGGACGAAGGAACGCGACAGTGTCGTTGTCAGCCTTACTGCCGGCCTCCTGCAGGTCCTTCACGGTCTTCCGCGACTCCGCAAGCTTCGTATGGAGTTCCTCCGATTGCTTGCGGAAAGCTTCCAGCTCTTGCCGGGTAGTCGCCAGTTCAGCTTCCCGAGCAGTTACCTGCTCTGAAAGTTTGGTCTTTTCAGACTCTGCGAATTCGGCTCGAGCTGCAAAGGGAATATTAATCAGAAATCAAGAATGGATGATACACGAAAGCCAAGAAGATAATGAAATTTACCTCTAAGAAGGTCGCCTTCAGATTTGAGTCGGTTAACTTCTGATCGAAGCGACTCGCAATCTGTCTCGGCCAGAACGACGCGGCGACCGATCGCCGCAAGGGAATCGACGAGCGACTGCGAAAGCATGAAGATAAAGAGTTAGAAGAAAAGAGGTTTGAGCCTGTACCCGATTATTTACAATCGACTACAGCCTCGGGGGCTACTCCCATCGGGAGCACTGCCGTGCACCCGAAGAAGACAAAATAAAGAAGAAGAGCAGAAAGAGGTTTTGATCCTGTACCCGATTATTTACAATCGACTACAGCCTCGGGGGCTACTCCCATCGGGAGCACTGTCGTGCACCCGATAAAATTTGTTTGAGAAAGCCGAAGAGATAGAAGTTTACCTGTCCGGAAGCGCGGGAGAGGGGATCCGCCGAGCTGTCCGTCGCCTCCTTCGAGATCGAAGTTCTAGCAGCGGAGCTGGGGACATCCCGATCCGCAGTCGCAGCATCAGGCGCTGCCCTGGGAGAATTCTGGACGGTACCCGCAGTAGGGGTCTCACCCGCGTCCTTCGCTTTGTTCCTCTTTTCGGGAGGAACAGTCGCGGCGAATCTACGCGGGCTGATTGCCTGCAGACTGCAGTGGAGAACAAAGAAACGTCAGCACTGACAAACAGAGTTCAATCGAATTAAAATATGGAAAAGAACTTACTCATCATCCTCGTCGTCTTCATCCAAGTCATCCGCATTCCAGGCGTTTGCGAATGGAGCCAGAGGAGGAAGAGATCGAAGCGGAGTCGCAGAAATTGGAGTTGGGCCAGGTGACGCCTCCAAAGACTTGTCTTTGGAGGTAACTTCGTTTTCGTTCACCCGACGGCGCTTTGGTGGGACGCCACTCGAGTCTTCAACATCGTCTGAAGAGTCATGCTCAGAACTCGAGGAAGCGTTGGCCACGCTGGTGTCAACCGCGCCGTCCTGGTGGCTTGACTGAAGACACGAGGCATCTTCACCAACAACGGGCGGGTAGCAATTTGCTACAGCTAGGCTCTACAAAGATAAGAAGACGATAAAGATCTTATCGACTACGAAAATTCTAAAAATGAAAGCAAGTTAAAGACAGAAGACTAACCGCAGCAGGAGGAGGGTTTGAAGCAGAATAAGCTTCGACTGAGCAATCAGGGAATTGCTCCCCGACCTTCAGTCGAGTGATGGCCGCGATCTTCTTCTCGAATTCCACATTCGAAAGTTCTTCACGGCTCACTCGGCTGGGATCTTCTGCGCCTTGGTACTCCCACATAGCGGAAGGCCTCTGCTGCAAAGGCTGGATCCTGCGCTTCAAGAAAAGGCTTGCCAGATGAAGTCCATTGAGCACTACTCCCGAGGCTTGGTCTCGAAGAGCCCCTACTCTTTCGAGTAGAGGTGTGACTGTCTGGATTTCTTCGGCTGACATCTTGTGGCTCCAAGATTTGCGCCTCGCCAGAACTGCGAATGGGTGGAATTCTACAGGCCCGCTCGAGTTGTTGTCGGCGACGTAGAACCACTTCTTCCGCCAGCCTTGGGCGGAGTCGATGAAGTGCATATTGAAGTAGGCATTCTCCTGGCGCGCTTGGATCCCGAAGCCACCCGTGCGAAGTGGCTCACCGGGCTCGGACTCCACCCGCGATCTCTCGCGGAAGATCCGGATCTTGAACAGCGCCTTCCAGAGCGCCCAGTGCGGGCGAATGCCAAGATAGCATTCGCAAAGCGCGATGAAGCACGAGATGTGCTGCACCGCGTTCGGGGGAAGGTCATGGAGCTGTATGCCGTATGCACACAGCAGCCCGATGAAGAAAGGGTGAAGAGGGAAGGAGAGACCTCGAGTCACGTGGTCCACGAAGACCACGCGCTCGTTCGAGTGAGGGTTTGGTACCTCTTCCCTCTTCCCAAGACGGACGCGCTTCTCCGCCTCCGCCGGCAGCAGACCCTCCCGTTGCATCTCCTTGATGCTCTTGGCAGTGGTGTTGGGGGTGCGCCAGTCGCCGGCGCGAGAGGCGAGTGGCGCAGAAGGCTCGCCAGACGCGGAGGTTCCAGCGCCGCGTTTCTTTCCGCCGGCCATTGTTCGCAGCGAGAGCTTGAGCGCAGAGAAGGCAAAGACGAGCGCGAGGTGGAAGACGAAGACTGAGAGCGGGGAAAATTTCACTGCGGCGCTAACACCCTTATTTATATACGGGGTAAAGCAATCTCAGCCGTACGATACGCAACGTGGCACCTATCGCGGCTGCCACGCGTAAGGATGAAACGAAGCGGCGGCGTACGCTGTTTCGTGCCACGATCTTAACAAAAGATCGTGCGCATTTACTGCGCATTTCGCGTAAAAAACGGGAGCGACGTCTCGTTTCCCGGTCAAAAAGCTGACAAGGTGGGCCAATTTCTGCTGCCACTTCGTCACGTCCCATCGGGAGAAGAGGAGCACGCCTTGACGTCATGGCGTTCGTCATTCCGAAAGGAAATTTTTTGCGAATGGAATTTCAAACGCGAAATTATCTTCGCACGAATATCAATTCCTTCGGATAGAACACAATTTTCCATAAAAAAAATTCATGAATCAAAGCCTCTTCGAACAAGAGAGACATGCCTTATACACGAAAACTCTTTCGTACAGGCACAATTTTCCAAAACATGAAAACTCTTTCATACGGAACTAACATTTCCAACACGAAACTTTTTCGTACGGAACTCATACCAATCTAATCGGGTAGAAAGAACCCACCTTATGCGTGATATTTACACATCACAAGAACCTGGATCGTACAGCCGACTAGGCACATCCGGATGCCATATTCTTCGAATATGAAGGTAAGACCCAAAAAGATCTTTCTTTTGGGCCTGGAATCGCACTCGAAAGCTGCGTCCTCCGGCATAGTTCCGTGTCAACAACACGAAGAAAAATCCTAGCGGACGCGCCGGGTACCCTCTTAGGTTAAGTTCGACTCGATAAGTCCACAACGGCCCAGTCGTAACGATCACCTCATCAGGTTCGAGTCGGAGGTCTCGAATCTGTGTAGGCCAGGAGTGTTTTTGCCCTAGTCGCAATTAATTGGCCCTGATCTCTCGGGAGAGCCAAGCCACTGCGCCACATCCTTCTGCTAATATAGCCGCAAAAACTGGCTCCAATGCTGCTCGATACTCGAGTATTTTTATTCGCGAAACAGGGAACACACCCTTCGTAGGCAACAACTGTCGAGCTGAACTTCTAAGATGAGATCAAAGAAAAGGTCTGACCGTCTACCCGACTGAAAATCCCAGTCGAGCATACGCTCGGGGGCTACTGACGAAGGCATGGATCCTGGGCCCTACGAATAAGGACACCCCCTCTCACACCTTCTGATCAAGGCCCGACAGGAAGCGCCCTTGGAGTACTCTAGAAGGCCCATGAAAAGCCCACCCGCATCAACTTGCGGGCTAAGTTAGAGATTGTAACCGACTCAAGCTAGGGTTTGTATCCTCTCCGGGTTGGACTCGAGACCTGGCTACCTATATAAAGCCAGGAGAGCCCCAAAGGAGAGGACCAAGTATTACCGCACGACCACAAAAGCCTTGAAACTCGAGATCTACTCTCGATTCGAGCACCTGTAATCGATCTAATCGTCTAATATAGATCAGCAGAAGGCAGGAGTAAGGGTTTTACCTCTTCGAGGGCCCCGAACCTGGGTAAATCTCGCCTCCCTGTCAAGCCGACGATTCCACCAGCGCCTATGACATCTCCTAGTCGAAACCCGATAGGGTCACCTGAGGGATTTGCGGAGCCAGAGCTTCGACAGTTAGCGAGCTGATTGATCCAGTGGCAGTGCGGTGGGACGAGGAGAAGTTGAATCGGTATTTCTTGCCTATGGACAGAGAGGTGATCGAATCGATACCGTTAAGCACTAGGAGGCAAGAGGATTATTGGGCTTGGCATTATGAGAGGCGGGGCGAGTTCACAGTCCGCTCTGCATATCGTATGCTAGTTTCAACCAAGGAGAGGAGGACTGACTGGCTCGAGGAGAGGCCAGGGGGATCGAACCAACAAGAGAGGGCAAAGGATTGGTGCACGCTTTGGAACACTAAAGTTCCGTCGAAGATCAAAGTGTTTTTGTGGAGGTTGGCTCGACAGTCCCTGCCGACGACTGACCTGTTACATCATAGGAACATGGCCGAACAGGGGTCTTGCAAGCTGTGTGGGCAGTTGGACTCGTGGAAGCACGCGCTTCTAGACTGCAACATGGCGCGGTGTACGTGGGCTCTAGCACCGGAGGACATAACAGAGATGGTGGCGAACATCCAGGAGGTGGATGCGAGGGCATGGCTGGCGACCATCTTCAAAGCACTGCCACATCGCGACATGATCAGAGCTGTTGTTACTTTGTGGGCAGTGTGGCACGCGAGGCGAAAGGCTCTATACGAGGGTACTTTTCAGAGTCCTATATCCACGAATTGTTTCGTTGAAAGGTTCATTGACGAGTTGGAGATGATCGAGCCAGCTCGGGTCGAGAAGGCCACCACGGAGAGGAGGCAGGGGTGGATCGCACCGCCGCAACACCTAGCTAAAGTCAATGTGGATGCGGCCATCTCGAAGAACTCAAACAGGGCTGCTTTCGGGTCAGTTGTGCGCAGTTCTGATGGCAAGTTTTTGGGTGCATCGGCGGTGGTGATGGAAGGATTACGGGACCCGGAGACTCTCGAAGCTTTAGCATGCCGTGAGGGGCTTGCTATCGCGGAAGACTTGGGTATTCAGAGCCTCAGATTGGCAACGGACTGCTCCAACGTTGTTTCCAACATAAAGGGGCAGGGAATGTGCTCTTACGGCCATGTGATCAAGGAGTTTCAGGCGAGAGCAGAACAGCTTACGAGCTGCGAAGTCGTCCACGAGTTTAGATCTTCCAACATGGAAGCTCACGGACTTGCTAGGAGTGCAATTTATCTTCCATCAGGCAGACATGTGTGGTTTCTTTCGCCACCACCGGGTGTGGTTGTAAACATTTCGAATATCCATGAATAAAAGGTGTGGTTATCCTCAAAAAAAAAAAAAAAAACCTAATAAGAAACGGAAACCTGCGCACCAATCCACGCTTAATAAGAAACGGATCAGAGTAAACTTGATGGGCGATTGGGCTTTTTTCGGTTTTGTAAGTAGTTGAATGCCCGTGCGCTGCTACGGACTACAAATAAAATATAGATGAATCGAGAAGCCAATGTTCTACAATGTGTTTCAATATTACATTTTCTCCCTCTCTAAACCGTGTAACATTTGTTCCAATATTGTGATATCGCCATGCTGACATTCACTCTTCAAGTCCGGTCTCGCGTCAAATTTTGGTCACATGAACTGATCATTGATTAGTATCAAATGTCGCTCTTGTAACCTGTTTGTGCCACAAAAAGGGGCCTTTCTCTCCTTAAAATCCCATGACAAGAATGACCAGGAAGATCCCCACATTGTACTTTTCATACTTAGAAATTTGATACATTCAAAACTGAACAAGATGCATCTTTGAACTGCACAAATCATATAAATCTCAATCATCTTGATTCAGGTCCTAAAATCCTACAGGTTCAGAACTCAATAGTCATCTAGTGGATCAAATGTAAGGACTTTACGGTTCAGGGGATTCACAATTATCCACATGTCCATAGCAATCCCGGCCATGATTTTTCCTTTGGAAGATGCATAACACAACACATCTAAAAAATGCATCACAAGACATAGACAACACTAAAGTTGGAAACATTTCCTCATCACTTGTCTTGACCATATTACAATTGTAAAGTAGTGTAAAATTAAGTACAACATGGGCCAAATGATAAAAAGATAATTTAAGGGGTATATTGTGTTTCCATTATAGTGGACTACATTTCTATTCAACAGGGTATGAGACTCGGCTCTCCCTAAGCTTTAATTAAAAATTGATGCTATATCATGCATCCTGCTTATATCGTCACAATGGAGGGTATAAAGGTACTGGTTGTCACAAGGCTGAGCATCATCACAATTACTGGCTGCATCACCCAGCATCAGTCCACACAATGTTCCTGTCCACCAAGCACTGCATTCCATGAGCTAGCGTTGTGCCAATTCGCCATGTCCAGGCACTGTTACCTCATATACAACCCGAAAATAACCAATTCCGACAACGTGTTCGGTGATGTTACTGACCGACTATTTTAGTAACCATATCAACAAATTTTGCTTCACAGCTAACATAACAGATCGTAAATATGAATGTAGTGTTGTCGTTACCTGTCAAGGTCTTCAGGAAAACCATTTCGGCCACTCGTCGTGGTTGCAATTATGTGAATAGCTTTATCACCAGAATTCGTATCCCTACCACCCCATTTCGAGCCACTACCATGCTGGGATCAGCTCGAGGCAGCAACACGCCTCTAGAATAAGCCATCTACAAGCTGATTGGTAAGGATTAATTGAGACCACCAAGGTCAGTGCATGCAGACAGCAGTAGGCTTATTTCGTTGCCAGCAGAACTGCAGAAGATCAGCCTGCCATTGACAATGCCTCAACCATTTTCTTCATCGGTGAGTGCATACACATCCCACAACAAAAGTGATGAAGATTAAATTGAGCTCTCTTGACCGGTGGAGAAGATTGTAAATGATCTCAGATTTACTACAGCCAGACCATAACTCTTCAGTCAGAGTACACATCTACAAACAATATTCAGACAGAATCTCGTGATCCATTGAAGACAGATAAATAATTGGAAAGAGCCGGATCTGCCACGACTCTTCTCACTACAGGAACAATTATTGGGAAGTGTAGTTGAGTCCAAGTCCACGCACCAGTGGAAGAGATGGTGAGCAGGGTGGCCCTCAGCTCGTGAGTGAGGAAGCCTTAGGGGCGCTTTGGAGAGAGGGTTGGCGCTTGAGATCCTGGTCGGGGCGGCGGAGAAGAGAGCTCCGAGCGGCAGAGCAGCTCCTCGCCCGCGCGTACCTGCAGACAGAAGTGAGATCGAGACAGGAGACACTAAGCAGAGAGATATGACAGGGATCCATACGCGACGGTCGTCACCCAAAACTATATAGTAGAGATCAATGCATCCTCAATCCTAACATAATGGCAACTCCTGGTGATAACCTTTTGCATCTACAACTTAAGATTATCTATGATTACTCACATATCTTAGCTAGGACCAACAATACCAATTGGAACTTCAACACCGAAACTTGTAGGGGCTGGGACGTACACCGTACTAATTTCCCTACATTGTCATGAGTAGCTCGGCCTGCTTATTATCTAATATCAAAACTTTGGCACATTGAGCGCGCGCTGCTAAGCGGAGGGCTTGAGGTTGTGGCACAAATGCGGGGTGTTTTGCACATAGAAGGTAGAGAGCGCGCCAGCGAGGCCAGCGGATCTGGGCTGTCGTTCCGCGTCTCGAGCACTTCTTCAGTTTCCTGAACACACACCGCGCCAGCGTCGCCACCATCCTGCCCCTGCCCAATGGCTAGAAACATAGTGATTTCCTAAAGGAAATAAATCACCTATGCAAACACCGAACAACTGGTACAACCTGAATCTCTAATTACAGATGCAGATGCCGGCGACTGACAATGCAACACTAATACAATTCTACCTTGCACTATTTTTATCTTTAACCATATAAAATATTTTTAAACTTGAAATGTGTCCGTGTCATCCATTTTTGTGTCATGTACATCAAGTTGAATCCAAGCAATACCAAACAGTATGTGCATAGCACCATAACTAAGTAGAAGATAAATAAAGTGGAAAGCTAAATTTGAAGAAACAAACGCCTAGCAAATAGAAAAAACATACCAATTATCAAAGCCACAAGAAACCTAATAAAAAATCTTCTCCGATGTAACCGTCGCATCCTCGCCGACCTACTATGCGCTGCTACCCCTTACAACATATTCCAGTAGCTCGTCATGAAAAATTACCTTCTATACTGAAGAGAAGATGAGGCTGAATATATTTTCCATTTACCTTCCTTGGAGCAATGTCTTCAGACCAACTAAAGTCTAGACTGAGGAGACACATAAGAAGCATAAAGTATTCTTAGTAAAATATCAAAAGTGTCAATTACTTTTATGCTCGAAACAAAAAATTGAAGAACGCCGCGAAAGAAAACATTGGTATACATCCAGTTTCTTTTTCTTCTTTTGAGAAAACGATAGTCCCTCGTTGATTTCGTATAAAGAAACCGCCCAGTTTTTCTGTGCAAAGTGAAAGAGAAATCTAAGAGATTATAATACTGTGCAAAGTGAAAGCTGTACGATTGGAAGTGAGCCTGATCTCATAGAGGACCAAACATGTACTTACCTGGATATACAGAATGTGGAAGGGCCAAAATAATGAAATACGTGACTACGAGACAGTTATTTGCAAGGGCAAAAAATAAGACCTAGGTTGTAATGACTTTGTACTATTGAGAGAAATTACATTATACAACTTTTATATATCAACCCCATATCCCAGGCCGCCGTATATACAGATTGTACTTTTCCTACAATATATTATTGATCCACCATAAGCTTCAGTTGGAAAATAGTTTGTTGGTGCTAACATTTTTGCATTTTAGATTTTTAGATTTAACATGCAAGTAGCAGAATAGTTCTGGAGACGATCTGTTCCCATTTAAAAGAGTCACTCAATTGACCTACATCACAGTTTGCACATATAGTGTATATCATCTAAAGGAATATTGTCAGTAGCCTCGTCAGGCAGCTATGTATAAATGCTGGTACCAAACTCCTCCAAAGCTATTTCTTCTACTGTCGTTCATCCTAGTAAAATTGATATACAACAGAGAACGGCATATATAGTATCTGTACCTGAAGCGAGTGGTTCCACGAACTACATGTGCAGCTCCATGTTCGTGAAGAAATGTACACAACAATCTTGCATGTACCAGATGCAACTGCCCCAATCCATGTGCCAAATTGCAGATCCCAGATTCTTAAGCGCATGAGCAGCGAGGAGCCGTGTACGAGATGAAACTACATCCAGGTGAGCCCCTGCTTGTCGAAGGTGGAGATGCAGGATCGTCGCCCTAGATGGCTCGAGATTCAGCGGCGACAATGGCTCCGGCCGGCGGATCGATGCTCCGCTGTAAGAGATGTGAGCGGAGACGGTTGATTAGGATCCATCAAAGCCGGCACCACTCCTACGAGGACGCACCCAACGCCCGGGTCCATGGTGTGCTCTATATTGAGATGCAACTGCCCCAATCTCGGTGGAGGCCGCAGTCGACGGCGTGCTCAGCGACCAGCGACCATGGCCAAATCGCTAAGTTCTTCCATCGATTTAATTGTCCACATTTAAATCCTCTCCTCTGATTGAGGAACTGCGAGAGAAAGGGGATTGGGTCAGCGGCAGCGAGGCTGGATGGGAGCAGTGCATGGACGGGGAGGAGCGTCGCGTGAGGGAGGCGGCGCCGCGGAGAGAGAAGCGACATTGGGTGGAGGGCTAGGGTGTAGCGAAACCGCAAAATAGAGTTGCAGGTTAATTAACGCTCGGTGGTTACCGCTTTCTCTTCCGATGATCTCGTGCAATTAATGTGTGCGGAAAAGAAAAACCAGCAAAGGTGCGACGTGAGGTGAGTTGGACGAAGAGAGCGACGTATCCATGGTTGGGAAAAGACGGAACGAAAATGAACTTTTAAGTAGTAGAGATAGAGATATATTTGGGTTGGCCCTGGAACCAAGCCTCGACAGAACCTCAACGAACGCTGCTCCTCTGCTCCTGCTCCTTGTGATCGCTGATTCACCTGGGTAAATTCCTAGAAATAAACCTGAACGAACACGGCTCCTGCTCCATCACAAACTATGTACTGCCAAGCGGCCATGAATACCCGTATAAAGAGGATACAACTCCCTCGATCGATATCGAAACCCAGCTTGACATTGCTGATTCGGAAGTTCTGTTCCAAATCGTCAGATGGGATCTACTTTGCCTATTGATCACACAACACTAGGAAGACAGATTCATGGCCTGTTCATTGCAGGTCGTCACACTCTTTTTTCTGTTTGCTCTTCATCCGTTGGATCACGAGATTGCTCATGGAATAATGACTTTTGAAGGTTCGTTGCTTAGTGCCTACGTCCTTGGTGGATTGAGCCAATAATGTAATGATATCAAATTCCATGCTCACTTCGTTAGGGATGACTGCAGTTCACGTATGTTCAGCACATCGGTTCTGTCGGATATATACCGAATAGGGGTATAGAAGATGGTAGACAAAAGAGCTGGACTACCAGGGTGGCCTGTAAGGTAATGGGCTTGAGTCCATTGGGCGGCCCAGTAGTCCAACGCGTAGAAGCCGGATTCTAGAAGAACCCGGATCACGGCCCGCGTGATCTGGGTTGGAGGAGAAGACGGATTCCTTACTTTCCAAGTTACAAGCTAAACGTAGTCTTAGGTTTCTGGTTCTGTAAGCCCTAATCCGGCTATTATATAAAGCCGGACGGGAGATAGATTTCATAAGTTCAATAAGTTCCAAGGTTCTAGGTTCTAGCTTAAGCCTTGCGCAACTCGCCGGGAAGTTCATCCTCGACGAGTAGCTAGATCTATTCCCTTACATTGTAACCTTATTATACGGGCTTTAGTCCCTCATAGTGAGAAGTGCAGGAGTAGGTACGCCGTACTGTCGCGACGTACCGAACCTGGGTAAATCCCGTGTTCTGTGTTTACTACGCTATCCCGTTACCCCACGTCTCTACCGTAGTCTCATGGCACCCCAGTCTATGAAAACTACTACGATGTCTCGACAGTTGGCGCCCACCGTGGGGCAAACGACGTCAGGCGTGAAGTTCCGATCTGGGATATTAGGCGGAATCGGAAGATCGATCACTGTCGGAAGCTTGGAATTCGACAACGACGTCGGGCGCTTCCTCGACAACGGATCCTACATCCCGGCGCAAAACCATCTGGTAAGTGCCTGCGTTTTACCGATTGGATCTGCTAATATCTTTATCGGATTAACCGCGGAAGCAATGGGGTTTTGCGGTGAAAGCAATTATCACCCACCCGCCCTATACCCAGTCGAAGACGACTATGATGCCGGATTTTGCTCAGATCGCCGACAAAACAGTGATACGCACTTTATCGGCATGGTGCAATCCGAGATCGCCGAAAACACGGATGACGGAAATCCCGTGCAAGAGGCAGACAACGATACACCCGTCACAGAGACGGAAGAACCAATACCCGTCACAGAGACGGAAGATCCGACATCCGTCAACCAGACGATGAACTCGGAAACAGAGTCCGTGCTTGCCGCCATTGAGGCGAGATTGGAGTCGGAAACCGGATCGGATAACTTCTCCGAAGACGAAGATGATGATGCCTTCGTAAGAAAAGTTAAATCCTTTCAAGAGGGATTCCATGAAGTGCTAATGGCAAAACCAGCTGATGCAACGGGTGCCGATAGCCAGGAAAGCCCTAAAACCCCTCCACCAGCAGAGGAGAGGGAAGACGGAGAAACTTCTCCGATACTTCCTAATGTCAAGGAGATGACAGAGGATGAACCTGTCAAAAAACCTCCGTCTTCCAAGAAAAAGCACCGTGCTTCTAAAAAACTCCAGTACAAACTCCGGAAGAAAAAGTCAGCTGATCTCGCTGATGAAAACCTGGAAGTTGGGGATATTAGTGGCACAAAGCCTACGGAAAAGAAATCTAAGGAAATCACTGCTCCGCCAATGACAGAACTGGAAGAGCAAGAACTATTACAAACTCCAGTGGGACCCAATGAACCCCCTGAGATGCTGGAAGCCAGGAGACAAGCTTTCCAACGGCAACAGCAACAACTGCTTAGATCTCGGCAACACCTCCAACAAACCCATAATGACATCAAAATTATGAAGGAAGAAATTGAGGAGTACGAGAGAAAGCACAGATCTGTCTTAAAACCTACAAGGTTACCCGGAATTACAAAACCGGAAGAACTACCGCCGAAAGAAAGGTTCTATAACCCATCTTGGCAAAAGCAGTTAAACGGCAAAGATGCTAAGGGCGAACCAATATACAAAACCGCAGCTGAAAATGCGGAAGCAGCGTTCGCCATCTTGAACAATGATCTGTACTCCAACGGGGAAAAACTCCAAGGGGTGTATGCCTTCCTAGGAAAAGCATTACAGCAGCAACAGCGAGGACAAGAGCGATCTGGGAGGCTGCATGATAATTCCGCCCTCTGCAAAACTGTTACTTGCGCTGCTGGAGCACCTGGACCGGAAGAACCCGGAGATTCGGATAAAAAAGAGGATCTGAGAAAAGACAAGAAAAACCCCGACAACCGGGACGCAGCGTCTAGAACCGGACCTCATCTCCCGAAAGATGGATATAAACCACACGATCGGGAAGACAAACACCGGAACGACGGCAAAATAATGCCACCTCCGAGAAACCCAGCTGAAAAAGCTGGAAGATACGATACACCTCACAGGCGTGAAAGATCTCGGACACCGCCCAAAGATAAGGAAAGGTACAGGAGCAGGACTCCACCTAATCCCAGAGGGCGTGACAACGGAAGAGATAGAGATAACCTCGGAAAAACGCGTCCGCGTAACAATGGAAAAGAAAGGAGTAGATCCCCTTCTGTCCATTCAGCCGGGAGATATTCTGCGCATATTGACAGAGCAGAAAAGGATGATCTATACTTTGGTCCTAAGTGTTTCACTGACAGGATCCGAAGGATAACCCTGCATTCTGGCTTTGCCAAAGTTGGTCCAACCTACCAAAAATATACCGGCAGTACAAACCCGGATACCTGGCTTTCAGATTATTACACAGCCGTCCAGATCAACAACGGGACAGACCTGGAAGCTGTCAAGTTTCTTCCCCTAATGTTGCTAGACGGAGCCAGAGATTGGATTAATGGTTTACCATCAAGAACTGTCGACAGTTGGGATGATATGGCGAGAGTATTTACTCAGCATTTTCGAGGAACATACAAACGCCCAAATAGCATCAACCAGCTGAACCGTTGCACCCAATTTGAAGACGAACCATACGTGGATTTCATCTCCAGATGGACTGCAATGAAGAATAGTTGCTCTGGGGTAACTGACGTACAAGCAATGCATGCTTTCGTCAATGGCCTAAAACCCGGACTTGTACCGTTCATGGTTGGCTCTAAAAAGCACAAAGATCTCGGATCTATGCTTACAACCGCTAATGAGCATGCTGCAGCCGAAGACGATATCAGAGCAAGAGGAGGCAACATTGAGTCACTGATACTGGCCAAGAAAACACCTCGTTCTGATAAAAAAGGAACCCCGGAGTCAACAACAAAGCCCAAGGAAGTTAATTTAGCCTTTGGAGGAGAAAAAGGGAACAAGTGGAAGGGCCGCAGTCCGGATCCCATCAATTACACTCCTGAAGAGTGGGAGAGAATTAAGTCGGAGCCCTGCGTCCACCACTCTCAGTTTGGGAAACCAACCCACACAAACGCGCAATGCCGGCTAAACAAGCATATGAAAGGCAATGCAGGATCCGGAAATAAAGGGAAGGGTTCTAAGAGGAAACCTGCCAAACAAAAGCCAGAAGCTGAAAAAGAAGACAGTGAATCGGACACTGATGATAAAATCCAGGAACAACAGCGAAAAGGCGAACCCAAATTTCCGAGAGTTGACGGAGAAGCAATGCTAACTTTCCTAGCAACCCCGTCAGCAAAGGTGGCCAAAAGGACACTTCGAGAAATAAACGCGGTTGTTCCTGCAACCCCAAAATTCTTGAAGTATTCCAACACACCGATAATCTGGGATCAGTCTGATCATCCCGGAAATATCCCTGAACCCGGCACACAAGCTCTTGTTGTAAGCCCTATTGTTCAAAACACTAGGCTAAGAAGAGTGCTGATGGACGGAGGATCCAGCATCAATATAATGTACCTGGATACACTGAAGCACTTGAAGATATCCGAGTCCCAGCTCAACTACAGCAATATACGCTTCCATGGCATCGTTCCTGGCAGGCAAGCACGATCCCTAGGAGAAATTTCCCTAGATGTCACCTTCGGAGATAAAGATCACTTCCGGCAGGAAAAAGTATCCTTCGAAGTTGTGCCGTTCGAGAGCGTGTATCACGCAATACTCGGACGTCCGGCTTTCGCCAAGTTTATGGCAAGATCTTGCTATATCTACAACAAGCTGAAAATGCCAGGACCCAAAGGAGGAGTAATCACCATTGCCGGTGATTTCAAGCTGGCAAACGAGTTGGAGAAGCAAAACGCCCTTTGCGCTCAGAGAGTTATAGCTCAGGAAGAACTGAAGGAGTTAGCCAAGGAGGTATCGCCGAAAGAAATGCCGGCAGGAAAAGAAACTCGGAAGCCAACAGATAGCTTCAAGGCATCCGAGAATACAAGACAGGTAATCCTAGATCCCAAAGATCCGACAAAATTCGTCGTTGTAGGGACTGGGATGACCGACAAATAGGAAGGCGAGCTCATCAAGTTCCTCCGTGAGAACTGGGACATTTTTGCTTGGTGTCCAGCTGACATGCCAGGCGTACCCAGGGAACTTGCTGAGCACCAACTCAAGGTTATTCCCGGATCAAAACCCGTCAAACAAGGTCTCCGTCGATTTGACGGAAGAAGACGGAAGGCTATTGGCAAGGAAATTATCCGGCTTTTAGCAGCGGATTTCATCAAGGAGGTAATCCATACTGATTGGTCCGCAAATCCGGTATTAGTACCGAAGAAAGACACAACTGCCCTCAGAATGTGTATAGATTACACAGGATTGAACAAGTTATGTCCGAAAGATAGGTTCGCGCTGCCGCGAATCGATCAAATAATAGATGCCACTGCAGGCTCTGAGCTTTTATGCTTTTTGGATGCATACTCCGGGTACCACCAAATACGCATGAAAAAGGAAGATCAAATCAAGACTTCTTTTATAACCCCATACGGGACGTATTACTACGTAACCATGCCTTTTGGCCTGAAGAACGCAGGAGCAACTTACCAGCGTTGCATGCAACGTTGTTTGCATAGTCAGATTGGAAAAAACGTCCATGTTTACGTGGACGATATTGCTGTCGTAACCAAGGAAAAAGATACACTCCTTGAGGATTTGCGAGAAACTTTCGAAAATTTGCGCACTTACAAGATGAAGTTGAATCCATCTAAGTGCGTATTCGGGGTTCCCTCAGGAAAACTTCTGGGTTTCATCGTTTCTCATAGAGGAATATAAGTTAACCCGGAAAAGATCAAGGCAATCTCGAACATCTCAGAACATACGTATGAAAAAGATGTCCCAGAATTGCCGGGTTCCGCCACAGCCATAAAAAGATTTCTTAGTTGGCTGGGGGCTAAAACCCTACCACTCTTCAAGCTGCTGAAAAGTTTCGACAAGGGCAAGTGGATTGCGGAAGCCTGGGAACACCTAGCAAGTTATGTCCCCTTCTGTACTTAGTTCAAATCTATGTAAACATCTTTTGAGATCATGAAATAAAGTTGTCGGAATGCTGTCATCCATTTTTCTTATAAGTGCAAAGTGTTTCCGCCTCATCTATTTCCCAATGATCTTACAAATTTCTCAATGTTAACCCGAATTGTGCTTGCGTACTCGGCGTTACATAACTGAATGATTTTTCAGCCTTTTAACGGCTAAAGGAGACTTGAATTGCCTGCGTGCCCAAGTTTCACTTAAAACTTTCCTTGTTTCTCTAAGTCTTATCTGATCGTGCGTATGCTGGGTTACTGGAACTAGTTAGTAAAAATGCCTTTAGCATGATTCATGTTTTCGAGTTTCAAAACTGCTTGGTTCGTCCCCAGTTACTCGGCATAACGATTCATAATGCTATTTGAGCCATTTCAAACACTAAGGACAGTTAAAGCATATACACCAGAGAACTTAGAAGATAAAGGAATGGTAAAATACAAACAACTTGCAAAGTAATTTCATAGTTTAAACTGCAAAAGGCGAAATTTTCATTAATACATAAGAAGCATTACATTTTGGATTACAAATGAAAGAACAGTAATGCTCCTATTGTCTAAATTTTCTATCCAGGTTCCAGGCAACCCTTCAAGAATCCGACTCCTCCTCGCTGCTTTCTTCATCGGGAATCGGAGGAGCCTCTTCTTCTGGATAGTGGACGCCGACATTTACCATGGCGGCAATCTGGGTGGCGTGGCCCTTAACTTCACCAAAGATGGTGGATCGTTGCGCATCCGTATATCCCTGAGGGACACCGGTGGCCACACGCCAGGATTTGGCACTAGGGTAGTGCATGCGCATAAGGCCTAAGGCCATACGCGCACCACCCCGTGCAGCGGAGCGGAGAACAGACTCCTTGGACTCCGCCACCTCCATGATGATACCCGGAAGTTTTTCAACCTCCGAGCATTCCCCAGATTTTTCGGGAAGAAACTTGCCTACCAGCTGCGTTGCAGCAGCCTTCATCAAGTTCCATGTCTCCCCGAAAGCTCGGATGCCTGCAGCCCGAGTGCCATCTGGGGTGTCTCCTGTTTGATCCGATAAAGCATACAAAAGGGTTAAGGAGACAAAACAGAGAAAGCAAAACATGGAAGGATGAAGACAGGGGTAAAAATTTACCGATGAGTTTATCAATTTCCGAAACTTCCTCCAGGCGAAGGTTCAGAGCTTCAGTCAAATCCCGGATGGTGGATTTGTCTTTCTCCGCCTGCTCGGAAGCCTTGGAGTTAGCCACTCCAAGGGCCAGATTGCTGGCTTCCAGGTCTTTTTGAGCCTTCACAAGATTCTTGTGAAGCTCAATGTTCTCATTGCGGAGAATCTCGGCGTTGCCGGAATCTTCCGTTGCTTGTTTAGCTTCAGCTAAAGCAGCTGAAAAAGCAAAGGGAAAATCCGAGTTGATCAATTTCCTCGGGGAAAAAACCTCAACAAAGTCTTAAGTCGGAAATTTCAAAACGAAAAAGCCTACCTTTCGTTTCCGTCAAAGCAAGCTGAGACGATTCCAGCTCCGCCTCTCTCTCCTCAAGAATAGAAAGAAGACTGCGAACTTCTTTATTCTTGATAGTGAGCTTCCTGAAAACTTCAAGGTTTATGGCCTCGGAGGTTTGCTGAAACACAGCAAGGAAAAGTATGGTTAATAAAAACATCAAAGCAAAAAAGCATGCATTTTGTTTAATGCTTGGGGGCTAGAGTTACATACCTGGCTCATGCGTTGCAAACCTGCTAAGTTTTCCCGGAATTCCTTCGCGTATTCCGCGAAGTGATTTTCGGCCGCGTTCAAGCCGTCATTTATAGCCTTAAAATCCTTGTCAAAGGTGGGGATTTCCTCGTCGAATGTCCGAGAAGATTTCCCCACCTCTGGAACCGCCCTTTCCCTCGTGTCCGACTCGGACACAATGGGCTGGCTGGGCTCTGGGGGCTTGGTGGTGGTGGCGGCAGTAGGTTCTTCCGCCATTGTCTGCGGCGTATCCGGGGCGACGGCGGGAGATGGTTGGCTGCCTCGGTTGGAAGAAGCTCTGAGCTTCTTCAACTTTCTCGGCTTCAAGGTGGAGGGGGGCAAGCTAAAAACCAAAAACCCGGAAAAGGTTAAAACACCGAAGATGGACGAAAAAGATCTCATGAAAGAAAAAACCCAGAAGAAAATAACCTGGACGTGGCGACGGGGATTCCGTCAAGGTCGATAATTTCATCCGAAGAAATTATCTTCTTGCGTTTGCGCCCACCAGAAGCGGCAGTACGCAGCGCATCCAGCTCGGCCTCGGAGGCTAACTCCGAGTCCGGAAGATCCACAAGCTGTTGGAAAAAGCAAATCAGATCCAAAAGGTAGATTTTCCAGGAAGTAAAAATTATACCCAAATAACGGGAAAATTACCTTAGGAGCGGGGTTGTCGGCCGTGTACATTGGCCGACTCTCCGTGTATTGATCGCGCGAAGCGACCAACTGATTGATGCGCCGCCGGAGCTCCTTTGCGGGCCAGTCCTTGTCGGTTGTCCGCATTGGATCCTTGGCTCCTGTGTATTCACACAGGAGACGGCCTCCGTGGTTTGCTAATGGCTGAATCCGCCTATTCAGCCAGCAAAAGACCGTGTCCATTCCGGTCAAAGGAGGTTTGGAGGAAGTGAGTTTGGCGATGCGCCTCTTGATCCTTAGTAGATCTGGAGGCAGAACCTGGACGGCCTCTGTAACCCAGTTATCCTGGGGAACAGCGGCGGAGTTCACAAAAGGTGGAACCCCGACGGCTTTTTTAGGAAAAGGCACGTCGGGGTGATAAAAGAAGGAACCCGTCCAGAATTTGACGGATTCCGAGGTTTTTATTTTGGGGAACCAATCCTCTCGGAATCTCCGAAGAGTAAAGGAAATGGTTCCGCAATTTGGGAGTGCGCCCTCCGAAGAGTTACGCTTAACCCCAAAGCAGTACAACCAAAAATCTAACCTAGGCTCTATTCCTAGGTAACCCTCGAATAAGGCCTGGAAGCCGGCCATATACAGAATGGAATTGGGAGGGAGATTATGCGGTTGGATGTTGTAATGAGCCAGAACTTGGAGGAAGAAAGAAGAAGGGGGAAGCCCCATACCTCGCAGAAGGTGGGAGGCGAGAAGCACCCTTTCGCCCTCTTGCGGCGCGGGTTCGGTCTCCTCTTCCGGGAGCCGCCATTTCTTCTTCAAAACCAGGCCTTCCTTCTCCAAGTTGGGAAGAAGAGCCGGGGGAATACTGCAGGCAATCCAGTTGCCTGCAGTTTCCTCTTCTTCATCTCCTCCGGCGGCGGCGGTGGTGGCGGCCTTCGCGGCGGCAAGCTGCTCGTCGAGGAGCTCCACTTTTTCCTCCGCCGTTTCGGGAGCGAACGGCGGGGTTGATGCGGTGCTTGGTCCCGCAGCATCTGTGGTGGCGGAGACGTTTCCTCCGCCCGCTGTGGACGCCGTAGTTTTTTCCAGCTCGCCGCCGGCGTGCTTGGGCGACCCAAGTTGGGGATCTAGATCGCTCAGGAGCTCGTCGACGGAGGTGCGAACTGGTGATGATTGCGGAGACGCCATCTTTCTCGGTGGTGTTGGTGCGCTCCGGCGTGGGAAGGGCTCGTCGGGGCAGGAAATTGTTCTCGCTCTCGAGCTCGCGTTCGCACCAATGGTGAAGGCAGTGAGGGAGTGAAGAAGGTTGATGAGGAGGACGAAGACGGCTATTTATAGCCTAAAAACCCTCTAGATACGCGCCAACGGCTCTTTTGACCGTTGGATGTTCGACGCGTGTCGCTCGCCGGAAAATCCGGGAAACGGAACGACAGAGGAATGATGGCTATCTCCTCGTTTCTCGTGAGAATCTGTCAGAGATACGTTGCAGGGTTTCCCGCGTGAAACCAAGCGGCGCTTACGTCAGTATGATTAAAGCACTGATGTCACATGTTCCTTTTCCGCGAAGGATCGCCAGAAGAAAAGCCGGATTTTCATAGTTCCGAGTTTTATGTTACCATCTCCTTCAAAAGGAAAGAAGAAAGAATCAAGACTGCTGAATCAAGTTTCCCGGACAAAATGTATTTGACGAAAGGCGGAGTTTCAGAGTTTTGATCCTTCCTGGGGGCTACTGTCGGATATATACCGAATAGGGGTATAGAAGATGGTAGACAAAAGAGCTGGACTACCAGGGTGGCCTGTAAGGTAATGGGCTTGAGTCCATTGGGCGGCCCAGTAGTCCAACGCGTAGAAGCCGGATTCTAGAAGAACCCGGATCACGGCCCGCGTGATCTGGGTTGGAGGAGAAGACGGATTCCTTACTTTCCAAGTTACAAGCTAAACGTAGTCTTCTAGGTTTCTGGTTCTGTAAGCCCTAATCCGGCTATTATATAAAGCCGGACGGGAGATAGATTTCATAAGTTCAATAAGTTCCAAGGTTCTAGGTTCTAGCTTAAGCCTTGCGCAACTCGCCGGGAAGTTCATCCTCGACGAGTAGCTAGATCTATTCCCTTACATTGTAACCTTATTATACGGGCTTTAGTCCCTCATAGTGAGAAGTGCGGGAGTAGGTACGCCGTACTGTCGCGACGTACCGAACCTGGGTAAATCCCGTGTTCTGTGTTTACTACGCTATCCCGTTACCCCACGTCTCTACCGTAGTCTCATGGCACCCCAGTCTATGAAAACTACTACGATGTCTCGACAGGTTCAGTTAAAGTATTCAGGTAGGTCAGAGCCCTTAGCTTCTCTCTTTAATTAACTATGGTTTCATGTTCCTATTTATTAGTCAATATTCACGCACGTCCTATGGTGGATACATGAATACATAGACCGGGACATGCTCATGTAAAATTTAGATATATTCAGTCGGGGAGAGGCCTAAATTAGTTTTGTACTTAAACAGCTTCCGTTACTTCAAGGCTTATATGGAGCGTGCAAAATATATAATGTAAACCTTTTGTAGTCAATAATGTTTTCCTTCATTTGAGACCGGGCTACTAAAATGATAGGGGACCAACGAAGGGCTCCCGTGTCGTCTCCCTGGCGACCCGGGGGCGTCAATCCTAGCGCCGCCGGCCGGCCGTCCTCCCCTCGCGCTTCCCATCCGCCGCTGCCGCTGGCCCTCGCCGCGGTGGCGGCGGCCCTCGTTCCTCAAAATTGGGTGGGCGGGGTCCTCTGGCTGCGCCCCGTCGTAGTGGAGTCCGGAGGCCGGGGCGGCGGCCCTGGGAAGGTGGCGACGGCGCGGCGCGCTCTGCCGGTCGCGGTGGCGCGAGGTGGAGGGTCATCGGCGCGCGGTTGGCTCCTCTCTTGGGGCTGGCGGGAGGTGGGTTTGGCGGGCCCGATCTGGGCCCGTCGGGCCCTGGTGGCGGCCGTCCTCGGCGTGCGGCCGGTGCTGGACGCTGCTACACCGGCGCGGGGGTGGCGCGGACGGCGATGGAGGGGTGTTGCGGCTTGTTGCTCGAGCACGTTTGCGCTGGGTGGGGGAGATGCTGCCAGGGAGCGGATCCGTGGTGGCGACCGGTGTGGTTGCCCGTGTGGGGCTGCAGCGGGAGGTGTTCGGCGCCTCCGGGTGGCAGTGGGCTTGGTCGGGCTGGAGGAGGCCGGGGCGGCGGCCCCGGACTTTGGCGGCCGCGGGTGGCCCGAGGTCGGCGTGCTGCTGCCGTGGCTCAGGCGAGCGGAGGTGGTGGTCGGGTGGTGGAGATCGGGTGAAAGCTTTCTCCGGCCTTGGTTGGAGCCGGCAGCGGGGGCGGTCCGCCGTCGCGATCCCTTCTTGGAGGCGCTGCCGGGATGCTCTCACCACCTACCCGGGGAAGTGGAAGTCGGGGCGGCGGCCCCGGAGCTTGCGACTGCGGGTGGGCCGTGGTCGGCGTGCTGCGGCCGTTGTTTTGAGGTGACACGGTTTGGCGGTACGCACTGTTGGCGGTTTGGTCGGTCCCCGTTGGGCGGTCGTTGGGGTTTGCGGCACACCACCGGGCGAAAGCCTAGCCCGGATCTCGGCTGGGCCGGCGACGGCGACGCCCTTGGGCGCCGCGACCTTCTTGGAGGCGTCGTCGGGGGTGGTGCTCCCGCTTCTTCACACCGGGTTCTCCGGGGGAAACCCCCAGATCCTCGGGATCGGGCGAGGGCGGCGCTCCTGCGTCGCTTGCCTCTTGGGGCCTCGCCTTGGATGTTCCACCGACCAGCGGGACCTGTGGAGTGATGGTGGCTGGCGGCGGCGAGTTTTCGCCTTCGGCTTGGGGGTACGCGGCCCTGGGGCCGGCGTGGATGCCGGAGCGGTGGCTCCGGGTTCTCACCTCCGTCGCTCGGCGTTGAGGTGGTGGTGCGTCGACTTCGGGCGTTTCGGGCGTCGTGGTCGTCGGCACATTTGGGACGCAGCCTTGGGGCTGGCGGGGATATCGGAGCGGCGGCTCCGGATGCTACGTCTCCGCTGTGGGGCGTCGAGTCTTCTGGTGTCGGCTTTGGTCGTTTGGGCGTCATGGTCGTCGACCCGTGTGGTGCGCGGCTTCGGAGCCGGCGTGGATGTCGGAGCGGCGGCTCCGGTCTCTCTACTCCGCCGTGTTGCGTTTGTGGAGTCTTGGTGTGGGCCTTGGTTGTTCGGGCAACTTGGTCATCGACCCGTGTGGAGCGCGGCCTCGGGGCCGGTGTGGATCGAGTTATATTTTTCTTTTTTAGGCCTTGTCCTATATATTTGCTTCTCCTATATCTCTCCTATCTAAAAGAAAATTTTGGTTCCTTCAACCGTCCAACGCATCCTGTCGTCGAGCATCCCCGCGTTCTGTCGTCCGTCGAGAGGGCGTTTCGCTCCTGGCTTGGTCGCGCTCCTCCTTCCGCAATTTTTTCCACGCGACTTTCCCCTAACTTTCGCCATCAATTAAGGCTCAATCAACAGCGCGCGCGGCGCTCGACGTGAGCACTCCAGCAAAAGATTAGATCCCGCTTGGCCTGCCGCAGCAGCTTTGCGCCTAGATCCCGGCCTACTCGCCTGAGACTTCCCTCTCCGCCACCACATTGAAGCCCCCACGCGGGCATTAGATCCCGCGTCGCCGCAGTCCAGGCGCCGGCAGGAGTTCACGTCACGCCACAATTCGCCGGGACTGAGGGTTGCCACTCGTTGGCCCTCTCTCTTGCACGCCCGACGTCCCTCCTTCCTACACACCAGGGTCGGCCTATGTTCAATCCAATCGAGGCCCCGCGCCGGCGTTTCACCGGCTCTGCGCTCCCTCTTGATTTCTACTTCAGTCCCAACTGGCGATTGAACCAGCGCCTACATCTCCCTAACCCCGCGACGAGGAGGTCGTGAGCTTGTCAAGCCGCCGCGCGCGAGGGCTGGCACCAGCGTCTTCGCGGACAGTAGGGAAGCCATGGACGTGGCACCTCTAGGCAGGAGGTCAACCTTCTCGCCCCCAAGGACCACCATGGCGACCTCGACACCACCCTCCAGCAGCCAGTCGACTCATAACTGAACTTGCTTGCCCACATTCAGAACGTCTGCCCTTTACATGATTTTGACTTTTCCTTGTTTGTTGCATTTTGCCCCAAATATCGGGCTGAAGGATACTAATTAATAATAGTGTTTTGATGACCGTAATGATTCATTTCTGTCTTTGTCAGATCGATGATGTAGTGAGACAAAGTTGTACAGGAGATTAAAACGGTAAACGAATATGGTCTTTGTCATTCTGGCCGATCCATCCCCTTAATATTTTCTATTCGTTTTTTGTCCACTTCCGTGATTATCATAGCTGCAGAAAATAAAGTATGGTGTGCTTTTAGTTCACATGTTCAGTGAGATTTAATCATCTAATGTGAATACATGTCTAAATAGTATTTGCTGGCAGCCTACAATACCAAATATATAGCATGTACTTAAGCTTTCAATCGTTTTAGCTTCAGATGTGCATAGTGTAGTAGACAGACCAGTTTTGCCACTTATTAGCACATTCAGTTATCATGATGTATTTGGAATCAGTACCAAATGTGGTAGAACCTGGGTGGCCTTGTGTTCAGTACTTTCTCGTGCATGCCCTCTGCTATTTCTGGCTCTCATCTGAAACTGGTGTTACAGCGTGCACACATTGCATTATCGAAGAAGCTCGACATTCTGAATGGAACTGGAATTTTTTTTCCTGTGTATGATTATATTTGTGTTTGAAAAACTTGTTTTTGATTGTTTGTACTGATGGAGCAATGTGAGAACTGATATATAGGTGTAATGTAGCTTGATAATCATTCATGTAATGTAGATGGTACATCTTTTCTCTTAACCCCATGGTTTGTCCATTATCCAGTATTATGAGCACACGTGCCAAGACCGAAACGTAGTATTAGTTATGGCAGAGGATTGTGACGGAGAGATATCATAACTGCTTTGGGTTGTTGGCATTTTGGAGTTAGAGTTAAATCTTTGTCAGAGTTGATGCATGTTGAAAGGGAGAGTGTGGTGCTTTGGCTAATTAGATGTGTCCTGATGGGCTAATTAATTGTCATGTTGCCATTTCGGTGCTATGCATATACCTGACTGTTTACATATGTTTTTTTTATCTATAATCAGTTGCTCCTGGAATTCTATAGTTTGTGGATAGTGTGCTTTGTTCACAAGATGGAAGATATGTACACTTCTTTTATTGGCCACATTTGAAGGTACAGAGGAAATGTACTTGCCTATTTTTTCCTCTACGTAAAGATTAGCAAACTGTGTCTAAATGTGCTTTCAATTGTGCAAATGATTCATTTACAGGCTCTATACTTTCAGATCGCATCTCTGCCCAAGTCCATCATTAGAAATCTGAACATGTGTATTTTTTCTTGAATAGGGGTAGGCTCCCGAAGAACAAAAGAACCCTCTGAGTCAATTATTCTTGGTATATTTCTTGCTCCCTCTGAGTCAATTATATGTATCTTGTTGTTGGCATACTTTTCCTTTACATGCAAATTCAAGGTCAGCATTTGCAACAACCTTCTTATCTCTGATTGTATTAATCTACTTTGTAACGTCTAGACTTTGCAATTTTGGTGCTGTCAATATCAACTATCTAACGGACCGGAATTTAGTTACGAAATTCAGAGAAAACATGCTTAGAAAGGCAAGCATAAAAAAAAGATAAGTGAAATAGACAGAATATGTAAGCTTCCCACTATGTCGGACTGCCTCCACAACAATTTTCTCTCTCCCGTTGCAACGCACGGGCATGTTCCTAGTCAATAGAAAAGGCAAAGCTTTTGCCACGTTTCAAAAAAAAAAAAGATAGGCAAGTAAACTCATGCTTTCCATATCACGGTTCATTGTTGATCCTATAAAACTACTGAAGTTTATGTTTATCAACAGCCTTACCTTATTATTCTATAACCCATGGAAGGATCTATTAATACTGAAACTCCAGAAGTTTTATTTACAGTAACTAAGGGTTCAATCTTATTAGGTAGTTGTCTTATCCCGGTGGGTAGTACGACCTTTTCCTTCGGCTAAATGTACAAACTATCATCTTTTCATTCTAACGTGGTATGCTACCAATTTCGACGTTGGGCTGTAAATAAACATAGATGCACCAGTTTAATTGGATGGCTAGCCTAGGAAAATAGAAACAATTGGGTCGTAAATAATATGTTTGTTTTCCTATGCTTGCAGCTTCTGCCAATAATTTCAGTTTTGTTTTTAAATATCATTTTCCTCTTAATATGTTGTCGTTCATTACAATTATAGAACAAAGAAAAATATGAAATCGAGGATGTGAATCTTTATGTGTATCAGGGTGCGGGTTTCTTGAGGCTTGCTTATTTTGGTAGGGTTGTGTGATGTTTTATCCCGTTGCAACAAAGTGTCAAGTTTGCTTTAATGAAAATTTATTAAGTTGAGTCAGAAGAGGTCTCATCACGGCAATACTCGATGCGATAGAGACGTTGCAACACACGGGCATTGCGCTAGTGTGTGTGTCTATATATATATATATATATATATATATATATATATATATATATATATATATATACGTATATATATATATATAATATATATATATATCTTTACCTACTAATAAAGTCATTAAGGTTTCTTCCTCCAAATTTGGTCCGTTTGCTTGGTTTTGTTTCGTACGTCGTGACCTATTATTCGTTCGTTCGTCCGTCCATCTGTTGTGGCTCGTGGGATACCATGACGCTGGTTGTACAAGAGACCAATCCAAATACGTATCCTGATCACACCCGAGTTAACCTCTTGTTTCCATGTGTGGGCATTTAAATACGGGCGCCATCGATTGCCCCGCATCAAATCGATTCAACCTTATGGTCCAAATCAGGTGTTGAAAGCTACGAGACAAGAACAATGGCGGACGGAAGAAAAGTCGACAAAATCTTGAGCCCCGCGTGCGCCGACCCTTCCAAGCTTCTGTATGAACGTCGTACTAGCTAGCTGCTTCCCACACATCAGCGCAATCCTAACGATAACTAGGACAGAACCTACTACAGCAAGCACCAATGTTGAGAACGGAGGAGCTCGGGAACAGGTTCTTGGCGAAGATCCGTTGTCATCGTCGGATCTGGCCTACACCACACCGAAGCACGCGCCAGCTCGAAGGAAGCTCGCGGTAGATGTCATCCAGACATGAGGCGGAGCATACCGGTGAGGCCATTGCGTTGTTCGGAGGAAGTTTGTGCTAAGCGCGCACCGGGGTAGGCGACTACAGGGTGAGCGAGCGATGCGGCGGCCGCGCGGTAGGCGGGGCAGCGAGGCAGCCGCCATCTGCGCGTGAGCTAGGCCTGGGACGTGGGATCAGGGAAGACCCAAGGCGGATGCAAGCAACGTGGAGCATCAGGCCAGACGTGACATCACGCCATGTTGATCTGGTGATTTTTAAGGGATCTTGGTGCAAAATCTTCTAAAGTCGGCATCCCCTCGTTGTCATGAAGTTCTGCACAAATATCAGGTGGTACGGTGTCGTGGAGATCCTGCTCAGCTTGTTCAGTTCGTCCAACGGGACCCCAACCCTGCAGTACCTGACGGTGATCCACAACCATTACCGCGACGAGAGGCACCCAGAGGCGTGGCCCTTTTCTGGGAAGTGGGGCTGGCAAATTGCTTTCTTGACCCGACTCAAGCTTTACTACGATGAGAAGTGGCAATGGAAAAGTGAAAGTCTATACTCGTGTGATAATCCATAGGTGGTAAGTAAGTTGTATCTGAAAGAGAGTGGGTTTTCTTATGTAAGTGGCCGTCAGACTGCTCGCTATAGCTGCTCAACGCATTACTTTTTGTGTGACCTACACACAAAAGAGTCTAAATTAAATCAGAATAAGTTTATGCCTGGAAATTAGACAAGTATGTTCTTCATAGTTTTAGATTTTTCTAAAGCTTCCCAAGCTCTATTAATGAAAATAAGTAACGATGAGTCAAGTTCTTTAGTTCTCTTGAGCAGAATCAATTTCCATCTGCTATAGTGTCTGATTATACGCATGAATTGCAGATAGACACTTAGAACCATACCTGGCAATAGTAGCTGCATAATGATTGACCTGTAGTCACCAATTTGCAAGGAGAAAATGAATAATATCATGGACACAGTTTTATTCTGTGTCAGCCGAAGAAGGTCGCGCGGAGAAACCTATTGAGAAGAGCCACAAGGCCCAGAAAACTCCAAAGGATAGTGTTTTCGTGGACATTGACATACTATCAAGAAGAGCCACAAGACCCCGGAAGCTGGAGAGGGCAATACTCGTGGGCGTCGACATAGAGGTGGGTGTGTGTGGCGTCATAGTCGCCGGCGTCTGGATGTTCACCACTATTTGCCTCCCCGGCACACGTGAGTTTTTCGGGCTCATCCGTGGAACCGCCATATTGGAGGTAGCGTGGAGAAACCTATTGAGAAGAGCCACAAGGCCCCAAACACTCCAAAGGATAGTGTTTCGTGGGCGTCGACATACATAGTATCGCATTCCTGTAGTATCGAGAGAGCCAAAAGGCCCCGAAAGATGGAGAAGACAGTGCTCTTGGGCGTCGACATAGAGGTGGGTGTGTGTAGCACTGTGGCGTCATAGTCGCCGCCGTCTGGATTTTCTCCACTGTTTGCCTCGCGGGCACACGTGAGTTTTTCGGGCCCATCCGTGGAACCATTTTTCAGGCTCGTCCGTGGAACCGCCATTGGAGGCAGCGCTACGTGTTTAGCATTTGCTCCATCTGTACCCTCATGCCCGTCCTCACGTTGTAAAGAAGGCTTACATTTGTTGTTTCTTCGCCACTATGTTAGAGTAGGCTATAAGTTTGTTGTGGTTACTATACTTGAGATAGTGTTTAGTCAGAAATATGCATATAAACATATCATGTTTTAGTTCTAGCTACACTGACATTGTTCAGTCGTAATAAAGATTGAGGTGACTCTGGCCCGACAAACAAGAGAGGGACCATAATTCTTGATGGCTGTTGCGTTTACCTCAAGAAAAAAAAAACTACGTCTTGTCGGGGCGGCCTCGTCCCGTCAAGAAGAAAAATGATTTTACGATTATTGGTATTGAAATTCTCTGTGGGCTTAAACCGTATGTAATAAAGGTCAACCCGTAGCAACGCACGGGCATTTTTGCTAGTAATAAAATAAATGCGTTAAGGCTTTCTTCGTTTGGTTTGATTTGGTAGGTCATTGATACTGCTCCTAAAGTTAGACACAAATTACCCACCCTGCCACGGGTAAGTGGAAAAACGTTTTGTTTTTGTTGTTGTGTTTCGTTTTGCTTGGTGTCAACGTACGTGTCCTTAGTTTTGTTTCTTACGCCAAAAAGACCGATTTAGAAACGATCTGATATCCCGATCGATTAGGTATAAAGGAGTCCCTCGCGGATACACTACAAGCTCTAACGCATCGCTTCAGGCTTGGCCTATTATAAAGCAAAGGATTGGAGGCACCCACGCCATAGGATAAGAACGTACAACCGAAGGTGAAGGCCAAAGCGAGACTCATCGCGTACGTCGATCGGATACCTAGAATAGGCGAATCATGTGTCCGCCGCCGCAACCTTTAAGCTGACTATGATGTCTCCAGAGCTGTTGAATTTGTCGTCAATCTGTCTGGCTTCTAACTCGTGTCGAGAAGGATGTTGTACGAATCAACGTTGCCCTGGACGATGGCGTGGTAATGCCGCAGTGGACGTGCTCGATCGCACGCTCCGCAGTCAGCATCCCCTTCCAAGCGCGTTCTCCACTACTCACGTGATCCTTAAGTGTGTCGCTGCCCACGTACTTGTTGACGAGCATGTTCTTTCCATCGCCCTCCCATAAGTAGAGAAGTTGGAACTTGGACGTGCTGATGGTGGAGACGAGCAGTCGGCGAGATCCGCGCGGAACGCCGGCTCGTGGACGTCGAAGCTCTTGATGGCCACGCGCCGCCTGTACTGAAGCCTGGCCTTCGACTCTATGCACCAGGCGGCTTTGCTGACCACGGTAACAGCGGGCATGGCTGCGAGACAGACGATCTGCTCAGCCATGTTGACCTTGATGCGCGCCCTCATGCCTTACTCCACGACGACGGCTTGCCGGACACCCTTGGGCACCTCTGTGACGCCATGTACGTTAATATCCAGTCCATCATGGCCTGCAACCGCCCCCGCGCCAGGCTACTGCACAAGGAGAGCAAGCAGAGCAGCCAATGCGCCCGCCGAGTCCGCCCAGATGTCACGACCTGACATCGTCTCCTAGAACGCCGCGATGTCCGAGACGACCACGATATTGTCATGTGGCCATGTGGGTTGCCCAAGGGGTGCTCTCGCAGCTGACACTCACTGCTCGATGGAGAAGATGTTGTAGTGCGATATTGGCCTCATCTGGGAGATGCTCAATTTCAGCTTGTTGACCGGACCAGATGACATCGAATCGGGGACAGAGATAGACACGAAGCTGACCATGGTTGCGGTGTTCAATCTCTGAGCTCGTGGGAATTGCAGGTGTTGGATTTTTCATCTGTGAGAAGATAGTTAACCCATTACTACAAGGAAACAAAAAGGCACACTAGGACTGCATACCGCATCTGTGTCATGGGTTGCAACTTGCATGGCGAAGATGTAGAAACTATTGCTTTCATCTTCCGATATCTCCGACACCAAAAGGGGAGCTCCTGTAATACGTTGTTTGAAATAAGCACTATCCGATTATTGTAGGAATTACTAGGTTAGCTACACAAAAGCTGTCATATATAGATGTGTAACTAATACCCCTATAAATGATACCAGAAATAAAGACAACTCAATACTCGCGTGCAATCAAAGCATGCCTTTAGGGTGTTTTGTTTCCAAAGAAGCAATTCGCCAAAAGCAATTCCATCTGTACATGAAGTTAGCTAGCTAAGGAAAGTAGTCACAACCAAGCTAGCCAATTCGAATTTGTGAGGAGAAGATGAGGAGGTAGGAGTTGATATTTTCTCTGGACGTGATCGGAGAAGCCAACTTGCTAGGTCTGGAGGTTGATCGTGCTGACCTGACCCGATCATGCTAAATTACTACTCCCTCCGTTCCATAATACTTGACTTCCATTTGTCCAAATACGGATCCATCTATACACTAGAACATGTCTAGATACATACATCTATAGGTAGACAAATGAAACTCAAGTAATTTGGAACGGATAGAGTACCTTCTCCGGACCCTGCAACTTCATGTCGGGAAGCAGGTCCAAGATCATGCGGACGCTGCCGGAAAGCTGCACACACTCTTTTTTTTTGTTTCAGCGGCCTCCTGTGCCAGCTCCACAATCATGCATATAATCGCACAAACGCTCTCCATGGACAGGTACGACGCTGGCGTGCCTGCTAGCTGTGAACTCGTTACTGTGCTCCCTACCGTCATCAGCTAAGCCCGCGCTTATGCATCTGGTCGTTCACCGTGCACAGCAGCGCTCCACCGCTGGTGCCTCCACCGGCCTCACTACAGGAATCGTCGAGTACGCCGACGGCCGGGAACTGTGCCGACGGCCAAATGTCGGGTGCCGTCGGCACAGGGGGTCGGAGCCCCAGTCTACGCCAGAGGCCGTCGGCACGAAGTTGGCCGTCGGCACAACGCCAAGGAGGCCGACGGTGGCCCTCGGCACCATGATAGCCGTCGGCACAGACTCAAAGAGGCCGACGGTGGCCTTCGGCAGCCCAAACGCTGTCGGCACACGTTCCTGCGCCGTACTGCGCCGTCTGGCTAGGGCCTACCAGGTGCTATGCCGACGGCTTTGTCGTCGGCACAGGTGATTTTTTTTCTTTTTCTTATTTTGTGGCTGCATGTTTATTAGTTACTATCAATTGATAAAATAAATATGTTAATATTTTATGTTTAAAATATAGAAATTCACAACCGTTACCATGTATCGAGAGATCTAAGTCAATTTCATTTATTCATACTACACCGACACCACTATCGAGTGGGTTTTCACACACTAAGTCTATTTTATTTGTGTTTTGTGTTTTTATGGCCTACACTAACACAACCAAGCAACTAGTTTCACATTGCTACCCCCTTTCGACGCCGTTACCGCGTGTTTCCGTATAAATCCGGTATTTCTCCAGCGGGTGTAGGGTTTCACCGGAGGGGGGCTACGGATCTTCTGGACCCCAACACAAGCAAGGTTGTGCCATAGCATGTTATTATAGGTGTGTTGTGTGCTTTGTATGGCAAAGATTTCACTCCGGGGTGTGGGCCGCTTCACCGGCATCCACTTCTCTCTCGTGAGTTTACACGCGCTTATAGGCTGAAACTCCCGTATCGGACGAAACGTCGTGAATCTTCCGAAGAGGTGGGTTCTACCTTGTTGTTTTATGTTTGTATAGCCTACCCTAACACAACCAAGCAACTAGTTCCACATTGCTACCCCCTTTCGACGCCGTTACCGCGTGTTTTCGTATAAGTCCGGTATTTCTCCAACGGGTGTAGGGTTTCACCGGAGGTGGGGCTACGGATTTTCTGGACCCCAACACAAGCAAGGTTGTGCCATAGCATGTTATTATAGGTGTGTTGTGTGCTTTGTATGGCAAAGAATTCACTCCGGGGTGTGGGCCGTTTCACCGGCATCCACTTCTCTCTCGTGAGTTTACAGGCGCTTATAGGCTGAAACTCCCGTATCGGACGAAACGTCGTGAATCTTCCGAAGAGGTGGGTTCTACCTTGTTGTTTTGTGTTTGTATGGCCTACCCTAACACAACCAAGCAACTAGTTCCACATTGCTACCCCCTTTCGACGCCGTTACCGCGTGTTTCCGTATAAGTCCAGTATTTCTCCAGCGGGTGTAGGGTTTCACCGGAGGGGGGCTACGGATCTTCTGGACCCTAACACAAGCAAGGTTGTGCCATAGCATTTTATTATAGGTGTGTTGTGTGCTTTGTATGACAAAGATTTCACTCCGGGGTGTGGGCCGCTTCACCGGCATCCACTTCTCTCTCGTGAGTTTACACGCGCTTATAGGCTGAAACTCCCGTATCGGACGAAACGTCGTGAATCTTCCGAAGAGGTGGGTTCTACCTTGTTGTTTTATGTTTGTATGGCCTACCCTAACACAACCAAGCAACTAGTTCCACATTGCTACCCCCTTTCGACGCCGTTACCGCGTGTTTCCGTATAAGTCCGGTATTTCTCCAGCGGGTGTAGGGTTTCACCGGAGGGGGGCTCCGGATCTTCTGGACCCCAACACAAGCAAGGTTGTGCCATAGCATGTTATTATAGGTGTGTTGTGTTCTTTGTATGGCAAAGATTTCACTCCGGGGTGTGGGCCGCTTCACCGACATCCACTTCTCTCTCGTGAGTTTACACGCGCTTATAGGCTGAAACTCCCGTATCGGACGAAACGTCGTGAATCTTCCAAAGAGGTGGGTTCTACCTTGTTGTTTTAGTTTTGTATGGCCTACCCTAACACAACCAAGAAACTAGTTCCACATTGCTACCCCCTTTCGACGCCGTTACCGCGTGTTTCCGTATAAGTCCGGTATTTCTCCAGCGGGTGTAGGGTTTCACCGGAGGGGGGCTCCAGATCTTCTGGACCCCAACACAAGCAAGGTTGTGCCATAGCATGTTATTATAGGTGTGTTGTGTGCTTTGTATGGCAAAGATTTCACTCCGGGGTGTGGGCCGCTTCACCGGCATCCACATCTCTCTCGTGAGTTTACACGCGCTTATAGGCTGAAACTCCCGTATCGGACGAAACGTCGTGAATCTTCGGAATAAGTGGGTTCTACCTTGTTGTTTTGTGTTTGTATGGCCTAACCTAACACAACCAAGCAACTAGTTCCACATTGCTACCCCCTTTCGACGTCGTTACCACGTGTTTCCATATAAGTCCGGTATTTCTCCAGCGGGTGTAGGGTTTCACCGGAGGGGGGGGCTACGGATCTTCTGGACCCCAACACAAGCAAAGTTGTGCCATAGCATGTTATTATAGGTGTGTTGTGTGCTTTTTATGGCAAAGATTTCACTCCGGGGTGTGGGCCGCTTCACCGGCATCCACTTCTCTCTCGTGAGTTTACACGCGCTTATAGGCTGAAACTCCCGTATCGGACGAAACGTCGTGAATCTTCCGAAGAGGTGGGTTCTACCTTGTTGTTTTATGTTTTTATGGCCTACCCTAACACAACCAAGCAACTAGTTCCACATTGCTACCCCCTTTCGACGCCGTTACCGCGTGTTTCCGTATAAGTCCGGTATTTCTCCAGCGGGTGTAGGGTTTCACCGGAGGGGGGGCTACGGATCTTCTGGACCCCAACACAAGCAAGGTTGTGCCATAGCATGTTATTATAGGTGTGTTGTGTGCTTTGTATGGCAAAGATTTCACTCCGGGTGTGGGCCGCTTCACCGGCATCCACTTCTCTCTCGTAAGTTTACACGCGCTTATAGGCTGAAACTCCCGTATCGGACGAAACGTCGTGAATCTTCCGAAGAGGTGGGTTCTACCTTGTTGTTTTATGTTTGTATGGCCTACCCTAACACAACCAAGCAACTAGTTCCACATTGCTACCCCCTTTCGACGCCGTTACCGCGTGTTTCCGTATAAGTCCGGTATTTCTCCAGCGGGTGTAGGGTTTCACCGGAGGGGGGGCTCCGGATCTTCTGGACACCAACACAAGCAAGGTTGTGCCATGGCATGTTATTATAGGTGTGTTTTTTGCTTTTTATGGCAAAGATTTCACTCCGGGGTGTGGGCCGCTTGACCGGCATCCACATCTCTCTCGTAAGTTTACACGCGCTTATAGGCTGAAACTCCCGTATCGGACGAAACGTCGTGAATCTTCCGAATAGGTGGGTTATACCTTATTGTTTTGTGTTTGTATGGCCTAACCTAACACAACCAAGAAACTAGTTCCACATTGCTACCCCCTTTCGACGCCGTTACCGCGTGTTTCCATATAAGTCCGGTATTTCTCCAGCGGGTGTACGGTTTCACCGGAGGGGGGCTACGGATCTTCTGGACCCCAACACAAGCAAGGTTGTTCCATAGCATGTTATTATAGGTGTTTTGTGTGCTTTGTATGGCAAATATTTCACTCCGGGGTGTGGGCCGCTTCACCGGCATCCAGTTCTCTCTCGTGAGTTTACACGCGCTTATAGGCTGAAACTCCCGTATCGGACGAAACGTCGTGAATCTTCCGAAGAGGTGGGTTCTACCTTGTTGTTTTATGTTTGTATGGCCTACCCTAACACAACCAAGCAACTAGTTACACATTGCTACCCCATTTCGACGCCGTTACCGCGTGTTTCCGTATAAGTCCGGTATTTCTCCAGCGGGTGTAGGGTTTCACCGGAGGGGGGGCTCCGGATCTTCTGGACCCCAACACAAGCAAGGTTGTGCCATAGAATGTTATTATAGGTGTGTTGTGTGCTTTGTATGGCAAAGATTTCACTCCGGGGTGTGGGCCGCTTCACCGGCATCCAATTCTCTCTCGTGAGTTTACACGCGCTTATAGGCTGAAACTCCCGTATCGGACGAAACGTCGTGAATCTTCCGAAGAGGTGGGTTCTACCTTGTTGTTTTATGTTTTTATGGCCTACCCTAACACAACCAAGCAACTAGTTACACATTGCTACCCCATTTCGACGCCGTTACCGCGTGTTTCCGTATAAGTCCGGTATTTCTCCAGCGGGTGTAGGGTTTCACCGGAGGGGGGGGCTCCGGATCTTCTGGACCCCAACACAAGCAAGGTTGTGCTATAGAATGTTATTATAGGTGTGTTGTGTGCTTTGTATGGCAAAGATTTCACTCCGGGGTGTGGGCCGCTTCACCGGCATCCAATTCTCTCTCGTGAGTTTACACGCGCTTATAGGCTGAAACTCCCGTATCGGACGAAACGTCGTGAATCTTCCGAAGAGGTGGGTTCTACCTTGTTGTTTTATGTTTGTATGGCCTACTATAACACAACCAAGCAACTAGTTCCACATTGCTACCACCTTTCGACGCCGTTACCGCGTGTTTCCGTATAAGTCCAGTATTTCTCCATGGGGTGTAGGGTTTCACCGGAGGGGGGCTACGGATCTTCTGGACCCCAACACAAGCAAGGTTGTGCCATAGCATTTTATTATAGGTGTGTTGTGTGCGTTGTATGCCAAAGATTTCACTCCGGGGTGTGGGCCGCTTCACCGGCATCCACTTCTCTCTCGTGAGTTTACACGCGCTTATAGGCTGAAACTCCCGTATCGGACGAAACGTCGTGAATATTCCGAAGAGGTTGGTTCTACGTTGTTGTTTTATGTTTGTATGGCCTACCCTCACACAACCAAGCAACTAGTTCCACATTGCTAGCCCCTTTCGACGCCGTTACCGCGTGTTTCCGTATAAGTCCGGTATTTCTCCAGCGGGTGTAGGGTTTCACCGGAGGGGGGGCTACGGATCTTCTGGACCCCAACACAAGCAAGGTTGTGCCATAGAATGTTATTATAGGTGTGTTGTGTGCTTTGTATGGCAAAGATTTCACTCCAGGGTGTGGGCCGCTTCAGCGGCATCCACTTCTCTCTCGTGAGTTTACACGCGCTTATAGGCTGAAACTCCCGTATCGGACGAAACGTCGTGAATCTTCCGAAGAGGTGGGTTCTACCTTGTTGTTTTATGTTTTTATGGCCTACCCTAACACAACCAAGCAACTAGTTCCACATTGCTACCCCCTTTCGACGCCGTTACCGCGTGTTTCCGTATAAGTACGGTATTTCTCCAGCGGGTGTAGGGTTTCACCGGAGGGGGGGCTCCGGATCTTCTGGACCCCAACACAAGCAAGGTTGTTCCATAGCATGTTATTATAGGTGTGTTGTGTGCTTTGTATGGCAAAGATTTCACTCCGGGGTGTGGGCCGCTTCACCGGCATCCACTTCTCTCTCGTGAGTTTACACGCGCTTATAGGCTGAAACTCCCGTATCGGACGAAACGTCGTGAATCTTCCGAAGAGGTGGGTTCTACCTTGTTGTTTTATGTTTGTATGGCCTACCCTAACACAACCAAGCAACTAGTTCCACATTGCTACCCCCTTTCGACGCCGTTACCGCGTGTTTCCGTATAAGTCCGGTATTTCTCCAGCGGGTGTAGGGTTTCACCGGAGGGGGGCTCCGGATCTTCTGGACCCCAACACAAGCAAGGTTGTGCCATAGCATTTTATTATAGGTGTGTTGTGTGCGTTGTATGCCAAAGATTTCACTCCGGGGTGTGGGCCGCTTCACCGGCATCCACTTCTCTCTCGTGAGTTTACACGCGCTTATAGGCTGAAACTCCCGTATCGGACGAAACGTCGTGAATATTCCGAAGAGGTTGGTTCTACGTTGTTGTTTTATGTTTGTATGGCCTACCCTCACACAACCAAGAAACTAGTTCCACATTGCTACCCCCTTTCGACGCCGTTACCGCGTGTTTCCGTATAAGTCCGGTATTTCTCCAGCGGGTGTAGGGTTTCACCGGAGGGGGGCTACGGATCTTCTGGACCCTAACACAAGCAAGGTTGTGCCATAGCATTTTATTATAGGTGTGTTGTGTGCTTTGTATGACAAAGATTTCACTCCGGGGTGTGGGCCGCTTCACCGGCATCCACTTCTCTCTCGTGAGTTTACACGCGCTTATAGGCTGAAACTCCCGTATCGGACGAAACGTCGTGAATCTTCCGAAGAGGTGGGTTCTACCTTGTTGTTTTATGTTTGTATGGCCTACCCTAACACAACCAAGCAACTAGTTCCACATTGCTACCCCCTTTCGACGCCGTTACCGCGTGTTTCCGTATAAGTCCGGTATTTCTCCAGCGGGTGTAGGGTTTCACCGGAGGGGGGCTCCGGATCTTCTGGACCCCAACACAAGCAAGGTTGTGCCATAGCATGTTATTATAGGTGTGTTGTGTTCTTTGTATGGCAAAGATTTCACTCCGGGGTGTGGGCCGCTTCACCGACATCCACTTCTCTCTCGTGAGTTTACACGCGCTTATAGGCTGAAACTCCCGTATCGGACGAAACGTCGTGAATCTTCCAAAGAGGTGGGTTCTACCTTGTTGTTTTAGTTTTGTATGGCCTACCCTAACACAACCAAGAAACTAGTTCCACATTGCTACCCCCTTTCGACGCCGTTACCGCGTGTTTCCGTATAAGTCCGGTATTTCTCCAGCGGGTGTAGGGTTTCACCGGAGGGGGGCTCCAGATCTTCTGGACCCCAACACAAGCAAGGTTGTGCCATAGCATGTTATTATAGGTGTGTTGTGTGCTTTGTATGGCAAAGATTTCACTCCGGGGTGTGGGCCGCTTCACCGGCATCCACATCTCTCTCGTGAGTTTACACGCGCTTATAGGCTGAAACTCCCGTATCGGACGAAACGTCGTGAATCTTCGGAATAAGTGGGTTCTACCTTGTTGTTTTGTGTTTGTATGGCCTAACCTAACACAACCAAGCAACTAGTTCCACATTGCTACCCCCTTTCGACGTCGTTACCACGTGTTTCCATATAAGTCCGGTATTTCTCCAGCGGGTGTAGGGTTTCACCGGAGGGGGGGCTACGGATCTTCTGTACCCCAACACAAGCAAAGTTGTGCCATAGCATGTTATTATAGGTGTGTTGTGTGCTTTTTATGGCAAAGATTTCACTCCGGGGTGTGGGCCGCTTCACCGGCATCCACTTCTCTCTCGTGAGTTTACACGCGCTTATAGGCTGAAACTCCCGTATCGGACGAAACGTCGTGAATCTTCCGAAGAGGTGGGTTCTACCTTGTTGTTTTATGTTTTTATGGCCTACCCTAACACAACCAAGCAACTAGTTCCACATTTCTACCCCCTTTCGACGCCGTTACCGCGTGTTTCCGTATAAGTCCGGTATTTCTCCAGCGGGTGTAGGGTTTCACCGGAGGGGGGGCTACGGATCTTCTGGACCCCAACACAAGCAAGGTTGTGCCATAGCATGTTATTATAGGTGTGTTGTGTGCTTTGTATGGCAAAGATTTCACTCCGGGTGTGGGCCGCTTCACCGGCATCCACTTCTCTCTCGTAAGTTTACACGCGCTTATAGGCTGAAACTCCCGTATCGGACGAAACGTCGTGAATCTTCCGAAGAGGTGGGTTCTACCTTGTTGTTTTATGTTTGTATGGCCTACCCTAACACAACCAAGCAACTAGTTCCACATTGCTACCCCCTTTCGACGCCGTTACCGCGTGTTTCCGTATAAGTCCGGTATTTCTCCAGCGGGTGTAGGGTTTCACCGGAGGGGGGGCTCCGGATCTTCTGGACACCAACACAAGCAAGGTTGTGCCATGGCATGTTATTATAGGTGTGTTTTTTGCTTTTTATGGCAAAGATTTCACTCCGGGGTGTGGGCCGCTTGACCGGCATCCACATCTCTCTCGTAAGTTTACACGCGCTTATAGGCTGAAACTCCCGTATCGGACGAAACGTCGTGAATCTTCCGAATAGGTGGGTTATACCTTATTGTTTTGTGTTTGTATGGCCTAACCTAACACAACCAAGAAACTAGTTCCACATTGCTACCCCCTTTCGACGCCGTTACCGCGTGTTTCCATATAAGTCCGGTATTTCTCCAGCGGGTGTACGGTTTCACCGGAGGGGGGCTACGGATCTTCTGGACCCCAACACAAGCAAGGTTGTTCCATAGCATGTTATTATAGGTGTTTTGTGTGCTTTGTATGGCAAATATTTCACTCCGGGGTGTGGGCCGCTTCACCGGCATCCAGTTCTCTCTCGTGAGTTTACACGCGCTTATAGGCTGAAACTCCCGTATCGGACGAAACGTCGTGAATCTTCCGAAGAGGTGGGTTCTACCTTGTTGTTTTATGTTTGTATGGCCTACCCTAACACAACCAAGCAACTAGTTACACATTGCTACCCCATTTCGACGCCGTTACCGCGTGTTTCCGTATAAGTCCGGTATTTCTCCAGCGGGTGTAGGGTTTCACCGGAGGGGGGGCTCCGGATCTTCTGGACCCCAACACAAGCAAGGTTGTGCCATAGAATGTTATTATAGGTGTGTTGTGTGCTTTGTATGGCAAAGATTTCACTCCGGGGTGTGGGCCGCTTCACCGGCATCCAATTCTCTCTCGTGAGTTTACACGCGCTTATAGGCTGAAACTCCCGTATCGGACGAAACGTCGTGAATCTTCCGAAGAGGTGGGTTCTACCTTGTTGTTTTATGTTTTTATGGCCTACCCTAACACAACCAAGCAACTAGTTACACATTGCTACCCCATTTCGACGCCGTTACCGCGTGTTTCCGTATAAGTCCGGTATTTCTCCAGCGGGTGTAGGGTTTCACCGGAGGGGGGGGCTCCGGATCTTCTGGACCCCAACACAAGCAAGGTTGTGCTATAGAATGTTATTATAGGTGTGTTGTGTGCTTTGTATGGCAAAGATTTCACTCCGGGGTGTGGGCCGCTTCACCGGCATCCAATTCTCTCTCGTGAGTTTACACGCGCTTATAGGCTGAAACTCCCGTATCGGACGAAACGTCGTGAATCTTCCGAAGAGGTGGGTTCTACCTTGTTGTTTTATGTTTGTATGGCCTACTATAACACAACCAAGCAACTAGTTCCACATTGCTACCACCTTTCGACGCCGTTACCGCATGTTTCCGTATAAGTCCAGTATTTCTCCATGGGGTGTAGGGTTTCACCGGAGGGGGGCTACGGATCTTCTGGACCCCAACACAAGCAAGGTTGTGCCATAGCATTTTATTATAGGTGTGTTGTGTGCGTTGTATGCCAAAGATTTCACTCCGGGGTGTGGGCCGCTTCACCGGCATCCACTTCTCTCTCGTGAGTTTACACGCGCTTATAGGCTGAAACTCCCGTATCGGACGAAACGTCGTGAATATTCCGAAGAGGTTGGTTCTACGTTGTTGTTTTATGTTTGTATGGCCTACCCTCACACAACCAAGCAACTAGTTCCACATTGCTAGCCCCTTTCGACGCCGTTACCGCGTGTTTCCGTATAAGTCCGGTATTTCTCCAGCGGGTGTAGGGTTTCACCGGAGGGGGGGCTACGGATCTTCTGGACCCCAACACAAGCAAGGTTGTGCCATAGAATGTTATTATAGGTGTGTTGTGTGCTTTGTATGGCAAAGATTTCACTCCAGGGTGTGGGCCGCTTCACCGGCATCCACTTCTCTCTCGTGAGTTTACACGCGCTTATAGGCTGAAACTCCCGTATCGGACGAAACGTCGTGAATCTTCCGAAGAGGTGGGTTCTACCTTGTTGTTTTATGTTTTTATGGCCTACCCTAACACAACCAAGCAACTAGTTCCACATTGCTACCCCCTTTCGACGCCGTTACCGCGTGTTTCCGTATAAGTACGGTATTTCTCCAGCGGGTGTAGGGTTTCACCGGAGGGGGGGCTCCGGATCTTCTGGACCCCAACACAAGCAAGGTTGTTCCATAGCATGTTATTATAGGTGTGTTGTGTGCTTTGTATGGCAAAGATTTCACTCCGGGGTGTGGGCCGCTTCACCGGCATCCACTTCTCTCTCGTGAGTTTACACGCGCTTATAGGCTGAAACTCCCGTATCGGACGAAACGTCGTGAATCTTCCGAAGAGGTGGGTTCTACCTTGTTGTTTTATGTTTGTATGTCCTACCCTAACACAACCAAGCAACTAGTTCCACATTGCTACCCCCTTTCGATGCCGTTACCGCGTGTTTCCGTATAAGTCCGGTATTTCTCCAGCGGGTGTAGGGTTTCACCGGAGGGGGGGCTACGGATCTTCTGGACCCCAACACAAGCAAGGTTGTGACATAGCATGTTATTATAGGTGTGTTGTGTGCTTTGTATGGCAAAGATTTCACTCCGGGGTGTGGGCCGCTTCACCGGCATCCACTTCTCTCTCGTGAGTTTACACGCGCTTATAGGCTGAAACTCCCGTATCGGACGAAACGTCGTGAATCTTCCGAAGAGGTGAGTTCTACCTTGTTGTTTTATGTTTGTATGGCCTACCCTAACACAACCAAGCAACTAGTTCCACATTGCTACCCCCTTTCGACGCCGTTACCGCGTGTTTCCGTATAAGTCCGGTATTTCTCCAGCGGGTGTAGGGTTTCACCGGAGGGGGGCTCCGGATCTTCTGGACCCCAACACAAGCAAGGTTGTGCCATAGAATGTTATTATAGGTGTGTTGTGTGCTTTTTATGGCAAAGATTTCACTCCGGGGTGTGGGCCGCTTCACCGGCATCCACTTCTCTCTCGTGAGTTTACACGCGCTTATAGGCTGAAACTCCCGTATCGGACGAAACGTCGTGAATCTTCCAAAGAGGTGGGTTCTACCTTGTTGTTTTTTGTTTGTATGGCCTACCCTAACACAACCAAGCAACTAGTTCCACATTGCTACCCCCTTTCGACGCCGTTACCGCGTTGTCACGACCCCGGACCCAGAGATATACATACTGTTATGTGCTCCTAGTCATGGACTCACAAGGGCTTCAGGGTTACCAGCCCCGGCCGCAACAAACAACGGCAGGCAGACTGGATTCATCGGCACGTAGTCCGGATCCCCAGTCGACTACTCCTTGTATCCATGCTAGTCATAACCAACTATGCATATCGAAGCGTCCACGAATCGAATGAAACTGAAGGAAACGGGACCAAAGCTATACAGAGATGCTATGTGTCCAGAAAGTGCAACAACAATCGAGGGTTACTGGGGTTACCTCGCCCCAGGCCGATCACATCGACAGGCGGGCTCGGACATGGATCATCGGCTCCACAACCCCTCGACTGCGACAACTATGCAGGCATAGCCAAAACTGTTTAACAATGAGCTCGAAACCAACAACCGATCAAAGCAGTACTCTAAACATGAAAGTTGTATTCAACAGGTGATACTAGAGTATAGCTTACAAACAGAGGTCACATGACCCAACATTACATCAGACAACGGAAGGCAAATTATGTTGCTAATCAACAAGAACCAAAAAGGCCTAAGAGGCCGCAACATAAGGCGACGTCCCAGCCCATAGATTCCAGGCTGCTACCTGGGAACCCCAAACTACTCGTCGATGTCCACGTTGAATCACCACCGATGGATTTCTTCTCCTGAACCAAAATTAAGCAAACCTGAGTACGGGAGGTACTCAACAAGACTTAATTAACCTATTATATATCTGCTAACTTCAGAAAGGTTTTATGAAGGCTGTTTTGCGTAAAGAAATCTTTATTTTGGAAATCGAGGAAGAGTAGCACGTCTCATAGAATGTTTTCAAAACAGATGAGGAAACTACTCAACTACTGAGATCATCATCTTCTTGTATTCCACCAAGTCTTTCTCATTCCCACACTAACTCATGCTACAAGGATCACCCCTCCCGGCATCTCCGGGGAGGCACCCTTCAATCATGGTTAACAAGTTTTAGTCATTCCATTGAAGTTATCTATGATCACAGAATCCGTTGCCAAGTCGTCCGTAACCGTGGACACGGCTTCTCGAGGAGATTTATCCCTGCAGGGGGTACACTTTACCCACACGTACCATCCGACTCTTAACGCCACATGTACGCTCCTTGGGAGCGCGGCAGAGGGTGGTTGGCTCCGACCTTTACCTTGCGTAACCCTATCCATGAGTCAACCCAAACAGGGCCACCCCGTCAACAGGGAGTTGGCCACCTCCTGACGGCACCTGTTCTGTGAGTCGGGATCAAGATCCGTGTACGTCCATCACTTGTCCCGGTCACGCCCTAAGTTTTCTCCAAATCGTTTTCTGACTCACACGCAGATGGAAAGATCAAACTACGTGACTCATGGATGTGGCTAAACAAGTTAGTTAGTCAGGCGAGGTTCATTGGCTCGCTCGTGTGGTTGCACGCTCAGTCTTGGCTTCGAAGGCGAGAACTCGCTCCTAGGGGCATGAACAGGACAAAACGCCACAACCCATTGTGGCCTCACATCCATGCCGTTATTTAGTCAAGTTATCAAAGTTAACTCAAATCATAACAACATGACATAATAGATTCACGTATTGACCAGATTCATCAACCGGATGGATCAGATCACAACTAGGCATGGCTAAGCAAGACTCACAGGGTTTAGCGGAGCGCGCACAAGCAAACCTATAGCTGCTAGGTGCAGTGGATCAGGATATCTAGGTTATGCAGTATATAGGAGAACTCTATCTACTGACATCAAATAGTTTGGAACCGAGTGCAAAGTACGAGATTCAAATCACTTTGAAATCATATATGAGCAGGTAAGAGGTTATGCTTGCCTTGGTTATAAGAAAACCAGATAAAGATCTTCAGGAATAAGTGCTTGACTTGTCGGTTAGGATCAAGTATTCGCCATGGAGTTGTTGGCCTTCTCTTCGGAGTCACGTTCTACCGGAGGGGGAAACAACACCGAAAGAGAAATAACAATCAACCACGGCATCGATGCAATGCACAACATGTATGCATGATCAAGTTAATGCACTAAAATAAAGCCCTAACATGTTCGATGAGTTGCTAGGGTTCGTATGTCGGTTAGGCATTTTTACTGGAATTAGTCCGAAATGGACCCCGGAGGGGGTTTCGGGCGATATTGAAAGTGGGTACAATTTTAGTTGCTCAAATTAGCTTAAAAACATCATAAACAGGTTGCATTTGTCATTTTGAGCATTTTGGTATATAACTTGTAATTTTCTAATTTTATTGAATAAAATCTTATTTTTCCATATTTAAATGATTAAACAGCATTAAAATAATGGTCCAAAGAGAATTGTGTCAAACATGTATGAAAATGGCATTTTTGGAAAGAGCACATTTTCCTGATCTCTCCCATGCTTTCATCTTATTTTTCTGAGCAATGTAATAGAAGTTATTCAATTATTAAGATTAATTCATTTTCTGGAAATAATTAAACCCAGGTTGTGACGTCAGGCTGACGTCATGGTGACATCACCCGAGCCCAAAACGGCTCTGAAACCGCTCGATCTCTCGAACGAGCGCACGATCCGGCAATTGGAGGATGCCACGGGGTAGAGGAGGTGATTGCGAGCCTAAGAGGGGCGGCGCCGCTTCCGGGTGGTCGCCGGAGTTGCTCCGGCGAGCACAAACGGCGGCGGCGGCACGGTTGCACGGCGAGGGCAAGCTATGGAGGGGGAGGGAGCAAGGTGGGAGCACCTACGTGCTCGGAAGCTCACCGTGGAGGTTTCTGGGCAGACGAGGAGGCGGGGAACGGCCGGAATCATCGCCGGCGGTCGGAAAACGACGACGGCTGTGGCGGGGACCGGCGATGAAATTGGAGCTCTCCCAGAGCTCCTTGCGGCTGCGCGAGCTCGAGGAAGACCAGCAGGAGACGGCGGTTCTAGTGGCTTAGCGGCGGGGCTCCGGAGCGACCGTGTCGCCGGCGGCGAGCGGCGTCCGCGGCGGACACAGTAGCTTAGGGTTTCGGTTCCAGAGGAGATACAGGGAGGGAGAGGGCGCTCAAGGGGGAGTCTGCGAGGGAGAGACCGATCCGGACGGCTCCCGGGTGGTCATCCCCTCCACGTCGTCGCGGAAGCAGGAGGTGGAGGCTGCTGCCCTCCTGTCGCCGGACAGGAGGAAGAAGACAACGGGGAAGAAAAAAACAAATTACAAAAACCCCCTAAGAAAACAGAGTTTTCCAAACTGGTCCTTTCCTCTTTAAAAACAGAACAAAAACAGAAGTTTTGGGGACCTTTTTGCAAACAGAAAAATTGGCAAAAATAGTTTTTGGAAAGCTTATGAAATTTCCAACCTCACCATGTATTGCTTTGGTGAAATTGAAATAATTTTCAGAACAAAATTTTGGAAACTATTTTAAGTACTTTTTGCTGGAGTTTTCTCAAACCAATTAAATTCCAAATTTAAATTGGTTGAAACATGATTTAAAATTTTGGTTTCATGCATGAATGATATGAACTCAACACCACAACACTTTGGTAGCAAAATTTGGGATGTTACAAATCTACCCCCCTTACAAGAATCTCGTCCCGAGATTCCTGAAGGAGAAGAAAGAAGGAACACCGGTTTTGAACGATCTTCTCGAACCTTACGGTTCTCTTCTCGAAGAGGTTGATCCGTAGCATCTTGAAATATTGAACGGATACACCTTAGGTAAGAGGGAAACTCTTAGGAAATGATCTTCACGAAGATCGAGTATCCCATGGGTAACTCACGACAGGAACGTTCATAACGAACTTTTGAGTTAACAGGCATGAAACACATCAAGATAACGGAGTGAATAGAAGATGGTTTCAAGTTTGTGGACGATGGTTCTTGAAAGGATTTAGAATATGAGCTTTGCACAAGACTTTAAATCCTTTTGGAAAAGAAAGGTTCAACAACTTATGACACCGAGGTTTCTTCAAACAGAAAACCAAGATGGAGAGGATGGTCTTGGATACCACAACGTAATATCCGTAGACGAGGGAAAACACGAGAAAACACTTTACTCGTGCGCGAGAGAAAATTTGATACAGGATTAGGTTCACTCTTCGAAGTGGACACGGAAGATAACGGAACTTTCACTCCGTTAAACTTTGTCGAAATCTTTTTCAAAGATCGGGATGTTACTTCATGGCAGAAGATGAGTAACCAAAGAATGTTGGAACACCGTAGTTAGGGAGGAATTCTTGGTCACACCACAGGGATGGGTAACCAACGAGGATTGAAACACCAGAAGGAATAGGGAATCTCTTTCCTATTGTGGTTTATCCGTAGCAATACGTTTACCACATGGTTAAGATCTCATGGCTGAAGTAACTGACAAATTCACACAATGTGTGAGATGAACAGAACTTCAAGTACAAACAACTTGAGAAAGGGGAACTGAGCAAAGGCGGTTACAAAACACCACAAGATGGTTCTCATGATGAATTTGTTTCCACTAGAACAAAGGTTTTGGAGGTTCAACGGTAAGATTAACTTCCGAGTTACCCTTGATGTTCTAAACACTTACATCAGGCTCACGACAAGCCTTCTGTAGGTCATCAAGTGAAAGTGAAACTCCGGTTTAAAAGGAACGGTGAAGAAAACTTGTTAGAATGAGCCACACCAGAATTCCTACGAAGAGTGGCTGTTCTTACGAATACAAGGAGATATGACATTAGGCCTTCCGGCTAGTTGTATCAACCACAACATCAACCATGCCGTATTTTCAAAAGACCTAATTCAGTACCCTTGAGGGAAACACAAGCCGTCAGTGCTGCTTGAGATTCAGCTCTGGTTAGTGGATTGAATAACTGAGACTCAACGTGTTTGATTGAAGGGATTGCACCGGTTACCAACGAGATACATATGCTAGATTCTCAAGATATGGACTACGATGTCAAGCTCAAGAAGATGAGCAGGATTACAGAACTCAGGTATTAGCAACTTGCGAAAGACGGTTGCACCTACATGGTTTAGTTGCAACAGAACACATCGGAGTCATTGTTGGGAAGATGATAACAGAGATCACCAAGATCTTGGACTTCTTCTCTCAAGGAATATCAGTCAGTGGCTTAGCGTGGATGCAAACTTCTTTAAGTGAATGGAGGTAAAAACCAACCGTCTCAGGAATACTCCACACATGCATGACTGACTTGGGATTATTCCCGAGGGAACAAGAAAACTATACTCGAATCCATGGCGACAACTTTCACCATAAGCACATGGACCGGAGTAAGTTACTTCGAACATCCAGAACACAACTTCGTGATGACACAAAGATGGTTCTCGCGAGTTTCCAACATCGTTGCCATTTGTTTAACATGAACCTCTTGCAACTTGGTTAAATAGGAATGTCATCGATGGGCTCAAAAACACACTTATCAAAACACTCCAAGAAGAGGGATTCATATGATATATGAACAAGGCAGAATATTGGTCAGACCAAAGGACATGAAGGTGTACCCGGTAAAACACCATGATTGGAAACACCATCGAGATAACCCTTGGATCTTTTCTCGATTTGACGATAGCCCAAATCAAATCAAGAGGTAGAAAGATAGCATGTCAATTAAGGAGATACTATCATACTTCAACGCAAAGGAAAGTGGACATCCCATAACGAAGGATCAAGTTAGGCGGAGCTTTTGTCTTTCAACTCTCCAGGTTGTTGTTTAAGCTCGACCAACTAGTTCGGGATATCCAGCGCTGTTTCTTGGAGGAAAGAGTAGTTCAATCTACCCCTCGTTTAGACCTCACGGTCAGGTAACAAACCTGGTGATACTTCTAGAAAGACAACCAGAATATCACAACCTACCGATATGTCTCGAAGTTTGGAAGGAGGGTTTCTTTTCAAAGCAACTGATGTGGTCTAGAGAGCTTTGGCATGAACCTAACTCTCTGACCGAGGATATGCACCGGAATGGACGGATTTGGTAACACAGTCCACTTCAAAAAGAGGCTGGGTGACCAGTAGTGATAAGAAGGATACAGATGTTTTCTTAGATTTTTCAAGGCAATAAGAATTGCTAGGAATAGCAGATACACATGTCGATGAGCAAACTAATCATTCTCAAGCATTCAAGCTTGGAGGAAGGGGGAGAGAAGATGTGTAAGAGCATCACTTCACCATTAAGGCCATGAAACTGAACACAACCTCTTGATATAAAAGAGTGTGACACTCGAAGGTGGAATAGAACAGAAGCTGATTAAACTTCTTTATTCTGCGGAATACAAAACTTTGACCTGTTCCTAGGGATGAACGAGGTTCTGGAGTTTGTTTCTCCTAACATTCCAAGGTGGAACGTTTTGACGGAACACCAGAGGAATGCATTGGAAGAATCCAACACACATATGTAACTTGGTGTCCGAACCAACGAACGAAATTCGGAAAGCAACTAAAGAGTAAGAACGTGCTCTGGAAAATCCTGAGATCACGTTGGATGCACAGGGTAATACTCATGTGTAGAACCCATGCCAAAAGGTTGATATAGCTGAAATAAGAACAAGGAAATGGGAATCATAAGAACACTCTTGTCGTGATCCTTTTGATTCCAAAGGAAAGCCTACGGCTAAGAAAGTTGAAATTGCCTAGCCATCCTGAGGTAGAACAGATTCTTCAGGTTCCAAAGAAACAGAACTTGGGTTAAAGGTCAGCATCCTGTACTGATAGAGTGAGCACCACTTGGTTATGAAACCACATGGTTCAACCCACCGCAGTTCAGCACATTCCGGGACCTTCGGTTCAAGTCCAAAGATTAAAAACACAACGAAAGGAGTAACTACTATCTTAGTGTCTTAAGGAACACTACGAATAGCAATCACGGAGTATTTTTCAAAAGACAACATAACTCCGGAAGAAATTGAGCAGAGGATAACGGATATATTCGAGATGGAAAGCAGATCTCGAGGTTCAGGATTTAGAACTTTGAAACATGTGAAGAATGTGGAATCCATACAACTTTGAGAGATTATGAATGGAAAGAAATCTCCCAGTTTAAGAGGTAACGGAGGATGGAACTCACACTACTCTAGAAACTTTAACACTAGGTCAACTTGGGTAAAAACGTCCTTGCCAGAGAAGGCACCTAAGTTTTGAATAATCAGAACCTTTTCAAATCAAAACAGGTAAGAAGATCCAGAGTTTAGAGCGATACCAGATAAGGAGTAAAAAGAATCCTAAGAAGTGTTTTTCACAATCCATTTGAGTTTCCAAATAGTTTTCATAAACTCTAGACTCAACATCGACCAAGCAGTAAGGTTTTCCTACAGGCAGTCCTGCTCTGATACCAAGACTTGTCACGACCCCGGACCCAGATATATACATACTGTTATGTGCTCCTAGTCATGGACTCACAAGGGCTTCAGGGTTACCAGCCCCGGCCGCAACAAACAACGGCAGGCAGACTGGATTCATCGGCACGTAGTCCGGATCCCCAGTCTACTACTCCTTGTATCCATGCTAGTCATAACCAACTATGCATATCGAAGCGTCCACGAATCGAATGAAACTGAAGGAAACGGGACCAAAGCTATACAGAGATGCTATGTGTCCAGAAAGTGCAACAACAATCGAGGGTTACTGGGGTTACCTCGCCCCAGGCCGATCACATCGACAGGCGGGCTCGGACATGGATCATCGGCTCCACAACCCCTCGACTGCGACAACTATGCAGGCATAGCCAAAACTGTTTAACAATGAGCTCGAAACCAACAACCGATCAAAGCAGTACTCTAAACATGAAAGTTGTATTCAACAGGTGATACTAGAGTATAGCTTACAAACAGAGGTCACATGACCCAACATTACATCAGACAACGGAAGGCAAATTATGTTGCTAATCAACAAGAACCAAAAAGGCCTAAGAGGCCGCAACATAAGGCGACGTCCCAGCCCATAGATTCCAGGCTGCTACCTGGGAACCCCAAACTACTCGTCGATGTCCACGTTGAATCACCACCGATGGATTTCTTCTCCTGAACCAAAATTAAGCAAACCTGAGTACGGGAGGTACTCAACAAGACTTAATTAACCTATTATATATCTGCTAACTTCAGAAAGGTTTTATGAAGGCTGTTTTGCGTAAAGCAATCTTTATTTTGGAAATCGAGGAAGAGTAGCACGTCTCATAGAATGTTTTCAAAACAGATGAGGAAACTACTCAACTACTGAGATCATCATCTTCTTGTATTCCACCAAGTCTTTCTCATTCCCACACTAACTCATGCTACAAGGATCACCCCTCCCGGCATCTCCGGGGAGGCACCCTTCAATCATGGTTAACAAGTTTTAGTCATTCCATTGAAGTTATCTATGATCACAGAATCCGTTGCCAAGTCGTCCGTAACCGTGGACACGGCTTCTCGAGGAGATTTATCCCTGCAGGGGGTACACTTTACCCACACGTACCATCCGACTCTTAACGCCACATGTACGCTCCTTGGGAGCGCGGCAGAGGGTGGTTGGCTCCGACCTTTACCTTGCGTAACCCTATCCATGAGTCAACCCAAACAGGGCCACCCCGTCAACAGGGAGTTGGCCACCTCCTGACGGCACCTGTTCTGTGAGTCGGGATCAAGATCCGTGTACGTCCATCACTTGTCCCGGTCACGCCCTAAGTTTTCTCCAAATCGTTTTCTGACTCACACGCAGATGGAAAGATCAAACTACGTGACTCATGGATGTGGCTAAACAAGTTAGTTAGTCAGGCGAGGTTCATTGGCTCGCTCGTGTGGTTGCACGCTCAGTCTTGGCTTCGAAGGCGAGAACTCGCTCCTAGGGGCATGAACAGGACAAAACGCCACAACCCATTGTGGCCTCACATCCATGCCGTTATTTAGTCAAGTTATCAAAGTTAACTCAAATCATAACAACATGACATAATAGATTCACGTATTGACCAGATTCATCAACCGGATGGATCAGATCACAACTAGGCATGGCTAAGCAAGACTCACAGGGTTTAGCGGAGTGCGCACAAGCAAACCTATAGCTGCTAGGTGCAGTGGATCAGGATATCTAGGTTATGCAGTATATAGGAGAACTCTATCTACTGACATCAAATAGTTTGGAACCGAGTGCAAAGTACGAGATTCAAATCACTTTGAAATCATATATGAGCAGGTAAGAGGTTATGCTTGCCTTGGTTATAAGAAAACCAGATAAAGATCTTCAGGAATAAGTGCTTGACTTGTCGGTTAGGATCAAGTATTCGCCATGGAGTTGTTGGCCTTCTCTTCGGAGTCACGTTCTACCGGAGGGGGAAACAACACCGAAAGAGAAATAACAATCAACCACGGCATCGATGCAATGCACAACATGTATGCATGATCAAGTTAATGCACTAAAATAAAGCCCTAACATGTTCGATGAGTTGCTAGGGTTCGTATGTCGGTTAGGCATTTTTACTGGAATTAGTCCGAAATGGACCCCGGAGGGGGTTTCGGGCGATATTGAAAGTGGGTACAATTTTAGTTGCTCAAATTAGCTTAAAAACATCATAAACAGGTTGCATTTGTCATTTTGAGCATTTTGGTATATAACTTGTAATTTTCTAATTTTATTGAATAAAATCTTATTTTTCCATATTTAAATGATTAAACAGCATTAAAATAATGGTCCAAAGAGAATTGTGTCAAACATGTATGAAAATGGCATTTTTGGAAAGAGCACATTTTCCTGATCTCTCCCATGCTTTCATCTTATTTTTCTGAGCAATGTAATAGAAGTTATTCAATTATTAAGATTAATTCATTTTCTGGAAATAATTAAACCCAGGTTGTGACGTCAGGCTGACGTCATGGTGACATCACCCGAGCCCAAAACGGCTCTGAAACCGCTCGATCTCTCGAACGAGCGCACGATCCGGCAATTGGAGGATGCCACGGGGTAGAGGAGGTGATTGCGAGCCTAAGAGGGGCGGCGCCGCTTCCGGGTGGTCGCCGGAGTTGCTCCGGCGAGCACAAACGGCGGCGGCGGCACGGTTGCACGGCGAGGGCAAGCTATGGAGGGGGAGGGAGCAAGGTGGGAGCACCTACGTGCTCGGAAGCTCACCGTGGAGGTTTCTGGGCAGACGAGGAGGCGGGGAACGGCCGGAATCATCGCCGGCGGTCGGAAAACGACGACGGCTGTGGCGGGGACCGGCGATGAAATTGGAGCTCTCCCAGAGCTCCTTGCGGCTGCGCGAGCTCGAGGAAGACCAGCAGGAGACGGCGGTTCTAGTGGCTTAGCGGCGGGGCTCCGGAGCGACCGTGTCGCCGGCGGCGAGCGGCGTCCGCGGCGGACACAGTAGCTTAGGGTTTCGGTTCCAGAGGAGATACAGGGAGGGAGAGGGCGCTCAAGGGGGAGTCTGCGAGGGAGAGACCGATCCGGACGGCTCCCGGGTGGTCATCCCCTCCACGTCGTCGCGGAAGCAGGAGGTGGAGGCTGCTGCCCTCCTGTCGCCGGACAGGAGGAAGAAGACAACGGGGAAGAAAAAAACAAATTACAAAAACCCCCTAAGAAAACAGAGTTTTCCAAACTGGTCCTTTCCTCTTTAAAAACAGAACAAAAACAGAAGTTTTGGGGACCTTTTTGCAAACAGAAAAATTGGCAAAAATAGTTTTTGTAAAGCTTATGAAATTTCCAACCTCACCATGTATTGCTTTGGTGAAATTGAAATAATTTTCAGAACAAAATTTTGGAAACTATTTTAAGTACTTTTTGCTGGAGTTTTCTCAAACCAATTAAATTCCAAATTTAAATTGGTTGAAACATGATTTAAAATTTTGGTTTCATGCATGAATGATATGAACTCAACACCACAACCCTTTGGTAGCAAAATTTGGGATGTTACACGCGTGTTTCCGTATAAGTCCGGTATTTCTCCAGCGGGTGCAGGGTTTCACCGGAGGGGAGGCTACGGATCTTCTGGACCCCAACACACGCAAGGTTGTGCCATAGCATTTTATTATAGGTGTGTTGTGTTATTTGTATGGAAAAGATTTCACTCCGGGGTGTGGGCCGCTTCACCGGCATCCACTTCTCTCTCGTGAGTTTACACGCGCTTATAGGCTGAAACTCCCGTATCGGACGAAACGTCGTGAATCTTCCGAAGATGTGGGTTCTACCTTGTTGTTTATTTTTGTATGGCCTACCCTAACACAACCAAGAAACTAGTTCCACATTGCTACCCCCTTTCGACGCCGTTACCGCGTGTTTCCGTATAAGTCCGGTATTTCTCCAGCGGGTGTAGGGTTTCACCGGAGGGGGGGCTACGGATCTTCTGGACCCCAACACAAGCAAGGTTGTGCCATAGCATGTTATTATAGGTGTGTTGTGTGCTTTGTATGGCAAAGATTTCACTCCGGGGTGTGGGCCGCTTCACCGGCATCCACTTCTCTCTCGTGAGTTTACACGCGCTTATAGGCTGAAACTCCCGTATCGGACGAAACGTCGTGAATCTTCCGAAGAGGTGGGTTCTACCTTGTTGTTTTATGTTTTTATAGCCTACCCTAACACAACCAAGCAACTAGTTCCACATTTCTACCCCCTTTCGACGCCGTTACCGCGTGTTTCCGTATAAGTCCGGTATTTCTCCAACGGGTGTAGGGTTTCACCGCAGGTGGGGCTACGGATTTTCTGGACCCCAACACAAGAAAGGTTGTGCCATAGCATGTTATTATAGGTGTGGTGTGTGCTTTGTATGGCAAAGATTTCACTCCGGGGTGTGGGCCGTTTCACCGGCATCCACTTCTCTCTCGTGAGTTTACAGGCGCTTATAGGCTGAAACTCCCGTATCGGACGAAACGTCGTGAATCTTCCGAAGAGGTGGGTTCTACCTTGTTGTTTTGTGTTTGTATGGCCTACCCTAACACAGCCAAGCCAATAGTTCCACATTGCTACTCCCTTTCGACGCCGTTACCGCGTGTTTCCGTATAAGTCCGGTATTTCTCCAGCGGGTGTAGGGTTTCACCGGAGGGGGGCTCCGGATCTTCTGGACCCCAAAACAAGCAAGGTTGTGCCATAGCATGTTATTATAGGTGTGTTGTGTGCTTTGTATGGCAAATATTTCACTCCGGGGTGTGGGCCGCTTCACCGGCATCCACATCTCTCTCGTGAGTTTACACGCGCTTATAGGCTGAAACTCCCGTATCGAACGAAACGTCGTGAATCTTCCGAATAGGTGGGTTCTACCTTGTTGTTTTGTGTTTGTATGGTCTACCCTAACACAACCAAGGAACTAGTTCCACATTGCTCCCCCCTTTCGACGCCGTTACCGTGTGTTTCCATATAAGTCCGGTATTTCTCCAACGGGTGTAGGGTTTCACCGGAGGTGGGGCTACGGATTTTCTGGACCCCAACACAAGCAAGGTTGTGCCATAGCATGTTATTATAGGTGTGTTGTGTGCTTTGTATGGCAAAGATTTCACTCCGGGGTGTGGGCCGTTTCACCGGCATCCACTTCTCTCTCGTGAGTTTACAGGCGCTTATAGGCTGAAACTCCCGTATCGGACGAAACGTCGTGAATCTTCCGAAGAGGTGGGTTCTACCTTGTTGTTTTATGTTTGTATGTCCTACCCTAACACAACCAAGCAACTAGTACCACATTTATACCCCCTTTCGATGCCGTTACCGCGTGTTTCCGTATAAGTCCGGTATTTCTCCAGCGGGTGTAGGGTTTCACCGGAGGGGGGGCTACGGATCTTCTGGACCCCAACACAAGAAAGGTTGTGACATAGCATGTTATTATAGGTGTGTTGTGTGCTTTGTATGGCAAAGATTTCACTCCGGGGTGTGGGCCGCTTCACCGGCATCCACTATTCTCTCGTGAGTTAACACGCGCTTATAGGCTGAAACTCCCGTATCGGACGAAACATCGTGAATCTTCCGAAGAGGTGGGTTCTACCTTGTTGTTTTATGTTTGTATGTCCTACCCTAACACAACCAAGCAACTAGTACCACATTTATACCCCCGTTCGATGCCGTTACCGCGTGTTTCCGTATAAGTCCGGTATTTCTCCAGCGGGTGTAGGGTTTCACCGGAGGGGGGGGCTACGGATCTTCTGGACCCCAACACAAGAAAGGTTGTGACATAGCATGTTATTATAGGTGTGTTGTGTGCTTTGTATGGCAAAGATTTCACTCCGGGGTGTGGGCCGCTTCACCGGCATCCACTATTCTCTCGTGAGTTAACACGCGCTTATAGGCTGAAACTCCCGTATCGGACGAAACGTCGTGAATCTTCCAAAGAGGTGGGTTCTACCTTGTTGTTTTATGTTTGTATGGCCTACCCTAACACAACCAAGCAACTAGTTCCACATTGATACCCCTTTTCGACGCCGTTACCGCGTGTTTCCGTATAAGTCCGGTATTTCTCCAGCGGGTGTAGGGTTTCACCGGAGGGGGGCTCCGGATCTTCTGGACCCCAACACAAGCAAGGTTGTGCCATAGAATTTTATTATAGGTGTGTTGTGTGCTTTTTATGGCAAATATTTCACTCCGGGGTGTGGGCCGCTTCACCGGCATCCACTTCTCTCTCGTGAGTTTACACGCGCTTATAGGCTGAAACTCCCGTATCGGACGAAACGTCGTGAATCTTCCGAAGAGGTGGGTTCTACCTTGTTGTTTTAAGTTTTTATGGCCTACCCTAACACAACCAAGCAACTAGTTCCATATTGCTACCCCCTTTCGACGCCGTTACCGCGTGTTTCCGTATAAGTTCGGTATTTCTCCAGCGGGTGCAGGGTTTCACCGGAGGGGAGGCTACGGATCTTCTGGACCCCAACACACGCAAGGTTGTGCCATAGAATTTTATTATAGGTGTGTTGTGTGATTTGTATGGAAAAGATTTCACTCCGGGGTGTGGGCCGCTTCACCGGCATCCACTTCTCTCTCGTGAGTTTACACGCGCTTATAGGCTGAAACTCCCGTATCGGACGAAACGTCGTGAATCTTGCGAAGATGTGGGTTCTACCTTGTTGTTTATTTTTGTATGGCCTACCCTAACACAACCAAGAAACTAGTTCCACATTGCTACCCCCTTTCGACGCCGTTACCGCGTGTTTCCGTATAAGTCCGGTATTTCTCCAGCGGGTGTAGGGTTTCACCGGAGGGGGGGCTACGGATCTTCTGGACCCCAACACAAGCAAGGTTGTGCCATAGCATGTTATTATAGGTGTGTTGTGTGCTTTCTATGGCAAAGATTTCACTCCGGGGTGTGGGCCGCTTCACCGGCATCCACATCTCTCTCGTGAGTTTACACGCGCTTATAGGCTGAAACTCCCGTATCGAACGAAACGTCGTGAATCTTCCGAATAGGTGGGTTCTACCTTGTTGTTTTGTGTTTGTATGGTCTACCCTAACACAACCAAGGAACTAGTTCCACATTGCTCCCCCCTTTCGACGCCGTTACCGCGTGTTTCCATATAAGTCCGGTATTTCTCCAACGGGTGTAGGGTTTCACCGGAGGTGGGGCTACGGATTTTCTGGACCCCAACACAAGCAAGGTTGTGCCATAGCATGTTATTATAGGTGTGTTGTGTGCTTTGTATGGCAAAGATTTCACTCCGGGGTGTGGGCCATTTCACCGGCATCCACTTCTCTCTCGTGAGTTTACAGGCGCTTATAGGCTGAAACTCCCGTATCGGACGAAACGTCGTGAATCTTCCGAAGAGGTGGGTTCTACCTTGTTGTTTTGTGTTTTTATGGCCTACCCTAACACAACCAAGCAAATAGTTCCACATTGCTACTCCCTTTCGACGCCGTTACCGCGTGTTTCCGTATAAGTCCGGTATTTCTCCAGCGGGTGTAGGGTTTAACCGGAGGGGGGCTCCGGATCTTCTGGACCCCAACACATGCAAGGTTGTGCCATAGCATGTTATTATAGGTGTGTTGTGTTCTTTGTATGGCAAATATTTCACTCCGGGGTGTGGGCCGCTTCACCGGCATCCACATCTCTCTCGTGAGTTTACACGCGCTTATAGGCTGAAACTCCCGTATCGAACGAAACGTCGTGAATCTTCCAAATAGGTGGGTTCTACCTTGCTGTTTTGTGTTTGTATGGTCTACCCTAACACAACCAAGGAACTATTTCCACATTGCTACCCCCTTTCGACGCCGTTACCGCGTGTTTCCATATAAGTCCGGTATTTCTCCAGCGGGTGTAGGGTTTCACCGGAGGGGGGGCTACGGATCTTCTGGACCCCAACACAAGCAAGGTTGTGCCATAGCATGTTATTATAGGTGTGTTGTGTGCTTTGTATGGCAAATATTTCACTACGGGGTGTGGGCCGCTTCACCGGCATCCACTTCTCTCTCGTGAGTTTACACGCGCTTATAGGCTGAAACTCCCGTATCGGACGAAACGTCGTGAATCTTCCGAAGAGGTGGGTTCTACCTTGTTGTTTTATGTTTTTATGGACTACCCTAACACAACCAAGCAACTAGTTCCACATTGCTACCCCCTTTCGACGCCGTTACCGCGTGTTTCCGTATAAGTACGGTATTTCTCCAGCGGGTGTAGGGTTTCACCGGAGGGGGGGCTCCGGATCTTCTGGACCCCAACACAAGCAAGGTTGTTCCATAGCATGTTATTATAGGTGTGTTGTGTGCTTTGTATGGAAAAGATTTCACTCCGGGGTGTGGGCCGCTTCACCGGCATCCACTTCTCTCTCGTGAGTTTACACGCGCTTATAGGCTGAAACTCCCGTATCGGACGAAACGTCGTGAATCTTCCGAAGAGGTGGGTTCTACCTTGTTGTTTTATGTTTGTATGTCCTACCCTAACACAACCAAGCAACTAGTACTACATTTATACCCCCTTTCGATGCCGTTACCGCGTGTTTCCGTATAAGTCCGGTATTTCTCCAGCGGGTGTAGGGTTTCACCGGAGGGGGGGCTACGGATCTTCTGGACCCCAACACAAGCAAGGTTGTGACATAGCATGTTATTATAGGTGTGTTGTGTGCTCTGTATGGCAAATATTTCACTCCGGGGTGTGGGCCGCTTCACCGGCATCCACTATTCTCTCGTGAGTTTACACGCGCTTATAGGCTGAAACTCCCGTATCGGACGAAACGTCGTGAATCTTCCAAAGAGGTGGGTTCTACCTTGTTGTTTTATGTTTGTATGGCCTACCCTAACACAACCAAGCAACTAGTTCCACATTGCTACCCCTTTTCGACGCCGTTACCGCGTGTTTCCGTATAAGTCCGGTATTTCTCCAGCGGGTGTAGGGTTTCACCGGAGGGGGGCTCCGGATCTTCTGGACCCCAACACAAGCAAGGTTGTGCCATAGAATGTTATTATAGGTGTGTTGTGTGCTTTTTATGGCAAAGATTTCACTCCGGGGTGTGGGCCGCTTCACCGGCATCCACTTCTCTCTCGTGAGTTTACACGCGCTTATAGGCTGAAACTCCCGTATCGGACGAAACGTCGTGAATCTTCCGAAGAGGTGGGTTCTACCTTGTTGTTTTAAGTTTTTATGGCCTACCCTAACACAACCAAGCAACTAGTTCCATATTGCTACCCCCTTTCGACGCCGTTACCGCGTGTTTCCGTATAAGTTCGGTATTTCTCCAGCGGGTGCAGGGTTTCACCGGAGGGGAGGCTACTGATCTTCTGGACCCCAACACACGCAAGGTTGTGCCATAGAATTTTATTATAGGTGTGTTGTGTGATTTGTATGGAAAAGATTTCACTCCGGGGTGTGGGCCGCTTCACCGGCATCCACTTCTCTCTCGTGAGTTTACACGCGCTTATAGGCTGAAACTCCCGTATCGGACGAAACGTCGTGAATCTTGCGAAGATGTGGGTTCTACCTTGTTGTTTATTTTTTTATGGCCTACCCTAACACAACCAAGAAACTAGTTCCACATTGCTACCCCCTTTCGACGCCGTTACCGCGTGTTTCCGTATAAGTCCGGTATTTCTCCAGCGGGTGTAGGGTTTCACCGGAGGGGGGGCTACGGATCTTCTGGACCCCAACACAAGCAAGGTTGTGCCATAGCATGTTATTATAGGTGTGTTGTGTGCTTTCTATGGCAAAGATTTCACTCCGGGGTGTGGGCCGCTTCACCGGCATCCACTTCTCTCTCGTGAGTTTACACGCGCTTATAGGCTGAAACTCCCGTATCGGACGAAACGTCGTGAATCTTCCGAAGAGGTGGGTTCTACCTTGTTGTTTTATGTTTTTATGGCCTACCCTAACACAACCAAGCAACTAGTTCCACATTGCTACCCCCTTTCGACGCCGTTACCGCGTGTTTCCGTATAAGTACGGTATTTCTCCAGCGGGTGTAGGGTTTCACCGGAGGGGGGGCTCCGGATCTTCTGGACCCCAACACAAGCAAGGTTGTTCCATAGCATGTTATTATAGGTGAGTTGTGTGCTTTGTATGGAAAAGATTTCACTCCGGGGTGTGGGCCGCTTCACCGGCATCCACTTCTCTCTCGTGAGTTTACACGCGCTTATAGGCTGAAACTCCCGTATCGGACGAAACGTCGTGAATCTTCCGAAGAGGTGGGTTCTACCTTGTTGTTTTATGTTTGTATGTCCTACCCTAACACAACCAAGCAACTAGTACCACATTTATACCCCCTTTCGATGCCGTTACCGCGTGTTTCCGTATAAGTCCGGTATTTCTCCAGCGGGTGTAGGGTTTCACCGGAGGGGGGGCTACGGATCTTCTGGACCCCAACACAAGCAAGGTTGTGACATAGCATGTTATTATAGGTGTGTTGTGTGCTTTGTATGGCAAATATTTCACTCCGGGGTGTGGGCCGCTTCACCGGCATCCACTATTCTCTCGTGAGTTTACACGCGCTTATAGGCTGAAACTCCCGTATCGGACGAAACGTCGTGAATCTTCCAAAGAGGTGGGTTCTACCTTGTTGTTTTATGTTTGTATGGCCTACCCTAACACAACCAAGCAACTAGTTCCACATTGCTACCCCTTTTCGACGCCGTTACCGCGTGTTTCCGTATAAGTCCGGTATTTCTCCAGCGGGTGTAGGGTTTCACCGGAGGGGGGCTCCGGATCTTCTGGACCCCAACACAAGCAAGGTTGTGCCATAGAATGTTATTATAGGTGTGTTGTGTGCTTTTTATGGCAAAGATTTCACTCCGGGGTGTGGGCCGCTTCACCGGCATCCACTTCTCTCTCGTGAGTTTACACGCGCTTATAGGCTGAAACTCCCGTATCGGACAAAACGTCGTGAATCTTCCGAAGAGGTGGGTTCTACCTTGTTGTTTTAAGTTTTTATGGCCTACCCTAACACAACCAAGCAACTAGTTCTATATTGCTACCCCCTTTCGACGCCGTTACCGCGTGTTTCCGTATAAGTTCGGTATTTCTCCAGCGGGTGCAGGGTTTCACCGGAGGGGAGGCTACGGATCTTCTGGACCCCAACACACGCAAGGTTGTGCCATAGAATTTTATTATAGGTGTGTTGTGTGATTTGTATGGAAAAGATTTCACTCCGGGGTGTGGGCCGCTTCACCGGCATCCACTTCTCTCTCGTGAGTTTACACGCGCTTATAGGCTGAAACTCCCGTATCGGACGAAACGTCGTGAATCTTGCGAAGATGTGGGTTCTACCTTGTTGTTTATTTTTGTATGGCCTACCCTAACACAACCAAGAAACTAGTTCCACATTGCTACCCCCTTTCGACGCCGTTACCGCGTGTTTCCGTATAAGTCCGGTATTTCTCCAGCGGGTGTAGGGTTTCACCGGAGGGGGGGCTACGGATCTTCTGGACCCCAACACAAGCAAGGTTGTGCCATAGCATGTTATTATAGGTGTGTTGTGTGCTTTCTATGGCAAAGATTTCACTCCGGGGTGTGGGCCGCTTCACCGGCATCCACTTCTCTCTCGTGAGTTTACACGCGCTTATAGGCTGAAACTCCCGTATCGGACGAAACGTCGTGAATCTTCCGAAGAGGTGGGTTCTACCTTGTTGTTTTGTGTTTGTATGGCCTACCCTAACACAACCAAGCAAATAGTTCCACATTGCTACCCCCTTTCGACGCCGTTACCGCGTGTTTCCGTATAAGTCCAGTATTTCTCCAGCGGGTGTAGGGTTTCACCGGAGGGGGGCTACGGATCTTCTGGACCCTAACACAAGCAAGGTTGTGCCATAGCATTTTATTATAGGTGTGTTGTGTGCTTTGTATGACAAAGATTTCACTCCGGGGTGTGGGCCGCTTCACCGGCATCCACTTCTCTCTCGTGAGTTTACACGCGCTTATAGGCTGAAACTCCCGTATCGGACGAAACGTCGTGAATCTTCCGAAGAGGTGGGTTCTACCTTGTTGTTTTATGTTTGTATGGCCTACCCTAACACAACCAAGCAACTAGTTCCACATTGCTACCCCCTTTCGACGCCGTTACCGCGTGTTTCCGTATAAGTCCGGTATCACTACAAGAAATATGCTGATACATGACGCTCAATTTTCGTCACTAAATCGTCACCAAATTTCATCCATGACGATCTTATGACGAAAAAAAAATCGTTGAAAACCGAGCGTCAGTAATGGTTCACCACGACGATTTTGTAGGAATCGTCATGGATATCCACGACGATACAGGAACGTCATTAATCTATGACGATCCAAAATCGTCGTGAGCAATCCGGCCAGGACAGCTCAGCGCCGACGTGGCTAGTCCTACGTGGCAAAATCATGACGAAATGAAATTGTCGTGGATCAAAATCAGCCCGGTCCATTTTGGTGATCTTCATGGGCCTAGCCCAATAATTTTGGCCTTTGATGGTCCAATTTTTACATAGACCTTAGCCTTTTTGCAGGTTTTTTATTTATGGGTCTTGGCCTTTTATGATCATTTTTTGTATGTTTTCGAAATTGGGCCATTGTTTTCTTTTTAGCCCATATACTTTTGGGCCAGTCGAGTATTGAGCGAATTTTTTTTACAGTCAGTGTAAGGCAACGTTTGGGCCAGGCCATTGCCTATTATTGATCTGTTAACATCTGGGTTGTGGCCTCTTTGGGTATAAATGATGCAGATAAACAACCATTTTAGCAAATACCTCAAGAACAGTACATAGATAAATAATTCAAAATCAGATTAACCACCAGTTTAGCAAATATTTCAAGGACAGTACATAGATACAGAATTCAAAATCAGTACACAAATACACAATGGCAATCATAGTATAACAAACTCTACAATTGCAATATAATCACAGAATAACATCTCCACTTGTCTTCAACCTCTTCAGCACTCCGCTTGTCTTCAACCTCTCCAGCACGGGCTCCTTCGATAGCGATCACAAACTGGGCTGCTGCAACCATATGTTGCTCACTGCAAGTTTCTGCACAGACAAGTTACAGGTTGTTAAAGCCTAAAATATGCAAAACAAGTGAATATTTGTGTTTCTGCTATCAGAAACATAAATATCTATAAAGGAATGTAATTTCCAATAGAGCAAGCTAATATGCTTATCAATGTAAGCTGACAACAGATGGAAGGTACAATTTGCAGAATCTACCTATCAGGTGCAAGATGGTTATTTGCAACTAACCTAAGTATTATTTGTGCACCATGTATCGATGATACTTTAATCATAATGTATGATACAACGTCATGATGGGATGAATTGCTACCTGGGCATTTGGAGTTTGTTGAACAAGCTTCTTCAAGCACGTAACTCCCACAGGTTACCACACTAGTTCCTTCAGGTCTGCATGAGCCAAAATCCTTCTCTATCTCCTGCAACAAGCCTCCCTCAGGTGAGCCACCGATTTCGGCTGCATCGATTCCAAGATAAGTAATGGTTGCAGACCTACATATCATAGGACACAAGTTGCAAACATCAGTGACATATGCAAGCATAACCACAAGACAAACCATATACTTCTTGTGTGGATATATACAAAAAATGATCATTGTATCTTGCAAGTTAATAGTTACCAGAAGAAACTATGACAATATAGCATAAAGCCAGTGACACCACTCGAATTCTAATCTCACACAGATTAAATTTAGCCATAATAACAGTTCATCTAGGGAGTCCGCTTAGATATAAAGTAGTGAAGTTGAATAGAAAGCAAGGTTGATATATCTCACGATTAACTGCCCTATATCAATCCTATGAACAGAGTTGTAGAGAAGCATCACACTGAAAATCATTAACTGTTCCTATGGTCATGCCAGATTTTTTAGAACCATACTCAAACCCTACTTGAGTAAACAAAACCTAGCAGAAAGAACACAATGTGTAAAAATAGCACCATGATGATAGAAGAAAGAACACCAGGCCAGGCAACTTCAATCTGCTACTTTAACAAGATCAGTGAAGTCTCACAAGTAGATGGCACTCATATGACATGACAATCAGACAAATCCTAAACTATATATTTCTGTTGGCAAATCAATACAGAAACACAAAAACTGAGTTGCAGAAACTTCTTGTGGAAAACTGGCTTGGTTTGTCCTCCGTATCCAGACTGCTTCCTGTCATAGCGACGCTTTCCCTGGGCAGAAAGGCTATCTTTACCCTTCTTGTACTGAGTGACCTTTTGAAGCGTGTGCTTCTTGCACTCCTTGTTCTTGCAGTAAGTCTTCCTGGTCTTCGGAACGTTCACCTGTAAGGCATTTGACACGTAAGACTCACGCAAAAATATGGGTTCACGAAATTGGGTACCAGATTCAGATGACATCGCAGTAGTTACAAAAACACTAAAAACATGTTCAGCAAATGTTACAAAATAGAGAGCCAACAAAATGGTGCAAACTATGGTTGAGTCCTCAGAAACATGCTTATAGTTGACATCACAAGGATAATCAGGTCTCAAAGATTTCATGCCATCATAGGACTCCATAATTCAAATCTCAAATACCAAGATATAAGAACTGACATAACAGTGATAAACTGGGCAAAGGAAGATAAGGTTAAATGGTCCAAAGGGAAGCTGAAAAATTATAATATAATTAACAGCTCAGTAACTAAGAAGTATGAACGAGATAATACTAGTTCACTCCCCAGTTCTAGATAACTAAACTATAGCTAAGTTCACCAGAAAGTTAAGTTGTCAAATGCACCAGACTAAATAATTGAATACTACAGAACATGGTTAGCCAAGAATTATCAGGTGGGGCTCTTTCTAATCTTATAAACAATGGCTTGCGTCACAGTTTGTCCAAATCAATAGTGCAAGTACTAGGACATGGGAGTATGTAATCGCAATCAAAATCTAGCATTTAGGCAATCGACTAAATCAACCAAACACCTAAAACATTATGTAGTTTAACAAGTTAGCATTACTCCACCCAGAAAGCATCTACACAACAATAACCTACACTGCAGTGAAGAACAGTTATCCAGAGTATCCAAGCACAAAGATATATACGAAACCAGCAGGTTGGGGAGAAATAGTGGGATTATCTGTGTGGAGCAGTGCTGCTGTACTTGATGACGATGCAGCAGGTTAACGGCGTCCTCTTCGGCAGGTGGTGCAGTTCCTTTGTCCTGTGTGGTCTGCAAAGGAGATTGGATCTTGAAGTTGTGGTGAAAAGAAATGAGGACAGATTTCGTTTGAGGATTGAGTTCATAGTGATAGACTAGCTTTGTGGATGGATTGGTGGTGCAAAACTCGACAGAATGAATGAGGTAAACAAAATAGGGAACAACCTTTCTTGGTTGGCGTCGTGGTGATCAGGTTCTAGGTGCACGAGACTAGATCCTTCCCTTCTGCGTCGACTCCAATCCCAGCTGTAGCTCCTTGCCCGCGACGGAGGCAACAACCGACAAGAGATCCGTGGAGGCCTTCCTTGATCCAATCTGATGTGCAGGAGCGTGATCTAGATCAAATCGCTGGTGGTCGGAGGGGAGATGAGATGAGATTATGACCTTACCGTGGAGGGTGAGGTCGAGGCGAAGTAGATGAAGTCGACGGTGGGCGGCGCCGTGGGGGTGCACGGCCGCGTACGACGCCAACCCTAACCAAAGTAACATGCCGCGGCGGTCGGGGACAGAGCTGAGGTCGCTCGGGCTCGGCCATGACTGGAGGAGGGAGACCCGGAGGACGCTCGGCTGTGGATGTCGAGGAAGGAGGCACAACCGAAAGGGATCGGCTCGTCGGCCGGTGGAGAGGGAGCAGGGGAGTGGAGGAGGCGCGCTGGGGCGGCCGTGCGCGTCGAGTAGCGATAGGGATATAGGGTTTGAGGTCTACAAGCGAGCGGCGATGCGGGCATCGATGGGATCTGTGTGCGAGCGGGGATGCGTTCGGTGTGGGGGCGGCGGCGCAAGAAGGGGAATGGTGGAGAAGAGAGGGAGGGAAGAAGGGGCGGCGGCGGTTTAGGGTTTGGGTCTGGATCGAGGAGGGATGTGAGCGATCTGGATCGAGGAGAGGTCTGGGGGAGGGGATGGCGGCCGAGGAAGAGGAAGTACCGGTTGGGGGCTAGGGTTTTGGCCTTTTTGGGGTGGCCGCGCGCGCGGGAAAAAAATTCGGGAGTGAGGGAGGGAAATTAAGACTTAGGAGGGAAATTTTTTTCTTTTGGTAATAATAAGGAGTAAGCAAAAGAAATGAAAGAAAGTGTGCACAAGAATAAACCAAAGAAAATGAAATATCGTGCAATATATTTTAAAGTTCAGTTAAAACAAACCAACCCAGAAATGTAAGTGGCCTATTGTGTGCCTTGCAATACGGCAAATATCACGAAAAACTTTTCCCAGAATTGAGCTACCACCTATGAAAATTCCAGGTTTCGGTCCAAATAACGGTTCTTATGTCCACATTCATGGCATAGTTTTTTGAAATGTGCCAATATTCTACCCAAACATGCATATTAGAACAACGAACAATGTTGCCGAAGATAGTTATATTTTTCTCTTAATAAAAATACCATTTTCCATTTTCGGAGCGTCAAAAAAGGTTTTTTTTTTTATGAAGCACCTACCAAAAATATGTTACCAAATTGCACAAAATGAAATTATAAAGCTATTATACCACATTTTATGTTCAAACAACCAAATTCCCTCCACTCAGTAGCTTTAAATATACCTCTTTCTAAAAAGACAAATTTCTGCCGATTCCGCTGGAACCGGGCCAAATTTGAACTACAGGTGCCTCATATGTTGCTCATGATTTTTTGTAAAAATCATTTTTAGATACAAAACTACATATTTCAATAGAGATGTACCAATATTTCATCAAGATTTAACCCCTAGGTACGAACGGTCATGTCCCCCGTTTTGACCGTTTTCCGAAACCGGCTTTCAAAATTCCAGAAAATTCAAAAAAAATCGAAACGATGCAAGATCTTCGCGTGGTGTTGTTATATATGTCCTAGTATCCACCAAAAATAATAAACTTGGAATACGACAATTTGGTGGAAAATGTGTTCACAGAAATGAGCTATCTCGTACGAAGATTCATGGCTTTCGGTCGAAATGACGGATGTTTTGGCCACATCCATGGCATAGTTTGTTGAAATGTGACCATATTCCACACAAAGATGCATATTGGTACAACTAACAATGTTCACGAAGAAAGTTTTATTTTTCGTCGAATAAAAATACCATTTTCCATCTCCGGAGTGTCAAAACTGGGTTTTTTTGTGAAGCACATACACGAAATATGTTGCAAAAATGTACAAAGTAAAATTCTAAATATATTATGTCATATTTTATCTACAAATAACAAACTTACTACCTCTCAATATCTCAAAATACACCTCTTTTGAAAAAGACAAATTTCAGCCGATTCCGCTGAAACTGGGCCAAATTTGAACTACAGGTGCCTTGTAGTTTTCTCTTTATTTTTTGAAAAAATCACTTTTAGGTACACAACTACCTATTTCAACATAGATATACCAAGAGTTCATCAAGATTCAACACCTAGGTACGAACGGTCATGTCCCCCGTTTTGACCGTTTTCTGAAACGGACATAGAAAATTCCAGAAAATTCAAAAAAAATCAAAATGATGCAAGACCTTCGCGAGGTGTCATTATATATGTCCTAGTATCCACCAAAAATAATAAACCTGAAATACAACAACTGGGTTGAAAAGGTGTTCATAGAATTGAGCTATCTCCTCCGAAGATTCTTGGGTTTCGGGCCAAATGACGGATGTTATGGCCACACTCATGGCATAGTTTGTTGAAATGTTCCCATATTCTACACAAGCATGCATAATGGAACAACTAACAATGTTCACGAAGAAACTTTTATTTTTCATTGAATAAAAACATCATTTTCCATCTTCGGAGTGTAAAAAAAAGGGTTTTTTTGTGAAGCACCTACCAAAAATATGTTACAAAATTGTACAAAGTAAAATTCTAAATATATTATGTCATATTTTATATACAAATAACAAATTTACTACCTCTCAATAGCTCAAAATACACCTCTTTTGAAAAAGACAAATTTCTGCCGATTCCGCTGAAACCGGGCCAAATTTGAACTACAGGTGCCTCATAGTTTGCTAATGATTTCTTAAAAAAATCATTTTTAGATAGAAAAGTATCTATTTCATCATAGAAACAATAAGAGTTTACCAATATGCAACACCTAAGTAAGAATGTTCATTCTTGTTGTTTTGACCTCAAAAGTGTAATTTCAAATCGCTTAATGTCTCAAGCAATATATGCCTATGGGCATGATTATATTTTTTACACAAAAATGGTTGAAAATTACCAATAATTACCAGGATTGATTTTACAAAAATTTAAAAATTGATTTTGGTCCATTTGGAGGCCAAATTCAAATTATAGAAATGAAAACAGAAAAAGAAAAGAAAAAAATAGTCCCCAGCCACAATAGGCCAGCTGCTGGCCCTCAAGGCGCATGCCAGCCCATGGTTGCTAGGCCCAGATTCGGCCTATGGCCCAGCGGAAGCCCATGTTCAGTGAAAACGAAACATCAAGTAGGCTCGGGACTCCTTTCTAACAAGAACTCTTGGTTGGCCTGGTGGTTCGTGGCTGTTGAGGTATCCCGCAGGTCGGGGGTTCGAGCCTCCCCGTCCGGCTATTTTTGCTGTATTTTCCGGATGGAAGCGTGGATGGAAGCGTTCGGTCGTGGTTCTGGATGCAGTTGGATGCAGTTGGTCGTGGTCGGTCCACATGTTCTGGATGGAAGCGTTCGGTCGTGGTTCCTGTACGCACTCGAGTGGGATGAAGTTGGTCGGTCCCACATGTCCAGTAGACATGCCACATAGGCGGAATTGGTGATACTATAAAAATAGTTGTTTAAAAAATAATGACACTGACACGTAGGCGAAACGATGATATGGTCATCCAGTAGACACGACACGTAGGCGAAATTAGTTATATGGCCATCTAGTAGACACGACACGTAGGCGAAATTGACAATGTAATATCAATGCATCCACTTTTAGACTGTTTATGACGATTTCATTTTATAAAATTGCGACGTTTTTTGCCAAATCGTCGTGATAATTCCGGGTTTTAACCCCCTATAACAGCTTACGACGACATGGCACGAAATCGTCATAACTTTATGACGATTTTGTCCATCGTCATTGAGAGAACGTCATGTATCAACACATTTCTTGTAGTGTATTTCTCCAGCGGGTGTAGGGTTTCACCGGAGGGGGGCTCCGGATCTTCTGGACCCCCACACAAGCAAGGTTGTGCCATAGCATGTTATTATAGGTGTGTTGTGTGCTTTGTATGGCAAAGATTTCACTCCGGAGTGTGGGCCGCTTCACCGGCATCCACTTCTCTCTCGTGAGTTTACACGCGCTTATAGGCTGAAACTCCCGTATCGGACGAAACGTCGTGAATCTTCCGAAGAGGTGGGTTCTACCTTGTTGTTTTAGGTTTGTATGTCCTACCCTAACACAACCAAGCAACTAGTTCCACATTGCTACCCCCTTTCGACGCCGTTACCGCGTGTTTCCGTATAAGTCCGGTATTTCTCCAGCGGGTGTAGGGTTTCACCGGAGGGGGGGCTCCGGATCTTCTGGACCCCAACACAAGCAAGGTTGTGCCATAGCATGTTATTATAGGTGTGTTGTGTGCTTGGTATGGCAAAGATTTCACTCCGGGGTGTGGGCCGCTTCACCGGCATCCACATCTCTCTCGTGAGTTTACACGCGCTTATAGGCTGAAACTCCCGTATCGGACGAAACGTCGTGAATCTTCCGAATAGGTGGGTTCTACCTTGTTGTTTTGTGTTTGTATGGCCTAACCTAACACAACAAAGCAACTAGTTCCACATTGCTACCCCCTTTCGACGTCGTTACCGCGTGTTTCCATATAAGTCCGGTATTTCTCCAGCGGGTGTAGGGTTTCACCGGAGGGGGGGCTACGGATCTTCTGGACCCCAACACAAGCAAGGTTGTGAAATAGCATGTTATTATAGGTGTGTTGTGTGCTTTGTATGGCAAAGATTTCACTCCGGGGTGTGGGCCGCTTCACCGGCATCCACTTCTCTCTCGTGAGTTTACACGCGCTTATAGGCTGAAACTCCCGTATCGGACGAAACGTCGTGAATCTTCCGAAGAGGTGGGTTCTACCTTGTTGTTTTATGTTTGTACGGCCTACCCTAACACAACCAAGCAACTAGTTCCACATTGCTACCCCATTTCGACGCCGTTACCGCGTGTTTCCGTATAAGTCCGGTATTTCTCCAGCGGGTGTAGGGTTTCACCGGAGGGGGGGCTACGGATCTTCTGGACCCCAACACAAGCAAGGTTGTGCCATAGCATGTTATTATAGGTGTGTTGTGTGCTTTGTATGGCAAAGATTTCACTCCGGGGTGTGGGCCGCTTCACCGGCATCCACTTCTCTCTCGTGAGTTTACACGCGCTTATAGGCTGAAACTCCCGTATTGGACGAAACGTCGTGAATCTTCCGAAGAGGTGGGTTCTACCTTGTTGTTTTATGTTTGTATAGCCTACCCTAACACAACCAAGCAACTAGTTCCACATTGCTACCCCCTTTCGACGTCGTTACCGCGTGTTTCCGTATAAGTCCGGTATTTCTCCAACGGGTGTAGGGTTTCACCGGAGGTGGGGCTACGGATTTTCTGGACCCCAACACAAGCAAGGTTGTGCCATAGCATGTTATTATAGGTGTGTTGTGTGCTTCGTATGGCAAAGATTTCACTCCGGGGTGTGGGCCGTTTCACCGGCATCCACTTCTCTCTCGTGAGTTTACAGGCGCTTATAGGCTGAAACTCCCGTATCGGACGAAACGTCGTGAATCTTCCGAAGAGGTGGGTTCTACCTTGTTGTTTTGTGTTTGTATGGGCTACCCTAACACAACCAAGCAACTAGTTCCACATTGCTACTCCCTTTCGACGCCGTTACCGCGTGTTTCCGTATAAGTCCGGTATTTCTCCAGCGGGTGTAGGGTTTCACCGGAGGGGGGCTCCGGATCTTCTGGACTCCTAACACAAGCAAGGTTGTGCCATAGCATGTTATTATAGGTGTGTTGTGTGCTTTGTATGGCAAATATTTCACTCCGGGGTGTGGGCCGCTTCACCGGCATCCACATCTCTCTCGTGAGTTTACACGCGCTTATAGGCTGAAACTCCCGTATCGAACGAAACGTCGTGAATCTTCCGAATAGGTGGGTTCTACCTTGTTGTTTTGTGTTTGTATGGTCTACCCTAACACAACCAAGGAAATAGTTCCACATTGCTACCCCCTTTCGACGCCGTTACCACGTGTTTCCATATAAGTCCGATATTTCTCCAGCGGGTGTAGGGTTTCACCGGAGGGGGGGGGGGGGGCTACGGATCTTCTGGACCCCAACACAAGCAAGGTTGTGCCATAGCATGTTATTATAGGTGTGTTGTGTGCTTTGTATGGCAAAGATTTCACTACGGGGTGTGGGCCGCTTCACCGGCATCCACTTCTCTCTCGTGAGTTTACACGCGCTTATAGGCTGAAACTCCCGTATCGGACGAAACGTCGTGAATCTTCCGAAGAGGTGGGTTCTACCTTGTTGTTTTATGTTTTTATGGCCTACCCTAACACAACCAAGCAACTAGTTCCACATTGCTACCCCCTTTCGACGCCGTTACCGCGTGTTTCCGTATAAGTACGGTATTTCTCCAGCGGGTGTAGGGTTTCACCGGAGGGGGGGCTCCGGATCTTCTGGACCCCAACACAAGCAAGGTTGTTCCATAGCATGTTATTATAGGTGTGTTGTGTGCTTTGTATGGGAAAGATTTCACTCCGGGGTGTGGGCCGCTTCACCGGCATCCACTTCTCTCTCGTGAGTTTACACGCGCTTATAGGCTGAAACTCCCGTATCGGACGAAACGTCGTGAATCTTCCGAAGAGGTGGGTTCTACCTTGTTGTTTTATGTTTGTATGTCCTACCCTAACACAACCAAGCAACTAGTACCACATTTATACCCCCTTTCGATGCCGTTACCGCGTGTTTCCGTATAAGTCCGGTATTTCTCCAGCGGGTGTAGGGTTTCACCGGAGGGGGGGCTACGGATCTTCTGGACCCCAACACAAGTGATGGAGGGATGATAACCCGGTAGGCCAAACTCCAAGGAATAACCCGGCCCAAAGGACGCTGCGCAGGATCCGGCTAAGGATAAGGGAACCTGTGGAAGGCCCGAGCTTGTAGGCCCAGCAACCCGGACCGTGGGTTATTGTAAAGGAAAGTTAGGGTTTGTGCGCCGTGTCCGGGTAGGATCCAGGATGCGCCTTGGAGAATAAGCCAGGGGGTACGGGTGCTTTATAAACCGACCCCCAGGTATAGTTTAGGCAGAGATCTAAGAACCCTAGCAATATCGCTTGATATCGAGCATCCAGTGTAATCCCAGAGTTGAGTTATTGTATCAAGATTGGAGACTCGGCGACTTTGATTGCCGGCTACCAGATCGAATTGCACCATGTTTTCCTCTGAGCTAAACCCTCTCCCAAACGCATGTGTCGTCTTGCCCCAAGATCAGTTACCCCCGGTAACATCTGCCGTGATTATCCCACGACTGTTGGCGCCCACCGTGGGGCCTGCGTCCAAAGGTGTTTATATCACGGGAGAAGCTCGGAAGAGCATGGAGAATCTTGTCGTCGGCGAAATCTACATCGATCACAAAGGAGAAAAGATGGTGGACGATTCCGGCTGGGGGCCAGTGTCGGATCATCTCGAGTCCGGATCTATGGTGACGGTCGGCCGGATCAACATCTTCGTCGGTATGGTACGAACGCCTAATTTAAAAGTACAGTATCATGTGCATACTACAGGAACTTCTAGCAGGGACAAAGAGACATTAAAGCAAGCGGCAAACTCGGTTTCGTCGGCCGCGCCGAGATACCTTAGATGGGCAGAACAAGAGGTAACATGGAGTAGAAGAGATCATCCGGAAAAAGTAGAGCGTCCAGGAGTCTTGGCGTTGGTGGTCGCTCCACAGGTTAACGGTTACGAACTGAAGAGGGTCCTGATGGACGGTGGAAGTAGCATCAACATCCTTTACTGGGAAACCTTCTTACGGATGAGTCTCAAAGAGTCCCCGTTACAGAAAAGTTCGACAATCTTTCATGGGATCGTGCCAGGTCACTCGGCGAGCCCCGAGGGAAAGATCACTTTGGAGGTTGCTTTTGGAGAATCGACGGATAATTATCGAGTTGAGTGGCTCACGTTCGAGGTGGTAAAATTGCGCAGTCCTTATCACGCGCTGTTCGGAAGACCGGCTTACGCCAAATTCATGGCTAGGCCGTGCTACGTGTATTTGCAGCTGAAGATCCCGGGTCCTAAACGGACCATCACCATACATGGGAACCGGGATATAGCGGCCGAGTGTGACGAAGGAGATTCGGTTATGGCTGAGCAAGCATGGAGAAAGGAAGAGCTCGAATATTACCGGTCTCAAGTAAATCCGGATGATAGAACAGCCTTGAAAAAGCCGAATACCGAGGATGAGAGAGCAAAATTCAAGGCAGCACAAGACACCAAGAAGATAGATTTTGTCGAAGGTGATTCCACTAAGCAGTTTACCATAGGGTCTAACATGGGAAAAGAGCAGGAGGAAGCGCTTGTGGAGTTTATTCGTTCAAATGCGGATGTGTTCGCCTGGACGCCTAGCGACATGCCGGGTATCCCTACAGAGCTGGCCGAGCACAGTTTGCATGTGGATCCCAAGTCCAGGCCCGTGAAGCAGGGTTTGAGGAAAATGAATGAGGAAAGAAGGAAGGCTATAGGCGAAGAGATCGCTCGGCTATTGGCAGCCGGCTTTATCATGGAAGTATTTCACCCGGATTGGCTGGCGAACCCGGTTCTAGTGATGAAAAAGACCAATGAGTGGAGGATGTGCATTGATTTTACGAGTCTCAACAAACATTGCCCAAAGGATCCGTTCGCGCTACCAAGGATAGATCAGATCATAGATGCAGTAGCTGGAAGCGATCTATTATGCTTCCTGGACGCATATTCCGGGTATCATCAGATTAAGCTCAAGAGGGAGGATTGGGAGAAAACATCGTTCATAACCCCTTTTGGGGCCTTCTGTTATAAAACTATGACGTTTGGATTGAAGAACGCCGGTGCAACTTACCAACGGTGTATTCAAAAGTGCTTCGAGGACCAAATCGGACGCAACGTCCATGCCTATGTGGATGATGTGGTCATCAAGACCAGGAAGGCGGAGACATTTATCGATGATCTAAAGGAGACGTTCAAAAACTTGAGGAGGTACCAGATGAAGCTTAACCCGACAAAGTGCGTGTTCGGAGTTCCAGCTGGGAAATTACTCGGCTTTATAGTTTCCGAGAGAGGAATCGAGGCAAACCCGGATAAAATCAAGGCCATCCAGAGTCTGAAAAAATCGGAAAATTTGAAGCATGTTCAAAAGCTCACGGGCTGCGTAGCAGCCTTGAGCCGATTCATATCCAGACTCGGAGAAAAGGCAATACCCTTGTACCGGCTCTTGCGGAAATCAGATAAATTCGTATGGTATCAAGAGGCGGATGAGGCGTTTGAGGCACTAAAGAAGCAGTTATCTGAAGCACCAGTACTAGCGGCACCGGGTCCTAAAGAGCCTATGTTGCTATACGTGGCAGCTGGCCCCCGAGCCGTCAGCGCAGTAGTTGTTGTGGAGCGCAAAGAGGATGGGAAAGGTTACCCGGTTCAGAGGCCGGTTTATTACGTCAGCGAGGTACTATCAGAAGCAAAGCAGCGCTATCCACATTGGCAAAAGTTGGTGTCCGGGGTCTTTATGGCCAGCCGGAAGTTGAAGCCGTATTTCCAAGAACATCCCATAACAGTGGTTAGTTCAATACCAATGTCGGATATCATCAGAAACTCGGACGCGACGGGAAGAATAGCCAAGTG